>CM031611.1:23395929-23445197 GCA_018398815.1 Conus ventricosus | reverse complement strand
TAAGGGAGAACTGTCACCCAAACACAAGAAAGGGATATCGTGGTCACTGGCAACTGAGATGGGCAGAGAAGAGAAAGACCTGCGTCACCGTAGAAACTTTGATCACTGAAAACCACACTTGTTTCTAGTCATAGAAAATCACCTCCAGAAAGTTCCTGACGGATTGTTGCCAAACATCCACACGGCACTCTGATGATGTACCCTACGTCAGGTAGAGGGTACTGGCAGAGTTCTGGGATACAATGGGCTCTCTAATAGGTTTTGGATATATTAATTTAACACGAGTTTTTGTTGTGGTACACTTAAGAGGCTGACACACGAGCCTCCCGCCCGTACGCTTCGGACGTACCGGTCGAACCCGATCCCAAACGGAGCGTCTGTCTAGTAAAACGTACGTCTCAAAGGGACTTCGGCATCCATTCGACCCGACCGTTCGAGATACACCGTATCTTTTCAAAACGACAGCTAGAATCCTCCAACCAATTAACGCTCAGCATGAGCGAACACCATGACAACGGAAAAATGGCGTCGTCCAGAAAGGCGATCAGACTGTCCGATTCGGGACCAAACATTTGATTGAATCGTACAAGCCATCATGTGCTTTGGAATGTCAACCAAAAAATTATATGAATCTAAATATTCGAGAAAAAGCTTCGTATTCAATTGTACAGTCCTTTGAAGCGGCATGTGGGATCAAACTCGAAGGGTTTAAAAACTCGCGTATAGTCGGACCGCACAGGTTCAAACGTTTCGTGAAGCACTCCGTCCGTTCGACACTGACTGGTGGACCGCACAGGTTCAAACGTTTCGTCTCACCGTACGGGCGGGAGGCTCGTGTGTCAGGACTTTACCTGAAGCTCTGTTGTAATGTCCGAACATAATTTGTCACTTAAAGCATAACACACTCTCTCTCTGTCTGTCTGTCGTCTCTCTTTCTCTCTCGCTGTCTCTCTCTCTCTCTCTCTCTCTCTCTCTCTCTCTCTCTCTCTCTCTCTTCTCTCGCTCTCTCTCTCTCTCTCTCGACACACATTTATCTATGTAAACATTGAAAACTTTGAGAGATCTATCTATCTATCTATATATTATCTATCTAACTATCTATCTATCTATCTATCTATCTATCTATCTATCGTTCTATCTATCGTTCTATCTATCGTTCTGTCTGTCCGTCTATCTCTTTATCTATCTGTCTATCTACTATGTAACCGTCCTATCTATTTGAACATTGAAGACCTGCATCAAAGACGGATATTGTGGTTATTGTGGACGAGTATGATTGTGGATAGAAGAGGAAAGCCTGTATATGATTGTACAAAACTATAATCACCCGAGTCCATACTCTGTTCTTAGTCAGGAGACGGATTCCTGTACAAATTATGATCAGTCCGAGGTCCATACTCCGTTCTTAGTCATGAGACGGAGGAATCCATACAGTGTTGGCACTCAGTTCGGAATGAGACGGAGGAATCCATACAGTGTTGACACTCCGTTCGGAATGAGACGGAGGAATCCTTTACAGTGTTGACACTCCGTTCGGAATGAGACGGAGGAATCCATACAGTGTTGGCACTCAGTTCTTAGTCATGAGACGGAGGAATCCATACAGTGTTGGCACTCCGTTTCGGAATGATGAGACATGGCATTCCCACGTGGATTGTGAACAGACTCCCACACTGCACCCTGATGATGTATCCCACGTCACAGAAGCAACTGCCAGAGTTCTGGGGCACACTGGTTTCTCTGAGTGGTTTGTGCTTTATATGAATTCATAGATCAGATTGTTTTTGGCTGTAATATAGAAAATATTGGTATGCTTTCACCTCTCTCTGTAATTATCAACTCAAGTACATGTGGTGTGTGTGTGTGTGTGTGTGTGTGTGTGTGTGGTGTGTGTGTGTGTGTGTGTGTGTGTGTGTGGTGTGTGTGTGTGTGTGCGCGCGCGTGTGTCTGTGTGTGGTAAAAGGTTATAGAGAGAGAGACAGACAGACAGACAGACGGACTGACAGACAGATAGTAGATATGTGCACTTGTGTGTTTGGATGACCTGTATTCATCTACTACTATGGCTGTCCATTTACCCGGGCTAATTTTCTATCTGTATCTGACTATCTGTCCCCCCTGTCTATCATGTGTGCGTGCGTGTGTGTATGTGTGAGTGTGCACGAGCGTGCGTGCGCACGCGCGTGTGTGCGCGGTTGTTTGTGTGTGTCTGTGGATGGTTGAAAGTGTGAAATTAGAGGATTTGTATGTGTTTTGTAGTATTGTGTCTGTGTCAGAGCTTGTCCGTGTACGCCCACGTGCTTGGGGGAGAGAGAGAGAGAGAGAGAGAGAGAGAGAGAGAGAGAGTAAGAGAGAGAGAGAGAGAGAGAGAGAGAGAGAGAGAGAGAGAGAGAGAGAGAGAGAGAGAGAGAGAGAGAGAGAGAGAGAGAGAGGAGAGAGAGAAGAGAGAGAGGCGTGTAGGTATGCACATTTGTGTGTTTGATTCATCTCTATCTTTCGTTGAATAGAATGGAAAATCTGCGTCACATTGTTCGAAACTTTGATCAGCCGGAGATCCACATTCTTTTCTTAGTCATGACACTGGAGCTCGGATTCACGAGACAGAGTTATGGGTTTACGTTCCGTTCTCAGACAGGAGACAGCACTTTTCTCAGTGAATTGTCGGCAGACTTTCACACTGCACTCTAATGTTGCATCCCATGTCACAGAAGGCGCCACTGTCAATGTTCTGGCAGACACTGAGCTCTCTGATTGGTTTGTGGATTATACTGAATGATAGATGAGTGTTTATTATAACATAGTACACTCAGATGATGCTATCTTGTAGTTTCCGTACATAATTTGTCAACTGAAGTATAAATATCACAACACACACACACACCACCACACACACACACACACACCACACAACACACACACACACACACACGCACACACACACACACACCCTTACATACACACACATATGCACACACAGGCGCGCACACACACGCACGCACGTGCGAGCACACCACCACACACAACACACACACGCACGCACGCACGCACGCACGCACGCACGCACGCACACACACACACACACACACACACACACACACCCCACACACACACACACACACACACACACACACACAATATATATATATATATATATATATATTTTAAATAATATATATATATATAATAAATATATATAATTTTGGGATGGGGGGGGGGGGGGGGGGGGGGGGCCGGGGGGCCCCCCCCCCCGGGGGGGGGGGGGGGGAAAAAAACCCCCCCGGGGGGGGGGGGAAAAGGGGGGGGCCCCCCCCCCGGGGGGGGGGGGAAAAAAAAAAAAAAAAAAAAAAGGGGGGGGGGGGGGGGGGGGGGGGGGGGCGGGGGGCTAAATGACCGGCTTTTGTGTGCAATCCCACTGAGGTGGCCCCAAAGATTGGAAAAAAAAAAAAAAAATTTTTTACGGATTAAATTTTTTGTTTTTAAAACCATGTCTACAGGACACCCGACATGGACCACTCACTGGGGCTGCCCAAAAAAGACTTTGGCCTGGGTCCAACAACCGTGCTCGGTCACCAGCCCAAACAGATTTTTTAAACGTCTCTGCATAAAATATAGCAAACACTTTGTGAAAAATGAACTGTAAGAAGCTAAAGCCCACGCTCGGGAAATGGGGTGGTGCCTGCACACCTTTTGGTAGATCTGTCCCCCCATCCACCAAAGACTGACACCCACCCTTTCATTCTGAAGGGGAAGGGAAAGGAAGGGGAAGGGGAAAGAGGACGAGGGGGGTGCTCCCTTCGGTCTGTGAAGCCCTTTTTGCTCTCCCCGGGACCCACTTTTACGTTCCTGCTCCCTGGGGACCGACCCTCCAAAACGGGAAATTGCCCAAAGTTTCCGGATTTAAAAATTTGACCCCATTTTTTCCTAAACCCACATAGCCCAGCGATCGACTTCTGGGATTTTTTGGCCTAAAAAAACGGGGTTCGTTTTCATTGTGACAGCAGTAAGAACCACTAATTAATTTTGTCTAAAAATTTTTTACCCTCCTCCCCCCCCTTTTTTTCCCTCTTGCTCTTTGTTACCCTCCGTCGTGTGTCTCTCTGTGAATCTTCTCTTTTTTTTTCTCCGAAAAAGGGGCCGTTTCAAAAACGCATTTCATGCATACCCCCCCCTTTTTCCCGGAAATCGATGGGGATGTATTTTTGGCCCCAAATCTAAATTTTAAAAAAGAAAATGAGGGTTACGAAAAAAAAACGAATGACCCCCCTTTACCCTTAATCATACTTTTTTTTCCCTTTTGGGAAAGGAATTTTAAAAAGCAGTTTTTTTTGTTTAAAAACGTTGGGTTTAAAAGAAGTGTTTGGGTAGGGTTTAAAATTTAAAAGGGAATCGCTTTTGGAGGATTGTATTTTTATGTACTGTGTAACTTTTCTTTAAAAAGCGAATTATTATAGTGTAAACATTGTATACCCCAAAATTTCCCGTTGCCCTTGGGGTAGTTGCAAGAATTGTGTGGTCATTTGTGGGTTTATAAAAGTGCAATTAGGGGTTAGTTCTTTCGTGAATTTTTATAGCTGTTTTGTGTTTTTTTAATATGTATTTAATAAACAGAAGGTTGTGTTACTTTTTTTTTAAATTTTCAAGCATAGCAAAAAGTAGTGTAGTTGGTTTGTGTTTTGATATGAATCCCAGGGTTTACAGAAAATTTGTGTGTGTGGGGTTTTTGTGTGTATTAGGTGGGGCGCGCGGCGCGTGTGTGTGTGTTTGTGTGTGTGTGTGGTGGTGTGTGTGTTTTGGTTGTGTGTGTGTGTGTTGTGGGGTTTTGTGGCGCGCGCCGGTGTGTGGAGGGGTTTTTGTTGTGTGGTTTTGGTGTTTTTGTGTGTGGTGTGTGTTTTTTTTTGGGGTTTTTTTGTTTTTGTTTGTGTTTTTTGTGTGAAAAGTGCAGGAAATCAAAATTTTGCTTTGTGTTTTTTTAAAATGTGGGGGCAGAAATGCAGAGTTAGTTTCCCGTGTTCTGTCCCTCGTGCAAGTATTTTCTTGTTGATATGTGGTCTTATTTTTAAAGAAAGTATTCCGCAGTCTTTGCTTTTGGGAGAAAATGAAAGAAGGGTCCCTACGTTCTGTTTAAAAATGTGTTTTTTCCCACTTTTTGCTTGTTATCATAATTTTTTCGAATTGCCGGTAAACCTTTAGGGGCTCTCTGCCTATATAGTTTTGCTTTGCATGCGTTAAATTTTTTGCTTTGTAACAAAATTTGGGTATCAAAAATTTTACATTGAAAATATAGCTTTTTTAAGTGCATGAAAAAAAAACCTTTTAAAATTCCCAAAAGCAGCTGGAAAACCCGCACTAAAAAAACTTGCCTATGGACACACCATGAACGCACGTGCACACACACACACCACACACACAAAACCACACACCCCCCCACACACACACACACCCCCCACCCCACACACACACACACACACCACACACACACACCCCACACACGGCTGATGTTTAAGGGTTTGGATTTTCCCCAAAGGGGCCCAAAAACAGGCAATGGTCTCTAGACTTTTACAAAAAACAATTTTCCCGGGGTTTGGCTGTAGATGTACGACCCCAAAGTGAAAGAATACGGGCCCGGGATTTCTGTTTTTTGTCTTTCGGGAAATCAGAAAAGGACACACGTGGCCCCCTTAAAAGGAAAGGGTGACTGCAGTCCAGTTACGTGTTTCAGACCCCACCCGGGGGAAACAAGGAACAATCCACCAGATAAATTTACGCCCATTTGAACAGGAGGGGGTTTGGGAAGGGCGAAAGGATTTCTTGAAACTCCAGCACTGTTGACTTTTTGGAGGGGTCGGAACGGCAATAAAGCTAAAGCCCTTGTGACAGGAATCCCCGGGATACCCAGATTTTCACACGGGTTGTTTCCCGGGTAAAGCGCCAGTTTGAAAAAGGCAAGCATAAAGAGACCATACGTCCATACGGGACGATGGGGGAAAATAAAACTTTAAAAGTCGCTGCTCGTTTTTTTTTCGTGCTGACAGCTCATCATCCTATTTCCCTTACAAAAGTGGACCATTTCCCCAAGACCTATGAGAACGGGAAAACGGAATCGGCACGGGCCCAATTATTTGTCTGAAAAGTACCCCTCCAAAAGGAGGGCCATTCCTCCGCCTTTTTCCCGGGGAAAAGGGGGCAAGGTCCTGCGTTTCAGCGGGGGAAAGGTTTGGTGTCTACAGCAGAACCCCCTCCGACGGGGTCTTCACGTTCCCAGAAAATTGCTTTTGGGAAGACCCTTTTAAAAGGGGTCATTCTGCAGTGTGTGCTGGGTTGGGCCCAAATTTCGGCAGTGTTTAAGCTGTCAGAGGGGGGAAGAAGTGGGTCCCCTCTTCCCGAGTATTGGGAAGGTGCGGGATTTCCCAAATTTCCCTGCGTCCGAAACCTGTAAAACGGGGCCCCACGGTTTTGCCTTCGGGACTAGGGCCCCGAGCTGTCTACGTTTCCCCACGTCTCCCGAAACCAGCAAGGCCAAGTAATTTTTAGCGGGTTTAAAAGGAAAAAAACCAGATTTTTTGGGGGGACATGGAAAACAACCCTTTTAGCCCAAAGGGAAAAAGAAAATTTTGGTCGACGTGGGAATCGCGACTGGGGACAAGTGTTGAAAAACCCGGAGTCATAAAAGGATGGGGGGCCGACCGTTGGGAAACCCTTCCCCTTTAAAAATTTGGGTGTAGTCCCTTTAAAAAACTCAACTTTTTTGTGGTTTTTTTTGGGTGTTCATGCATTTTCCAAAAGAGAAAAAAAGGAAAGCCCCGGTGTACACATGGGATGGGGGTCCCAGAAAACCCCCCGGCCCGGAGGGGTCCAGATTTTTTGCTCAGTATGGGACACGACTGAAATCAAAAGACTTCAGAAAGGTCGGTGATAATGACAAATAATAAAAAGGGTTTGAGGGTTTTGTGAAAGTGTGAATTTACTTTGGGTTACGGTGAACGAATATTTTTGGGCCCTGCACACAAAGGCGGGCCCTATTGTAGGGCTTTTTTGTTCGTATATTGAGCCTTTGGGCCCGAAACAAAAAGCCCATTATCTTTTTCCCAAAAGGGGTTTTCCCTGCATAATTCGATAGACTTTACCATATCCGTACACTGAAAACTGTTTAACTTTTTTTTTTAGGGTATAGTTAAACCCCGGGACCCAGCCTTCATTTTTGGGTACGAGAATCCCTGTTCAAAATTTGCCTCTTACACATTTTAAATTTTCCCTATCCGTATACGAAATTTTTTTGCACGGTTTAAAACCCGGGGGATCGGGCCCCTTTTCAAAAAGATCACGGGAAAGCCATTTGACTATGTTTCTTGGTTGGCTTTCTAGACAACCAAAGTGGGTGTTTTTTGTTTATTTCGGGGGAAAAATTACTCCCCCAACTTTGGCAGCCCCCAGCTTTTTACTAAAATTTTTGTCCGGGAAACATCAGAAGCTCCCTGTCACCAGTACTGTGGAAAAATTGGGTTTTGTCTCCCCAAAACCCCCGGGGGGAAGGGTCAGGGGGTGGTTTCCTCATCAAAGGGCTTTTAATTGTGGGCTTTTTTGCCCTGAAATTTTTTCTGTCTTGTCTTGACTTTGCTAGGGGCCCTAAACGGGGGAAGGCTGAGATCACCACTCGATTTTTGTCCATTTAAGGGGCGAGCCCCTCTGGGGAGTTTTCTGAGAGGTTGCTCAAGTTTTTTTTTGTGTTTTGTTTTTTTTTTGTTGGTTTTTGTTGTTGTTTTTTTTTTTTTTGCTCCCCCAACCTCGCCCCACCTCAGAGGCAGGGGCACCCACGCCGTTTTTTCCCAAAAACCCCCGTCCAATCCAAGCCCGGTCCCCCGCTCACCCCCGGCACCGGCAATCCACGGGGCGAAGTCAATGTAAAGCCGTCAAAAGGAACCCACCGGGGGAAACACGCCCTGTTTCCAGTCACTTCGGTAAAAGTTCAGTGGCGCCTGTTCCTAAACTAACATACACAGGACAACCCACCTACTAAGGGCCCCCTACTTGCGACAATAATTGCCTATTTCGCGGGCCGGTTTGAGCGAGCTCTCCCTCCGGAGGGGGGCCCCCACGTCCGCCCAAAACGACAGTGCCAGGGGATCTCCGATCCCGGTGACCCCGAGGGAAACCCAAAACCCAAAGGGCCACAGACGTGGAGGGACATCGAAATTAAAGGGTCCCCCTGGGAAAGGGCATGAAGGGGCCACAGAACAAAGATTTTTTTTTTTAAGTGATCGATGAGAATGAGGATAATTTAAATGAAGCTACGGATTTCCATTTCGGTCTGAGACTAAAATGACAGGGCCCGTACTCTAAGGTTCCTTTTATAAAAATAACCCCTCGTCAACCAGGGCCTAAAATACAGACACCTGCATTTCGGGCAGGAAATTTAGCAAAAACTCCAGAAAAGCATCCATTAAGTGAAAGAAATTGACTGTGGGTCCCAGTTCTCCCAAAATGAGCCCGCAGCAAAACCAACTCTGGGGGGTGGACGGGCGGGGGAGAAAAACCCCCATACTCTGATGGGATTTTTAACCCACGACCTCCCAGGGCCGGGGGTCCGCGACGCTAACCAATTTTGCCACCGGGGGGCTGGGGGAGTGGTCGCTCAAGTTTCCTAGCAACAAGGGAGGGGCCGTATCCCCTTTTGGGGGTTGGGGTTTTGGCGTGGGTATTTGGGGAAAGTAAACCCTTTTTTTTTTTTTTTTTTTTGGTACACCCCGTTTTTTGAAGTCCCCGATCTGCCTCGAGTTTTAAATTTTCTTTTTAATCCCATCCCCTTTTCGTCACATAAAAAAAATGTCTCCAATTCGTGGCCCTTTTTACGCCCTGTTTTCATAATGATTCAGATTTGTTTTCCCTCCATGGTAGTGCCCTGGTTTGGTTCTGTTGGGGTTCTTTTTTGGGAAAATTAAAGGACCCGGGCATTGTGGGCCCCTGGGAAGGGGAATTTAAATTTACGCTGGCTCCCGTTTACTAAGCAATTTTTTGTCGCCCGTGGAGGCTAGTAGGTGGGTTTTCCCCCAAAGTTGCATCAAAAAAGGCGTTTTCTAATCACCTAGAAAGGACTTTGGCAGCATTTAAAGGGTTTAATTTGTCGACAATTTATTTGCTGCCTGTGGATTGCGGTTCTGCGGGGCCCTGGCAGGAAAGGACCAAAGGGTGTTGTGTGGAAAAGGGGGCCAGAATGACGGTGGGGTTGCTAAGCCCCTGAAATAGCACGGAATATGAACAAAAAAGAAGGTTTCTGTGCTTTTGGGGGGTAAACACGTTCAAAATTTAAACAGATTCCACTTTTCTTAACACGGTGTTTTGCTCTTGGGCCAAATCATTTTCCTTTTCCATGCTCATCCCTTGCAATTTGGGGAAAACTTCCTTCTTTAAAATAATTTCTCCAGGTAGTTCAAGTGTTTGTTTCCCAAAAATAAGGGCTGTTACCGTTTTAAAATGCCCTTTTCAAAAAAATTTAAATTTTGGGAAAGTCCCTCTGTGTAAAAAAAAGTAAAGAAAAGGAAACTTCCCCCCAACTAAAAAAAACAAAATTTTTGCCCAGGGGACCCCAAAGTTAAAACCCATTTAAATCGTCAGAAAATTAGCATTGTTTAAATCAATAAGAAGCAAAATAAAAAAAAGTGATTGCCCAAAAATATTTACAATATTTATCCCCCCAGTCCACTATTCCATCCCCCATTAGGCAAAAAAAAAAACCCTGTTCTCCAAATTGAGGTGTTTCTTTACCCGGGGTTTTGGTTAATAAATTTCCGCAAACTATAATACACATCTCATCCCAAATTAACACTGCGACAAAATTTTTCCCCCTGTGTGTCTGTGCCCCCCTTTTAAAAGCAAAAAAAACTAACTGGTCCACATCAAAAAGTATACCAAAACAACCGTGATTTTTATCCAGTTCCGCCCCCATTTGCAAAATGTTTTTCATTTTAAAAACCCATTGTAAATTTAAGTGGGGAAAATTTTGCCCGAAACCTCGCTTAAAAGCCTTTTTAATACCACCCCCCCCCCCCCTTGAATTTTTTCAATTATGAATGTGCACCCCTATTTTTTCAAAAGGTTTGCAGTTTTTAAAAATAATACCCCACCAAAACAACGTTAAAAAATTTTCCCTTAAAAATAAAAAAAAATTTGAAAAATTAATGTAATTTTAAAAAAAATCGTTAAACCAAACGTCTACAATTTTAATTAAATAAAATCGAATTCCCGGGATTGAAGGGGTTTGGGGGACGTTATTTAGTCTGGGTAAAGTGAAAATTTTTTTTAAAATACTCCATTTTCTGCTGCTACCTTCACTCAAAGACTAAATAACCGGTTTCGTTCCCTGAAAGGCAAGAGAGAGAGAAAAGAGGGGATAAGGAAGAGGGGAGAGGGGAAAAATAGAGGGGAGGGAATTCAATTTTAGAATGAAACTACAAAAAAAATTGTATGTTGTTTATTTCGTTTTATGTTTGATTAAGCAATTTGACCTAATTTTCGTTCTTTAGAAATATTAAAACAATTTATTGTTTATTGAAAAGTCCCCTGAGTTTAGGAAAAAATGAAAAAAATCTTTTGACCAAACCTTTTATTTTGTAAACATCCGGTATTTAGGAAAAGATTTCGGGGGCAATATTCAACGACTCAGTGTTTTGAAAGCTTTGCCAACTCCCAAACTTTAATGCGTCTCACATGTTAGACCCAGCCGGGTTTAGACCCCCCAAGGCGGAGCACGGGGCCCCCTTCTTTCCAAGTGTGGCCCGGGACGTCCCCCCTCTTGTTTGTTTTATTGGGGCCCTCCAGGTAAATCATGCCAAACCCTTTACCCAGGTTTGGCGCCAAACAGCTCTTTAGTTTTTTGGAGTTTTGAGGGCTGTTCCGTCTGTCCCCAAGATCTATAATACGAAAAATCACAATCGGTTTTTATTTTTCACAGTTAAATCCAGGAATGTATCGGAAAAATTTGCTATCTATGGGTCCGGGGGTGTTTGGGAAGGGGTTTAGAAAAGCTTTGGGTACTTCCCATCTTTGTCCCCAGCATTAACTAGCAGTCTGTAAAAAGGAAACTTATGTTGTATTGAGCCTAACCAAAAACTGTAGCAGGGCGGGGATGTTGTTAAGGTTTTTTTGAAGTCCAAAGGGTTTAAAAGCAATGATTTTTGGAGAGATTTCCTTCTCCTTTCCCCCAAACCCCCCCTCTCCTTCTTTCCCCCCCCCGGGACCCCAAAAATACGGTGACATACATTGGCACTAGAAAGGGGGATGTTACCCGTCAAATCCGGAAAACAGGGAATGGTTGTAATAAAACAAGACATATAGGGAACCCTCTCGAGTCAAAGTTAGGGTTTGGTATTGGGTTAGGGTTTTGGGTTTGGGTTTTGAGTTTATTAAAAACTAACCCAAACCCCAAAAAATAACCCAAAACCCCAACTAATTTTTCCCCAAACCCGTGACATCGAGAATTTCTCTTATTTGAATTTTGCTGTGAATCTCGTCAAAAAATTGCCCGGGTTTCACGGAAATTTACGGGGTTTAAAAGATATATTCTGAGCGTATAAAACCAAAAACCAGTATGGGCAGTCTGCTGGACGTTTATCCCGAAATGAGGCCGGGGGAAAAGTAAACAATAAACCAAATAACGAACTCTTGCCCCTAAGAACCCCTTTAAAACGAGTAACCTTTTTTTCAAAATTGGGGGAAGTTTTTAAAAATTGAATAAAAGGGCAAATACAAAGTGAACAAAAAATGGGGGGGAAAAAAAAAAGCCCCAGGGGCCAAAAAACCCCCGTCATATGTAATGACTTGGCAAAGATTTGAACTTAAAGGGGGGGGTGGGGGGGGGGGTGTGCAGAGGGGGTGTGTGTTTTGTGGTTTGTTTTTGAAGATGAGGGAAAATTTTGGAAAATTGGGGAAATTTAAAAAAATAAATTATAATATTTAAAATCTTCACAAACGCATGAAGAGAACCATCCAATCCCCCTTGAAGGGCACATCCCAATTTTTTTTTTGCCTGCTCCTAGGGGCCCTTTTGTTAAATGGATCGGATCATCGGGAGAAAACCCGGGTGATTTTTTGTCTGTGCTCCTGGGGTAAATAGAGACGCACCCCAGTCCATAGTTTCTTTTGGTTTTCTCACCAAAAAACGGTTAAACAAAAAAATTTCCCAACCCGCCCCCCAAAGCAGCCCAAAGGGGTAATTCATGAAAAAAAAAACGAAAATAGAGGGAGGAAAAAATGAAAGGGGACAATCTTTAGGCCAAAGCCGAGGAAACCACCCAACCCATACAAGGGGGAATCAAAAGACAAAAACCCAAAACGAACAGAAACAAATAGAAAAACCCCGGTTTAATTGAAAAGAAATTTGGGAAAAGAAACGAAAGGGAGGGGAAAAAGTAAAAAATAAACCCAAATAGGGGAAAAACCTTTTCCCCTTTAAAAAACCCCAACACAGAGTGACTTTTATTCAACTGGGCACAAGCCTTTTTAAAATTAATAAAGTTAGACAAATAAAAAGGCGGGAAAAATCTAAATGGGGGGGGAAAAAAAAAAAAAAAGGGGCAGGCCAACCCAAATCTCCGTCATCACAGTAATGACTTGGCAAAGATTTGAATTAAGGGACGGGAGGGGGGGGGAGGTGTTAAGGATGAGGAAAATTGGAACATGAAATTAAGAAAACAATATTGTCTTCTGCCTATTTTCATATTTATAACATATTATGTTATAAATATGAAAACTCTTCACTAACTGCATGAGGGAACCATCGCAATCCCTCTTGAAGGCACATCTATTTGTATTGCCTGCTCCTAGGCCTTTCGTCCACTGGATCGGACTCATCAGGGAGACACGGCTGATTGTGTCTGTGCTCCTGGTGTTAAATAGAGACACCCCACAGTCCATAGTAACTGTGGTGTTCTTACCCCCAACGGTTCAAAAAAGAATTTCCAACAGCACCCCAAAGCAGCAAGACAAAGTGTAATTCATGAAACAAAACGAAAGTAGAGGGAGGAAAAAAAGTTGCTGAAAACGAAATACATGATGCAAACAGTATAAAATTGTAGTGGGACAATGTTTGAGCTCTGCCTGAGGATCAACCAAGGATACAAGGGAGATCGAAGACAAACACAAAGACGAACAGAAACAAATAGAAATAGCTGGATTGAATTGAAACGAAATTGGAAATGAAACGAGGCAGGGACAGTAAACAATAAACAAGTAGGGTAACTCTTGCTCCCATAAGAACCCTAACACAGAGTAACTTTTATTCAAGATTGGCACAGCCTTTTAAACATGAATAAAGTCAGACAAATACAAAGACGAACAATCTAATAGTGGGGGAAAAGCAAGCGCAGGAAAACAACCCCTCCATCACCACAGTAATGACTTAGCAATGATTTGAACTAAAGGTGGGGGTGGGGGGTGGGGGTTGAAGATGAGGAAAATAGGAACATGAAATTAAGAAAATATATCATAGATATGAAAACTCTTCACTAGCTGCATGAGGGAACCATCGCAGTCCCTCTTGAAGGCACATTTATTTGTATTGCATGCTCCTAGGCCTTTCGTCCCCTGGATCGGACTCATCAGGGAGACACGGCTGATTGTGTCTGTGCTCCTGGCGTCAAATAGAGACACACCACAGTCCATAATACTGTGGTGTTCTCACCACAAGGGTTCAAAAAAGAATCCAAACAGCACCCCCAAAGCAGCCAACGAAGGGTTAGTACATGAAACATAACGGAAGTAGGGGGAGGAAAAAAGTTGCTGAAAAAACGAAATACATGATGCAAACAGTATAAAATGTAGGGGACAATCTTTGAGCCTACGCCTGAGGATCCACCCAAGGATACAAGGGAGATCGAAAGACAAACACAAAGACGAAAGAAACAAATAGAAATAGCCTGGATTTAATTGAAACGAAATTGGAAATGAAATGAGGCAGGGAAGAATAAACAATAAACAAGTAGGGTAACTCTTGCTCCACATAAGAACCCTAACACAGAGTAACTTTTATTCAAGACTGGCACAGCCTTTTAAACTTGAATAAAGTTAGACAAATATAAAGACGAATAATCTAATAGCGGGGGAAAAACAAGCGCAGGCCAACACCTCTCCGTCATCACAGTAATGACTTGGCAAAGATTTGAACTTAAGGGATGGGAGGCGGGGGAGGTGTTAAGGATTAGGATGAGGAAAGTAGGAACATGAAATTAAGAAAATAATATTGTCTTCTGCCTATTTTCATATTTATAACATATTATGTTATAAATATGAAAACTCTTCACTAGCTGCATGAGGGAACCATCGCAATCCCTCTTGAAGGCACATCTATTTGTATTGCCTGCTCTAGGTCTTTCGTCCGCTGGATCGGAACTCATCAGAGAGACACGGCCGGTTGTGTCTGTGCTCCTGGTGTCAAATAGAGACACACCACAGTCCATAGCAGCCAGCAAAGGGTAATTCATGAAACAAAACGAAAGTAGGGGGAGGAAGAAAAGTTGCTGAAAAACGAAATACATGATGCAAACAGTATAAAATGTAGGGGACAATCTTTGAGCCTGCACCTGAGGATCCACCCAAGGATACAAAGTGCTCCAGTTTGGAGCGGATCAGAGCACTGTAAAGATGGAGAAGAGTTTTCTTATCAGCGTCCCAATCTGTGTGTGCCACAACTCTTAGAATATTCAGTGCTTTTTGACAAGCAGCTTTTAAGTCTTGGATGTGACTTTTAAAGTTCAGTTTTTGATTAAAAAAAATAACACCTACAAATCTGGTTTCTTTCACGGCTGGAATGGTGGATTTGTCCAGACGAATTTCAGGATCGGCAAAGAACTGACGAAATTGTGAAAATGGATAAACAGTGTTTTGGTGCTTGAAAAGGTAAACCCGTTTTTCTTGGTCCCCTGTCGAATCTTATCCACACAAAGTTGGAGTTGACACTGCAGGCTGGCATAAGAGGCTCCAGCTGCGTAGTGTGCAAAGTTATCAACAAACAGAAAGAACTCGGAAGCCTAGTTTACTGAATTGATAATCAGTAAACAAGTGGGATAATGTCGTTAATTTTGAATCTGGAGAGAGCAGGAGAAAGAATGCTCCCTTGAGGTACACCCAACTCCTACCCATGGATGTCAGACTTGGCACTGCCGATCAGCCAGTAAATTTGAATAAATAAGGCAGACGACCACGAAAACTAGGTTTATGAAGATCAATATAAATTGCAGATTTCCAAGTGGTATCATACGCTTTTTCCACATAAAAAAGAAGATAGCAACCGCATGTTGTTTAGTGTTTTAGTTGTTTATTTATGAAGGCATTGCAAACGGTCGATTCCAGACAGGCTAAATGGTCAACGGTCGAGTGGTACTTCTGGAACTGCACTGTTTATTGACCTAAAGGCCATCGGTTTCCAGCTTCCACATCAGACGGGAGTTGACCATCTTTTCCATTAGCTTGCAGAGGCAGCTGGTCAGAAAGCACCATGTGTCCAGATATGGTTGTAGACTTTTGGAAGGGTCTGGAGTAGTTCTTTAGGAGGGGTTTCAACGCTAATAATGAATATCATCCACGCCAGGAGCAGAATTGTTGCAGGTTTGCAGAGCTGATTTTAGTTCATCAATTAAAAAAGGTAGATTATATACTTCAGAGATGTCTGAAGTGAAATTGTATGAAGATATTTCTCTGAACTGTTTGCTTTTCAAACATGCTGCAGATTTACTTGAGGATGATGAGTTCTGTTCAATGGTGGAGGCCAACAGATTGGCAACCGCTTGTTTGTCAGTTATGAGAGCATTGGCAAGTTTCGGGTGATGAACTGACGAGTTGGTGTTCTTCCCTTTGATTTTTTGATGATGTTCTAGACCTTTTTCTTGGCCGTTTAAGATGACAGCCCGGAGCAGAAGTTTCTCGAGTGCTGAGAGCTGAAGGTCTTTAGAATACCCGACGCTGAACGCTCAGTTTTTATGGATAATATCAGAATGGGAAAATTGTCACTTCCATGAAGATCCACATAAACAGATCATTCATAGTCCAGGACCAGCGAGGGGTCAGATACTGACAAATCTTAACATGAAAGTGTACATGAGGAAGAATGAAACTAAGTTGGAGAACCATCATTCAGACAACACAAGTCCAACTCTGAAAAGGCATCTTCAGAAAGCACACCTCTGGATGAAAAATTTACACTACTCCAAAGGCGATTATGGGCATTAAAATCACTCAACAGCATACAAGGGCAAGGGGGTTCTTCAGTCAGACTGACAAAGTCCTGACGACAAACTGAGACAGAAAGTGGTAGATATAAAGAGTAAACTGTAACGGTTTTATGGAGAGTGACTCTTGAAGCTACAGCTGACGAGGAGGGGCGGGGTGACGGCAAGTATCAAATCCAGAGGCAGATCAGCCTCATGTTACAAGGATGTTTGCAAACAAGACATAGCAGCAGCTGTAGTATCCATTCTGCAATGTTGGATCCTCTTAAAAAAAAAGAAAGAAAGAAATGATTCCCGAGAACACATTTGCGGAAAAAAGCAAAAGTTCTGTAACTTAATGGCCATTGAAGCAATGAACTATGAGAGGCTCACAGTGTCCAGGCCATTGCACTATGACAGACGGAGCACCTCACCTGTCGTCCTTTTATCCTCCCCTGATCTCAGTCCGTTTTAATTTCCTGGTGGATATATAGGGGCAGTTTTCAGGTCTTAAAAACCCAACTCCATGAGCAGTTCGAAGTGGCAAATATTAGCTCCACAGGGAGACGCTCAAACTATTGCCAAAAATGTATTGATTTTATTTTCACTAGTTCATTTTATGTTATTTTAGTACTAATTTTGTATGCCCCCTTCTCTCTATTTGTCCCCTCTCTCAATCTGTTGTGTGTGTGTGTGTGTGTGTGTGTGTGTGTGTGTGTGTGTGTGTGTGTGTGTGTGTGTGTGTGTGTTGTTGTGACGACAGGAATTTGACATTCCAAACATGCTGAGCTGTAAGAAGTGCATCACACGTGGGAAGATCTTCCCCATCTCCAACGAATGGCGGCTGGAACCAGAGGACGGATACATCATATCCCCAGTCGACACTTTTAGTGTGGACGTTAGTCATGTGGCGCCAAACGTGACTGTGACATGGAAAGACACAGACCAGAGGGAGAAAGCTGACACAAGTTGCTATAGAGGTAATTAGTATAGTTTGGACCACATTTGTTTTGAACTTTCCCTGTGAACAATCAAAGAGTGACCAAGCTTGTAGAGGTCGTAAATGAGGTATTAAAGCTGATAACTGTGCACTACTTAGAGAACTGTTAAAACTGACCAGTGTGACGCGTCGGGGGTGGCAGGTGTGGTCCTCAAGGGGAAGGACTCTGAATGTTATAGAGAGGGGATTTTTTTTATAACTTGAGGTCCAAGGCTCTCTTCAAGACATTAGCATGTTAGCTGGAGAGGTGTGTGGATCTCTCTCTGGTTGCTGGTGACTGGTTAACCTTCTCTTGAGGCAGGTTGATCCCTTTGGTCTGCTTGACCACGTGGTAGCATGGATTCTCGATCGTGTGCTTGATTCATTGCAAAAATGCTAGGAACCCAGGGTAATTCTTTTGGGTTGATCAGTAAAACTTGACACAGGATCCCAGATTAGGACAGATTAACATTCTAAGCTATACTTTCGGTCCCTGATGCCTGTTTGATTGGAGAGAGAGAGAGAGAGAGAGAGAGGAGAGAGAGAGAGAGAGAGAGAGAGAGAGAGAGAGAGGAGAGAGGATGAGAGAGAGAGAGATGAAGAGAGAGGAGAGAGAGAGAAATAATGGGTGTTAGTAGAGGATGGTGTGGCTGGCATTTGTCACGTCACAAGCAGTTGTAAAGACTGTATGCAGCATCGGTTTCCTGGATTGTTTTGCTGTTTTTCTCCACTGTGTATTCAAGTACGAGTTACCTTGTAACAATAATTATGTTCTAGGTTAAACAGAGTATATACAAGCGCGACAGATGCCAACCGAAACTGTACATACATGGGAATCCAGTCTGTCAGGCCTAGGCATTTGGTGCCTCTGTGCATATTTGTTTAGTGGAGTGGAAAGGGTGGTGTGGGGGGAGGTTTTATGCATGATTCACATATATGTGTGTGTATTTGTAATTATGTTAGAAAGAGAGGGAGGGAATAAATGGATGGAAGGATGCGTGATCACACTGCTGAGACGTGCTACCTGCTGTGGTAGAGTAGACAGCAAAAGCTGTTGGTTACTGTTTCTAAATGGTATGTCTCTGTCAATGGTGTGAGGATCTTGCAGAGACAATGGACATTGCATTGATGCATACACCTGATGATAACGACGACGATGATGACGATGATCTTTATCATTATTATCAGTATTAATTGTGTAATACATTTTATGCTATTTCGTCTATCATTCTGTCTTCCTTATTTGTTTGTATAGAGTTTATGCTATTTTGTCTGCCATTCTATTTCACTTCGTTTTCTATTTGTCTTGTTATATAATTTTCATTAATTTAACTTAGTTTTATTCATTTAATTTATTTTTCAAATCAATCATACCATAAAGTATCAGTTTTCTGAATAGCCAGTCTACTCCTATGTCGATATTCATACACACATTATTATGCATAAACACTCACACATGCACTTTCAAATGCACGCACGCGCGCCACACACACACAACACACACTCACACACAAACGCGCGTGCACACACACAACTTGCAAAAAAAAAAAGAAAAAAGAATTGTGAATCTTCATTCTAAGAAGTTATTTTTCACGCGCATATCCTTTCTCTATTATTATGCATCCACTTTATGGGATAATGCCAGAGAAACTAATCTGAAACATGTGGTTTACATAAAAGGGCCATTAAGGTTAATTCTTGTAAAATCTTGTTCCTTGACATTGAGTGATTACAAAACTTTAAACATTCTTCCGTTTAAAGATGGACTCCATTTCAAGAAATGCTTATGCATCTACAATGTAACGAATGGACCAGCTCCGAAGAAAATCACCGAAAGCTTTGTCACCAATAGAAATAGTCATACACATAAACTGTCTTTTCCCAGACCCCGAAATAATCTTTATAAATCAAGTTTTGTATATTCGGAGGGATCGCATGGAATAATTTATCTTCCACTTTATAATTATGTCCCTCGAAACAGGCATTTAAACCCCCCCCCACTAAAAACCAATCTGATGGAAACTCTCTGCGACAGTTAAAGGTCTCGCTCTCTAGCTACATTTGAAATCATGTTCCAAGAATTGTTTCTTATTATTTCATATGATGTAATATGAGTAATGTACATATATGTATGGTTGAAGTTATGTGCTTTTCAAATGTTATTTGTAATTTTCTCCGTTGCATGCTATAATTATTTGTTTCTTTTTTTATAAGAGCTAGATGTAAAAAAGCTTGACAGCTTATTCTTCAACCCTCAATAAACATACTATTGACTTGACTTGACACACACACACGCACGCGCGTGCGCACAACTACAGTTGCAGCTGTGCAGGCAATTGCAGGTACGTAGGTATCTGAGACCTGACCAGCATGCTGGGTTTTCGAACAGGTCAGATCTTGTCCCCCTTCCAAAGTTCTTTTTTCAGTTATTTGTTTATTTCATCATTGGCCATAAATCCTGTAGTCTCAAGCCTTAGCATATGTGATGTAGTGGACATGGACGATTGCGCATACAATGATACCTTGATGAAAATGGAACCGACACTAATAAGAGAGTGAGTGAGTGCTGCGGTAAATGCTGATAACACTCACAACAGTTATTGTTGTGTTAATCATTGAGCTGTTAACACTGAACATAGCTGATGTTAAGGTAACCAGTGAGTTGTTTGTATTGACCACAGGCTTTGTTACGATAGCTGGTGAACTGTTAAAACGGATCACATTTGTTAAGATTACCATAAAAAAACGACCATCTTTGTCAGTTAATCAGTAAACTTTTAAAGATGAACATACTTGTTAAGGCAACACAATGAAGTGTTAAAACGTACGAATTTGTGATGTAACCAATGGGATGTTAAAAGGACCACATCTGTCGTTAAAGTTCTCAGTGAACTAGGAAAATAGACCACCGTTGCTGTTAAGAAAGAGAGTGAACTGATAACACTCACCAGTTTTGTTAACGTGACCTGTGAACTGTTCAGATTGACCACATTTGTTGTGAACGTAATCAATGGACGGCTAACATTCATCACAGTTGTTATCGTAGTCTGTTAAAACATTCAACAAAATCGTAAAAGTAATCAGTAATCTGTTAAGTCTAACCACAGCTTTTGCTATGATGATCAGGGGATTGTTAACAGTGACCATTTGTTTCTAAGGTAACTAATGAGTTGTGCAAAAGGATGTGATTGCTTATAAAACTGACCACAGTCGTCAAGGACATCAATGTTACTACCGAATACAGCAGTTTGGGTACCTAGTGAATTCAAATTCACCGTGATTATTAATGTATACAAGGAACTGGTATAGGTCACCTCTTGAAATTGACAAAAATTGGCTGTAAACATGTCAGAACGTCGTAATACCAGGGTATGGGGTCATTTGGGACAAACGCTTGCCGTACAGATTTAATGAACCGGTAGAAAAACATTTTTCAAAATGGAGTGACTGACGGCGGAGTCGAAGCAAAACTTAGAAAGAGAGGGTGTTAGTTACCGCCAATGACATTGACAAAGAACATGACAAGATACGATGCATTTCGACCTCTTGGGTCTTCTTCAGGTAAAAAAAGAAATAGATCACATTTAACATTTAGGACAGTACAAACAAAGAACGAAAATGGACTCATCTGTGGTCCATGTGGTTGGGAGAATAGCCGCCAGGCTTCCCCATACAAAATCATATTAAGGTCTGTGCTGTCACCGCCCAAGCACAACTGTGAAACTACTATGACGCAACCAGCATCAAATCATCATAAGGCATCTAAACAGAGATTGACAATGCACTTCTTCCAAATCACTTCACTGGCGTTCAGTTGTGCGTGACCTAAGTTAGACAATAACAAGTTATTTACTGAAATAGTAAAAACAATAATCACTTCATGGAAGAGCCAGCCAAAACATCCCACTAATGAATGGCTCCGATAGAAACTGAACCACAGATTACAAACCATGGGTCTTCAGCAACGAGTATTACTTCTTTCAAAGTTGCGACAATAATTACACAGTTAAGGATCCAACGGTAAACGCCCCTCCCCCACCCATCCCTACCCCCAGCTCCACTTCCCCTGGAATGAAGAATGACAAAATAATTTTAAGGCCTTCTAAGCCCTGCTGTTGTAACTTCAGCCTTGATTCCTTCTCCATATCCATACATCTGACGGGGTTGTGTAAACACTCTGACCTCAGTATTCATTCCTTCTGCACATCCATACCTGTGTTGGAGCTTGTGTGAAAATGTTCAGTGGTTGTGAATTATTGGGAACTGTCAGCTGTTGCGATGGGCACAGTTTCCCTGTCGAGGATGGGGAAGAGGGAAAGGGGAGAGACACAGGTTAAATCTGATCCCATGCCTTATTCAAACAATGTCGTCAGTAGGATGTTTAGTACATAGTGTTCTGCTTATTTCTACATGACAAGATTATAGACTGCTGAAAGCCACCAAAGTGCTTCAGAAGCATTTCAGTGTCTCAACTAGTCAACTGTGTTATTACAGCCCGTCATTGTTGGCTCACTGAATACTGCTGATGGTAGGAGGGCAATGGCAAAAATGTATGGAAAAGTCCGGAATAAGCAGCATGTGAGCTAGTTTATATCAAAATACTGTACTCAGAGCTTTTCATCGTTAAAACCAAATACTGAACAATTGAAATACACAATTTCTCTTCCAAAATAGCCTTTACGACGAGGGTAGATTAAAACATCTGTGCAGGTTGTAACGGTGATCTCTATTATAAAACTGGGTCGTACGGAGTCGTTGTAGTTTTATACGCTTTTAGAGATTCATGGCAATTTTAAACATTAAACAGAGAGAGAGAGAGAGAGAGAGAGAGAGAGAAGAGAGAGAGAAGAGAGAGAGAGAGAGAGAGAGAGGTAAATATGTAGGTCGTGCCCTTCTTTACTATTGCAGGTGCCAGAAGTGGTGCGGATGAATAATGACGCTGGAGACATTCAGATGATACAGTGGTCACAGCAGCTGCAAGCGATAAGCACAGCGCGATTGGTGGAGATGGTACACAACTTGGGCATCTCTGTGTCCCATTCCACTGACAGGTGAGAGATCTCTTAACATGTTTGATATTTGCATATCATGTACGTGTTCACAAACTTCACTGTTTCACAAACTTCACTGTTTTTTTGTTGATGACATGTCTGCATGCTCGTTGAGTGTAACTGGGATATATGCATCTGAAAAACATCTGGGGTTTCAGGACCTGTTTGAGTATCAGAGGTTTTCCAATTTACCACAAACCCAAGAATCGGGAACAGTCGGGCAATTCATCAATATTCTTTTTACATTCCTATGGGCTGTCACCCATACATCAACAATGAATGACTCAGACATGAGACCTTAGATTCTAAGGGCTGCACATCCTGGCTCAAAGAACTGTGTTAAAAAAAACTTGCGCAACAAGATAATCCATTGGGCAAGGACAAAAAAAAATCAATAATGGGGGTTAACAGGGCCTGAACAGACATACGTGGTAAATGAAGACTATGGATCTTTCGTTTGTATTGGATCTTGCTCAAAATCGTTGTTGCTGTCCAAAGACAAGTTTCGTGAACTTGGTAGCATCCGTAGAGTCTATAGCATCTTATGTTTTTATCAAACATTTGATTTGACTACCCAACACTTTGCCACATGTTTTGTTTAACATACCATCATTTCGACAAGCAAGTCTTGCTATTCTACGTGTGTCTGTGTGTGTTGTTTCTCCGTAAGATTTTTCTTCGATGTCCTTTTTCTGTTTCATGATGGGCCTTTCTCTAGGTTCCGGTTTTAAGACCAGTCCCATTTTTCCTATGGTAAATTGTGATCAGTTCCTTTAATGTATTGCCTGAATCATCGCACCAGTGTTAAGTTTGACAAGATGTTTTCAGAACTTTGATTCACAAATGTAACACGTGAGTTATGTAATCTGTTTAAGTTGTGTGTGTGTGTGTGTGTGTGTGTTGTGTGTGTGTGTGCGTGTGCGTGTGTGTGTATGTGTTTGTGTGTGTGTGTGTGTGTGTGTGTGTGTGTGTGTGTGTGTGTGTGTGTGTGTGTGTGGTGTGTGTGTGTGTGGTGTGAGGTGGGTGTGTGTGGGTGTGTGTCGTGGTGTGTAGTGTGAAATTTTAATACAAAGCAGTTCTCGGCAAATACTAGCATAAGTATAATCAGCTTCGACCAGAAAATTATCCATTGTTTAAGACCTTTCCAGTGATCGCGGCCATAAATCTGTGATTAAGATTTTTAAAAAAATAAACAACATCAAACAGGAACAGATTTGTGTCCATAACATGCATATTTTCACAACTAGTTTCTTATCTAGTGAGAAACAAAATGTTAAATGACTTTGTTAAAAAGTGTAACACTTCAAAATGGGCATTTTGTCAAAAACCAAACCATTTCGTTCCATTTTGTGCAAAGCCGGAATGGAGATGAGGGACCTAGTGTATTATTAAATTTAGAAACTTAGCCTAGACCACTAACACAGTACCGTGGAAATCATCTAAATGTCAGACTGTGCGAAGGCTTGTATGGTCATTATGTAACTGGGACGAGACCAGTAATACTCAAGGTAGGAATTGTAGAGTGCTGGATGGAGCAGGGTCTTGTCTAAACGTGGGGGGGGGGAGGAGGGGGCTTGCTGGCTGAGGTGGATTGATGACACCTAGGGTCGTTGATGAAAAAAAATGTTCAACGTGGACAGAAATAAATCCTGCCAAACTTTCAGCTTATGTGGAGCGGACTGCCACCTGTCCTATCTGGAGATTGTCATCAGCTCGTCTTGTCACATTTGTATCTGTATAACCCTCTCCTTCTTCACCTACCCTGTGCCTTTCGGTTGCTGTGAAGCTTCAATTCACATGCGAGTCACTGTATCCGCATTGCCTCTATTTTTTAAATGTTTTCATTCAAACACCCACTATAAATGTTTTCATAATTCACTTTGTGTGTTTGGTCCGGAGGAATCAGACGTCCCCATCATTAAGGCCTTCATGTTTAGGATTGTCCCGACCCTTTCCCGTACTGCCCCCAAAACCCCCCCCCCCCCCACCCCACCCCCCCACCTTCCCCCCCCCCCCTTTTTTTTACCCCCCATTTTTTCAAGAGGTGATGTTTTCCTTACCGTTGTCATAATTTCAATAGGGGATAAGCGGGATTTATCTTTTCAGTTTCCCTCTTTTTGAGTTCTTCTTATTCCAGTTTGTAAAAGAATCATGTTAGCAATAGCACGATGATGATACATGCAGAAATGAGAAGAAATAAAAATTTACTGCTTTGAAGTGATTATAGGATACAATCAGTGATGACGAGATGTTTAAGGAACTCAGCCGCTCTCGGTTCTCTGTATTTTTTTGGCTATGGGGTTTCTGTACTTTACCAAAATTATTCTTCTCGTGTCTGTGTAGCATTTTTTTTTCGCTTGTTAATAGCATGTAATTCTCCTACAACGAAACCAACACATCACACACCTTCCTATCTGTCTGTCTATTTATCAATTATCAGTCTATTTATCTACACCACCGGACTTTTTTTTGGGGGGGGGGGGGGGGGGGGGGCTGAGGGGGAAGAGGAAGGGGATACAGGATACATTATAATGTTGCACTTATGAAGGCCCAGTCTTCAACGTGTTTAGTGTTACATCAATTATATCTTTCCCAACTGCATACTGCATTTTACTTTTTTTTTAACAACGTTATGGTTAGTGGCATTTTATTTATTTACTGATTACAGGCTCTGTCTCTGTCTCTTGTCCTGTCTGTCTGTCTGTCTCTCTCTCTCTCTCTCTCTCTCTCTCTCTCTCGCTCTCTTCTCTTCTCTTCTCTACCATTCATTACTCCATTTTCCATGTTCTTTTTAGCTTTTTGTGACAAAACTAGGCTAAAATCCCCTAAGCTATCTTAGTTTGATCTTCTTGATTTTCCTCTGGACATCTTCGAATTTTTCTTTTTCAGATTCATTAGGATTCTTAACTGTAAGAGAAGAATGAAGCTTATTTAATTGTTCTCTCAGTGCGCGTTACCGAGTAGACTGATCGCATTGCCTGGTCTCCAAAAAGCGGGATTGCCGGCCAGTATTAAGTGGTTTTACTTCCACGAGTTCAGTCTTCTGTTTAGAGTTTTTGCTGTTTCACAAGCTTCCAACGTTCGCGCCCATATATCTGGACCTTGTTTGGTGTCCAAAGTCTGTGTAAGAATTCCAAGAATTTTGTTTTCTTGGAATTTCGTTTTATAAGGCTTTCCAACTTTTGGTTGGATTGATCCAGTTGTTTTGTGGGGAGTAGTCTTGTAACAGGCAACGTAAATTGGATGGTAGTGGTATTCTGTGTGTGTGTAAAATAGTATCGGAATTGTCTAATGGCGTCATAGGTATATGGGGCTGATGACAGAGTGCCTTTCCTCTCAACCTAGAAACACTGAAGCTTACTGCCTTTCTGGCGATTTGGAGTCATAACAGATCTAATGTATTCGTTTGTGGGGATTTCCCAAGACTAGGACGACCAGCCAGCATAATGATATGTCCACGCTTAGAGGGAACGGTTTTTCACATGTGGGCGGCACAAAAATCTATAACATATATCATGCGCCCAAAATTACTGTAATTTGCCTTGGAAGCCTAATGATTGGTGCCTCGGTAGCCTGGTTTTTCTCTTCTCCCATATCACAGCATGGAAAATCGAGGGAGCTGGTAATTTATGAATTGACCCTTCCAATATGTGGATATCTGTCCGTCGGTCCTGTCCTGACATTTTCGACAACAGTCAGGCAGTGAGGGGGACTTTCAAGAGATTGTTCTTTGGCGCTGTTCCTTTTCATCGCATTTCGAATGATGAGGGCATTGTACTTGCGATCTCGAAAGGAAAACGGGAGCTCTCAACTTCTACACTGGTTGCCTGAAACGACAAAAACATGTCTTAGTTCGAAGCGTGATCCATCTGCATTATCATTTTCTCCACATTTAAAACAGCTAAAAGGTAATCGTCCCGTTAGTACTCACGCATTATACACACGTGGCGCGCCACACAGTCTCTGTCTCTCTCGTAAACACACACACCCACCACACCACACACCACACAACACACACACAACAACCACCACACACACAACACGCACCCCGGCGACCGCCGCGCGCGCGGCGAGCGTTGCGTATATGCATGCATGCGTGCACATATATTCATGCCACCACACACGCACACACATTCCACACATACAGATACTTACTCTCACTCACTCAACACACACACACCCACACACAACACACACACCACACAAACCAACCACACACACAACACACACACCCACAAAACACACACACAACACACACACACACGCATACAAGCTCGGACCACAGTTGGTAGTTGCACACAAAAAGGATGTTAGTGAAGAAAGCTAAACGTTGCAAAACGTTCTGTTTCAGGCCAAATAAGAAATGGATTACAGGGAGAACTAATACAAGGAATAATTTCCAAGATGTTGTTGATTTGATTTCCGAAGGATCACCCAAAGAACAGGATAATGAAAGTGCCTGGCGCATCCTAATACCTGTCCCACACAGATCCATCACCTCTCCCACTCCAAGTATCAAGGAGGACTAAGAATCACGTGATGAAACCACACCAAAGACCTACGATGCTGGGATCAACGAGTGCACCAGAGCAAATTCAGGACACAGATCAAGGGCCGGTTTGACTCATGATGACGCAAAACCAGACTGCTTCCCGCGTCAGGTGGACTCCAACGGCCTGGAAATTCCAGCACTTGAGCCAGCAAAAATGTTCACTGAAACCACTGCAACGATTCGTTCTCAACACTTTTATCCGCATCCTCGTTGGCATGAAGACTTACCACAACTGTCCATGAACACGACTGGTTATGATGTCGAAAACAAACGTATACAGTCCATACTTCATGAGAAGACCGTCGCCGTCTATTTCCTCTCAACTTGACTCTGAAATTTAAACATAACTAGCTTGGAAGATTCCGAAACAGTGGACTGGACGAAAAACAAGTACAACGGACAGACTGGCACGTGATGGTGGAAGAAGTGTTGACCCCTGAAAAATTCAACCCGATCCTTGGACGCGTGTGATATCGAAGAACTTGCAGGGTGTTCCGGAATCGATCTTTCAAGGCTGCAGCAGTCCGACGAACGGCCTGTCACAGGATCTTCCCAGAGTCTCTCCAGGGCCAGCCCTGGGGGAGATTCACAGCGAGGGAAGCACTACCCAACGTGAGCGGGCCACCGGACTGCTGTCCCTCCCGCAAGGGACAACGGTTGCCAAGCAAAGTAGATCACGGAGAAATCGGAAAAGGCACGAAGAAAAACTGAACCAAAAGATGGCATGGAGGAGTTATTTCGATGGGAAATAGAAGGCTGAAGTCTGGCTGAAATAAGTTAGACTGGATTGATAGAGTTGTCACTTACCAATCATCCTTTGTTGAAACAAAGTTTTTTCCTGTTATTCTATTTTTTGAGGGCCCTAATGTTCATAACTCACTAGAACTGATCCAGAGCATGGCATGGAGGAATATTTCAATGAAAAAATGGATGCGGAAGTCTGGCAAAAATAAATAAGACACTGATTGACAGTGTTCTCACATTACGATATACTTGGATTGAAACCATGTTTTTAATGTTCTTCTATTTTAGATGGTAAGGCCCCCCCACCCCCCCCAATGTATATAAGGCACCGTTATCATCATTATGTCATTTCACATTCTTGAGGTGTAAGGTGGTGGATTTGATTGTGGTCAAGAGGTTGGTGGGGGGTTGATGGCCAGGACAATCAACCACCTTTGTCATGACTGTTGTTGTTTGTAACTCTTACTAGTGCTGTGCTGGACTAAGTTTTTGTTTAAGGACTGGTAAAATGTTTACCGTTATAAGTCTTAACTCTGTACAAATCATTGCTGGTATTGGTGTTGTGATATTTACTTAAATGAGATCCCACGGAGTCAATAAGTATTGTATTACACTAACGGACCTGCATATGATGGGGAAAGTTATGACTCCTGTAGCATTAAGTACTTGAAGTAGTGCACGGTCTGTGCTGTGACTCAGCGCTGACAAACTGCTGCTCGGCCAGAACACAGTAGACCCACCCATGGCAAATTGCTGTCCACAAAGGTAGTACGGTCTCGTAGGTGAGGCACCTACACGGTCTCGGACCTGAAGCTCAAGCCTGAAAGGAGAGGCGAACTGACCTAGCTTCTGCTGTCACGTCCCACCGTGCGGCCGCATGTGTGCATCAACTTTGAGAGAGCGGTCATAACAGTGTCACTGGATCGTCGCTCCCCATCTATTAGTACTGATAGATATTGTTGTAATTCGTATATATTACTGCCAATGCCTCTCCGAATGATTGTGTTCAGTAATGGTGGTTTATTGGTGCATGGTCATCGTAGCTCGTGGCGCTACTATTGTACTTGTGTTTGTGGTGAATATGTTTATCATCATAGGAAAAATGTAACCCTCATTAAAATTAACCCACTGGACCATTCTATGGTCATTACTGATTTTGTTACATTTGTGTCATCAGGAATGGATGCATGAAACGTCATTTTTGTCATTGTTATGATAGTGATTAATACTCGTATTGTACTATGAGTGTCTGCTTTACTCCTTTTTTAATTGCTTAGTTTTTGTTGTTGAATTACATTCTTATTTTGTCTTCCTTTTTGATTATGGTTTCATGTTTATATTTTATTCACTTTGTCACATGCTTAAAATCATCTTGAAAGATTTTATCATGTATAATGATGATTGTTAACAGTATAATGATGATTTTATGTATGATGTTTTTGAAACTTGAAGTAATGTTATCAAACTGGCTAGCGCCTTTGCAAGTACCTGGTGCTATTATGTCCGCCAGGCGGAATTTTTCTATGCTGTATTTCTATTGTTATCATGAATGTGGGATTATAAAAAAATACTATGTTTGAAGGAAAGATTTCCTTACCACCAAGAGGTAGTGGGGTGTTTAGTGGTGGGTGGTGGTGGTGGGTGGGGTGGGCTGAAATTATATACGTCCATGTGTGTGTGTGTGTGTGTGTGGGGTGTGAGTGTGTGTGTGTGTGTGTGTGTGGTGTGTAGATACTTCGACATAAATATTGACTATACAGGCAGATGTGACATTTAGGCCTACATACAGTATTTTGAATGTGGGTTGTTTGCCAAACCTGTGGTGTGAGGACGGGGAACATATTAGGGCTTAATTTTTCATAACGGTTGTGTACTAGTGTCGTCTGAATTTTTTTCACTGTTTTTATTGATAATTGCAATGTTTTTCGGGATTTTGTGTTGTGTTGTTGCATAGGTTGAGCGTTTAAACTACACAACAATGGTAATAAATTACACATTCGTGACTGGAGGCCTTCAGTTATTGTTGACGACTTCTTTCCCATTATTCTTACGACGGTTATTTTAAACAAAAACATACGTGTGGAGCTGTAAACATTTTTCAATTCATTTGCGCTGAACAATAGCCACATACTGTTTAATAAATGCATATCCTGTAAACAGAAAAGAAAATTGTGGTTTGGAATTTGGCGTTGTTTCAATCTTATAGATTGGTCTCCGTGTGACCGAAATAATGCATGTTTCTCCACCACGCCCCTCTTTTGTCTGTCTGTTCTATGTAATTGTTAGCCATTTGTAGTGACGGGAAAGGATGTGCAAGCTAAACGATTCCTCTGAATTTATGAATGACTTGGCAAAGAGGGAGGGGAAGGTTAGGGTTGTGAGTGAAAGGAACGAGAATGAACATCGGGCATTAATTATAAATTTACTTAGCTAACTTTGTGGACCATTGTAGTACATCATAAAGGAAGATCCATTGTATTAGACTCGTCAGAAAGCCAAGGGGCAAATTGTGTACCTGTACTCTTTGTATGAATGGAGATATTACCACACTAAAGTGTGTGGTATCATCACCACCAAGGGTTCAAACACAACTGAATACAAACGGCACCCCAAGCAGCCAGTGACGGGCAGAAAAGTAAAACAAAGAAGACAGCGCTGTAAGGAAAAGTCGTAGCTGTAAAACTGAATGAACTCCTTATAATGAGAGTATTAAATGTAGGGGGCCATCTTGTGCGCCTATGTTTAAAGGAACATTTAAGGATACAAGGGAGGTAAAAACATTTGTCAACGTAGTCAGCTATGATGTTTGGTTATCCAAAATTGGTTCGTTCACAAGTGAACAGTAACTAGGAAATGTGTATGAACAGCCTTATACTTTAATTTCCTAATAGAATGCAGTTCGCTACCGACTAACCAAACAATAATTCGTTGAACAATTTGTAGGGTGCGGGAGGGGGGGGGGGGGGGAGGGAGGTAAACAAGTGGAGAGTACTCCAATTCCTTCTCAATCGTTACATTAATTACTGGCAAAGTTAAAGAGACTGTGAAGGATGGGGGTTGTGAGAGAAGGACAGCCGGGAGTGACCAGGGCAAAAGATTATAGATTTAATCCTTACTACAGATATGGGGACCATCGGATTCCCTCTTGAAAACGGAACATTCATATTGCCTGCTCGAGGCATTTCGTTCCATTGCTTTCTAGTCGTCGTGAGGACAGGGCTGATGGTGCTTGTTTCTTCCCTGGTATCAAATGCAGATAGACTACAGGTCTATAATTTTGAGGTATTCTCACACCCCCGGTTTAAACTAAAATGCAATGGCTCCCTATATACGGATGTATGTATTATAATCATTTCTTGCAATGCTAACTGCAATGTGAGAGGGAGAAATTAGAAAGAAACTTTTCTTGATGAGACACTGACAAAGAATTTTCAGCTACGAATTGGGGGCTTCTGTAACTGTTATATGGCACGAAATGGTGGGAAGTTTTGTGTCTGTTGTCATACCTAGAATGGTGGTTCATGCTTAACAATGGCATGACCTATTAATCATGACTGTTACAGCCGTTTGTTTTTTGTACGCCGATTTTCCATTATGCTCATGGAAGGTTTTACCAAATTGAAGAAAATCTTCAGTGTTCATGTCTTCTCTTTTACTCATTCTAGGAATTTTTGTGTGTGTTTATTCAAGTAAGCAGCTTTTTAATGTGCTTCGAAAAGAAGAATCTTTCTAAGACGCAGGTTTTATTTGGAACCGTGCTTAAATGTTGGCTGGTAAACTTGCCCCCCTCCCCTTCCTCCCCTTCCCGAATTTTCTGCAACATGCCTCTATGTTTTTAAAGGCGCCCAAACATTGCATACACGCATGTTGTTTAGAGGTAACATTTTGTTCATTACTATATTATATTGCGTTTTCAAAGAGCAATTATACCACACAGAACAGCAGACCTGTGACAATATTTAATGTAGGCAGAAGCGATTGTTAGTGGTCTATTTTTTTTACTAAAAAACTACGGATCAATATTTGCCAAATGTTAATCTTGATTTAGTAAACGGCAGGTCATTCCGAATATTATCGTTATTGTAACGAGCCTTCGTTCTGCAGATTTTGACACTTCATATTACTGACTGATTTATTGTTATCCAAGTTTTTGGATTATGTTTTTGCTCTAAAGGTTTTAAGACGTAATAGTATCATCATGCGCGTGCTCCATTATTATGACGGTTCTTGACCATTATTACTTCCTGGGCGTTCCTGTTTTGTAAGCGTTTTATATGTAATTCTCTGTGGTTGATTTTCCTTCAATTACAAATGATGGCATTTTGTACACGTTTATTGTAATTCCATGTGTTTGATTTTCCTTGTTATTAATTTCAAAATGTTTTCAGTTCTATTTCTATGCTGCATTGTCGTTTGCCTTCATCCCGAGATCATAATGTCTGATTATTCAAATATCACATGCCATTTCATTTTACAGAAACAATATCAGTGTAAAAAGAGAATGGTTGAAAGCGAAGCAAAAGCAAGAGATTTATTATGTTTACTCCGAGGGTCTCCTCTCCCCAATTTCAATTCATTTACTTTATATCACAGTCTATAATTTTGAGGTATTCTCACCACGAACGGCCTCCAAAAGTTAGAATACAGGCGACACCACCTCTATGTATGTCTGTAGCTATCTTTGTATGTTAGTATGCATGTATGTATAGTATATATTTCTGTGTCTGTGTACGTGGCATTCGTGCGTGCTGCGCTGAGTGCGTCCCGATGTCGCGACGTGTGTGTACACATATATCTAGTATTGCTAAGCTGCAGCTTGAGAGGGAGAATTACGAATTTTCATAAAGATATGTAAGGGGGAGGAATCTACAAACCGTTCATTAAGAATGCTATGAAAATTCATTGTTTCTAGAATGATTTTTTGTGGTCTGCAATTTGAGGGTCTTCTGTAAATGAGTTTTATGACATGAAACTGTGGAAGTGTTTGTGTTTGTTGTCACTAATAGTGTAATCATGATGCTTTGATGACGACAAGGAAAATATTGTCATGATGTAGATGTATGTTGGTGTGTGTGTGTGTGTGTGTGTGGTGTGTGTGTGTGTGTGTGGGTGTGTGTGTGTGTGTAGTGTGGGTACGTGCCGTGTGCGCGCATGCGTGCGTGTGTGTGTACTGATATTTCTTGTATAATGTAAACTGCAACTGTGGAGAGGAGATTTACAAATTCTTATAAAGAAATATGTAAGGGGGGGGGGGAGGAGGAGAGGGGAGTGGGGCGGGGGGGGGGGGGGGGGGGGGGGGGGGAGGAGTAATACTACAACTTTTCTTGACGAAATGCTATGGGCTTATTCATTTGTTTTTACAATGATTTTGTAGTGGTTGCAATTTGAGGTTGCTGTCAAGGAGTTTTATGATCGAAAGTGTGGGAGTGTTTGTGGTGTTGTCACTACCAGTGATCTATGATGCTTAAAAACGACAAGAAATATTGTGTGATTGATGTTTTATGTGTTATTACGCTAAGCAGGATTTTCATTATGTTCAGATCTGTTTTTACATATGGAAGGTTCCTCAGTGTTTAGGGTTTTATCTTTTGACTCATTGTAACCTTTTTTTGTTTGTTTCTTTAAGCGCAGCAGCTTTTAAATGTGCTTGCGAAAAAGGAGAATGTCTTCTGATGCAAACGTTTTTATTGGGAGATATGCTTGAATGTCTGGCTTTGTGATTTGCCCCCTCCCTCCCATCCCCCATTGTCCCAAACATGCACTATGCTGGTGTTGAATGCGCCAAATCATTTTTACCATACATGTACTGTTGTTTAAGGAGCCAACTTTTTGTTCTATACTTTATGTGGTCATATGTTTAGGGTGGAGTTAGATAGATTAGATAGAAAGTAGACCTTTGAAATAGCCTTATGTCCATAGAATGATATAGGTTTCTATTCTAAATCTTTAAAAAATAAGTATAGTGATTGTATCAATAATTTTGTAATGTTAATCTTTATTTGGTATACTATACTGTAAAACGAATATTATCGTTGCATCTAGTACTTCTTGTTTTCCCAGCTTGTTGGACACTTTCTTATGGAATGATGATCTTGTAATGCAAGATTTTGTTCTTTCGCTTTCTATAGAGGCTTTCAAGATTTAATAGTGTTTATTACTGCTTATGGACCTACTTTTATGTCTGTCTTAGACTTGTTAATATCTAGGTCTGATTTCTTACTTCGTGAATCTGAACGTGATTTCTGTGTTTGGTTTTCCTTGTACATAACATCTATTTCATTTCTATTTCAAACTTTCTCAGTGTGATGTTTGGCCTCCATCAAACATTACTATGTCTGTTTTCTACAGGCATACATTCAATCTTTCATGTGCCATTACTGAAAACAATATTAGGTGAAAAGATAATGGCTCAGAGTGGAAACAAAAGCCCGAGACAAGGAATTGGTTTGCTCTGAATGTCCTTCTCCCCCCGTTTCAGTCAGTATGGTTTTTCTTTGTTTCATTTGCTATTCTGCTTGTTTTGTGGCGGGGTGTTTTTCTTTTTCTTTTTTCTTTTAGTATTGTTTTTGCGAGGAGAGGATGAGATAGCGCATAGTGGCGTTCAACACTTCTTCCTGTGCTGAAACTCTGACGTGACAAGCTAAGTGAATTTTCGTTTGTCCTATGCGTTTGTGTCTTACCTGAAAGAAAGCACTAGGGGTCGAAAACGCGTAGTGTTTTGTCTTGTGACTCGTTTGTCACGTTTCGCTTGGCGGTTTGCATCCCTAACATTATTTAAGATTTGTTTAGATTTCCCGCCTGCTGTCGTATCACTAGCAACTAGAAGAAAGAGTTGTGAGTATCCCAGCGGGTTGGTGGTTAGTTGCCACAAGAAGTTTTCCACCGGGGTGTAGTATTTCGAGATGTATGGTAAAACGTATAGAAAACTATTTTTTCTTATTTAAGTAAAATTTTCCCCATTGCTCATATGAGTTTAATAAAGGAATATTTCATCCTTTTCAAACCCGTATCTTTTATCTTGTTTGGATTTTCTCTGTTTAGGATTGCCATTAATGTGACCCAATCTCATTTTGTGTTCATTGGATTTTCTCATTTGAGCCTGTGTATAATGTGTATTGCCATTAGATAATATCTCTCCATTAAACTGTTGTGATTGTTATTATTATGGTGACTATCGTGTCTGCAGACTACCGCTATATGAATTATTGTTCTCCCCTGATGGATCAGTCAGCATGACTGACTCGATTGTCATTGGTCAGTACTGGTATCTAGTATTCAGCTTGTTAGATTGTTAAGAATTGTGTCTTTTTATTCATTTCATTATGTGCTGCCGTAATTATCGTTACTGATTCTCTCTGCAAGCGTTTGGAATAATTTTTACTTGTATTGCGGGGTCATGTTGTGACGCTCGTATTGAATGGTTCAGGTTAACTTGTGATACTTTCGGAGAGCATTAGGGATTGTTATTGCACAACGCTGATCCTGTTTGGTGTGTCAGTCCGCTGTACTACCAAACAATACCAAAAACCATAATTGCTTCTGTCCATTATTGGCCTTGTAATCGTTAAAACGGGTTTGCCTTCTGTTTGAGTGCCATTATATATTTCTGTGATTGTTGCCGTTCTTTGTTGCTACGGTCTGCCTGCTTTTTGAGGTGCCATAGATATGTTTCTGTGATTGTGGCAATTATGTATGGATAATGTTGCAACCTGTTTTTTTTTAGTGCCAATTACCGTTAGCAGGCTAGGCGAGGGGTGGTGTGGTTGCGGTGGTTTGGGGTTTCGGTCTCGCTGCCCCACCTCTTTTGGGCCGCCAGAAACGGCATTTTTGGGCCGTTTTTCCCCTTCGTACCTTAGGATCGAGGAACCTAAGGATCCCTTGCATTCGCTCCTCGAATGTAAATTATCCAGCCGCAATGCAAATACTCACACTTTTCAAGCTTTCGTGACTGTTGTTACTTATCAACAGGTTGTTCCAATATTTATAAGCTTTTAGTACTGTTGTGTCTAAGCACGTAAAGACATCAAGATAAGCACATCCCTACATGTTTCATCATTATCATAATAAACAAAGGATTAAGGAAAATGTTAGCAATGTATGATAAACGGAAGATTACAAAAAAACACGTACAGGGGGGGAAGAGTAATGTAGGAAATTACAATATACCCAGTTCAAAACAGGAAAACAGATAAGGAAAACGTGTCTTGTTGGTTTCCTTCTAGGAATGGTATAGACCAGGAATATATAATTTTAATATTATATATATATATATATATATATATCTATATATATATTTATTATATATAAACAAGTAAAAGAGGATCTTAAAACTATCTACAAATTGTTTTAAGCGGTTGCGCGGTCAGTTGGTTTGTGGTTTGCCCACCGCCGATGTTATATAGCGTGTGGGCTCCGTTTGCGGTTGTTGCACGTGCGGGTGGCAGCACGTGTTTTTTTGGGCTTTCAGTTTTTGTTTGAGTTGTGTTCTCTACCAAACGATTTCCATTTATTGCCTGCATATGTTTTACTATTTCTGTTTTGTGTTTAAAGTTGCTAAGTGTGTTTGCATCGTATTAACTATTTTTCAGTTAAACATAGGTTGCACCTTTTTGAAACAATGCTGTATGGTGATGCTCTTTTTTTATGATTTTCCAGGGTATATTGTAGCTTGTTTTGCGTCTTTTAAGTTTCCAGATATATTTGCTCAGTTCGGTTTGGTTTTTATATTTTTCTTTATTGAATGGACTGTTTTGGTTTGGCATATCTGGTTTTGAAGTGGTTTTCAGTGTCCTATGTATGTTTTTTTTCATTTTTCTGATGTCACATTAGCCTGGTAGACAAGTTGTTGTGGATGCCATTTGTTGTTTAGTGGGCACTGCTCCTTTTCTGGTGCAAATTGCAAGATTTCCTTTCTTCACCTTCTTTGCTGGTGTTGATTTTATTTTGTTGGATGCCGTCAATTAGGTGTTTTGAGGTTGGGCTGAATGAGTACCGATAGTTTTGACAGTGTTTTTGTTACATATTTTGGGACAGTTTGTGTTCTTTTGGAAATGTGGTTGTTAGGATTTTTGAAGAAATTGCTTTCCCTATGTTTGTTTTGAGTTTTCCCGTCGTATGGGGTGTTATACCAAATGATTTTTCTTTTCCTATTTTTCTTGTTTTATTTGTGTTGGTGGTGTTCTGGGTTGTATGTAATTTGTAATTGTCTCCACTTGTTTGTGTGCCTCCTGGTACTTCTACTGCTGCATGATAAACACTCTCTCATGCATGACAGGTTTGATGTCTCTTGTTTATGCCCTGGGGTATGGTCTTTAATATAGATGGTGGTTGGTTACTTTTGGGGTGTACATAAAGAGGTGTATCGTTGGGTTTCTTGTATGGTTTATAAACAGATTTATATATTTTATAATATAATATATATATTATAGATATATATATATATATTTTATATATATATATATATATATATGTGGTGTGTGTGTGGGTGTGTGTGTGTGTGTGTGTGTGTGGGTGTGTGTGTCTAGTGATTGAAGGTTGTATTTCACCGATTACACTCAAACGTAAAGAAAGTAAAACGAAAATGATTTCAGATTAGAATAATCCACAGATTAATTGCAACACAAAGCTCACTAGCAAAACAAAAGAATTAATGAAAATTGCAGTTCAGTTTCACAGAAGAGAAAGCAGGAATTATCTACAATGGTTGTTTTCTTGCAATGCAAAATAGTTGAAAACTTTGCACAAAACTCAAGCTCGTGTTAATGCCTAATGATGTAGAAACAGTGTGAATAAGTAATCTATGGACACAGAATAGTTATAAAAAAAAAATGGCTTGTTCATCATAGTACTTGTCATTGTTTTATGTGGGCAGACGCAGATGAACAAATCTTGGCCAAATCTCTTTCATTTTTTTGAAGAAACTTTCTTTGATGTTTGACAATTGTAAATAATATATATTACTGTAAATATGGTAACAACACGTTCTTTTCAAAACAGTTTTGTGATGAACCACGTATTCAACGAACTTATTAAAGATTTTCAACAAATAAATTGAATTGGACTTCTAAAATGCACTTTGAAACAGTAGTAATATTAATGTCTCTCGTGCTGATTTATTTTCATTTAATTTGTTCTTTATTGTGATATTAAGTTTTCAGAATGATGTAGGATATCATACAGTGGACGGTTATGTCTTACACATATAGATCAATGTGCGTATGAAATTGCTTATGTAAAACGATATATGCGTTGTAGTATGTAACACATATGTGGGATTTGCATATCAAGTTTTGCTTGTGTAATCGTGAATATATTTAATATTCAGCCTGTATGAATGTATTTGCTTTCTCTCCCCTCCCCTCTTTTTTATGGATATTTTTTTTGTTTTGTTTTTGTTTATAGTATATAAATATAATTAGTAATGTGTGATGTTTAGCAACAAATGGAATTAAAACTGTTAAAGAATAAAGAGAGAAGTATGTAATAATACAAAAAAAAAAGAGCGCTGAAAATGAATCATAGATAAGAGTATCCCGCACAGAGAAATACTGTAGAATGGTGGATAGATAAAAATGAGAATAGATGTATAATGACTCAGTAAATCCGGGGGAAATGAATAAGATAGGTATGCTGATGAATAAATGCAGGAAATAAACATACAAAAATAAACATATGAATAAAAATTCAAATAAGTAAACATGTAATAAACAAATCAATAAAATAAATAGGCAACAAGTGAATCTAAAATAAGATACCCTGAAACAGAGTAAAAATGAATAAATTTTTCGACAGCATGGTCTGTTAAGTGTTTCCAAAGCACTAAGAATACAGAACGGAACGAGGTAGAACAAAGGTCCATTTTACACATTTACTGAGCGCTATTTAAAGAGAATGCTGGAAGTGTGAGTAGGGAGGAGTAAGCAAGTTGTATAAAAAGGCGTTTGTTCAGAAATCTTGAGAGTTTTGTAAGCCTGCTTCACTCAGATTTTGACGTGCTATTATGTGCTTTAACGTGATATTGGATTGTGTTTTCAACGTTGAAGAGGAATTTCGAACCAGCTGGCTATGGTTTTTAACAGGAAAGTTAAGGGTTGCACGCTACAAGGTCAAAAGTCTCGTGTTTAAAAATTAAGAGCAAATGTTTTTGACTGGAATTTTTCTTTCTTCCTGACTTTATATACAGATGGACTACATCGAGTTATTGAAATCCCATAAACTATACCCATGATTCAGTAAATAGCTTACTTCTTTTTCTAGTCAAGCTGGTTATTTTCTCATATATCGACGAAATCATGCACACATTTCCGAACCCCACAACCAACACAAACGGGGGGAGGGGGGGGGGGGGGGAGGTTTATAGAATATCATTGATCGTAATGGGATTCTTCTTCAAAGCACAATAAACGCAAAACCACATCTGGATGATGCATGCTATCACTGTCACTGCTGTGAGTATAAGAGATGAATTCGCTGTAGTGACTAGGGCTTGTAGAAGACTGTAATGAAACAGGACACGGACTGTAGAGACACATGTCCCACATCAGCTGTCTGTGATAAGACATGACTTATACCTTGAATGACTGGTTAAAAGTAGGTAATAAAATGACTCCAACCGCAAAACGCCCCACGGCTGTAGGTAATAAAACAGCGTGCAGAAGGCACTCCCCCGGGGGGGGTATATTATTCCCCCAATACAGAAACAAGGTTAGGCTGACAGGATGCATACCGTTGTAAAAGTTCGGTAATAAATTGACTCACCAACGAAACACGACATTCGGATGTAGGTACTAAAAAACAGAGAAGTAGGTGACTTGAAAATAGAGAAACAAGGCTTACGGATGACAGCAATGAAATACGTCGACTACATGACTTGTAATGAATAAGCCCGACAGATAATGATGAAAAAGGATATACGATGACCGCGATGGAAACAGGAATCCATTGAACGTGGTTATTAAGAGAGTTCAGATGGGCTGATGAGACAAGATAAAATTACTGATAAAACCAGGATTTACAGATGACTGTGATGCACAGGCTAAACCACAGATATGATGAAAACGGATACCGGATGACTGATGAAACAGGAATACAGATTACTCCAATGACGCAAAATATACAGATACTGATGAAGGCTTTTTTTCTGTCTCTCTTTTCTCTGTGTCCACCCTTCCGTCCAATGTATGTGAAATTTGCTGCCTGTCTAACTCTGTCTTGCAAAATTTAAAAAGAGAGGTGGGGTTAATTTCCGCAAGGACATACCAAACAAAGTACAGACAAAGACACAATGCATTTCGACCTCTTGGGTTTTATTCAGGCGAAAACAAATAACGGCTTAGGACAGTGAAAAACGAGAAGAAACCACTTATCTTTCATATTGCGCACGACCAAAATGGCGCCGGACAGAAACGTGATCTACCCAGGAAGGGATCATGGGACGAGAAATAGTGAGGGGGGGGGGGGGGGGGGGGGTCTGTAGCTTGTTTCGTAGAATAATATGATATATTAGTTACGTTGTGATTTATGGTGGATTTAGTGCCCCCCCCCAAAAAAAAAAAAAAAAAAGATAAAAAATAAATACAAAAATAAACAAAAAGAAAAGGATAAATAAAGAATAAAAAAATCAATCAATCAAGAAATAAATGACCTCATGGGGTGGTGATGGTGAGGTAGTGTTATGTGTGCGGTAGGTGTATGTGGTGGTGTGATGAGATGTAATGAAATCAGAATGTAGGGGACAAAAAGATGATGATGGACTCTTGTGCTGTACGGTCAATCACAGAGTGACAGAGTCCCACTGATGCCAAATTGGTTACGCTACAGCCCCAAGGCATCAACATCCAACAATAAACACAAATTATACATACCACCGCTTCAACACTGTGGGCATATCTTCCACCCTACACACAACAACAGACATCCACAACATATCCCCACATCACCAATACCCCCCCCCCCCCTCCCACTACCCCCACTCCATACGAAATTGCAACCACCCTTCCTTTTATTTTGTTATTTTTTTTTTTGTCGTTATCGTATGTTTTAAAAATTTATTGTTGACTTAAGAATTTTTATTCTGTTTATTGATTTCATTTTATTTCACCTTTCCCCTTCATATTATTTTATTAGCATTCGCTTACACCGCCCCAATACACCTACCCACACATTAACTACTATCATCACCATCACCACCATTAAGTTCTTTTAGATTTTTTTTCTTTGTTTCCTTTTCAGCCCTATACCAAACCACCCATATCACTACCGTCACTAATATCTCATACTAGTCTCCCCAAAAAAAGCTACAAACCCGATTGATTTCACCCCCCCCCCCAACACACCAACCCCCCTCCCCCCTTCCCCCTCACTATTTCCTCTCCCATGATCCGCGGGTGGCCTTGTTTCCGTCTGGTGGGCCATTTTGGTCGTGCGGCGAATATGAGAAGTTACGGTTTCTCATTCTTGCTTTCACTGTCTAAGCGTTATTTGTTTTCGCTTGAGAAACCACAGAGGTTGAAATGCTTTGTGTCTTGTCTTGGACGTTTTTTGTCTATGTCCTTAGCGGTAAATAACCCCCTCTCCTTTCTACATTTTGCTCATTTTTGCTTTTCTTGGGGTTTTCCCCCCCCCCACTCACATTTGGAAACTTAGCTTTTCTTAATAAAATATTAAAGTTGTCAGTTTGATTTGTTTTGCTTTCCTATGGTTTGTGAAAGCCAACCGGCTTGATGATGATAGAAATGTTTTCAAAAATTTTCTAAACGTGCCCATCTTTCATTCGCCTGTCTGAATTCTTCTCTGCCTGTCAACTAATATTTATTAGTCAACCAGTCTGTTTTTTTCTCTCCCTCTGTCTATATGATTTTTGTATCGTCTGTCATCTTGTATATTAATCATTCAATATGTTTGTAGATATCTCTCTTTTTCTCTCAGGGATTTATTTCTAGTAAGCAGAAATGTATCCATCTACAGGACTGGAGCTATGAAATGAAAGCTAGATTACTTTGTCTACAGACGTTTGATGAAACAGTTTTGTTTTTTTTGTGCAGTCGTTTTCTTGTGCTCCTGTCTACAACACCTCTTTCAGTCATTCTGTTTGTGGTAGATTTGGTTTATATATAGCAAAGCTCTTTCAAAGCCATGGACATGGTCTTACAAAACCTCGTGTAAAGCAGTGATTCCAACCCCGCACCTCAGATGTTGAAGAATGGTTCCCCGACACTTCCCCCCCCGTGCTAGTTGAAACGGAAAAAAAAAGAGCCACCGGGGTGTATTACCAAACGCACACTTTTGATGCAAAAGATGAAAACAGAGAGAATATTTTCCGGAAAAAAAAATGGCTTGTACAGAAAGATTAAGTTCAGTTCAGTTCACTCTGTGGTTTATTTAACGTATTTCCATCGCATATGATATTAGACACTTATTTAAAAAACAAAAAAACAAAAACTACACATCAACTTATCATTCCATGTTAGTACTTTCCAAACACACATCTGATATATTGGCATATTTACTTAGGGAAATACCCATAGTTGGTACAAAAAATTATTGTTCTTTTATGACAATTTTTGCAACCCTGTGACTGCGAAATGACCATGACAATGTTCAGTAAACATATGAACTATATAATACAGTATACTAAATCGTCACTATCCAAAGTTATTCACCTCAGTACAACCCTCTCTTCTGACAGAGCCAAGGTCAACACTGAGTATTCAAACAAAAGATGTTGCACAGAAATGTTTTCTCTGCAGACGCAAGTAATACCATGAAAACATTTTAATGTTCAAGCATCCAGACTTTAATTTATGGAATATTTCGAACTAATGTGCCTTGGCACACTGGTCTAAATTAGCTTTTTTATTAACTTAAATTCTGTCTAAGTATAAAACTTTTCCCTATAATTTGGATTATTTCATAAGGAGGGCAAATATTACGGGATCTTTAATTAAATTTTCAGCGTTGGTATTTGCTCTTCTTTTGCAAGACTGTCTGCTAATTCTTTCACTTTATACTACAGTGGGATGGGACCCAACAAAATCAATTTTTATAACCTAGAGTTATGAAAAAATGCAGTACAGGTTTTATTTCGAAAGCTAATCTTTTCTGGCTTTGCAGTCCCAACGCTCTGGATGTTGCAAAAAATAGAGTTGGAAATCAGCACACTGTTAAAACTAGGATCTTTACCTTGCGGTCAAAGAAGTGCAAAATTCAACAAATTTTTTCCCGTTCTGAAATAAAAAATAAGGTAAGAGGTAACAGACAAAGTCAGTCAACCCATCTCCAGGGTTGTCACAGGTACAGATCAAAGGGGTCAAGAGGCAATCAACACTGATTTTATTACCATCACATCAGGGAACCATTGTAAAAGCAGCTAACACGACCACCTGTGAATCTGAATTTTTTTTCTGGCTATTAGTCAAACAATCACGATGTAAACTCACTGACCCAGAGAAAGGTCCAGTGACGGTGAGGAAAGACCCACTGACCACAGGGAAAGTCCTGTTGACAGTGGGAAAGACTACAACTTTGGATTCTCTCTTGAGGGCACATAAAAACCGTATGGCGAAAGCTTGGCAGTGTCTGGAGTGGCACTGTCTTCAATCTGTCCGTGGGCAGGGGTGGTTGGGTCTGTGGGGTGTGCTCGGCAGCTGGAAGGTGGCGTTTTTCGCCGGTGGGCTTGCAGTCATGAAATACGGGCTGGTACACCCATGGGGATGCTACTTTAAGGCTGTTATGAGCTGCATCCTGTAGTCTAATTTACCTCTGTTCAGGAGCAGTTATGTCCCTTGATATCTTAATGGAGTGTCCTGTGCGTGCCTGTTACCCATCGTCAACACAGCGCAGGCCTCCAAGGGTGGTACAGGACTGCTCTAAAGGCAGGTGAAGACAGTGCTTCTCTGGGTCCTCCCCAGCACCTTCGGGTGTTTCTTTTTCTTCTTTGCCTTAACTAGGCTGACCCTGGAGAAAGGTCCAGTGACGGTGAGGAAAGCCCCACTGACCACAGGGAAAGTCCTGTTGACAGTGGGAAAGACTACAACTTTGGATTCTCTCTTGGGGGCACACAAGACCGTATGGCGAAAGCTTGGCAGTGTCTGGAGTGGCACTGTCTTCACCTGTCCGTGGGCAGGGGTGGTTGGGTCTGTGGGGTGTGCTCGGCAGCTGGAAGGTGGCGTTTTTCGCCGGTGGGCTCTGCAGTCATGAAATACGGGCTGGTACACCCATGGGGATGCTACTTTAAGGTGTTATGAGCTGCATCCTGTAGTCTAATTTACCTCTGTTCAGGAGCAGCTATGTCCCTTGATATCTTAATGGAGTGTCCTGTGCGTGCCTGTACCCATCGTCAACACAGCGCAGGCCTCCAAGGGTGGTACAGGACTGCTCTAAAGGCAGGTGAAGACAGTGCTTCTCTGGTCCTCCCCAGCACCTTCAGGTGTTTCTTTTCTCCTCACTGACCAGTGGGAAGCTGTGCAGACTCAATAGGCCCGGACGATGTTCGGAAATCTGAAAGGGAGGTCAACTCTGTTTACGGCTCCTGTTCAGCGAGAGTGACCCCGTTGTTTTCGTAGGACAGATGCCGCTCCGCCAGTGGACATGCTCAAAACAATCCTGCACCGTCAGTCAACTGAACAGTTCAATCGGAGAGAGAAAATGCCTAATCATGGGTGTGAAATGGCCTGCGTGTAAAGCAGACAGTCCATATCCCGAAGGTCAATCTGGTGTGCGCTTCGAATCAAAACCTTTACTTTCTAAATTACGTGTTTTACCCGTACCCTGAGAGAATGTAACTCTGTTTGCAGTGGAAAGGCAGGCATTATCTTTCTGCAACAGATATCCTACGCTCAGCGAACACGCGATGTGAGAGATCTCCCTTCGTTGACGCGGTGCAATCTAACTGCATCTAAACAACCAGTTCGCACAGATTAAGACCATGTTGACCCAATCACCACGTTACAAAAGAATCGGAGCAAGTTTTCCTAAGCAGTGAGGAAAGTTTGAATTTAAGCCTTGAAATAAGAAGGAAGCAACACGCATACCAAAAGTAGCGAACAGGTTTTTTTGTTCTTGGCTGGGGTTCGGAATGCCTACATCAAAAACTATCAGTGGGGAGATTTCAAACTCGAGAGTAATAGGAATTGCAGGTTTTCCCAAGAACATGAGAGGTAAACCAGTTTCTTCTTTTCTTTTCTTTTTTCTTTCTTTCTTCTTTTTTTTTTTTAAATTCCCGTTTGACTCAATCATTAAGGCAGAAGCTAGTTTTGTTGCTGGTAGATTAAAGTTTTCCAGCTTAGATGATCTCGGATCACAACTGACACCGACATCTTATAAATGATTCAACGAGCAAAGATTGAGTTTCTTTCACCAGGAACCAGGGAACTACGGAACTGACAAAATTATCCCGTAATAAAATATCAGCATTAAAGCCACGTGAATGCCAAATCATTGAATCTGACGTTCCGAAGTTGATTTCAAAGCAGGTGACTTAATCATGTGATCAGACAGATTATGAAGTCCATTCCTCAGAGTTCATTAGACGAAAAGAGTTGGAGCCCTCACATGATTCTGAATTTAAGCGGAAGTCAGAAGTCACTAATCACCACTTTCAAACACACACCAAATACAGCCCTGACCCTTATCAACAAAAACTGCGTTATAGCACCAAATGATTCGAAAGTACGCTTGTTATTCATTGCTCATTCAGAAAAGAATGTGAGAAATTCCCAAGATGTCCATAGTGAGGCTAATGTTACGGATGCAATAGCGCATCAAATGCATTGGCGCCCCATCCTGTTAGCTTACAAAATACGTTAATTACAGCATCCTCGATAGTTTTCTTGTCTGGGATTTACTTATCACTAATGTAACCAATGCTGATGTTCTCCTTGGATTTCAGAAGGGCTATTTTTTGACAACATAGCATTTGCATCAAAAGCAGAAGAAAAATTAACATCAGGGGTCTCTGAATATTTAATGTTTTATATTTAAAAGGTGATGCTTATGCACAGCTAATAAATCACACAGTTGAAGATATGATACGTCATTGTACAGTCTTTCCTTACGACAGAACAAAGTTGACGGAAGTAGCCAGTAATCAAACTCAATATGGTATTTTGTAATAGACTGTTTTGGATATATTACCAAGAGAAATTATGGTAAAAACAATTGCACATAGTATAAGCAGACACAAAGACTTAAGAAAGAATGAGCAATAACAAGAACAAGCTAGACAATGCAGAAAAAATCAACTTTGAACTAAACTGACAGAACAGTTCTAAGACAAAAGACAGCCAAATCGACAGAATTCATGAAAAACGAAAATAGAAGGTACATTGTGAGGTCAAAAGCAAGGTGGGCACATCAAGGTAAAAAATGTGCTTTTGTTCTCTAAAAAGGCATCCCATGAGCAAAGAAATGTTTAAAACAGGTATCAGCAGAGGGCTTTGAGACCTGCTCCATCAACAAAGGTTTCTGCGAAGGAGAAATGTCTTTTAAAAAAAAGGAAGGTCTATTTCACTTTTAAGTACAGTTTAAAAAATTGGATTTACCTGTATAGACATCAGAATTAAAATAATATTACCAATCCTTTTAGGCTGCTTAACTCCGATAATTAGAAAGCACTGTTAGAGTTTTATTTTAAAGGGCACTAGGTACGGATTCAGTAACATAATGTGCTTGTCTTTTAAGCGTATTCATATCTATCTTCGGTATTTAATGTTCTTTTTATGCGCGTTGCTAATATTTTTTCAGTGCGGTAATAACAAATTAAGTGACCAGCTTGCAATTTCAGCAGTATTTAGATGAACCTGTCAGACGAGTGTAATACTACAGCTTGTGCTCAAACAAGACATACAGATGACTATGATAAAACAGGACGTAGAGATGACCCTAATGAAACAGGTCAAAAAGATGACTGTGATAAAACAGGACATGCAGACGACTGTAATGATACACAATATGCAGATGACTGTGATAAAACAGGAACGTACAGATGTCGGTGATGAAACAGGACATACAGATGACTGTGATGAAACAGGACATACAATGACTGTGATAAAACAGGACGTATAGATGTCTGTGATGAAACAGGACATACAGATGACTGTGATGAAACAGGACGTATATATGTCGTGATAAAACACGACGTACAGATGCTGTGATGAAACAGGACATACAGATACGTGATGAACAGGACTACAGATGACTGTGATGAAACAGGACGTATATATGACTGTGATAAAACACGACACACAGATGACTGTGATAAACATGACTACGATGACTGTGATTAAAAAAGGACATATCAGATGACTGTGATAAACAGGACGTATAATGTCGGTGATAAAACAGACATACAGTGACTGTGATAAAACAGACATACAGATGACTGTGATAAAACAGGACATAAGATGACTGTGATAAAACAGGACGTATAGATGCTGTGATAAAACACGACACACTGATGACTGTGATAAAACAGGACATACAGATGACTGTGATAAACGGACATATAGATGACTGTGATAAAACAGGACATATAGATGACTGTGATAAAACAGGACGTATAGATGACTGTGATAAAACAGGACATACAGATGACTGTGATGAAACAGGACATATAGATGACTGTGATAAAACAGGACTACAGATGACTGTGATAAAACAGGACACATACAGATGACTGTGATGAAACAGGACATACAGATGACTGTGACGAAACAGGACATACAGATGCCTTGCCTTGCCTTGCGCCCTTAACTCCTTATGGAGTCGTAGGGGCGCCGCCTTGATGCGCTGTACACAACTTTTCTCCATCTGTCCCGGTCATGAGCGAGAGCCTGGGTTTCAGCAAAAGGTTTGCCTGTCCACTCTGCAATGTTGTCCGCCCATTTTTTCTTCTGTCTGCCTCTCCTTCTGCTCCCCTCCACGGTTCCCTGGATTATTTTCGATAGGCCACTGGATCTTGTGTGTCACCATACCATCTCAGCTTCCGTTTCTTCACTGTAGTGAGCAGATCTTCATCGGGGCCTAAGTGTTTCTAGATGGTCTGTCGGATTTGTTCGTTGGTTATGTGGTCCAAGTAGGAGATGCCCAGGATGTTTCGATAGCATCTCATCTCCATTGTTTCTATCTTCTTTTGCAGCTCTGCTGTGAGGGTCCATGTCTCACAAGCGTACAGGAAGATCGACAGTACCAGCGTACGCACGAGTCGAATTTTGTACTTCATGGTGATGTTTCTGTCCCTCCATATTGGTTTTAACTTGGCGAGTGCAGGCATTGATTGTGCAGTTCTTGATAGCACTTCCGGTCGTGATCCATCGTCAGAAATGATTGCCCCTGAGTACTTGAATTGGTTGACAGTTTCAAGTTTATGGCCTTTGACAGCGATTTCAGTTGTTATGGTGCCATATTTGTTAGTCATCAGTTTGGTTTTCTCTGCGCTGATTTCCATCCCATATCTTGTTGAGGTGTTGTCAAGGTGGCTGACTAGTCTGGCCAAATCTTCTTCATTTCCGGCAAGCCCATCGATGTCGTCTGCAAATCTGAGGTTCGTGATGGTTCTGCCTCCAACGCTGACCGTGCCTTCATGATCTTCAAGGGCATCGATCATTAGCCTTTCTAGGAACACGTTGAAAAGGAAAGGAGATAGGAGACAGCCTTGGCGACATACAGACATGACATACAAATAACTGTAATGAAACAGGACGTACAGATGACTATGATAAAATAGGACATATATATGACTGTGATAAAACAGGATAACATGCAGATGACTGTGATGAAACAGGACATTCAGATGAGTGCAACGAAACAGGACATACAGATGACTGTAATGAAACAGGACATACCGATGACTGTAATGAAACAGGACATGCAGATAACAGAGATGAAACCAGAATTATAGATGACTATAATAAAGACATTACATACAAGCGACTGTGATTGAACAGGTCAAATAGGTGACTATAATGAAACAGAACATGCAGATGACTGTCATGAAACAGGACATACAGATGACTGTGATGAAATAGGAAACACAGCTGACCTTAACGTAACAGAACATAATGAAACAGAGCATACAAGTGACTTTGATGAATCAGACCATGCTGATGATTGATGAAACAGGACAAACCGGTGACCGCAATGAAACAGATCAAACAGATGACCATGCTTAAAACAGATCATACAGATGACTGTGATGAAACAGGCCAGGACAGAGAACTGACTGTGATGAAACATGACAAGCAGAGGACCGTGATGACGCAGGGCACACAGATAACTGTGTTAAAGTGAGACATGCAGATGATCGTGATGCAAGAGGACATGTGGATGATTAAAGTGAAGAGGGATACACAGACGAAAGCACTGAAACAGGACCGACCTTCACATGGCTATGATGAAACAGGTGATACGGATGGCTGTCATGAAAGAGCGCATGAAGATGACTGTGATGAAGTTATATAGATGGCTGTGATTCAGCATGACATACTGATGACTGTCATGAAACAGGGTATAGAGATGATTGTGACCTACAGATCACTGCAATGAAACAGGGTATACAGATGATTGTGACCTACAGATCACTGCAATGAAACAGGGTATACAGATGATTGTGACTTACACATCACTGCAATGAAACAGGGTATTCAGATGATTGTGACCTACTGATCACTCATAAAACAGAGGTATACAGATGATTGTGACCTACAGATCACTGTAATGAAACAGGGTATACAGATGATTGTGACCTACAGATC
>CM031611.1:23370929-23390929 GCA_018398815.1 Conus ventricosus | reverse complement strand
TTCTAGTTTAACTCCCAGGGAGTTAAAATTTACATATGAACAGTTTAACTCCCTGGGAGTTAAACCATTCGGGGAGTTAAAACTTTTCGTTACACCGGTTTGCTAGTTTTCAGCGAAGTTTTTACAGGAAGAAGCGTGACAATATTTTTCAGTGCGCAAACTCGTCTGGCTGGAGAGCGGGCGACAGCTCTTGGCCTGCAATCAATATTAGCTAGGCTGCCTGTGCGTCAGCAGCAAGTGAATCAGTGGCAGTGGGGCTGCAATCAATATCAGCCGGGCTGGTGAGAGAGGTGCAGGCAGTCATTCAGTCCTGTGTGCGTTGATTGTTTTAGGATGACTACTTCTGTAAACCCTTAGATAATCAGAGAATGTAAATATGTTCAAGCTTACCCATTTTTATTCTGCCGAAAACCCCACTTTAAACTAATAATTCTTTCTTTTTTTTTTTTTTTTTTTTTGGGGGGGGGGGGGGGGGGGGGGTGTAATTTTTTTGCAAAAAAGGAGAGTATTTTTGGCAAAAGATAGCATTTTTACTATGTAAGAGGTGGGGTTGTGGCAAAAATGGCAATAAATTGAAGAGATTATTGTGAAAAAGGGGGTTTGAGGGCAGAATAAAAATGGGTGGGCTTGAACAGACATATTTACATTTCTCTCCCTGCCTTTTGACGACCCGCGACTGGAAGGCACCTCACTGAGGAAGGCTCTGCGAATCTCCATTCTGGGCTCGTCTGTGCTACGGTTCTGTTACAGAACTTTTCATCAGTGAAACAAAAAACATTATTGGACTAATGGGAGTTCATCGGCGGAAAATAAGCTAAGATTTTGTCCCGCATTTCGGTCTGGACTATCCCTTTCATCTGCCTGTATTCGTCCCTTCGTTTTTCCTTCCGTCTATCCTTTCCCATTCTTATTAATATTTGTGATTGCATCAGTCTGTGTGAATGTTTCTCCGTTCTAGTTGTGTGTCTGATTAAACTGATTTTACGTTAGTCATTCTTTTTTTGATTCTGAAAAAAAGGGAGGGGGGGGGGGGGGGGGGGGTGTGGTTGTGGGGACAGACTTACAACAAACCGTCTATCTTCGCTATTACTGGATTTATCTAGTAATCCACATATCATTACACGCAGGTACGTACGCTCGCGTACATGTGTAGCCAACATCTAAGATAAAAACCGTCACATAGACATACACCAGACGGAGCCAAAGTAATGAATCATGACAGACTTCATTTGGATAAGCCGGGATCGCAGTATTACAGAGGAAGAGATATGGGTGTTGTTAATGTTGACCCATAGTGAAATGTTTGTAGTGTTTTCATTGGAGCTGGCGGTCTTGGACCACTTCTGGGGTCGGATGTTTTTCGCCTGAAAACCTTCTCTCCCTCCCCCCCCCCTCCCCAAGAGGTAAATGGGTAGTACCTTATTTCTGTTCATGAAAGGTAAGGCGGCGGAAGGAAGGGGATAGGCTCCGCCTTACCTTGTGCCCATATCGCTCCAGACACGGTGAACTTCTGATAATTCACGCCCATTAGGGCGATTTAGGCCTTTGGACTTTTTGACCAGTCGGGTGTGGTGCTCCATGTAATAAGGACAATACATGCGCAATGTCAGTTAACACACCAGACATTATTATAATGCAACATGTTATTCAATAACAGGTAGCGTTCATAAAGGAGAGCACGACAGTCACATAAACACAGTCTGACAGTGGCTGTCTCAATATTCCTCACGTCATGTCAGTGACGAAGGCTGGTAGTGCTCCTGTGGTGTGAAATACAAACGCTGTGAAATACGGTCACTGCGACCATATTTTACGTGAAATTGGAATACCCGCTAAATTTTCTTGCGAAATATGGACACAGCGGCCATATTTTGCTTAGAAAATAGGACACTCGCATTATTTTGTTTTTGTGAAGCGACTGTGCGACCAGAGATCTCTCTTTCCCACCCCCTCCTACAAGAAAATCCTGGGGAGAATGACTAGGACCCCCGTTATTTGCTTGGCAAAGGTTCAGTGACATTTGGTAAAATCTCTCTCTCTCTCTCTCTCTCTCTCTCTCTTCTCTCTCTCTCTTCTCTCTCTCTCTCTCTCTCCCCCTACCAAGACAAATTTTAAAAAGCTGGAACGATTGATTGTGACAAACCGAATAACTTCTTTTGCATTTTTTTTACACACGATGACGTAGAGCCAGTGATCACTATTACCCGCCTTGAAAGCATATTTGCAGCTACAGCAGTTCGATTGAAAACAAAATTCTTCCTATCATGACATTATGAGAATTTCAGTAACCACAATAAAGTTTTTACGTCCAGACGTTAAGTAACAAAGTGCTGCATGATCGTGTTTCACATGAAAATTTGATAATGCCATGACAGTCTCGTTTTACGTGAACTATGACCACTGCGAACATATTTCACGCGAAATTTGGACACGTGGCAGTAGTTCGCATGAAATTTGGTTCCTCTTTGGCAATATTTCACACGAAATATCGTCACAGCGTCTAGATTCTATGAGCGTGAGCATTTCAGACAACACCACTCTCTTCTCAACATATCCTGCCATCGGCGGGTGTTTCATTGTACACACACACACACACACAACACACACACCACTGGCGAAGTTCCAAGTCACCCGACACCTAGCTGGTTAGAACCTGCGAACCGATCGATGTCTTCTGCACAAGTCAGGCAGGCAATTGCATTCAGCAAGTTGTGCGTCAGTGAGGATATTGAACAGGTTCCCCTACTCCCCCACAGCCATATTTCAACATTCAGAGTGCTCTCAGGACAACAAATCAAAAATACAGGTAAGACACTCTACTTTTATATCTTTTCTTTTGTCAGTGTGGGTATCTGGACGTTGTAAATCAGAGATCAAGGAATGGTTCGCCACGTAGACCATTGATCAGACTTGTTAGAGGTGCCATGGTGGATGGTAGGCATGATTTTCAACGATGAGGCAAATCCATTTTCACCTGTTTTAAAGAGCAATTATTGATGCTAGGGAAGAATATGAACAATTGGCTATGATGACAAGTCCAATACGTATAATTATATAGGTGTGCTTTTTATGCTGACTCGATATTAGTCCCAGGCTTATTTTCGTTCGCTTCCATGTTACTGATTGATCAGACATGTAGGTGTATTTTTAGGAGTCGCAATGGCGGACGGTATTTTCAACAACCAGACAAAGCCATTCTCCTAAGTTCGAAATGAGGCAATTACAGATCTTAGGGAAGAATGTGAAACCATTAGGTATGACGGAAAGTGCAACACGTGCTTGTAGGTGTGCTTTTTGTACCGACTCGATATTGTGCCTAGGCTTATATCAGTTTAATTCGATATGTGCTCGGTTGAAAAGTGAGAATAAGTTCGATATTCGGGCAGTTAGGTCAGCATTAACGGCTGCCTTTTGCAGAATTATTAAATGAATACGTTTTCATCTTTTTTTCAGATTCAAAACGTGTTAAATTTGTTTGAAGTGACGGAGGTTTTTATGACAATAAAGAACCAATGATTTTGTTATAGCTGACATTAAGATTTTTCGTCTATGACAAAGATTCTAATTTTGGATCGTTGACTATTGTCTATTTTTATCAATTTTTTCTTTCGTCCTCGTTATAGCTATTTGCCTATTCTTTCCATTCAGTGGTATGTTGTTGAACCAGTGGTATTCGATTTGCCTCAGTTTAAACACAAGACTGACACTCCCTCTGTTTCTCTTTCCCTTTCTGCAGCGCCGCTGCATTCTATATTCACATCCCCACCTGTATCCTCATTCTGTATGTTTTAACTTTCACCATACATCGTCATTTATCCATTGATTCGTATTTCGGGGGTCTTTCGGACCCATATCTGTTCAAAGAACAGTTCAACAGCATGCCCTTATTAGTATTTCGTGGGTCTCATAGACTCGTACTTATTCTTTAGGCAGCTCAGCTCGGTGTTCCTGTATTTATATCGTGGTTCTCTCAGTTTTTATGGCTTTTAAAATGCCACAATTATTCTTTCTTTGAATCCAATTTTTTTGACTACTTTCCCGTGTCACAAATAATCTTCCTTTTATTTGAAAGTTCTCTTTTTTTCGTTACTTTTCAGTGCCCAGTAGCGTAAATGTCAAAAAAAAAAAAAGTTCAGAGTTGCTCGTTACTCGGCGTTTGCACGAAAAAAATACCGGTGCACTATCACACACCATGTAAAAGAGATACATGCCATACTGTGTATACCTGAATGAAAGCGGAGTTGTGTTTCTGAACTTCAGTATGGCATTCAGAAAAACAGGTTGGCATAGCCAACTCGACTGACTGACGTAATATACGTGATGTAGCGTCAGTTCATGTCTGCAGGCATCCTTGTAAAATATATACTTTGTCTTCTTTTCTCTTTGATTCTACAAAGGCCTACATTCTCTTCACTGGCTAAATTGATAGTGCCCTCATAACAAAATACGAGGCAACAGCAGAAAATTTTCACATTGAAAAAAAGAAGCGAAAAGAGGTACATGAATAGTCCGAAGGTTGAAGTTGTTACTGATCACTCCGGCATACTCGATTCGACTCGTGCTTTGATCGTTGTTCTGTCAGCATGAAGTTCTTAAGGACATGCTGTCCTGCTCCAGAGGTCTGCAGCTCTGGTAAAAGTTTATTTGGCAGAGTCATAGCATTGGCAGGAGGTCATGGATTGTGTCCGGATTGGGCGGTCCAAGGTCGTGGAGTGTTGTCTTCCCAGACCAGGCCTTCTTTCTTCTTTAAAATGCTGTGCCAGTCTTGAATAAAAGTTACTCTGTGTTAGGTTTTCTTATGGGAGCAAAAGTTACCCCACTTGTTTACTGTTTATTGTTTACTGTTTCCTGCCTCATTTCATTTCCAGTTTTGTTTAAGAAATTCGATTGGTATCCCATCACTACCTGGTACAGGCCAATTTCTCATGCATTTTAATGCACTAGTGGTTTTTTTCTAAGTGACTGTTCCTTCACACAAAGCAGCTTCCACTTCGTCGAGACGAGGAAGATCTTTATTTTCTAGGAATGTGTCTGTTGCAGCCTTTACGTCATGGGAAGTTGTTGATTGACTATACAATCTTTTATAGAAAATGTACCTGCGCTCTAAGTATGTCTTTTTGGTCTGTTATGATTTCGCTGGAATCTTTACACAATCTAGTTATTATCTTGTTTCTGCTCCGGGCCTTTTCTACATTACAGAAATATTAAGTATTTTGTTCGCCCTCTTCTATCCATTTAACACGTGACCTAACTTGCGCCCCTTTTGCTTTATCTGAAAGTGAGAATTCCTGCTCCTGTTTCAATTTCAAATATCTGGCTTGGGGGTTACAATTCCCAGGACTGACTGTTAACTCTTTTTCAGCTTCCACTATTTGAAGCTGTAAGACGCGTTCATTATTTCGTCTTTTTGCATGCCAAACTTTTGCCAAAGTCACTGCAAAAAGATCTCATTTCAGTTTTACAGAGCTCCCACTTTTTTCTCTTTGAATCGTTATCATCCTCATCTAGAATCAGCTAGCAATCGCTGAAATAAGAGGAGTAGTAGGAAATGCCAAAGCAAACATCCCTCACAAGAGATTGACAGAGAATCCGTTGAGTGAGCCGTGGGGTTCAGCACTGGCAACACAAACACGGAAAGCTGGTTGTTCCACCTGGTTGCAAAGAGGTTTATATGTAGGGTGCACAAAACTTGACAAATTGATCGGAACATGGACTGGCTCATATACACTGTGCCTAGAAAAGCTGGTTCTCTCTGAACAGAGAGTTCGCCACAACATTCCATTTTCATGGGACAGTCCTCATAGGAACGAGTCTCCATGGACTGACAAAACAGGAGGAATTTGATCCCCTCGCTCGGAGTCTAGGAATGAGTTATTAATTCGCGATGGACGTTGTGTAACATTTTTCCCTTACCAATAGACGATTTCTTTACTTCATTTTTAGCCTTTTTGTAAAATCTTATCGTTATACAGCAACAGACAGGGTACAACATGTACTGAAATCCCAGTATGCGTTTAGATATCTTTTAGCTGTCGCAAAATGTGTTGTAATAAAAGCATGAAATATTGATTGCCTTTCGTGAAATATCTGGTATTTCTTGTTCCAATCTCTTTGTATTAAAAAATGCTGCCTTTATTATTAAAGCACCTTACTGTCCAGGACGGGGGAAATCGTGATGGCATTGCTGAAATAAACTAAATTGATGTATTATTAGTCAGGCTCAACACATCAAGGTTATCTCTGCACTCATACATACATATGTGCACTCATGCACTCACAAAAAATTCAACTCTCTCTGGGAATGGAATGTCACGCATTCGCTTCTCACCTAACACGACTGAGAACACGAAATACAGAGTGTATGCTACTTATAATTACACATGAAAAATCCAGTTACCCAGAATGGAATAATCAAAACATGAAAGGTCAGTATAATGTACACTTCCTAATCCTGGGTTACAATAACATGGCTTCTACACACACACACACACACACACACACACACACACACACCACACACACACACACACACACACACACCACCTCTCTCTCTCTCTCTCTCTCTCTCTCTCTCTCTCTCTCTCTCTCTCTCTGCATACCACACCGCAGTTCTCGAACAAGTCACTTCAATTTTTCTTCAGCACTGGGCGATGGTGACGCACTTAGTTGGCTGACACCAGGTTTCAGGACCGGGTCTCCGTGGTTGTCTCTGGGAACTCGACGTAGGACGCTTCTTCTTTGTCTCTTTCTCCCACCTCTGGGTTTCGAACTCAGTCTTTCTTTCTCAGCATGTCTTTTACACCTAAGACCTTGCTGTCACTTCTCTCGCCCAGACCACGTTTCTTCCAACCCTTCACTTCCTGCTCACTCTTCTCTCTCTCTCTCTCTGCTTTGTTCTTCTCTCTACCGTGGTATTCTTCTTCTCTCTCTTGATGTTCTTCCTCAGTTTACATAGGGATGGACACAAAGGATTTCCCTTTGGGCCATGCCTTTGTCCTTGTTGCTTCCTTACCACTCTGTTCACACTTACACTGAATTCCCCTCTTACTACATTCTTCCACGTATTTTACGCACTTCCCCACAAATTGCTTAGCAAACAACCCCTTTGCACCAAATGGACATAGAAAATTCCTGCCGACTCCGCAAGCCATTTTCACACAGTAATTATCCTATAGAAGCTACAACAATGACGTCCACACGCATTCAACCAGCCTGACAAAGCATCAACACAGTGCCCCACAGCAATAGCATCTGAACAAGCCCAAGACTCCTGTTCGTCAAGGTCTGTTTACAAAGCAGCTTCAACTGACTGCGTCTTTAGCGCCCACTCGATGCTCCGAGGTCCTAGTGGATAAATGTCCTTCCCTTTCGCTATCAGGAAGGTTTAAACTCAGGAGGGGCCCTAACCTGACCATTTCAGCCTCCTTGACACCATGCGCTAGGCGAGGGCGTACTGCTTATCGGCCCATTACCTGTTTCTCCACTATGCGCGGAATTCTTTTCTACTACAGCGCTTAAGGCCCTTTGTGAGAGGTTTCGCGCCCTTGACACTTACGTCACCTGAATTCTAAAAGCCTAGTAGGAAACGTGATTGCATACATTGATTAGTAGACAGATAAAAACGGGAGACTTAAAAAAATGCTGTCACCTATCCATGGAACATCCAACAGGAACAGCTGCCTTACTAAAACGTATATATGGTGTGACGAGATTTGGGAGTGGGTCGGTGCTGTCCTCTAGGGGAAGGACTTGGAATATTTTCTAAAATAGAGTTATGTTGAGATTTTACCTTCACCCTCTCTCTTACTTATTCTGGAAGGAGCAACTTTCCGGTACGAATCGTTGAAAGAAATGTTTATTTTTCTTGGGACTGTTATAAATACACAGCAGTGGCTCAGGAATAATACTCCTTAGGCTTGTACACTTAAAAGTACTTGTAGCTCTGAGAGACAGAATTAAAGATAAGTTCAAACATTCAATACTGAATGAATGACAAGGAACTGACACAAGTTGAGTGCAGTTTCACACATCAACTTTACTTGTACATACAAGGGTGAAATATTCAAACCGGTTTCACAAATTCAGTTCTGGCTGATTGGCGTCCCACTCCTTATCATCATTAAGCGAGGGAACGTTCTGGATGAGTTGAGTTGTAGTCTACTTGGAATATCAGAACTTATCTGATATTGGAAAGGATAGTTGATCTCTCACTAGTTGCTGGTGACTGGTACACCTTTTTACCTGGCTGATCTTGGAGTGCTGTCTCAGCTGGGCCGATAACATGCACACCCAGGGTAGGTAGGAACTCAGGCTCTAAGCAGACAAACAGAACTTGGTGTGTGTTTGAATAGCCGAGAGTCTGGCATGTCAGTTTCTCACTTTGCCCTCTGGCTTTCAGTAAATGTGTGAGATCTCAGCCAACAAAGGATTAGACTAGCATAGATATATCTGCCATAATTATCAGTCTCCACTTTCCCTCAGCGTTTGAATGAAACAAGGGGCAGGAAACAGTAATACAATGCTAAACAGTGGAAGTCAAATAGCTCTTCAATGTTTTTCTTAAAAATTAAGTTGAATAATTTGGAATCAACATACCCCAAGTACACATGTTGATTAGACTTAGAGTCACTACTACAAAACATTTCAACAATCAACAGTATTCTTAAGTCAACTGAACAGTTTTCACCTAGTACTGCTTTTTCGGTCAGAATTTATCCTTCAGTTATTATCTTAACAGATAATTTTGAATACTGGTAAAAGTCAGATGGCAACAGAAATGTTAATCAGATGGTTGACTAAGAATGTTAATGATGCATCTGAATAGTTGTACCAGGTTGTGGCAAACAAACTATCATAATAGAATACTCATATATCATCTTGATAGATGTCACCAAGTATTGGCATCAAGTTATATTGTAAACACATGGCATACATACAATCAATGCATAGTCTCAAAATTTAGAAACATAGTTTCAACTTACAGTTTCTCAGAAACAGCGAACCTTAGAACACAGGAGAGTCAGAGTATATGTAGATGATCGTTTACTTCTCTGCTTTAACCCTTTTTTGACTTTGTGACTACACTGTGGGTGATCAGTCTTACAGCCATCTGTGGAGAGCAGTGAGTGCTCACAGCAGAGAGTTTCCCCTTTTTGTAGGCTAAGCTACCTATTCAGGTTCCTGTTCTGGTTGGCTGGTTGGTTACCCCCCCCCCCCCCCCCCCCCCCCACAGTGTGAAAATATGTGTAGAAGAATCGAGAATGCTCTTTCTTAGCAGTTGGGGTTGCTTTTAGTAAGCCTTCATGCTAATTGACATAGCGCTTTTTAACATAATTACGTCATGAACAGGTGGAGCACATGCACGATTGCTATGGTGCGTGGTAGGGGAAGGAAAGGACAAAAGGGGGAGGGGGAGGAGGGAAGTGAGGCGTCGGCTTCTCTCTGATATCGCCGAGAGAGAACACGCAATCAGATGAGCGGAGGGGTAGAAGAGGAAGTGAAGCAAGTGGTGTGCCTGTTGTGGCAATATTAAAGCTAGACCGGACCAATGGTGGGGATGGTGCGAGACAAGAGGAGGGGTGGGGGTGGGGTTGAGGGTTGAGAGGGGAAGGAAGGGATTGGGTGTGGGGATGTCAATATGACATGTCACATATAGCATATCAGGGAAAAGTTAGTACAGGTAAACTGCAACAGTCCAGCTGTTCGATTAAAAGGTGGCTGTCATGCCTTTCAGGATCTGAGACAAAATTTCATGGACGGGAACGTTGCCTTTACTTCTAGAACATTGATTTGATTGAAACCTCCAGTGAAGATCAAACACCACTGACCTGAAACTGAGGAGAAAAGTATATGCCTCAACCGGACGTACTGTCTGTACAAATGGTGTGAGACAAGTGGATGGAAAGAAGAGGCACCCCCAGCTTCAATCAGACCAGCTCAAGGCTGGTCTAAGATAACTTCCACATCATATGAAATGAAACATCCCATCCCACAGACGATTGACTCCATACATTGCTGGCAGCCCACTAAAGCGGACTGAGATGCAATTCAGACAATCCACAGGAACTGGCTCTGACGCAGCAAAGGCAATACCAATTATAATCTGAACATCATTGGAGTTACAAGCAGACTGAAACACTGACTGAGCACAATTGACAATCCTTGGCCTTTGTTTTCCTGGAGGATAATGTCCAAGTCACTGGGTGTCAGAAAAGGAGTACGTTGTCTCCAGCCACAATTACAGTGATAATCACCCTGATGATGACTCAATAGCTGAGGGAGAGGCCAAAAGGAAGTACCTTGAAGGAACAGACCTTACCCACGAAGCCAAGCTCTTAGATTCATGAACATGACCAATGATCTGGAATGTGAAAATAGGCATCTGAAAATTCCAGACTGACTGCCTAATCTCCTGGAAGAATGGAAAAAACAGAAACTACAGATAAAAGTGTGGAAAGCATAGGTGCATATTCAGAAAAGTCAACTCTATTACCAGCCTCCACTTGCTGTCCTTCTTGGGGACCTTACAAGGGATGCAGAAAAAAACCCACCTTTGGGGCAAATATGGAAATATCTGATAATGGGCGTTTCTTAGTTTATACTTCCTAGGCCTCCCTTAATTTCCACTTCCTCTGTCAAAAGCATAGCCTTTATGGGACCTGTATGCATTCTGATCTAAACTGAGGACAGCAAGGAGGGGACAAAGTTGGGAAGCTCAGATGCGGGGAGTAGGTGATGGGGGAGGGGGGGGGGGTGCAATTGAGATTTCCCTGAACCACTGAAGGACCCACTAATTCAAAGTGACCTCCTCCCACTCGTGGTGGAAGTTGGAGAGACAGCCTTCCATGGGGATTATCTTTAACCCAAACAAACAAACAAAAAAACAACAAGAAACAAACAAAAGAAAAAAGAAATAAACAAACAAAAAATGTGAACAGTGCCTTCCTAACTCATGATTCACTTGGCTTTATACCTGGACGGCACATCTTTCACCACCCATCCAGAAAACAGCATTCCATACCCTGAATTCCTTCGTCCACACAGACTCTGCTCCAATGAAGGTTTCGCACAAGAATCAGCCGAAATGTTCGAGTTTTGATACCCCAGTACCGTCATTTATGATGCTCTCAAGTGCACCACAGCTGTGTCCCGAGCAACTTCCTTGAAAGCCCAGCCTCCAAAGAAAAACAGACAGACCCAGTACCTACCCTCCTCCACCCTCAAATGCTTCCCATCTGACAGGTCATCAAGTGCAACTGGCAGCACATTACAGAAGATCACAAACCTGTCTTTGAGACCAAACCCGTGATTACTTTCACGCGCAACAAAAACCTTGAATATCTATTTGTGCACTTCAAATTGAACAAAATCACTACACCTGTTTCACTTGGTATTCTTCCCTGCCCAAAATCCAACTGTAATAGCCATCCTCTCGCCAAATCAGACACCATCCTGTTTGGCCACAAAAGCTCGTTTAAAATTAAATGTACATTCTGTTGTTAGAACCGTGACATCGTGTATGCTAACCACTGTGAACTGTGCAGTAAGATCTGTGTCGGTGAGACATCCTGCACACCTGAGGCGTGAGAATTTCTGTACACCTGGCCGACATCGCCATCATCGACACAAAACAGTCACTCTGCATTTTACCCCCACCTTCACCCCACCAATACAGCATCAATCATGTCAAAGTCCTGGCGCTTTGGCAATCACAGAGCAACAACTTTGAGCACGCCTCAGCAGGGATCCCAACTTACTGCCAGACTAGAGACCCTGTGCCCTCTTCGGTCGACATCCAAAAATAGTATCTGCTTATCCACCCCTGCAACACCTGTCCGCAATACTCTCCTCAAAGTCTCTAGCATACTACTCATCATTGATCTCATGTGCATGTTACAGCTATTTTCTCCTCTCTTTTCCCCATACTATCTCCAGTTTACTAGTCTATTCTTTACTCACTCATTTATCCATCCCTTTTCTTACTATTATTTCCTTCCAACTATATATGCTTCCGCTTTTACATTTATTTTTCTTCATCTTCTCCCTCTTTTTTCCCTTTGTTTGTTTGTTTCTTTCTTTGTTTTCGTCTTCTTCTGTTTATTAGTGCAGTTAGGTTTTCACTTATTGATCAGTTTTATTCCTTTTTACCTATCAGCATTATCCTCCTCCTCCTCCCCCTCCTCCTAAACAACAGGCGCAACATTTTTATCATACATTTTCTTCTTCTTTATTATATATTCTCACCATTGGTAGTAATAGCAATACTACTAGTAAAATCATCATCATCATCATCATCATCATCATCATCATCATCATCACATCACCATCATATCATCATCATCATCATCATCATCATCATCATCATCATCATCATCATCATCATCATCATCATCATCATCATCATCATCATCATCATCATCATCATTATTTACGCTTCCGCCATTCACACTCTGTAATGAACTTTATTCCATTTGTATTATTTAAATGTCTATGCAGTTGTGCATATCTTAAGAGATCTTACTGTTTTTTTTCTTCTATTTTCTGTATAATAATTATAGTTATTATTATTTTCATGTTAAGATTATAATTTGATTATTGTTGTAGCTATCTGTATGTATCTTAGATTCTGTCTTGATATTTTCCCCTTTTTCTGTATTCTTCTTTTCCTTCATCATCATCATCATCATCAAAAATCTTCATCTTTTTCTTTTTCTGCTTCTTTTTCTTCATCATCATCATCGTCATCATCATCAAAACAATGTGATGATAAAGGAAATGATGTAAATCATCACTCATCATCATCATCATCACCATCATCATCATCATCATCATCATCATCGTCGTCGTCGTCGTCGTCGTCGGTCATCGTCATCGTCATCGTCATCGTCATCATCATCATCATCATCATCTCATCATCATCAATCATCATCATCATCATCAAAACGATGGTGAGAAGAAGAAGAAGAAGAAGAAGAAGAAGAAGAAGAAGAAGAAGAAGAGATGAAGAAGAAGAAGAAGATGATGATGATGATGATGATGATGATGATGATGATGATGATGATGATGATGATGATGATGATGATTTATCATTTTCATTATATTGTTCCAACTCTCCCTCATTCGTCTCCTCCGGATATTCACCTTCGAATGTTTGCTTACTTAAAGCTCGAACTTTCCTTAATAAAAACATATTTCATTTCTTTGAGAATTTACACACAGGCTATACTAACAGAATACACATATAATATTCAAATAGGCCTACGTAAACTTATTGTTTCATATTTGTATATGTGACAGAAATCGAGTATAACAGTCAGCCTTAATTTCCGCTTCCATGCAAGGTAGACCTTGCATCCATGAAAATTTGAAAATATGGTTTAGTTCTCCTCTCTGAAGAATCTTTGTCACAGCAAAGTACGGAGAATGATAATGTGTTGAATTTAACGCACCCACATGCTTGTAACACATAGAATTTGTTGAATTTAAAGCACTCACAAGCATGGAAGCAAACCGTGAGGTTAGACACTAAGTACTGTCCTTTGAAAGACAGTTTTAATGGATTAAGGGTTGCTGAATTATGCAAGGGAGTTTCAGAAGTTTGAGATAAATGTATTGGCTGATAGCAGGCTTGCTGAAGTGATGAAAAAAAATTCGTCAGTGTCTCCTGATCTTGTGTGATGTGCACAGGGTCGTTCATCTCAACCAGCCGACTGTCCAGCACCATGGATGTCCTGGGAAAACAGCTGGCTCTGGATCACAAGACAGACACGGTTACTCTGACAAGTCCAAGGCAGCAGGGTCTTCAGCGAAGCAGGCAGAGGAGAAGACTGACGTGGCCACGCAGAATGAGCCATTCACAAAAATACCATCAGAAGACACTGAAGGTAAGAACAAGTGCTACGGTTTTTCATCTGGCCCGCATTGATCTTCCATCTTCCCTGAAGTGGATTGTCACCTTAACACACACACACACACACACACACACACACACACACACACACACACAACACACCACACACACACACACACACACACACACACACACACACACACACACACACACACACACACACACACACACACACAACACACACACACACACACACACACACACACACACACAAACAGTGACACGCCGTATTTGCATACAGTCAATCACAAACACAGTATGTTCACTCCATACACGCGTATCTACTCCATTCATTCAGTGGAGAAACCGAGGAAACAAGATTTTTTTTCCTGTGTGCTCCTTTGCCAAACACAACAAAAATTCTACAATGACAACAACATAACAAAAAATGACATTTTTTGTCCAATTTTCATGTTATTTTTATTATGCAAATATTTTCAATCACTTTTCCATCTACTTCGCCACATTCCCTACCCCTTTCTTCTGTTGTTTCCTTTTGTATTTGATAGTACTTAATATAAAATTTCTTGTTGAGATCCAGTAACCGGAGGTAGGTTCATTCACAGGTTGGACACTGAGGTTTTGTGGAAAGAAACCCCAGCTCCTTACGTTAGCTTTGGATATGTAAGTTTGAATAAACTTTTTAAGACATTGTACAACAAAATATGGTAACACATTATAGTCACAAATTCGTAGCTGTCTATTTCTAGCACGTTCCTATCTACAGTTGGGGATACAATGTGCAATCGTTACAAAAATATTGAATTGAAAAAAAAATGCTTAAAAAACAGTTACGCCTTTTCGCTCTTCTTTTTTTTTTTTTTTTAAATAAATCTTCTGCGTATGCAGGTTGATACTCCTGCGGACACCCCCTGTATAGAAAGGCAAGGATTAATCCCATCTACCCAACAAAGGGAGTGGAGGTTTGTGTGTATGACCGTTTTTTTTATCCCGCCATTAAGACAGCCATACTCCAACTTCGGGGAGGGTGCATGCTATGTGTAATGTGACATCTGTACCAACGGCCAAACTGGCCTCTTCCGAAAGTTTTTTTTAAAAACTTTTTTTAAATTGCTTTAAACAAAATGACAATAACAAATACAGAAAAGAAATCATAATCATTATAAGTGAATTAAATATAAAGCTAGAAAAAAAAGAGAAAGGATATTCATGGAGGGAGGGAGTGGGGAGTGAGAGAGAGAGAGAGACTGGATTGGGTTTGTGCGTGACTTCAAATGCTTTCAGTAACATGCTTTAAATCAAGTTTTGGATGTTGGACAAACAAGTTGTAAAACACAGTGGAGAGTACATGGACAAACAAGACCTATATCAACCATATGTAGTGTAACAAGCAAATACTAAATATTTGTTTACATGCGGGAGCAAAAGTGGCCATTTTTCAGAAGAGAAAAATAATGATCACCTGAAATTAAGCGTATGCTGATCATACAGAGAACAGATGGGCAAAGGATAATGACCGTCAGGCGAATCAAATGAAATGACAATCCGATGTAATTGTCTATTATACGTACAACTGTATTTTGTAAAGTATATTTGTGACTGATTAGTTGTCAGATAATAATGGTTTGCATGTTATCCATTTGTTAGAGAAATTTGCCTGGTTTAGTAGTAAACAGGTATTATATTCTTCGATTTTATATCTGAATTTTACTTTTTTCAGGAAAACACATATCTGCGGATTTTGTTTAACTAGTTTACAAGTGTACAAATAGTATTTTGCAAGCAATATTAAGAAAGAAAAAAACGCTGTCTGTAAAATGTTACTGTCATAACCGAGCAACACAAATGATTCTGTTAATCGTACATTTCTTGCATTTATACACCTTTCTTTCATTAAATCAATGAGATTGTTCCAAAAAACCTGTACGATGTCACATTTCCAAAACATGTGATCAATACTATCCTTGTGCATTCCACAGAAATTACAAGTATCGTGATCAATTATTCCAATTTCCCTTAGGATAATGTTCGTACCTAGGCATCGATGTACAATCTTCAACTGAAACCATTTAAGGTTTACGCCATTTATTTTATGTATATAATGGAAGCACGATTTCCAGTCATGGACTGTTGAGAGTTTTTAAGTCCATTTATAACAGCATTTTGGTTTCAGATTATTTTCTACCAGTAAATCATAGTACATTTTTGGGAGCCTTTGTTAATTGCAAATATTTTCCCTTTAAAACAAAGTGATTCGTTTAGTATTTATTATCCTTAATCGTAATATTTTTACTTTTTTACGCAATCGTTTATTGCCGATGTATAACCACCCAAAAGTAACGAAGTCAATGTTCACTTTATATTTTTTTTTGGAACCGCATATGCGACATATCAAACCAAATTATCATCACAAAACTGTGCAGGGATTGTAGTTTACCCTTGTTTGTAAGCTCTCTGGTAAGCAATATTTCAAAAGAGGGCAACCTATGCTAACTAAAAAATGGCTAATACTATGTAAACCACATTAGCAAACTCTTAATACTAAAACAGAAATAGTAAATAACTGCAGGCATTAAAGGGAAAATTCGTTGTTCGTGAACACACCCCGTTAAAACAACCTGAAAACCAAAAAACACGTGCAAAACAGGCACGCAAAAAAAAGCTGCAACTGGGCCTCACGCGTTATAACATCGGCGGTGGGCAACCCAAACTTCATCCTGACGATAGCCAAGCCGCCGAAACAAATTTGTAGTAGTTTTAAGATTCCTTTATCCTTGTGTTTTATATTATATATATATATAGGCAATGGTAGTGAGTACCAGCAGAGATTTAAAAAAAATGCTCAACCGAACTGGGGCAATTTGTTAAAAGTAAGGTTTAAAATATTACAGCGCTGTTTCAGCAATGCAATCATCAGGATGTGGTGGGTCTGTGCTGCCGGTGTTTTATAAACTGCTTGTGTTGTCTGTCATCACGTGCTGTTGTGTTTTTCGTGTGTTTTTGGTTCTTGTTCACTGATAGGAATTTCCAACTTGTGCCTGCAGTGTTAACCATTTCTACCCTTTGTATTTAAAGTTGCCGTTGTGGTTTGCATAGTATTATGTACTTTTCTGTTGAGCTGGGTTTTACATCTTTTTGAAATGTTGTTGTATGGTGCTGCTCTTTCTATGATTTTCCAGGATATATTGTATTTCTATTTTTTTTCTCTTTGAGCTTTCCGATGTTTTTAAATCAATTCTGTTTGGTTTTTGTATCTTTCTTTGTTAAATGACTGTTTGTGGTTTGCATATTAGTTTTAAATTTGGTTTTCAGTGATACCTATATATGTTTCTTTGCGTTCTCTGATGTTACAGTGGTTTGGTACACATTGCTTTTTGTAGAGGCATTTGTTGCTCAGGGGGGCACTGTTCTTTTTGATACAGTTGCAGGATTTCCTTTCTTTCACCTCGTTTTTCTCTGTACTGCTTTTCATTTTGTTGGTTGAATCATGATGTTTTTAAGGTTGGGCATACATGAGTATGAAAATTTTTGATGCTTTTTTTGGGTTGAATATCTTGGTTTTAATTTGTGCTCTTTTGGGAATGATGATGTTAGGATTCTAAAGAATTCTTTCCCTATATTTGTTTTCACTCTTCCGTCATATGGGGGGTTGTCCATATGATCTTTCTTTTCCTGTTCTTCTTGTGTCTGCTTTTGTTTTTATGGGTCATATTGTAGTTTTTTGTTGTAGCCATTTTGTTTTACGCTTCTTGATATTCAGCGCGCGTTTTTGAATGCTGTTTCATTGCATGACAGGTTAGATAATCTCTTATTATGCCTTGGGTATTGTTTTTAGTATGGAAGGTGGATGGTTATTTTTGATATTTACATAGACAGGTGTATTTTTTGGGTTTTTTTTGTATGGTTTATATATGAACATTGAAAACATTGAAAATAAGAAAAAAAAAACTGGTGTAAAATCTTCCAAAACCAAAATCTAAAAATCACTATGAAGCAAATAAAAAGTAGTGAACTATTAGATATAACGTTTTTATCTAACCAGCACATATATAAACCATACAAAAAACCAAGATACACCTGTCTATGTAATATCAAAAGTTTTCCATCCACCTTCCATACTAAAAACAATACCCAGAGGCATAAATAAGAGATTATCTAAAACCCGTCATGCAATGAAACAGCATTCAATAACGCTGCAGCTGAATATCAAGAAGCGTTCACAAAGTGGCTACAACTACAAACTACAATATGACCCAGATAATAACTTTAGCAGACACAAAAAGAACCGGAAAAGAAAGATCATATGGTACAACCCCCCATATGACGGAAGAGTGAAAAACAAATATAGGGAAAGAATTCTTTAGAATCCTAATCATCATTCCCAAAAGAGCACAATTATCCCAAAATATTCAACAAAAACAGCATCAAAATTTTTCATACTCATGTATGCCCAAACCCTTAAAAACATCATTGATTCAACCAACAAAAAAGAAAAAGCAAGTACGAGAAAAACGAGGGTGATGAAAGGAAATCCTGCAACTGTATCAAGAAAGAACAGTGCCTCTTAGCAACAAATGCCTTACAACGCATTGTGTACCAAGCCACTGTAACATTTAGAGAAAAGCAGAGAAAACATTATTTTGGTATCACTGAAAACCAATTTTTTAAAAAGATATGCAAACCACAAACAGTCATTTAACAAAGAAAGATACAAAAACCAAACAGAATTGAGTAAATACATCGGAAGCTCAAAGAGAAAAAGATAGAATACAATATATCCTGGAAAAAAACATGAAAGAGCCCGCCCCTACAAATATTTCAAAAAAATGTAACCTATGCTCAACAGAAAAGTACATTATACTATGCAAACCACAAAATGGCAACTTTAAATACTAGGATAGAAATGGTTAACAACTGCAGGCACAAGTGGAAAATTTCCCATCAGTGAACAAGAACCGAAACACACGAAAAACACAGACAGCACGTGATGACAGACAACACAAGCGTTATTTAAAAAACCGGCAGCCAGACCCACCACATCCTGATGATTGCATTGCATGAAACAGCGTGTAGATAGTTTTAAACCTTACTTTTTAACAAAAAAATATATATTTATATTTTTATATTTATTTTTATAAAATAAATTATTTTTTTATATATATTATTTTTAAATATTTGTGGTGTGTGTGTGTGTGTGTGTGTGTGTGTGTGTGTGTGTGTGTGTGTGTGTGTGTGTGTGCGTGTGGGGTGTGCATGCGTGTTGTGTGTGTGTGTGTGTGTGTGTGGTGTGGTGGTGTGTGTGCTGTTTCTTACTTTCTTACACTCATGCTCTTCCTCTGTCTCTTCAGCGCTTTTTAACTTTCCGTTTCCTAACTTTCCGTTTTCTACGTTTCTTAATGTCTGCTCATCTTACCGCAACATTTTTCTTGCTGTCATCCTCCTTTTCTTTATAAGCTGACGCCCTGTTTGTCCTTACCATTTACTTTCTCTCACAAACATCCCTCCCCCCTTTATACCCCCGCCATTCAATATTCTGAACGGGTGAAACCACTACTGTCAAAAAATTTGGGGAGGATCCACGTTACAGCAAGACACCTGCTTCACTTGGCGGTCCGTTTCTGAGAAAGGATATTCATGGAGAATTTGAACGATCCATCTGTGTGTGTGTGTGCGTGGTGTGTGTGTGTGTGTGTGTGTGTGTGTGTGTGTGTGTGTGTGTGTGTGTGTGTGTGTGTGTGCGTGTGTGTGTGTGCTGAACAGCTATTTAGTGGCTGAAAGCAAGCGCAGGCTTACAACTCCTCCATTATGAAAAAATCACATGGCAAGGATTCCGAGAGAGAGAAAGAAAGAAAGAAATGGGAGGCTGGGAGGGTGGGGGAGAGTTAGAGGGGTCCGACAAATTACATGCGAAGTTTTGAAATAAGTCCTGCATGGTACTGAGGTCCCCTCGGGGGCATTGGGTGCAAGTCAGGCTTCATCAGAGAGGGCTGTAAACATGTACATATTAAAAGTGGACTTTACGTGAAATATGAAATTGAAACTTTAACATGAAAATGTGAAATGAGACTGGACTTATTGTGGACTGTAATTATGTGAATCTTACATTGCCGTTTTTACAGAATGCTTTATA
>CM031611.1:23360929-23365929 GCA_018398815.1 Conus ventricosus | reverse complement strand
GAAAAATAGTACTCAGCTTAGTACTGCAGTATTTTGGTAAAATTCTGCAGAGTGCGTAGACACGGCAGATCAGAGTTTGCTACATGAGCCCACAAGTCATTTAACGAGATTTTCGCAGTCAGTATAAAATGGAAAGTGATGCCTTTTTTTGATACTGACCTGTACAAATAAGTGCCTTAATCCTTCTGGGCGTGTATCACGCCTTGTTTGATCAGAATCCCACGTGTTTCGACTGTTCGAGGATTTTTTTTAAACCTAGAGGAAATGACGGCTTTCAAGAAAATTCCTATATTTCGAGATTTGTTTAAAAGGCAACGTCGGGCACATGCAATGCTTTTTTTCGGGTTTGCCAGCAGTCCAAGGGCTTTACCCTGAACACTTCCTGTTCTTGAAGAACCTATCTTCAGTATTCCAGTCAGATTACTCTCCCTCCAATCTTCAGGCTCCGTCTTTTTCTGTCTTAGCCTGAGGTCGCAACAGATTTCCGTTTCAAACTGTCACCCAAGCGTGACCTTTTTCTACCCCTTTTGAGGAGATTTTGTCCCTATTACTTTTGCCCTATATGCCCATTTTTCAGGAGGGACCAAATCTTGGGGCAAACACTGCTCAACTGATTTTGGGCAGTCACTTGTCATTTCACCCCCAGCCCTCTCTGTACACTGTCTCTGCACGTGGGTTTCGTTCATTTTTGTTCACCCAGTCCTCTCGCTCGCCTACGTCACTGTTGGAAGGTGGGCAAAAGTGGGGTTTTGGGTGAGTTTCGGCACTCTGGATTTGGGGGGTGATCGAGTCATCTCATTTGCTTTTCATAGATCATTTTGTTTTAGAGGGCCTCGTCCCTACATTCTAGACATCAACTAGAGTGGGCAGTCTGCCCACTGGAGCAAGACTTGTCATCTTGCTGGAGTTTATCCATCACCAGCCTTTTGTTTTCACCCCCCCCCCCACAGCATCTTTTCATCTGGAGGGCCAAAGGAAGAAGAAAGAAGAAGACCCTGCGAAGAATACAGAAGAAGACCTTGAGAAGAGGACGGGGGAGGACCTTGGAAAAGAAGAATGGAGAGGGATAGAGGACAGGAGGGTCAGACTGGGGGCGACATCTTCCTGGGGAGGTCTACATGCCTTTTTCCTCTTCCCAGACGTGGTGACCTGTTGTCTTCGTCCTTTTGCACGAGTGTTTTTGGTAAATGTTGAGATTTAAATTAATATTTGGTGGTACGTTGGTCACGTTGAAGATATTTTTGGTCAGATTTCGGCATTCATTTCTTTCGATTCGACTCTGGGGGTTCGTTTTCCAAGCAATCACAGCCTCTACTTATTACAAGTTGTAATTCATACATCTCAGTAACTGTTTCCTTTCGTTCCCCTTTTCCCTCTCTCCCAATTTTGGTGTCGACTAGCGTATCACATTTTGCGCTGAAATCGTTATTTTATTTCCATTACCGTTTCAAAATTCAAAAGGATTCTTCATTTTTGTTTCAACTTTCCAGCATACATTTTTATTTATGGCATTACCTTTTTGGGCCTAATGGTCGAGGCTGGGGGAATGTTGGTTGGTGAGGGAGTTGTTTTGGGGTGTCTCCGTGTTTCCCCCTCTTTCCTCCCTCCTCCCCCTTTTCCCTTATGGTGACCAGGCGCCCTTGTCTTGTCTGTTTTGTTGGGTTGCATGGAGAGTGAATGGTGATATCATTTTTGTGTATTATTTTTGTATCATCCCTCTTTCAAAGATGCTTGATTGATTGAGTTTCAGAGATAGTCTTATAGCCTTCGTGGTCAACTGGATTATAATCAAAATGATTGATTGATTGAGATAGCATAGGGCCAGTGGTTTTCCTTTTGTCATTGATTTGGTTCAACTCCGCACTTACATTTCTATATGCTTAAATGTAGCAATCCGTTTTTCTTTTAAATACTGCCATTCATAAGGTGATTCCGATTAATTTTACCAGTTCAAAGCGTTCACTATAAGTAGAGAGTTTTTGTATGTATGGATTATTGTGACTATATATATAAAGTTAGGTGTAGAGGGCTCCTTGTGTCATAGTTACCTCCCTTCCCCACGTTCACCTTCACTCGCACCCTCCCCTTCCCCTCGTTCCCGCCGCCCAGTCGATATAGGTGTGCTCATTCTGGGTTCACTGTATGATGTGCAGCACTTTCCCTTTCCTTTTCCTGCCTTTTCCCCGGATCTTCAACTGCTGCTTCACCTCCTGTTCATCCACGCCCTGACCATGCTACTGGTGGCTGCGACGTCAATACAGCCTGCTGCCCTGGGACCCGGGAGGTCCCGATTGTGACGTCAGCATTTCCTCGCCTGTCCCGACGTCATGAGGCGACTGCAGTGAGGGGCGTGCGTGAGTTAAGGGTTTGTGGGTGGGGGTGCTGGACTCAAGGTAGCCCCAGAAAGACAGAACAAGACAGAAGCAGACAGAAGTGTACCAAAGAAATGAACTGGTTGGGATGTGTATGTGTTTTTTTGTTGAGTTTTCTTTTCTTTTTTTGACAGGTGATTAGTTTGTTGTTTTTTCTTATGTGATTGTCATTGTTCACATTTCCCTTTTCCCCATGGGCTTCACTAGTGTGGGGTAGGTGAGGTGATTAGGTCCTCCTGGGTTAGGGTGGGGGATTTAGTATCATCACTGTTCTATCTAGTTAGTTAGGGCCCTGTCTCTTCATCTCTCGTCAATATTTGTTTAATGTGAATAAATGTTGTGGTTTGTCTATCTCTTGCCTGGTGTTTGATTTGTGCGCTTGAGGTCAGGTACTTGCGGGTTCTCCCTCTTCTCACGCGCCTCGTCACTGGTCACCCTTAACCCGGTGAACCGTGAAACGAACCCCCAGTTATGAAAATCAACCAACGGTTAGACCTCTGCCTTGTCTTCTTTTTAAGTTGCATTTTTACCTTAACTTATCCTCCCTCTCATCATGAAAAGGTACTGTTTCTGAACAGGATCTGAACATGTTTTAGTTTGAAGCAGGTCTTGCTTCAACCTGGCGATCTCATGACTACTTTATGGCAGGTATCCTTTCAGAGGTCTTCTCCTTTTGGAAGACGTTTAAGGCTTATGAGAAGTTCACGGAAAATCTCCTAAAGAATGGACTGTACTGAACTATTAGAGATAAATCGCACGGGAGGTTGTTTCTCAATCTTCCTCCTCTAGTGGGAAGAGCTCACTTTGGACGAGTGGGTCCTTGATTGGTTCTGGAAAATCTCCCCCGCCCTGCATCCCCACCGCCCTATTCCCCCCATTTGAACCCCTCACGCTCATCCCTGCTCCCTTCTTATTGTCCTCAATTTAGAAGAGAATGTCTACAGATCCTATAAATGTGTTAGTTTTGTCAGAGAAATTGGAAGGCACGGTGTTGGAGGTTTCCCTGTCTTTCCCTCAAGGTTTTTACTCAGCCTCTTTTCTGTTCCCAATAAGAAAATCAAGTGGTGGTAGGTAGTATACTTGAATTGTCTGAATATGTACCTTTGCTTTACAAAGTTTTCAATGGAAATGGTCTAAAGGCTCTGTTCTTCCACTCTTCTAGGAGATAAGACAGTCAATCTGGATCTTTCAAATGCCTACTTTCACGTTCCATCCACTGGTCATACCAATAAGTACTTACATTTTGGCTTCTCAGGCAGGGTCAATTCCTTCAAGGTGCTTCCTTTTGATCTATCCCTCAGCTGTTGGGTTACCACCAAGGTGATGGAAACTGTATTATGGCTGGAGACACAGTACTTCTTTTCTGACACCCAGTGACTTGGAGAATATCCTCCAGAAGAACAAGGACCACTTGGTCCTTGCTTAGAATCTTTCTGTCTTCGTAAGGACTCTCTCCTCTCCGGAGATTATGTTAAAATTCAGGAAGTCAGGTAAGACTTCACTCCAGGACTTTGATCATTTGGTAATGCTTTCCACATGGGTCTCAGTCCTGTATGTATTCCCAATGCAACAGTTGAAAAGATTGTCTATTGTGCTTAGTCAGTGTCTTAGGCTCAGTTTCTGACTTCAGTAATGCGAGAGCTTTATGTAAGAGTCATGCCAGAAGATCTGACAGATCGTGAGTGCTAGGAAGGACTGGTGGTTGCTCAGACAAGAAACAACCTCGTAATTGAACTCTTTTAGTCCTGGTGTCCTTTCTCTCCTGATTCTGGTCTATCTGCAGAGAGAGAGAGAGAGAGAGAGAGGAGGAGAGGAGAGAGAGAGAGAGAGAGAGAGAGAGAGAGGAGAGAGATGGAGAGAGAGACAGAGAGAGACAGAGACAGAGAGAGAGACAGAGACAGAGACAGAGAGACAGAGACACAGAGAGAGAGACACTGACACTGACACAGTTGTATTGCCAATAGCAAACAAGCCCTGTTGGCAAGGGGGTTACAATTTCTGCATTAACGGTATGCGTCAAATATCTGTCATTGAAAGACAAAACAAAGACATAGAAATCGAACAGTTTACCTACAAATTCAGATGTATAATCGGCAACACAAACGTTCACGGATACAAACACACTCACACACATACACCGCACGTGCGCACACGCGCGCACACACACACACACACACACACACACACACACACACACACACACACACACACACACACACACACACACACACACACACACACACACACACACACACATACACACACACACACACACACACACACACACTCGCACACACACACACACACACACACGCACACACACACACGCACACATACACACACGCACGCACGCACGCACGCACGCACGCACGCACACACACACACAAACTCACTCGCTCACTCCGCACACTTCATTAATCCGTTGTCTTCGACCATCAAGCCATGAAAAATACATAAGTGCATAACAGAGGATTCATACATCGTCACACATTTTGGCTCAACAAATTGTTTAAGAGATTCTTTCTTCGAAAATCACTAGCTTCTGCTATATATCTTGCAAATGATATGATATTTTGTTCATTCTTACTGGATAGAATTGCTACGAGATCTTTTCTTTGTGCAACTGGC
>CM031611.1:23343310-23351838 GCA_018398815.1 Conus ventricosus | reverse complement strand
AATTGCTGAGCGACACGAAGTCGTTGCCTGAGACAGAATGTTTGAGTTGAACTTATGTCCAATTGAATGGCTGGCGATGACCGAATCGGTTTTTCTATTTTTGTCCGTGACAGTGAGCTCTTCCCATAGAGGAGAAGATGGAGAAACAACCTCCTGTGCGATTTATCTCTAATGATTCAGTACAGTCCATTCTTTAGGAGATTTTCCGTGAACTTCTCAGAAGCCTTAAACGTCTTCCAAAAGGAGAAGGCCTCTGAAAGGATACCTGCCATAAAGTAGTCATGAGATCGCCAGGCAGCAGCAACACCTTCCGCTAACTAAGACATGGTCAGATTCTGTTCAGAAACAGTGCCGTTTTTCATGATGAGAGGGAGGATAAGTTAGGTAAAAAATGCAACTTAAAAAAAAGACAAGGCAGATGTCTAACCGTTGGTTGATTTTCATAACTGGGGGTTTGGAACGGAAATCTTCGTGACCTTAGGCTAAGGCAGAAAAAGGCGGAGCCTGGAGATTGGATGGAGAGTAATCTGACTGCAATACTGAAGATGGGTCCTTCAAGAACGGGAAGTGCTCAGGGTAAAGCCCTAGTACTACTGGCAACCCGAAATAAAAAAATAGCATGTACCTCGACGTCTCTTAAACAAATCCCGAAATTCAGGAATTTTCTTGGGTGATTGACAGGAAACTGTCATTTCCTCTAGGTTTGGAGAAAAGTCCCTGAACAGATGAAACGCGTGCGATTTTGATCAAACAAGGTGTGATACATGCCCGGAAGGATTACGGCACTTATTTGTGCAGGTCAGTATTTTAAAAGAAAAACCGCATCTCTTTCTATTTTATACTGACTAGGAAAACCTTGTTAAATGACTTGTGGGCTCACGTAGCAAAATCTGATCTGCTGTGTCTACGCACTCTGCAGAATTTTAGAGGATCGACTAAGCTGAGTACGAGTACTTTTTTTTTCAAATTTATCGCGTCGACTGACTCCTAACGCATTATTTTCTAACAGGTATTTTGTGTCATGACACCAAAATGCGCAGCAACGGAAGCGATTTTGGCTGCTAGAGCTTCACACAGGCAAAGAGAAAGGCTCTGAAAGTGGATAGGAGAGTGGGTGTGGGGAGTGGTGTCAGAGAGGAATGGAAGTGCGACAGATTGTGAGGCTTTTTTTTCTAATGAAGACCAACTGGAGTCATGAAGTTAAGGCGACACATTCTGTTCCGGTCAGATTCTACATTACAGGGCTGTGCTATACGCTTCCTTTCAAAATTTATAACGGTATTAACTGGACGTGCGAGACACAGAGGCCTGGAATCCTACACAAGATTTATTTTCATTCCCTGTGAACGAAGAACAAGATGCAAAGCATTTAAACATACCCCAGTTTATCCTGAATACGCGTAAGATATTCCATAAAGAGGGAAAAACCGTCTTGGGCTGGTGTAACCGTTAGTAGTGGCTATTCTGGTTAAACATCGGCCATCATCTGTGACCTATAATGAACATACTTACAAATTTTCAGAAAGATCGGCCAAGTACTTTCTGAGATTTTCCATAAATACGAAAACCATTATGGGCCGTTAGTAACGGCTATAACGGTAAACTGAAACATCGACATCATCCGAGACCCACAATGAACATACCTACAAATTTTCAGAAAGATCAGCCATGTTTCTTTCTGAGATATTCCATAAAAAAAGAAAACGTTATGTGCCGTTGTAGCCGTTAGTAACCGGTATAACGGTAAACTAAAAGATCGGGTATCATCCGTGACCCATAATGAACATACCTACAAATTTTCAGAAATATGAGCAAAACTTTCTGAGATAGTCCTTAAAAAAGAAAAACCGTTATGGGCAGTTTATAGCCGTTAGTAACGACTAAAACGGTAAACTAAAAACATGGGGCATCATCCGTCACCCATTATGAACATACCTACAAATTTTCAGAAAGATCGGCCGAGTACTTTCTGAGATAAAGAAAAACTTTGAAAGAGAGGGTGTTAGTTACCGCCAATGACATTGACAAACAAAGCACATGACAAGACACTATGCATTTCGACCTCTTGGGTCTTCTTCAGGTAAACAAAATAGATCACATTTAACATTTAAGACAGTACAAACAAAGAAAGAAAAATGACTCATCTGTGGTCCATGTGGTCGGGAGAGTGGCCACCAGGCGGAAGTGACAGAGGGGATTATGGGAGAGGAAAAGGAGGGGGGGGGGGGGTTGCGTGGGGGGAGGGGTGTGTGATACGATAGGGTTGTGTGTCTAATTTAGTGGGGTGGTGGGGATATATTTGTGACGGTTGTGGTAAATAAGTGATTTCGCTGGGTGATGAAAGAGGTGGTAGTTATGTGCGGGTAGTTATGAAAGGTGTGTGGGTAATGTTAATAAGGGAGGGAAGGGGATGGAAGATAAATGGGTTTATAAGGTATAATTGGGGGGGGGGGGGGTTGTGTGAAAAAAAGGGGGGGTAGGCTGGGTGGGGAGGAGGGTAATGTGTTGTGTGGGAGGGGGGTGCAAGAGAAGGAGAGCTCATATCTCTTGATCCACTGTGGGGTGGGGGGTGGGGGTGGGAGGTTGGGGGTTCATATAAATAGTGTTGTTTAAAAAAGTAAAAAATGCTGGGGGAAATGATGTTCATTATAACAGGTGAATAATGTGTTGGCATCAATATGTTGATGTTTGTTGAGAGAAGATAGCAGTGATCAATGAAAAACAGGGTATCATGTGTTGCACACACACACACACAAAACACACACACACACACACACCCCACACAAAACCACACACACCACACACACCACACACACCACACACACACACACACACACACACACACACACACACACAAAACACAAAAGGGGTGGGGGGTGGGCGACCACATGTAAACAGTGTTCTGGGTGAGTTATGATGATATGATTTATGGATGATTTTACTGTGGAAAGTTTCACACATATTCACACACACCACACCACCACCACACACCACCACACACACACACCACAACACACACACCACACACACACACAGCACACAAGAAAAATAGGGGGTAAAAATTTTATCATCGATCATCCTGATGGGTGGTGATCATGTGGGAATCAACGGTAGTGTAGGAAGAAATTCTCTCCATTCCTTTAGGCAGGAATCCGGGAGGTACTGGCAAAGGCTAGTATGGTGAAGGCCCTCCAGTGGTAAATAAAGTTTTGCACTCATCAGGGTGTTGGCAGGCCGGGTTTCTATTTTTGGTGTTGTTGGACTGTTCCGCCGTCTTTGGGGGCTGCATGGATAAATTGAAGACTCCCCAGTGTGGAGTATGCAGAGATGTGGTGTCACAGTCTGGAGTGCCCAGTTCTCGTATCACAATGATGGTCTTCTTCGTTTACTTTGGTAGGAAACCTAGAGGTACTGACGGAGGTTGCTGTATGGTGAAACCCCCCAGTGGTCATTTGGGTTTTTTGCACTCATTGGTGAGTTGGCAGGCCAGGTTTCCATTTTGGGGCCCTAGCTGGGAATGCCAGCTGTCTCTGGGGCTGCACTGCATTGATATTTTGAAAGACTCACAGGTGTGGGAGTATAGTGGACTGTGATGTTAAAGCAGGAGAGCCTTATCCTCAGTCTCACAATGTTCCTTGGTCTCATTGGGCATCCGGTAGTATGCACCCCTCTTGTTGAAGTCTGGGTGATGTCAATTTCTTCTTCTATTAGTTTCCTTGGAAATATTTTAGATTTATTCCAAGGAGCCTGCCTTTTACAGTTGGGGCTGCTGTCCTCCTTCCTTTGTCAGTTGGTCAGCTTCTACATTTCCATATAGTCCCAGTATGAAGGTTCACTGGATGGGGTATTTTCAGTGACTGATAAATGGTAATCATTTTAAATCAGTAGTACCATAGGATGTTTGTTTATTGTGATATAAGTGGAAAAATGCAGTGGGGGATGGTGTAATGGTGCAAGTTGGGGGGACATAGAAAATATCAATGACCTGGGGGGTGATGCTCACTGGCATGGTTAAGATCAATGGTACTGTAGGGTGATGGTCATTGAGATCAGTGGAGTAATAAGGTGGCATTGGTGTAATATTGCAGGTTGAGAAAGTGTGTGTGTGTGTGTGGGGGGGGGGGGGGGGGGGGGGGGGGGTAGATGACTGGGGGGTGATGATCTGTTTCATTGAGATACTGTAGGATGATGATATTGTTGTATAAGGGGGATGATGTTGTGGCATGGTGTAAAGTGCCGGTGGGGGAGGGGGCAGGTGTTCAAAGATGGTGGATGTCAATCATGGTAAAGGGTGTGGTATGATCCACAATGGTGTAGGATGATGGTCTTTTTTTGTAAAATGGAGTAGGATAGTGTATTGGTAAAGTGTGATAATGCCAGTGGGGAATAAAGGAAATGATCAATGATTGATGGATGTTGATCACTGTGATGAGATTACAGTACTGTAGGCCCCTGTGATGAGATCTACAGTACTATAGGGGGTGGCCATTGTCATAGGTGAAATAATGTCGTGGCTTGATGAAGTAATGCCAGATGGGGGTGGGAAAAAAGGATGAATCATGGATAATTGGTCATTGTCTGGGACAAACAGTGCTACGGATGTTGGATATTTCCATAAGTGAAATAGCATGCTAGCAGAACACACACTCACAAACACACAGACACACACACACACACCCCGCCGCGCACGCGCGCGCACCACAAACACAGATACACGCGCGGGCCCCCACTCACCCACACAAACACATGGGAACAACTGACAAAAATAAAACAAGAAATCCTTGTGCACGCGCAATGAAAAAAGTTACAGAGATGTACAAAAAGACATGATACACACACACAACCACACACACGAGCACGCGCGCGCACGCACGCACGCACGCAAAGCACGCACGCACGCACGCACGCACGCACGCACACAACCACACAACACACACACACACACACACACACACACCCCACCACAGAGGCTTACCCGTTTATGTTGTTTGACGAGTTTTTGAAAATCCTGGCCGTTCTTTTGATTCACGCCCTTTCCCGCCTGTTCTAGAGACGCCTCGTTCTCAGGCGCTCTGTGTTGGGGGAAGGGCGAAGGAAACTTTTTAAGCGAACCGGATACGAATTAGGGTCGTAAGGTCCCGAAAATAGGTCATGCCAGATTCTGTCGGGTCTACTTGTTCTCGCGAATAGTAGAATTTCAATAAAACGTTTCGTTTTGCTTGGAGTATTTTTTGTACGCTAGTACACTGAGGGGGCGTAGTTAATGTTAGAGCGTTTACCTGCGATTACAGTATAAGTTCGAAAACACTCGTGAGGTTTGGGGTTTTTTCGGCTAGGGAAAAACTTCAATGTGACCTAGCAGTACCTGCGTCTGATTTAGTTCAGGGGAAGCAAAGCGCGGAAAAAAGGAGATTTTTTCTCTAATGCTCTTTTAAAACCAGGGATTTTGTATGGGTTTATCAGAGAACTCCAAAAAGCACAGACGGAAACAGATAGGGACAACAGAGATCTTCCGCTGAAAGGTCCCTCAAAAACAAATTTAAAAAAGAAACGGTCTCTCTCCAGTAGCCGCAACAAAGCAGAAATCTGAAGCTAAATTTGTGTAAATGGCAGTAGACGACTACTCCTAGATCAGGGCAGAATTTATTTCAACACTTAATAAATAGCTGCAGTTTGTGTATTCAGCGAAGATTGGTTGACAGCTTGTAATGAACCAATCCAGACTATTTCTCAATTCACGAGAAGGCAGACGCAAAAATTCGTTCTGTACTATTGCTATGAAGCAAACACATATCCTTCTAACGAAGAATAAGGATAGATCCCCGGAAACAGATGTGTTTATCCTTTTATGTGTGCAACGTCAGAAACATCCAACGTCCTGTACTTCTAAACACCGGCGTAGGCCAGAAAAGCCGCCTCATGAATATCTCCAGGTGAGAACAAATGCAGGGAACAGAGCAGTGCCAGATTAGAAAAAAACACGTATAAGTCTGTCCCAGTGGGGTTAGAGGGTCTACAAACAGACCAAGACCTTACTGGTTGTGTTCATTTGAGAAAATTTGCCGGTGTAACACGTGATGGTTAAGGAGAGGATTGGTATTCGCGCTTTAACGTCCTTTTTCGTTAGCCGCATTTTCACCGCCCCTTTGTTTATTTCTATCTATCTATATCTGTCTGTCTGTCTGTCTCTTTCTCTCCTCACAAACACACGCACACGAACACACGCGTGCGCGCGCGCCATAGAAGCTGTGAAAAAACAATTATTGGACAGGGAAACTTTCTGGCAGGCGAACTTAGGTACTATTTTTAATGGATTAAACAACAAAATCCAAATCTACATCTACATATCTACATATACATACATACATACATACATACATACATACATACATACATACATACATACATGCATACATACATACATACATACATACATACATACATACATACACACATACATACATACATACATACATACATACATACATACATACATAAATACATACATACATACTACATACATACATCCACACACACACATGCGTACAATAAAGAGAGAGTGAAAGCGGAAGGGATGGGGAGAGGGGCATTTTGGAGTAATGTGTTCGAATTGTAAGTAATCAGTATGCGCTGAAATATGCTGTCAAATGTTATAATTGTTTATTAGAAAGTGAGTACTATCTGCTGATCATTTGTATGACATATTTGTCTACAGGCCATCCAGACATGGACCCCACTCAGCGTGCTGTCCTGGAATGACTTTGGCCTGGTTCAGCACGCTGTGTTTCAGTCACCAGACCACAGATTTGTGCACGTCATCCACAGTCATTACAGTAGACAGTTTGTGGAATGGGAATCTAGCCAAGGAGCTGGAGACACGCTTTGACTGGAGCTGATGCATGCACCACCGTCTCAGAGAATGTGTCATCCATGTCTCCGAAATGGATATCGTGGTCATCCTTCGTGAGGAGGGTGGGTTGGAGGAAGAGGAAGGCCTGTGTCGAGCTGTTGAACAAATTTGATCAGCCCGAGATCCACACTCTGTTTCTGTTCACAAGAGAGTGTCAACAAGGAGGATCCACACTGTTGAGGCAGCAATTTCTTTCTGACTGGATTCGTGACAAACATCCAACTGCACTCTGATGATGTGTCCTACGTCAGCAAGAACGCTACCATCAGAGTTCTGGAACACGCTGAGCTTCCTGATTGGTTTGTGGACTATATTGAATTAATAGACGAGTTTTTGCTGTATTTTACACACTTACCTGATGCTATGCTGTAATGTCCATACATATTAGTCACCGGAAGGATCATTCACACACAACACACACACACACCACACACACACACACACACACACACACACACACACACACACACACACACACACACACACACACACACAACACACACACACACACACGCACGCACGCACGCACGCACGCACGCACGCACGCGCGCGCGCGCGCGCGCGCAAACACACTCACATGCACACATACACACAGACACACACTCACGCACACACATATACCCACTCACACGCATACACAATACACACAAACACACGCGCTCGCACACACACACACACACACACACACACACACACACACACACACACACACACACACACACACACACACACACACACACACACACACACACACACACACACACACACACACAGATTCACACACACAGACACACACACACACTCACGCACACATGTACACACTCACACACATACACAACATACACACACACGCACGCACATACACACACATTCACACGCACGCACACACACACACACACACACACACACACACACACACACACACACACACACACACACACACACACACACACACACACACACACACACACACACACACACACGCGCTAATTCATGCACAGACATCTATCTGTCTGAACATATCAGCCTTTGAGGAAGAGAGAGTCAGAAAGAGAGAGAGAGAGAGAGAGAGAGAGAGAAGAGAGAGAGAGAGAGAGAGAGAGGAGAGAGAGAGAGAGAGAGAGAGAGAAGGGGAGTGGGTAGTGATTAACATTTGCCCATTGATATTGTATGTGTAGGTGGACGAATAAACTGTATCATGTCTTAATATTCGTATACATTATAGCTTACAACTCATAATGTAGCATGCATGTACACACACACACCACACACACACACACACACACACACACACACACACACACACACACACACACACACACACACACACACACACCACACACACACACACACACACACACCACACCACACACACACACACACGTGTGAATGCAATATTCTTCTAAACAAAACATCGGATGAAAACTTTAGAAACTTGATAATGAACTCAGATACTCAGTATTGTGTTAAATTTGATGTCAAAATCAACTCGAAAGCCTCGTCAAACAATCACCTTGCTTCTCCGTCTAGAGAGATTAGAAGTTTACTGCACAGAATGCGGTTACATTCCCTTCGTACAAAGTTCTGTAAAAACATTTGATGCATGTGTGGAGAAACA
>CM031611.1:23330810-23340810 GCA_018398815.1 Conus ventricosus | reverse complement strand
ATTATAAGCAAACAAGCCGGGGGACAAGATTGCAAAGTTTTGAAACGTCTCTCTACGTCGCTGATTAGATCAAAATTGTCCTATGGACAAGAGGTTTTTTTTAGCGCCTGTAGAGCCCCCGTTTTGGTATTGAAACGCCGTTTTCGTATTGGCATACGAAAACGCGTTTCAATACTAAAACGGCGTCTTTGGTCTCGCCGTTTTCGTATTGAACACCAAAACGGCGGGACGTAAGACGCCGTTTTAGTATTGGCGCCGTTTTCGTATTGGCATACGAAAACGGCGCCCACACGAAAACGGCGCTTCTCGTAACCCGCCGTTTTGGTATCCTGACCGGCCTTAAAGGACCTGTTTTCGTGCATCTGTTCAAATCTCAATATCTTTTTTTTCTGGCATGATTGATGTTAAAAGAGCACTACTGATCAAGTTTTCGTATCGACAAATGAGGGTAGGTGATTTACTGGCGTAGGGCCTATATGCCACAGCCCCTATATGCCACAGGCCCTATATGTATGCCACAGTCCGATATGTCACAGACCAGTGGTCAAGCAATGGTCAAACTGACCAGTGGGCAAGCAATGGTCAAACTGAAAAATTGAATAAGACAAACAGTTGTTTTCTTTCGTTCTTGTGAAATTGGTTTTTAGACATAATTATGTACTTGTATTTCCGGTCGACGACCTGAGGGACGCGTTCTTCTTGTGAGTAAACTTTTCAGTTTTTTTTTTACTGTCAGTACAATTTAAATTAAGTCTAAATTGCAGTTCTTAAATTGTCTTTGTGTTTTTATGCAAAATATAACCGTAATGTACTCTGGTACGTTCTTTTAGGCAGAATATTTGTCATGGTTGTGATCAGTATCCATAGATCTAAACAAGTGACCAATATTAGTTAACCTATGAGGGCAGGTAGTTATGGGGATTTGATCATCCGAGGGACCTGTGAGGGTTTATTTTTTTCCCCATGAAAAACCGAAGCCGAAGGCTGAGGTTGTCATCTGGAAAAATAAACCCCGAATAGTCCCCGAGTCCCAATCATGCGAGAAAAGCAGATATTGAGATTGAAACCAGATGCACGAAAGCAGGTCCTTTATGGCCGGTCAGGATACCAAAACGGCGGGTACGAGAAGCGCCGTTTTCGTATTGGACGCTGTTTTTCGTATGCCAATACAAAAAGGGCGCACTGTGCACAAAAAGAAACGCATATTTTTTTCGCTGAAAATATTAAGAAAAATATTGACAGAAACATGCCCCGTATAGCAGGGAACTCTGTCCAGTGTGAATATGAGACACAATGAATTGACATAACAGCAGACTGATGTCTTATTTCTTCTGGTTGTAATATTTGAATGCTAAATGACGCATGAAATGACTGAAATAAAAACATGCGTTTCTTTTGTGGACAGTATAAAACAGCGTCTTACATCCCGCCGTTTTGGTGTTCAATACGAAAACGGCGGGACCTAAGACGCCGTTTTGGTATTGAAACGCCGTTTCGTATGCCAGTACCAAAACGGCGTTTTCAATACCAAAACGGCGCTCTACAGCGCCTCTAAATATCTACTTAAGAAACTTCAAAGCATAGATTGCAAGGGGTTTTAGGCTTGCTCTTGGTGTGCCTTTTCACGCATCAACGCTTGGAACTTATAAAGAAATTGGAGAATTGCCTTTGGACGAATACCCAAATCTTGTATACGCTAAATACGTTCTTAGAAGTTCGACAAGTAACAACTTTGCATCTGAGGAACTGAAATTTTCCTAAACGAGCTAAGCAGATATCATCATTGAAATCAATTGCCACTTACGTATCAGATCTACTCAAAAGGTCATATAAATCCAAATAATATTGACACAAAATCAAGCGGCCTCCCCTTGTCCTGATGAATAAAGCGCAGTTTGATATTAATTATACTGACATGAAGAAAATGAGAATCCAAACATGATTAAAACTGAAGTTCAGTTACATAAAACAGAACACTTATCCAAATCATTTAAAGATATATACAGATGATTCACTCCTAGAAGATCACCGGGGAGGTTCAGCCTTTGTAATACCAGCGCCAAAAAAGGAAAAGTCGTACTACATTGGCAAAAATCGATCCATCTTTACTGCTGAACTTACTGCTATTCTTATGGCTCTCAATTACATAGCTGATTTTCCATTACAGTTTTTTTTCAAATCTTATTTTGTGTAGATTCTCAATCAGTACTCTAAAGCTTTAAGATCATCAATTACAAGAAAAAGACTTAAGTTATGTTAGAGACCAGTCAATTAATTCATATCTTAACTTTAAAAGGGACCAACGTTTCCCTTTAAACTGGTTCCTTCACATATTGGATTTTTTTTCAAATGATGGGGGCTGACAAAGTAGCAAAAAAGGGCACAAGGCAAGGCACAGAATCCACTGAAATTCATGTTCCTTTATCCATTCAGGGGTTATCATTTGCTGGAACAAGCAGTATGGAGCAGAGTTAAAGGCTATACCCAGAGAAAAGATAGACTCTCCAAGAAAATGTATATTGATTCTCGTGGTTTGGATAACAAATTATATTTGAGTCATACTGACGTAATCAAATTCAGACAGATTATGTTCGCTATCTTACAGGATAAAACTTAATACGTTCATCACAAAATACAGCAAAAATGTTAAATCTTTATGTGGTGAACAAATTTTTAACCAACACATCATTTTTGAATGTCAGAGGTTAAGACCTATCTAACAAGTGATTTCTGAAAATTGTATTGAAGACTTTTAAAAAATGCTACTATTTTGTTTAATATTGCGAAATGTTTACTTCATAGTCCTGTAGACATTTGTTATAGACTAGTTGATTGTAATTTTTGTTTATGCTCATTTTTCTGACTCTATTTTTTTCGATTTTTTTTAAATTCCTTAGCCAAGAGACATAAATACATACACACAGAATACGCCCCCCCTCCTCCTCCTCCCGATCCCCTCCCTCCCCTCCCCCCGTTTAATATCACTATGTGGATAGACGTTAAATTGAAGACAACAACATACGCCCATACACACACACTCTCACACTCACACACAAAAGGTGGGAGAGGGGGGGGAGGGAGAGAGAGGGGGACAGAGAGATAGAAACAAGGGTAGAGTGGATGAATAGAAGAAGGGGGGAGGGGGCTTGGGTAGAAAGAGAGACAGAGATGATGTATGTAGCACTGTGGGTCTGTTGAAAAGCTGACCCAGGAACGGGAAGGGGAAGGGGTGGAATAGGTGGAGGAAATACAGAGAAGAAGGGGGTAAGGGGGAATGTGGGGGATAAGAGGAAAACCGAGGTATGTCCTAATTCCAGGCATATGGACGTGTGATGCATGGCCAGCGCATATCAACGTACCAGAGGATAGGTGCGGATCGGAGGGTAGGGGCTTGGGACACACACACACACACACACACACACACACACACACACACACACACACACACACACACACACACACACACACACACACACACACACACACGCACGCACGCACGCACGCACGCACGCACGCACGCACGCACAAGCGCGCGCGCACGCACGCACGCACGCGCGCGCACGCACGCACGTACGCACGCGCGCGCGCGCGCGCGCGCGCGCACACACACACACACTCACACACACACACACACAAAACACACACACACACACACACACACACACACACACACACACACACTCACACACACACACACACACACATATTCCTCAAACTTACTGAAAGACGCTGAGATTGATCCCAAGAATATTGCTGATCGTTTTCCTGTATCCCCGATTCCAAATTGGGAATTGCACACCGCATGTTTTGATTATAAATATCCTGATCTACAAAAGAATGTTAACAATAATATATTGTCCTCTCTTGCCAAATCTCATATTGATAGTAAATATTCACATCACCTTAAAGTTTTCACCGATGGATCACTGTTAAATGAAAACGCTGGAAGTGGTTTTGTTATTCCTACCCTTAAAGTTGAAAAATCTTTTCATCTTGGAAGGGTATTCTATCTTCACGGCTGAGCTGGTGCAATTCTAATGGCGCTTAACTTTCTTGTTGATACTCCACTTACTATCTACAAAACACTTTTCTGTGTGGATTCTAAATCTGTCTTACTAGGCTTGAATCTATTGCAGTGAAAAATCGAGGTGAGGTGATTTTAGAAATAAAACATCTTGTCAGTATTCTTATATCAAGAGGTACAACAGTTGATTTTTGCTGGATCCCGTCTCACTGTGGATTTCTGGTAATGAATGGGCTGACCGGGCTGCCAGAAAAGGAGCACGAAAGTCCGATGAATCCATAGAAATCAACATTCCTCTGTGTTTATACGAAGGATATGGTCTCTTAAAAAAAGACGTGTATTGAAAAGGTTTATAAAGCCTACAAAAACTTGGTTCTTACTAAAATACATCTACCTCACTCCAAATTGCTCTGCTGTGACAAATCCCAGTCAGCTACTTTTTCTTCTAGCAATGCGGTTAAAATTGGAAAGATTACCTATCAATTGGCCAACGCAAACGTACTTGAAAAATAACCGAAAACTTGAATCCCTGTTTTACAGGCTTAAGCTAAACGCTTTCCGTACAAAATTTCGCAAAAAATTTTAAAATTGCATCTGCGGAGCAGTTGAAAGTTTCACAACCCAGCATCTTCTTTTCTACTGCGCATATTAAAAAAGGAAAATCCTGACTGCCTGCGACTTGAGGGCACGTTATTTTCCAGAACTTACCAGGTCTTGTTTCTTTTGTTAATTCCTTGATAAATTAGCCCCAATGGGCTCTTTTTTGTAACAAGTGTTCCTACAATATGAGCGCTTAACATTTTGGTTATACCAATATCATGTACCCCTTTTAAATGTTTTAATACTTGCTTTGGGCTAATGTTAATTGTAAAGAAGTTTAGTAGAATCACTATATATAGCTAACTGCTCGTAACAAATCTCCTATCGGTCCATCAACAACACACACAGACGCACACACACACGCACGCACCACACACACGCACACACACAACACCCCCACACACACACACACACACACACACACACACACACACATACACACACATCACACACACACACACACCCACACACACACACACACCACACACACACACCCACACACAACACCGTACACACACACACACCACACACACACACACACACACACACACACACACACAAAAACACACACACACACACACCCCACACACAAACACACACACACACACCACACACACACACACACACACAACACACACACACACACACACACACACACACACACACACACAAAACCACACACACACACATACACCGGCGCGCGCGCGCTAAACAGGAAAAGAGAATGGTGAAGGAGGATAATAGGGGGAGGTTGCGGGGGTGGCTGATGTACCGGGGTGAGGGTTGGGGTACGTAGTGGATGAATTTGGGGTGACTCCTTTTTAGAAGAAAAGGAGGAAGCGCAATTTGAAAGAATGAAACAAAGGGGAGGGTGTGTGGGTGTTTTTCTGGGGGGGGGGGGGAGGGGAGGGGGAAGAAAGGGAAAAGAAAAATGAAGGAAAGAGACAGAGTGAAAAAGAGTGAGAGGTAGGGGAGGCAGTGAAAGAGAAGAGAGAAGAGGAGAGGGGGGGGGGGGGGGGGGGTTGGGGGGGGGGGGGGGAGAGCGATGGAGAAGAAAATGAAGGTGAGGATACATCATTAGAAGATAGGGGCAGAAAAAGGAATCCAGTGGGGGAGGTGGGGGGGGGGGGTGAACCTAAACACAAAAACAAACTAGGGTTAAATATGTTCACAAACCACCATTGTAAATGAACTGACATCTTTTAAAAATCCCTATGATAAAACAACCTTCATAAAACGGCAATCAGGAATTAAATAGATAACTGAGACATAGTGAAGCTAAGAAAGCGTAGTATAAATTATGTAAATGACCTACTACCGTTGAAAGACATACCATCATTGTTTGTAAAATGTAATTACCATATTTTAAAATTCCCCGTGATTTAGCAAGCTTCCTAACATGGCAAGATTGGGAAGAAAGATTAAAAAGGAATGAAATATAGAGGGGAAAGGAATTGGGGGGGGGGGGAGAGACGGAGGAAGAGAGAGAGAGAGAAAGAGAAAGACAACGGAAGAGAGAGAGAGAGAGAGAGGAGAGAGAGAGAGAGAGAGAGAGAGAGAGAGAGAGAGAGAGAGAGAGAGAGAGAGAGATGCGGGGGGAGAAAACGGAGAGGGGGGGAGGGGAAGGGGGTGGGTGCCGGCGGGGAAAAGGGTGCGATAAATCACTAGAATATAGGTTATGGTATGTACAAATAGGGGCAGAAGATGAATCGGGAAAGGTGGTGTTTCAAACTGACACTGATTAAAAAACTAACTAAAACCTGTCACCCCCGTTGTTAAATGTAATTAACAAAATTTCCAAAATCCCAATGTGTAACCCAAGCTCCATGACATGGCAATCTGAAATCAAGCAAATAACGTTAAAACATCATGAAACTAAGAAAATGCGGTATAAGATTTGTTATATTCCTTTAACACAACCCCTCCCATGTCAGTCATAATTCCTCATTCCTATGCGTACAAATGTTCTTTTCAGATCCATTCTCATCAGACACACACCTAAAAAAAGCAAAAAAAAAAAAAAAAAAAGTCAATTTTCTTGTATTCTCACTAAACTGTTCATCGATTGTTAAAATTTGATGACTTGTCTGGTTCCCTTCTCTGCAGCGTACTTGCATGATGCGGGGACAACAACCATTTTACAGCAGATTCCATGGAAAACTCGTTCAGAGATGTTCCGCCTAAATGTGATTTTAAATTTTTTGAAAGAGATTAACATGTTTCATGGGATCTGAGTTTTTACAGTGGAAAGGTTTTTTAACAAAATTTGGGTTTGGGATTTTTAGAAGATGTATTTTAAAGAGTGTGTGAATAAAATGATTTGTGAGTTGATTTTAACGTGGTGACAGCCCTGGTATGGCCCTTGCGGTGGGTTGGGCTATAAACAACATTACCTTACCTTACCTTTCTTACCCTGCAGGTACACAGTTCTGTTCTGTTGTTAAGTCCATTAAAAATAGTCCCTAAGTTCGCCTGCCAGAACGTTTTCCTGTCCAATAAATGTTCTTTTTTCACAGCTTATATGACATGAATGGACAGGAACGAACATTATCTGTTGATCTTGTGGGTGGCACAGTTCAGTCACTACACCACTTTTTGTTGATTTTTTAAGTTTAACATCTGTTTTAAATGGTTAGCCCCATCAAAATTTTTAAACTTTTTGGGTGGAACCTACGTACCATTACATGAATGGGTTTGCATTGTAGACATATATAACATTGGGAGTGGTGCATATAATATGCGCTTAATTTTCCATAATCTCCATCCCACGGGCTTTTCAACGAAAAAAGAATTGAAGAATGAGCGCAGGTATCACATCTTTTCGCATTACAAGTAAAAAAAGACAAGGTTTTTGTCGGGTCACAGGTGGGCCGTGCATTTGAATACGTTTGGAGAACCGTGGGGGTTTAATATTTCACAGAAGTTCTTCCTTTTTCTGTCCGCAGCAATAATGATTTTCTTGGGGAAAATATGTTTATTCGGATTTGTGCGTACAGAAGGTGAAGATGTTCTTTTTGATGGGGCTCTTGGAGGGAACTCTTGGGTCATATAGTGTGACCCAAGCAAACGTTTTCCCTTTCTTTTTTCGTGGCTGGAAAATAATACATTTCTTTTCTTTTTGCTACTTCTTCCAGCTGCTTGCGTGTTTTATTAAAAGACCAACCTGCGAAGCTAAAATGTTCGGCATATTCATCAGTCTTTTGTTAAGAATAAAAATCTTCACTACATAACATTGTAGTCTCTTGCCAACACTATTAAAAGACCCCTAAAACTGACTGTGGATGGCAGCTTGTTTTGAGTCCCAGACCATTGATTTGTCCATGTCATCCACAGTCATTACAGTAGACAGTTTGTAAGAACTGAAGTACTGAAGGAGCGAAGACATACTCTGGACTGGAGCTGATACTTGCACAGCGTCGTAAGATCTGACATCCATCACACCAGAAAGGGATATCATGGTCATCTTGAGCACGGAGGATGTGAGGAAGGAAGAGAAAGACCTGCGTCGAACCATAGAAAACTTTCATCAGCCGAAGATCAACACTCTGTTTCTAGTCATGAGAAAAATGCCGTGTTGGCCTTATAATCTGTCCGGGCAATTAATTTCCTGACTGTTGTGTTGCCAAACTCCACACCCCACTCTGATGAGTATCCTACGTCAATGGAACGCTACCATCAAGTTCTGGGCCCCTGAGCTCTCTGATTGGTTTGTGGACTATACTGAATTAATAGACGGGGTTTTTGTTGACATTTACCTGACGCTTTGTTGTAATGTGCATACATAATTAGTCACTGGAAGGATAATTCACACACACACACCCACACACACACCCAAAACCCCACACACACACACACACACACACACACACACACACCCCCCACACAAAACACACACACACACACACACACACACACACACACACACACACACCCCACACACCACACACACACACACACGTGCGCGCCCATGATACACGCCTACGCACACACACTAGACCCACTCACATGCACACACATACGTCACACACACACACATATACACACTCACACGCATACATACACATAGGAAACAAACACACATACACACACACGCACACCCCACACACACACACACACACACACACACACACAAAACACCACCACACACAACACACACACACACCACACAAAATACCCCACACAACACACACACACTTCATGCACAGACATCTATCTATCGTCTGAAACATATCAGACTTTCAGAGAGAGAGAGAGAGAGGAGAGAGAGATGAAGAGAGAGAGAGGAAGAGAGAGAGAGAGAGGAGGGGGGGGGTAGTGATTAACAATTTCGTTGATACTCTATGTGTATGGTAGACGAATAGACTGTATTAGGTCTGATGATATTCGTAACATTATGGCTTATGTTTCTTAATATACTATATATAGTATATATTAGGCAGAAGTATATGTTAGTTAGGCAGAAGTATCTACCACTGCAGATATGAATGCTTATCTTCCCCTATTTCTTCAATCTAAGACATAAGAGCAAGCTTTGTTTATAATATGAATATTTTTTGCAGTCATTGCAACACCAAGCTGCTCTGTAAGTTGCTGGAATGGTGCTCGGTACTTCTCCTTGGAATTTATTAGTTTATTGTAATTTAGTCCCTTGCGGATTCATATCCAAAAACTGGCCCTCAGCACTTGTGTCTTAAGAGGTTATCTTTTAATATTTTCTACTTTTCACAAGAAAATGTAGCTTGTTTTGCTCTTTCATGATTTTCTTGTGGCTTCTTAGGTGGCACCTTTGGTTGGTTTTTTGAAAACTCAACAAACTACGGTATAGCACACCAGCCTTTTTCTGGGACAGCATTCTTCTTAAAACCGGAAAGGCAGAGGAGTCAGTTTGCCCACTTTCCGCGGTCACTGAGGAGAAACAATCAGGTTTCGAAATATCAGTATCTGACCAGGAGTTATATGTTAGTGAGTTTCCTCCCTATTGGAGATTGTCTCTCCCTTGGAGACTATATGCTTGCTGAATGTTTATTTTTAGAAGCATTTATTTTATTTTTCCCCATTCACCCACTCAAGCATATTACTGTTAGTTAGGCAGAATTATCTACCACTGCAAATATGAATGTGTATCCCCCCCCCCCCCCATTTCTTCGATCTAAGACATAAGAGCAAGCTTTGTTTATAGTTGAATATTTCTTGCAGTCATTGCAACACCAAGCTGCTCTGTAACTTGCTGAATGGTGCTCGTACTTTTCCTTGGAATTATTTAGTTATTTAATTGTCCCTAATTTCAGTTCTCCTTGCAGGAATTCATTTCCAAGTACTTTCCTCAGATCTTTGCTTAGTACACCTTTTTTTTTTAATAAAAAACTAGTTATTGCA
>CM031611.1:23278248-23322237 GCA_018398815.1 Conus ventricosus | reverse complement strand
AACCCACTGTCAAATTTCTGGGATACGCTGAGCTCTCTATTGGTTTGGGTTATATTGATTTAACAGACGTGTGTTTGTTTGTTTAACACTTACCTGATGCCCTGTTAATTATGTCCTTATATAATTTGTCACTTAAAGCATAACACACACACGCACGCACGCACGCACGTACGCGCGCACGCACACACACACACCACCCCACACCACACCACACCTGTATTCAGCTATTGTTGAGCAAGCAACTAAGACACGTGAAACATACCAAAAGGGAAATAAATGTACACACACACACCACACACACACACACACACACACACACACACACACACACACACACACACAGATGCACACACACACACACACGCGCGCGCACACACACACACACACACACACCACACACACACACACACACACACACACACACACACCACACACAAAACGCACACACACACACACACACTCACACACCCCACACACACACCACACACACCACACACACACACACACACACACACACACACACACACACACACACACACACACACACACACGCTAAGCCTATGACCAAGTCTGGCACGCCAAGCTACTTTATAAATTGAAACAAATCGGGTTTTTGGGGACATTTATATCACTACATTAAATGCTTTTTGAATAAAAGAAACATTCGTGTTCAAGTAGGAATGCATATTCCGATTCTAGATCTTTATATATTGGATTGCCATAAGGTTCTGTTATCGCCCCTATGTTATTTAACATCTTAATGTACCGAGTTGATTTCGCTCTTATCAAAGCATGTGGTATTAGTACAATATGCTGATTCTCTATGCATCTCGATGAATCTTACAATGAAAAGAAAAACATCAAAAGGGAATTGAACTACATCAAGAAAATCTATTAAAGAGAGCTCGATCATATTTTTACTTATATGGATGAAAATGGTCTGACATTATCTACAGAGAAAACGCATGTGTTCTCTTTAATAATGGCAGCAATCCATCAGAGCTGCCGTGTTTTAAAATTGAAAATACGACTATTCAGTATAAAGATATTGTGAAATGTCTAGGTAGGCCTTATCTGTCTTACATCAAAGTTGTCCCGGAACGCTCATATCTACTACATCGTTACTAAGGCAAAGAAATGTTTAAATCTATTAAAGATTATAAGCAAAAAAAGCCTGGGGACAAGATTGCAAAGTTTTGAAACATCTCTGTACGTCGCTGATTAGATCAAAATTGTCCTATGGACAAGAGGTATTTTTAGCGCCTGCAGAGCGCCGTTTTCGTATTGAAACGCCGTTTTTCGTATTGGCATACGAAAACGGCGTTTCAATACCAAAACGGCGTCCTAGGTCTCGCCGTTTTCGTATTGAACACCAAAACGGCGGGACGTAAGGCTCCGTTTTAGTATTGGGCGCCGTTTTCTATTGGCATACGAAAACGGCGCCCAACACGAAGACGGCGCTTCTCGTACCCGCCGTTTTAGTATCCTGACCGGCCTTAAAGGACCTGTTTTCGTGCATCTGGTTCAAAATCTCAATATCTGTTTTTTCTGGCATGATTGATGTTAAAAGAGCACTCATCATCATCATCATCATCATTCTCTTGCCCATGATGGGCGTAGAGGAGAGATGAGAGACACTCTCGAAGCCAGGCACCGCCATCCGGCCCTGTCCTCTGCCTGTCGCATCAGCGTAGGGACATCCATCCTGGTCCATTCTTTGATGTTGTCCATCCAGCATTTGGCTTGTCGTCCCCCTTTGTCTGCCACCTCCCAGCGTGCCCTGGATGACTGTTTGGCAGTGAATTGTGGCGTAGGACATGCCCGAACCACGACAGCTTCCTCTTCTTGACTGTTGCCAAGAGAGGTTCTTGGGGCCTGCAAGTGATGTTTAGTTGGCTCCTCACAAGGCGTTTGTCTGCCGGCCTTGCCAAGAGAGCCCGAGCAAGCGCCTGAAGCCATTTAGTTTTCAAACGTCGGGATTCTCGTGTGTCTCTGCGGTCATGGTCCAGCTTGCGCAGCCAATACAGCAGATGAACAGCACCAGGGACCTGTACAGCTTCATCTTTGTAAGAAACTGATCTTCCTGCTCTTCCAGATCTTTGTGGTAGCTTTGCCTTGCTGCGTTGCGATCGCTAGTCTGGCTTGATTTCCTGTTGTAGACGACCGTCTTTGTGGGAAGGGCGCCAAGGTATTTGAAAGCGCCCACTTTCTAAAGCTGTTGTCCGTTCATGTAAATTCAGCATGGGGTGGTTGTGCTGGTGACCAGACTTGCTTTTTTTCTGTGCTCACTTCATTCCATATGCAACGGCCCTTTCTTCCAGTATCTTTGTCAGGTCTTTTGTAGTTCTTCGATTGCGGCCTCCCAACAGGTCGATGTTCATCTGCGCACCTCAGATTAAGTAATGGGTTCTGCCTCCGATGGAACAGTGGAGTGAGAGTCATGGAGGGTTTCACCAAGATGTTTTTCCAAGAAAAGATTGAACATACGAGATAGCAGGCAGCCTGGACGGACTCCAACTGTGGCTTGAAGTATCCCCTATCTGTTGTGGTGGAGACTGCGCTGCTGGCGGTGTTAGACAGCGCCTGGATGTTGTGGACGAGACCCTTCCTCTATCCTAACTTTCTGACACCTGCCACAACCCTTGTGCCACACCCTGTCAAACGCTTTCCTAAAGTCAAAGAATGTGGAACCAGGTCTCTCTGATTTTGCAGATGTTTCTTCCATCATATCCGGCAGTAAGATCTGTTCTACAGTGCTTCTGCCTGCCCTGAATCCAGCTTGTTCTTCCGCCAGGTGTTCTTTTTCTTCCGCCTCGTTCCTTCAGTCGATTCAAGAATACTCAGAGGCATGATTTTACTGGTGTGCTAATGAGACTTATTGTTCTGTAGTTCTGGGCATTGGCGGAGATTCCCGTTTTGGCAGGAATGATGAGTGATTGAGTCCATTCTGTGGGCCACTGTGTTGTTCTCCCCAATCTTCTGACAATCGATGTTACTAAGTGACCATTCCGTCCTCCAATGTTTGAGCAGCTCTGCTGGAATATTGTCTGCTCCAGTGATTCCCGCCTGGAAGGCCTGCCGATGCTTCTTCCACTCTTCCTCTCATCACTGGTAGTGTAAAGGATTCCCTTATGGTGGTTGAGCCCCCTCAAACCAGACCTGTCATCTGGCTGTATAGGGTAGTTTAAAGTTTTTTTCTTGGCATACTGTGGTCCATCTGTTCATAACAGCGAGCTTTCTGTCCAGCAGCTCGCCTGAGTATCCTCATGACTGACGATCTGTTTTGCTGCGCTTGGTGAGGTTTTCGTGTGGTGAGGCATGTGTTTGCGAGTTCCCTTTTCCATACCTTTCTCGATGTTTCTCGCACTGATTATTGATCCATTGTTCTTGGCCTTCAATCATTTCCTTCTTTACAAGGTTTTTGGTTTTTCGATACAGTGCGGCTTGTTCAGGTGGAATTTTCGTATTCCTTTCAGTGATCTCTTTTGTCCGCAGAGGTCAAGGATTGTTTGAGATCCATGCTTGGGGTTGCTTCCTCTGTCGCGCCCAAGTACCTCCCTGCTTTTCGCAGACTGCCTCATTAACTGGTTGTGATCTTGATGTCACTGTCCAGAGTTGATGCCGCGAAACCGCCCCCCCGAGCGGGGGCCCTGGAGGCCTCTTCTACTCTGGGTCTTTTTAACTTCTCCTAGTCAAACTTGATGCGTGGCGGCGCAGCTTGGTACTTTTTTTTCAATTTATCTCATTGTGAGCAGCACGAGAATGCGTGGTCGCTCCTATAATCAGCGCCGTATTCCTCGTCTTTGCTTTATTGATGCGTGATTAACCCGCGGATGAGACAAAGTTCCGATCTGGTTGTGACATTCCCGTTCGGGGCGCATTCAGGTTGTTTCTTCTTGACAGTTGTGGGGGTAAAGGTGTTGGCAATGGTGAGCCGTTGGGTGCAGGAAACTCCAGAAGGCGAAGTCCCCTTCGTTAGTTTTCCCCCTGTGCCGTATTGACACCAGGAGCACTACTGATCAATTTTCGTATCGACATATTGAGGGATTGATTTACGGCGTAGGGCCTATATGCCACAGCCCCTAAGATGCCACAGGCCCATATTATGCCAGCAAGTCCCCGATATGCCTCAGACCAGTGGTCAAGCAATGTCAAACTGACCATGGGCAAGCAATGGTCAAACGAAAAAATTGAATAAGACAAACAGTTGTTTTCTTTCGTTCTTTGATATTGGTTTTTTAGACATAATTATGAACTTGTATTTTCCGGTCGACGACCTGAGGGAACCGTTCTCTTTGAGTAAACTGTTCAGTTTTTTTACGGCAGTACAATTTTTATATTAGTCTAAAATTGCAGTTCTTTAAATTGTCCTGTGTTTTTTTTAATGCATATATAACCGGTATGGTACTCTGTCCGTTCTTTTAGCAGAATATTTGTCATGTGGATCATGATCCCATAGATCTAAAACAAGTGACCAATATTAGTTAACCTATGAGGGGCATTGTTATGGATTTGAATCACCAGGGGACCTGTGAGGGGTTTATTTTTTATTTCCCATACTACCGAAGCCGAAGGCTAGGTTGTCACTGGAAAAATAAACCCTAATAGGTCCCCCTAAGGACGAAACCAAATCCCATTCATGCGAGAAAAGCAGATTTGAGATTTGAACCAGATTGCACGAAACAGGTCCTTTAAGCCGGTCAGATACCAAAACGCGGGCAACGAGAAACGCCGTTTTCTATATTGGCGCTGACTTTTCGTATGCCAATACAAAAACGGCGCACGGTGCACTAAAAGAAACGCATATTTTTTTTCGCTGAAAAACAGTAAGAAAAAATATTGACAGAAACATGGCCCCGTATAGCAGGGAACTCTGTGCCCAGTGTGAATAGTAAGACATAATGAATTGACATAACCGCAGACTGATTTTCTGATTTCTTCTGTTATTGTAATATTTTGAATGCTAAATGACGCATAAATGACAAATAAAAATAATTCGTTTCCTTTTTGTGGACAGTATAAAACAGCGTCTTACATCAATCCCGCCGTTTTTGGTGTTTCAATACGAAAACGCGGACGCTAAGACGCCGTTTTGGTATTGAACGCCGTTTCGAATGCCAGTACCAAAACGGCTTTCAATACCAAAACGGCGCTCTACAGCGCCCCTAAAGACCCTACTTAAGAAACCTTCAAACCATAGTTTGGCAAGTTGTAGCCTTGCTCGTTTGGGGGTCCTTTTCACGCATCAACGCTTGGAACGTATAAAGAAATTGGCGAATTGCCTTTTACGAATACCGAAGTCTTGCAATGCGCTAAATACGTTTCTTAGAATTCGACAAGTAACAACTTCGCATCGGAGTAACTGAAATTTTCCTAAACGAGCTAAGCAGATATCATCAATTGAAATCAATTGCCACTTACGATCAATCTACTCAAAAGGTCATTAATGCCAAATAATATTGACACAAAATCTTGCGGCCTCCCCTGGTCCTGAAATAAAGCGAGTTGATAGTAATTTTACTGACATGAAAGAAAAATAGACTCCAAACATATTAAAACTGAAGTTCAATTCCAGATACAGAATACTTACCCAATCATTTAAGATATATAACAGATATTCACGCCGAGAAGATCACCGGCAGTTCAGTCAGCCTTTGTAATACCAGCGCCAAAAAAGGAAAAGTCGTACTTCATTGCAAAAATCGAGCCATCTTTACTGCTGAACTTACTGCTATACTTATGCCTCATTACAGAGCTATTTTCCATTACAGTTTTTTTCAAAATCGTATTTTGTGTAATTCTCAATCAGTCACTCATGCTTTAAGGATCATCAATTACATGAAAAAGACGTAAGTTATTTAGAGACCAGTCAATTAATTCATATCGTAACTGTTAAAGGGACCACTTTCCTTAACGGGGGTTTTCCTTCACATATGGGGATTTTTTTCAAATGAGTGGGCTGACAAAAGTAGCAAAAAAAGGGCAACAAGGCAAGGCACAGAATCCTCTGAACTTCATGTTTCCTTTATCCATTCAGAGGTTATCATTTGCTGGAACAGCAGTATGGACATTGAGTTAAAGGCAAACCCAGAAGAAAAGATAGACGCTCCAAAATTGTATATGATACTCGGGGTTTTGGATACAAATTATATTGGAAATCATACTGGCGTAATCAAATTCCAGACAGATTAGTTCGCATATCTACAGGAAAAAACTTGAATTCGTGCTCACAAAATACAGCAAAAATGTTAAATCTTTATGTGGGGAACCAAATTTTTTTACCAATCACATCATATTTTTGAATGTCAGAGGTGAAACCTATCTAACAAGTGATTTCTAAAATTGTATGTAACGTTTTCAAAAATCCACAGTTTGTTTAATATTGCGAATGTTTACTTCATAGTCCTGTAGACTTTGTTAAGACTATTGATTTAAATTTTTGTAATGCTCCATTTTTCGGACCTATTTTTGTCGATTTTAAAAAAAATTCCTTAGCCAAGAGATAAATACATACACTACAGAATACGTACGGAAACGCCCACCCCCCTCCTCCTCCTTCCCGATCCCCTACCTCCCCTCCCCCCGTTTAATAGCACTATGTAAAGACGTTAAATTGAAGACAACAACAGACGCCCAACACACACCACACCTCTCCCACACTCACACACAAAAGGGGGGAGAGGGGAAGGAAGAAGAGGGAGACAGAGAGATAGAAACAAGGGTAAGTGGATGAATAAAGAAGGGGGGGAGGGCTTGGATAAAAGAGAAGACAGAGATGATTATTAGCAGCACTGTGGTCTGTTTGAAAAAGCTGACCCAAACGGGAAGGGGGAAGGGGGTGAATAGTGGAAAGTACAGAGAAGTAGGGGTAATGGGAATGTGGGGGATAAAGGAAACCGAGGTATTCTTCTGTCCAGGCAGAGGGACGTGTGATGCATGGCCATCCCATATCAATACGTACCCAGTAGGATAGTGCTGAGCGGAGGGTTAGGTCTTGGACACACTCACAACACACACACACCCACACACACACACATACACACATACAACACACCACACGCACACCCAACACACACACACGCCACACGTCCACCACACACACACACACACACACAGCACACACACACACGACCCACACACAACACACGCCGTGCGGCGCGCGCTCGCGCAGCGCGTGCGCTAAAACAGAAAAGAGAATGGTGAAGGATGAGTAATAGGGGGAGTGCGGGGTGGCTGAGGTGAGCCGGGGTTGAGGGTTGGGTACGTAGGGGTAAATGATGGATAGACTCCATTTTAGAAGGAAAAGTGAGGAAGCCGCAATTTGAAAAGAATGAAACTAGAGAACAGAAAACACGATTCAGCTCACCCGCTCTCAACCGGTCTTAACCGGTTTTCGACGGCCGCCCTTGAATCGTGTTGTCCTGTTCTCTGACAAGTAAACCCGACAAAAAAAAATACTGTGTAGGTTATCCGTTAAATACAAATTTTTACTAAAACTTTTTAGATTTTTTTTTTGCTTAATCCTGCGTTTTTCCTGATCATTTTCAATAACACTTTTCACGCAAACTTTATCAAATGAGTCTCTGTCTTTCAGTGAAATAAAATCAGCTTTAAACTTTTCTCCTAAAGCTTTTAAAAGGTTTTAATTTTTGACATAAAATCCCCCCAACTTTCCCACATGTTTTCCAAAAGCTAGTTTTGAAAAAGTGTTTCTCTTTTTCTTTTCTCTTTCTCCGAACGCTCAAATAATAAATTTCTTGCTTTCCAGTCTTTTCTTTCAAAACCTCACTCTTTATTTTTCAAACTAAATATATTTCATCTTTGTCCATAAAAAATTTATTGATATGCTTTTTTCCCATTTAAGTTTTGGGAAAAAAAATCACAAATGATAAAAATTTAAAGCGAAAAAATGTTTGAAAGGTCTGGGGACAAATATTGTTTTTCCAAACCAGCTGTCCACAAATCAATGAAAAAATGAGGATTTTTGTCATAAAGTTAATTCACCAAGTTTTTATAACAAAATTTTAAATTAAACCCAGTTATTTGTTTTTATCATGCCTCGTCAAAATTGTTCATTTAAAATAAAATCCTTAAGATCTAATGGTAATTAAACCAATTCGTTCTGTAAGATTTTTTCTATTTAACTAATATTGATTTTGTCACGGGTTGTAACACCTTAACCCCCCCCACCGTCGTAAAAAACGAGACAGTAACTTTAAGACTGTCAAGTCAAGTTTTCCACTAATTAAAATTTCCTTTAAAAGGAGCACAAACCCCCCCAAAACCCCCATTCCTCCCCTCATCTTTTAAAAAATTTAAAAATACTTTGTGGTGTCCCTTAATTTCTTTTGGGAATGAACTTTAATTTGTAGAAGCATCTTTCAAAATGATCTCTTCTGTGGGGGATGTACTGTTTATCCCATACGGCTTTATTTCAATCTTTTTCCGACTTTGTCATCTGGCATAAGACTTACATAAAAAGCCAGATTAAATGTTTTTCAAAAATTTTTTTTGACGGCTAAAAAATGTAAAGGGGCTTTGATTTCAAATTTTATTTCCCATTTAAATAGGGTTTAAAGGCCTTTTGCTGCGGGTTTTTAAAACTTTTTAATTAAATGCCAGCATTATTGCTTTACATTGCGCATTTTTTATTTAGGAAATTTTTTTTGTCGGCAACCTCTTTACGTTATAAACACCCTCTTTAGTGTCCAAAAACCCTAAAAAACGCCCATCCCAACCCTTCGTTCAAATCCGTAACGTCGCAAGGTCTTTTAATTCAAAGTTATACCCTCACAGGCCAAAAATAAACCTATTTTCTGGTCCACGCACTTTTTTAGAACGCCAATTTTTTATTTTAAAACAATGTGTAAAGGGTTTTCACATTTTTAAACTTTCCCCGCTTTGTCTTTTATTTTTATATTAAAGATTTCCCACCCCCCCACAAACTAATCTTTTAAACTGTAAAAAGGGAATTGTATAATTTTATAATCGCAATATGCGCTTTTTCCCTGACGGGGAGCTTTAAAAAATTGGGGCCCTTTCCCTCTATAAATTTTCATCATGCTCAGCTCATCCAAAAGAAAATAGAGAATGGATTAAAGCAATGAGCGGGGTTTTTTCCCCCATAATAGTTTTGTCTGTTTTAACACTAAAAAATGAGTGGGCCCATTGTCGTTTAAACCAACATTTTAGTGCTCCTACAAATGTAAAACCCCTTTCTTTTAGGGTTTGAAGGTCAACATTTTTTTTAGATTTGCATTGTTAAGTTTGGAGTAATGTTTTAAGTTTTCATTTGCTTCTTTTAGTGAACAAACCCAAAAACCTCAGGGATTTTTAACTGGGTTCACAGTCATTTTGACACGCGCATTCATGACAGATTTTTCTCCTAGCCCGCAATCTTTCCAATCAACCAAAAACGGGGACTACCGAATGTTTTTTTTTTCCCCCCCCCCTTCGGGAAAACACTTTACAAAAAACACATCAAACCGTTATAAACAAATTTTATACATGAAAACCCTTTCCACTGAGAGGCAAACTAACTCACTCAAGGACTTCATAAAGTCAACGGCCTTCACACAACATTGGCCCACAAACTTCAGACCAGGAAAAAAAATGATTTCTCTCACTCCTTGATGCTTTGCCTGCATCCAAATTACGACTCGCCTATTCGTTTCAGGATTCCCTGTCTCTCTCAGATTCATCTCGCCCCCTCGATTTCTCCCGTCCTGGAGATAGACTTTCCGATTCTCTCCTCGACTCTTTCTGTCACTGGAGAGATGAGTTTCCAACTCCTCTCCATGTCTCCTCCTTGTCCATGGAGAGTTTGAAGACCATTCCCGATCCTCTCCCTGGAGTCCTTAATCCTGGGGCTGCCTACCGGTGTGTTCCTTCACCCATTGGCCATCTTCAACACTCACGGGGGTGATGGTGAGGGTTGAAGGGGCGAAGGGTAAAAGGGTGAGGGCCCTGAAACTGAATAAGTTCGTTGTAAGTAACCTTCTAAATTCACGATGAATTCTTTCTTTCTCGTTTCTATAAGTTTTCCCCTGTAGCTTTCCCCCACTATCTATCGCTCACCTGGTAATGACTGGTCAGCAGCAGGAGACCAACGTCCTGACAGGTTCGAGTCTCTAGGCCATATCTGCTGGGTTAAACATAATTCTTTTCTTCCATCCTCTAGTGAGTGCATACTCAGTTTCAACAACACATGACAGCACCCTACCAGCCCTTGTTTAACAATCTCTCACGTGGTCAACTTTCACCCAATGCACCTTGTTTCTTGACTGAGTCATTCTCACATTATTTGGGGGGACGCCCGCTACACTAGTCAGCCCACCAATGAATCGAAAATCCTTCCTTTCTAGTAGTGGCATGGGGAATGATTCATATTTACTAATACCTGTGATGCGCGTTCAATGCCCATGTTGTGATGGTCTAAGGCACATGACACCCCCCTTCTGGGATGAAAAAATTTTCTCAGAAATTTTTATAGATATACAATTCACTTATCACATCTTCAGCCATGATCTCAATGTGTAACATCACACATGTTCACCAAATTAATAATAAACGTATAGAATCAATAATCATGCTCCACCTATAAATAGATATTTCAAACTTTCAGTCTTTTTTAAAAAAAAAAAGTTCATAATTGATCACCAGATCTCTCAAAATAATTTCACACAATTACATTGATAAAACAATAGGGATATTAACAATTCAAGTAAAAATTGTGTTTATATATTAAGATGTGAAGCAATTATTTTCATTTGATCTTTGTCTCAATCTGTGTTTCAAAACCTCATGCAGAATGAGAATATTGCCAAGTGTAAATGTTTTATCAATAGACATGTAAACAAAATAAACATAGTTTAAAATAGTTTTTTCCCTCATGTAAAGTTATAGTCATTGAAATGTCACCTGCTTTCCATTGCTGACAGTGACAAATGAAAAACAATTGTTTGTCTCATTGCACAATCAAAACTGTGTATATCATTTCTAACGAGTTGGTATTTGCTCATCACACATACCATATATATTCTTCTTCACACAAGCAAGTTTGACATAAATTGTAAATTGATGATTTCGTCATGTTTAAGAAAGAATAAAGCAAAGATAGATATGTAATACATCAACATCAAGTAGTTTTTGCTTGTAAAAACATATAGTCACTTCAACAAGCAAATTATGCATAAAATACACTGATTTTAAATCGTCAGTGCATACATGCACTGGTTCAAATGTGATCACACGTAATCATTAAGAAGGCAAAAACAGGGAAAGTCTTTCCCCTTGAAGACAGTTACATTTGTCCATGAATATTTCATACACGTGACAATAAATCTGCCATGACTTTTTGAGTCCAGGCATGGTTCAATGGTAATTGGAATCCGCAATGCCAAAGGTCCATCTTAATAATCTGCTGTTCTTAGTCTTTGACGATTTCAAGAACGTCAGTGGCCCTATGGTCAGTCTGTACCGAAACTTGCTTCAGTCAAGAACTGGCGGAATTCTAAAATGCCATTCATACACTAGCCAAGCACTCTCTCTAATGTGAGTATTTCTCCTGTTGTCTTTGAGAACTCTTACTGGCGTATTGCACTGGATGTACAAAAATCACTTTTTTTCCTGCAACGTACGCTCCCATTCCTTTGAGAACTGCATAGTTCTCAAAATAATGTCTTCTGAGAAGGGAGGGTAACAAAAGAACAGAAATGAGTTGAGGGTGTTTCTGAATACACTCCAAAAGCTTCTGGCACTCATCAGACACACAATTTACTTTTGTTCTTAGTCCTTTCGTCGTGCAGTCAAGGGGCCGTCAGGGGACGCAAAGTGGGTACTTTCGTCTCATAGTAAGACAACAATCCGATGAGTGACCTGATCTGTTTCTTTGTAGTGGGTTTACGTAAGGATAAAATCTTTGTCCACTTCTTCCTTCTGGCATCATTTTTCCACTGAAATAGTTGTGACCCAAAAAAACTCGAGAGTTTGAAAACCGGCTACGAATTTTGGATGGTCTTGCAGTCAACCCAACACCTACTGAGTCTGGAAAAAACAGCTCGTTAGTTAGAGAAGGAGGTCACTCCATGCTTTGCAGCAACAAAATGTCGTTCAAAAATACTGGACTGCACCACATTCATAGGTGTTTCAGGGCCTCGCATCATTTTAGCAAATGAAGCTGGGGCATTTTGCAACACAATGGCATTTTCGTCCATTGGAAAAGACAAAAGGTGTTTTGAAATGCTGTCTTTTCCTTGTCAGCTTCAGCCTTTGGAATTGCCAGTATCTTTAGTCGGAAGTCTACTTTCACAAAATGTTTCCTACTGAGAGCTGACACAAAGGTTCTTCAATGTCGGGTTAGGGTCGGCATCGAACACAGTGACTTATTTACTTTTTGTAATCGATGCAGAAACGCACCGATCCATCAGGTTTGTCCACAATACAAACTGGGGAGCTGTACGGAGTGTAGAAGGTTCTATTACCTTTAATCAGCATTACATTGATTTCTCTCTCAACCTCCTCTTTTTGCAAATGGGAAGGGGGTTATGGTCTGATCCGCACTGGTATTCAGAAGTTAACTGATATATGGGGTTCAATACCAGTACTGTACCTGGGTATCTGTCAAACATCCTGAAAAGTCTTTCAAATTTTCTTTGAGCTGTTCTGTTTGTACTTCGAGACAAGCATTCGACAAAATCACTTCATCATAGGTGTTCACCTTTAACAGACAGAGTAGGAACGGGCGTACAACACATATGCACTGATAGATGTTATCATCCTACATTTGCTGCTTTTCAAACTTTGATCTGTCCCTGTACGATCACATTGGTACAAATCATCACTGATAATGTCTTGTCATGTTGAATCAGTTCTGACACAGGACATATCCACTCAACTGACTGGTGATGGCAACATTTGTACGTCAACATACTTCTTCAACATGTTCACTTGAAATACCTTCTCAGTGTTTGCCATTTTGATCTTATAATTAACTGCAGAAATGTTTTCGACCACTGAAAAGGACCCTGCCAATATCACGAAGCTTTTATGTCATCAGTGGTAGTAACAAGAACTTTATCCCCTACTGACAGGAACGTGCTTTGCTTTTCTGTCTGCAAATACCTTGTACACACTGTTTTTCTAATCTGCTGACTGTTGGAGCGCTCACATGCATCCTTCAACGATTATGCAGTTCTAAACGTATTGGTTAAACATTTTACTGTGGTAATTGGTTTTCGTCTTTTTCGTCCATTGTGTCATCAGTAGATCCAAAGGACCCCTTGGTGAGTGTCCGAAAAGAAGCTCGAAGTGGTGTAATCCCGCGTTTCGTTACCCCCGGCTTCTGTATGCACCACGCAAAAGCGGTAGTGAAAACCGTTCCATTATGGGGTTCTGCCTTCAACTTTTCTTATCATGGACTTCATACGTTCCATTGGAAAAACGTTCAACCATGCATTCGATTGGGGATGATTTATGCGTGGTTGAAATGAAGAAATTGACTACAGTCTGTAAATTTCTTCATGAGATCAGATATGAATTGCGTTCAAATCCGAGGAATTTCGTCTGGAAGACCACTTGGAAAAAAATCGCAAGTAGTAAAGCTTCAGCGACAGGACACTGTATCAATTTTCTTCAGTGGAATCGCTTCTGGAATACTTGTCGCTGTATTCACCACCAAAGTTCACAGATATAGCGATAACCGGAGAAGACACGTGGTAAAGGGCCCAACAAGATCAATAGCTACCTTCTGAAATGCGAAACGGAAATTGATAGGCATTTCGTGCAAAGGTGCAATGGGACGGACCTTGCTGAGATGTCTTTGGCAGCTGATCCATGCACCGGCCGTATTTCTGTTACTTCCTTTGTGACAACCTAGGCCAAAAAAGAATCAAGAACTCTCTTCGATGTTCTTTTGATCCCACAGTGACAGCGAACAATGCATCATGAGCCGTGATGTAGCACTGTCTCTAAAGTGGCTTTGGAACGACAACTTGTTTGTTTCCTGTCAGCTACACACCTGTAGAGATTGTCAGATTCCAGTATGTCGTTGGTTTGTCCGTTTGTTTGTCCGTTACAGTATGTTTAGCAGCAGAAAGTATGGAGTCAGCGTTCGTCTTTTCCTGCATTCTTTTAGAAATGACTGGGGGTATTTGGAGTTCATCAGTTTTGAGACTTTTAGCGGTTTTGTAGCTTTCCCTTGCTATACGATGTCTGATCTGGTTACTCACAAGACAAGGAACAAAAACGATCTCCAGCACCACCATGTACTGTAGCGACACCTGGCAAATTGCACCAAGATCAAGTCGCAGATGGGTTATCAATGACACAGGCGGTAAGAAAACCGGAGTAGTACGGTGTATCGATGAAATTTTTCGCCAGCGGAAACGTTCAATCTTGCCTCCAACGACCCCTACACTTTTGGACAGTGTTGAAGATACTGGTTTTGAAGCACGAAAGATTTCCGTACACCAGCCGGTGGTGCACAAGTGTCTCGCAAAACCAAAGCCTGCAATCCATTGATGGCTCGTTTTCTCACACCAGTCGATCAACAGCCTTGATGTGGTGCAAAACAAGGCCTTCTTCACAATCAGTGGAGACTAATGGGGTTTTTTGAATCATTTCGGTTTGGAAAGGGCAATTTTTCCCTCAAATGGACCTTGCCATCACAAAAGAAACATCGCATTGTCTGATCGGCAGCTAGGACTGATTTAGTGGAACTTCTGATTCTGTCCACGAACTGGCCCAAAAGGTCTACGTGGTGGTCGTTGTTCCACGACCCGGAACGTTTGCTGAGAAGTACGGGTCTTCGGCGGCGAGTATTGGTACTGCGACCGTCACTGCCCGAAAGATCCTGTCCGTCCTAGGGGGGTGATTATAAAATTAAAGTATATCCTGGGACTCAGAAAACGGACACGATTTCCTTTCTGTAAACTTCCTGTCCGATGGGTTAGACCATGACGCATGAGACTAAAGATTGAAAATTTCCTATCCTGCCATGCCTTATCTGTACGTGAGCGGATACATATTGATCAGCCTCTGGACACATTTTCTCAACGTTTCAAAAGTGCTTTTTTCAGGAAAGTGGCAGATCTTTGCTCCGCTCTGGAAAAGTTGTTCTCTAAGAAGGAGGATCTCGCAGTGATTGAAAAGTTTTGTTCGTTTTAGATAAATCGATCCATCCGATCAAACAATGACTCATACGGAATTAGCAAACGGACGAAACGATTCTCCTTTTTCAGGGCCGCACAGAACGGAAACGTTCGTGAAACGATCAGCAGACATTGAAATTTCTTGAGTGAGTTCTCTTTCAACTGATCCCAAGGTTTAAATTTTGTTTCGACAGCGAGTGAGTGGTCAGTGTTAAAGCGTACTTAACACGACGCAATATACAATGTCCACCTTCTCCTTTGGCCAACCAAAGACTTTGCGTGGACTTTCAAATCGAAAAGAAAAACTATCAATGTCATCCGTTTTTTCCTCAAAAGGAGGCAACTTTGGATATTATGCCGCTTTTGGTTGATGGTGCGCTTGCGGAACCGGATGGTATGGAGGTTCTTCGATGCTGGATTCTTTTAATTTCAGTCAGTCTCTCAGTTCTAACTGCCTCAACTTAAGTTGACGTTCTTCAGCTTCAGTTCCCTCTGTAATCTTTTTTTTCAATTTCAGCTTCTCTGTAATCTTTTTTCTTCAATTTCAGCTTCCTCCTGTAGTTTATTTTCTTCAGCTTCCTCTGTAGTTTATTTTCTTCAGCTTCCGCCTCTGTAGTTTATTTTCTTCGCTTCAGCTTCCCTCTGTAGTCTATTTTTTCAGTTTAGGCTTCCTCTGTAGTCTATTTTCTTCTCTCTCTTAGCCTTGGGGTCTGCCCTATCTGTGCATTGTTGCAACAAAGTTGGATAGATTTATCTCCCTCAAAACCCAAGCGTTTCCGCTTGTTGAACATATTTATCAAAATATCCATAATGAACCGTCAACACAAACATTCTAAGTATGAATAAAATAAGGCGATATATGATGGCGATGTATATTTCAAAAAAATGTAATTCTAAGTATATACCAAATAAAGAATTCAATTTCGGTGGAAACAGGAAAACAGCTTTACTAAAACAGGGTAGATTTAAATCCATGAAATGTATTTTTTCCAAAAGTAATTTGCAAAGGCTATCAATTTGGTAATTAAAAAAAAAATGAAGTTTCAATGCAAATCTGTATTTCCGCTAAGAAAGGAAAAGAAACACAATAAGTTTTTCTGAAATAAATTCTTTATAAAGTTTTAGTTCTTAAATGTTCTTGTTGTCAGTCGCTTCTTTTTACTTAATTTCAAATGATTTACAAACCAAATGCACCGACTTAATACGATAAATGAATAAAATTTACAAAACAAAATGGAAGCACAAACAATTAAAAAGAGGGGAAGAAACACAAACTAGGGAAATTCCTACCTAAAAGATGAAAATGTTTGAAAGAAAAATAGATAGGAGCTTATTGAGGGATGGTTTAAGAGGTTTTGAAAAAGGGGGTGGAAATTGAAAGGAAATGAAGGATACAAGGACCGGAATAGTGAGCAGAAATCAAGAACAGCAAAAGAAACCCTTAGACAGCACCCTAGTGGTCACTGTCCCGTGAACTGGAGACGGGAAAAAATCAAATCACTCACATAATACTCAAACATACAGCAATAATGCAAAATAATAAAAAATCAATTAATAAATGCACATTCACTCAAACTCAAAGAAAATCTCGACCACACCAGAAAAAAATACTCAAAAAGATAAAGATGTTTATTTGGGCTGAGCGGTAATCAACTCCACCACTCCACTATTTAAGCGTGTCGGAGGAGAAGTTGATCCACACTCTGAGGGCAAGGGAAAAATCAAAATGAAACAATAGGAAAGGGAAAGTAATAGATAATTACGAGAAGGAAAATGGACTTTCGACTCCCCAAGCCATGTCCCCTGCTAAACGCAGGAAGAGGTTGGGGCTATCATTCCTTGGAGAAGGGACAAAAAATCTAATACTTAGGGGAAGGACAGCGATTCCTCAACGCCTGCCCCCTTGCTGCCAGGTACGCGCAAGAGGAGGTTGAGGCTATCGGTCCTGAGGGGGGAAAGGGTCAAAGGAAATCTCCCCCCAAAACCTTAACGAGTAGAGCAACCAAAAGAAAATCTCAACCACCTTAAATACACATAGAAATAGACAAAAAAAATTGACAAATGTTATACACAATAAATAATTAAACTTTCTTCTTTTTTTTTCCTTCCTCAAACCCCTTGAGGGTACAAAAGAAACCCTTTCCTTTTTTTTCTTCCTAAAAACCCTTGAGGGTACAAATAGAAATCTTTTTTTTTTTTTTTTTTTTTACCAGGGAAACAAAACGGCAGCTACGTCGGTGAAACGGAGTCGGGTCCCCACGCCCACACTGTCACTTTTGCACACGCGCATTCATGACAGCATTTACCCCAAAACGCACAGGGCAATCTTTCCAATCAACCAAAAGGCGCACTACCGAATGTTTTTTCTTCTCCCCCTCTCCTTCGGGAAAACACTTTACTAAATCACATCAAACACGTTAAAACAAATTTTATACATAAGCTCTCTTTCCACTGAGAGGCAAATAACTCATCAAGACTTCATAAAGTCACGGCCTTCAAAACAACATTGGCCCACAAACTTCAGCCCGGGAAAATAAATGATTCTCTCACTCCTTGATCTATGCCTGCATCCAAATTACGACTCGCCTCATCCTTTCGGGATTCCCTGTCTCTCTCAGACATCATCTCGCCCCCTCGTTTTTCTCCGTCCTGGAGATATGACTTCCGATTCCTCTCCCTCGACTCTTCTTGTCACTGGAGAGATGAGTTCCAACTCCCTCCCTCGTCTCCTCCTGTCCCGGGAGAGATGACGATTTCCCCGACTCCTCTCCCTGGAGTCCTTAATTCCTGGGCTGCCTACCGGTGTGTTCCTCACACCATGGCCCATTTTCCCAACCACCTCACGGGTGAAAGGTGAAGGGTGAAGGCGAAGGGTAAAAGGGTGAAGGGCTGAAACACGAATAAGGTTCGTGTAAGTAACCTTCTTAATTCAACATATAAAATTCTTTCTTTCTCTTTTCCTATAAGTTTTCCCCTGTAGCTTTCCCCAACTATCTATCGCTCACCTGGTAATGACTGGTCAGCAGCGAGGACCAACGTCCCTGACAGGTTCGAGTCTCTGGGCCATCTGCGGGGTTAAAACTAATTCTTTTTTTTCCCTCCTCCTAGTGAGTGCATACTCATGTTCAAAACACTTGACCAGCACCTTACCAGCCCTTGTTAAACTATCTCTCAGTGGTCACTTTCCCCCAATGACCACCCTTGTTTCTTGACTGAGTCATACCAACATATTTGGGGACGCCCGCTACACTAGTCAAAGCCACATGAATATCCTTCCTTTCTAGTAGTGGCAGGGGGAAATGATTCATATACTAACTACATGTGAGGAGCGTCACTGCCTTGATGTGAGGCTACGTCACATGACACTGGCTAACTAATTTTCCCCGCATTATTAAATTTTTAATCTTATTATCCCTTGGATTCAGTTATATTAAACCATACGACTTTGTAAAAAAATTCATGGAGCGCGACCGTTCTGGTTCCGCAATCGTTATCAATAGCATGTTCTAAAAAAAGAAGGACGGTCTTGAGTTGTTATTGTTACCCAAAAATTTTTTAAACGAAATAAAAATGAGTGCATTCAAATATACTAATGCCAATATTTTGTTGGGCCGCACTACAATCTTAAAAATATAACAACCGATCTCTTGACATTTCTTGACCCCGTCTGACACCTTTCAAGTAAAGGTGAGTACGCCATTAAACAGATATCTTAACCCCCCTATTAAAAACGACCACACCCGAAAGTGTGGTTTAGTCATCCGATGCAGTTTTATCAGAACCAGTTAACTTTGCTGTGTTTTGTGCATCAACCGGTGTGGAGTGTCGTATACCGATCATTTAAAACACCCTAATCCTTGGTGAGGTCAGTGTACAGATTTCATTTCTATTACACATTCAGACGTATTTTGACTGAACTGCAACGCCATTGCCAAATGACAAACCCTTTAATCCATTCCCGCAACAGAATAATATGAAGGCTTTTGAAAGGGTCTGTAACGAATTCAATATTAAGGTCAAGACAGACTTTAGACAAAAGTTGGATCTTAAATCATGTCTAGGCCCCCCCCTTTTTTTTGGGCGTGCACAGAAAGTATAACTATGACTGGAATCCTCCTTACACATCTCTTTCTCTTCAGGCACAGCTGTTCACCTCGGTCCATAGAGCAAGAGCATAAAACAGCATGGACAACATTTATCTTAGACACCTTCTAAGGGCCTAACTAAAGCAGGGAAAAGAACGAATAAACGACTCTATTCGTACTTAATTTGGTGTTTGCTAGGTTCGCAAGCCAAAAAGAGATCGAGCATAACTGATCCTTCTACTGGTTTTGATGCACAAAAAACAATACTGATCAAATTTAGAGGACGCCATAAATTCCTACAGTTGATTACCTTTCAAGTATTAAAAGGTACCAAAATGTTTTTACAATTTGCAAGATCGAAAGTAGAACCTTTGCAGTTGGCACTGTTTAAATACATGCTGCCTTCTGACCTCAGACTCCCAGATAGTGACAATAAATAATCTACAATAACGAAATCCTTGTGGCAGGCAATGAACAGAAGTCGAAAAAAACGAAATAAATTCTGAAGCCAGTAATATTGCAAGCAGTAACAAACAAGATGACCCCCCAAGAATAAGTCATCCAATCCCCGCGGTTCCAAAGCCTAAAGAACCGTTGATATAAAAAAAAAATAATGACCATGAAAATGAAAAAGACAGCACCTTGTTCTGGATTAACTGGCCTAGGATTACTAGGTCTTTATCTTACTAACAATTAACCCGACTATTAAAGAGAACTAAGCCATAATTGCTCCGCCCGTAAAGCCAACTACTTTGCCTGCAGTAGACAAAAGTCCAGCTAACAACACCCCCTAATAAACCTGTAAAGCGTCCACGGCTTTACTGGCTAATATTTTTTTAATAAACCCGCAAGATGATCAAGCTGTTTTTTTACCCAGATTTATCAGTGCGTGCAGGAGGCGATGGCTGCGGAGGCACCAACCCAGCACTCACCACCACCCGTAATAGCCATCACCATAGTACTTAATGCAAATCCCAATTATGTTAAAGCTGTTATAACGCCTGCTAATGTGACACAAACCTTGCGACTCTAAACAGTGTTTTTTATTCTTTTCTGCTAGTGTTGTGTCTTCATAATAAAAAGTTTAGGATAGTTTCTCTTATTCGAGGTCGCTTGAGACGTAATCGTGTTTTCTTGGTAAGTAGACAAATCTTTTAGTATGCTGGAGAGCTTTGTTATTTTAAAGTTCTTTTATTCTTTGTTATTTCGTTTTTAACAGAAACAGCGAGCCCTAAGTTGCGTCATCGCCTCAACGAGTTTTCTTCTTCTTCTTTTTTATATGCTCAGTTAAGTTCATCCCACTTTTTCTGACTTTTTAAAAATTCGTCTCTGATGGTTCTTAAAGCATGATTAGGACCACTATTTCTTGCATGGCCAGCGGGGAATCATCAATTGTTTTTGGTACTGTTTCTTTCTGAAAACTCCTGGTTTCTGCATCTATTATTTTGTCTGCTGTTTTTGACTTAAATCTTTAAATCAATGTTTTGTATTTGGCTATCTGTTTGGGAGTTTCTTTAGTGTGTTTGAAGTTTAGCAGCTGCCTCCCTAGCTAATTTTGGTTTAGCAATGCAAGGCGATTTTGTACGCTCATAGGGCGGTTGGGGGGGAGTCTTTGTCTAATTTACCCCGTTTAAAAAAACTTTTATTGGGTCTCGTTATCTGTATGCCGAACAAGTTGTCCTTGAACGATTTTTCACATACAAATGGCCATCATCTTTATAACTTCAAAATCATTAGGACTATAAAATTCGGGGTGATAAGCCTAAACTTATGTAAAATGCTCCACCGTACTTTTCTTTAATTCACGCCGCAATGAGAGCGCTAGCGATGCCTGTATAAAGGAGCCGTATCACATCATGTCGACCCTCCAGGATCAACAAAACATCATAATCTTCGTCACCTTCATGCCTGCCATGTTTCTTTAATAATAAACTTTTTATTTTGTTATAAAAAAAATGGTGCAAACATATGGCTCGATTCGTTGACCCCGCTTAGAAGACTGAAAGAAGCTTTGGCGTGAAAGGGAATAAACGAATATTATTGTTCCAAATAATCCGTCTACTATTGATGCAGATCAAATTCTTACTGTCAAATATCCAACCTAGGAGTGCAGATGAAGTGATTTGCCAGGCACTGCTGCGGCGCGACTTACTTTCAAAAAGAACTCGAATCAACAGCCCCCAAACAGAGCAGTTTCCCCAGATCTGGGACGGGCAATCGTTAAGAAAAATTTCTATAATACTTGAGGGGCAAGAAATTTTTTCGTTATCATAAGGTGCAGACATATTTTTAACCTATACTGACTATGCTAACCGAGAATGAAAGAATTGATTCTTGCTTTTCCAAGAATCGACAATAAAGAAGCACTAAACACAGAATCGCCGCTGAAGATGCTAAAGACGGCAAAAAGTATGCAAGCTGTAAGTTATGCGTATGGAAATCGCTTTCCCTTCCCTTAGGATTTTGAGTTGTTAAGCGCGCATGGCCCAACTTTACAAGGGGCATTAATAGACAGATTGTCCAAATATGAAACTAACTTTTAATGGATACAAACGTGGTTATCAAGATCATCAGACACCGGGAAGCAAAGTACTGCATTTTCTGACATCGCGTTAGAATTGACATTGTTAGCAACCCTCACTTAGCAAGGTTGATTTGAGCAACAATATCAGTCAAAATTTAGCTATATATTACAAAGAGTGATTCACCATTCTACACATCCTAAAAGCAGGCAACGACTATATGGAATTTTAAGTTTTAGTTCTCAGCAAGATCACTCAAAGGTATTTTATTGCCATTTGCGAAGATGAAAGAACCATTTAAAAGACCAAACTGAAAATTTTCTTATCCTCAAAATAACGAAAGTGGCAAGTACAATTGAGGAGTCCCTAACCAAATCTAACGCTAGCGGCATAAACTTATCAGCAAATTTGAATGAATAAGAAAATTGTTTGAGCGGAGGCCATAGAAAGTTCAACAGCAGACCTTGTGTCTAAAGATCTTCCCATCTTCACAAGTGTTAGAACACATGAATATTTAACAAAACGAAATAAGGTTTTAATGATTGACCTAAGGTCAACAAGGATAATCAGTTGCATTGAAGTGGGAGAACTGTTAGAGACGTAATAACAATTCAAATTGACAAAGAAAAAGATGACGATAAATCGCTTAATGGCACATTTGTTTGGAATTATATGATGCGCAGCTGAATATCAGAAAACAGATTAAAGATCATACATTACTAAAATTTAATTATTTTAAAAAAGCATGTCAGTTAAGCATGATCCAAAAGTAACCTACAAGCGCCCAGAGCCGCTTAAAAGAAGAGATAGTAAAACCCCTGACAAAAACTTCAGATTTAACAAACATTACACGAAATGCAACAAAAAACTAGAGCAGGACTTTCAAAATACAGCAAAACCAACGAAAGGTATTCCGCTTGCCTTTAATCTGTTACATATGTTAATACTGGAGCATCACAATACGTGCACTATCAGCAGAACGAGTGTTGTCTCTTTCGCAACGAGTGTTGGTGCGCCCTCAGCTTTACCTCAAGGCGGGTTGTCTTAGCTCTCGGTCTTGTTCCATTAGCTGTAAGGCTGCTGGCTAAAAATTAAAAACTAAACTCCAAAAGCAACACAGCAATGGTTTCAACTATCAACAGCTAAACTTAGTTCTTCACACTTCAATTAATAAAGCGCTAGACGACTCACACATCACGGATGAAGAATTTAGTCGTTTACAGGCCGATTTTGATGACTATAAAAGACAAAAGTTTTGATCTTCAAAAAAAGGCAAGGGCAAGTATTTTTCTCAACAGCCAGACAACCGAGCAGATAAAAAAGGAATGTTTAAAAAAAGTAAACGAAACATTAAACACCTGTTCTAAACAGCTCACAATAACAACACACAGGGCGATTTATACTTTTAGTTATGAGTCCAAACACAAAAAAAAAACCGTTGAAGTTTGATTCTGAATAAGACGAACTTTGGGAGACATGACGAGTATTTTTTTTAAATTTAAATAAATAATTTGTAGTTAGAAAAGGAAACTCAACATGGATAAGAATGTATGAAGGCCCAACGCATTGATTGAAGGAATGCTTAAGGGGAGAGCGTTGTCAAAGCTTTAAATGATATGATCTAGAAGTCATTGATCCAAAACAAACGTACAGGCAAGTGTTTGTGCATGCTATTTTCAGTTCCAGGTAAACTAACAATAGAACCCCCCAGTTAAAGTAATGTTTGATTTTTTAAAATCGACTATATAACAATAAATGAAGAAAATCTAGAAGTCGGTCTCAACAAACATGACTTGACTTAGTCCTCTAATCCCTGGGGAACATAGGGCCGCAATCCACACTCTTCCCAGCGACACGGTTTTGGAGATCATCTTCACTTGCCCACGTCATTCCGGCGGCCTTCACTTCCGGCTTCAAGTACTCCTTCGCCATTCTGTCATGGTCCTTCCCACTCTTCTTTTGCCCTGAGGGTTCCATTCAAGGGCTTGTCCTTGTGATGTTGATGGAGGACTTTTTCTGAGGGTGTGGGCCAATCCATCCCCACCATCTCCGTTTCTGAATTTCTATTTCATTGGAACTTGCTGGGTCTTGTCCACAGTTCTGCGTTGGCAATAACTCAGGTCCTCTGATGTTCACAATTTTTCGCAGACATCAGTTGATAAATGTTTGGAGATTGTGGTGTTTGTCCTTTGTTGTTCGCCACGTTTCAGAACCACACAGAAGGACAGGGTCTCAACCTAAACACAGGTTATTCTACTCATAATGACTTTAACGCCTGTTTGGGCAACCCAACTGCTTGCACAGTTTGGATGTGGCCGCTTGAAGAAGCCAAAACTGAAGCTCTGGTTGGTTCAAAGGCGAAGTCTTAGAGATTCAGATTAAAACAGGCAAAGTATGACGCGATCGTAGCAAGGCTTATCATCCGCTGCCCCCCAGCGTGGGTAGCGAAAAGAGCAGTTCTAAACATAAAGAATTCAGACAACAAATGTTTATAATGTGTTGTGTTCTTGGCAAGGCTTCCTCACGTCCGCAAAAACGCAGAGAGAGTGTCTAACTATGAACCATACAGCAATGACTTAACTGGAGTGGGGGAATATCCCTTTCCTGTTAGCGTGTAATCCATTGATCATTTTTGAAGAACAAAACAAACCAATAACTGTTAATATTTACCCATGGATGAGAAACAACAAATCTGCATCCCATCAGAGTTCTCAAAAACAGTCCATCGATTGCGAACCAGAACAAAAGCCATGTTGACTTACTACTGATGTTTTCGCCAACAGGGCCTACCACTTACACATTGCTGCGAGCAATGAGTAGACAAATGCGCATACTTCCAAAACAAAAAAATAACCAAGAATTCTGAAGAAAATGTGAAACAAGAATTCCATCTGTTCAAGCTGTGAGTGAACATTAAGAAACATTGTATCGGCCCAGCTGACTGTAATACAGAACAATTACAGTTACGCCCCCACCCGGATCTAAAGTTATTTTATGAACTGGAAACGCTTGCAAACAGTCCATACATTGTTTACGCAGACTTCGAAGTCCCGCTTATTGTTCCTTATGAAGGCCCAACGCCACAGAAATTTCCTAAAACAGCCTTTGTGAGTAATCACAGATTTGTTCATTTGCCTTCAATTATTGTTTAGGTCGGATGGCGTTTCATTCCAAAGCCAGAATTTATACAGAGGGCCTAATGCTGTCATAATACTTCTTGGAAGCATCAGCAAGTGCGTAACGCCTGTATAATAATCCGAAACTTATCTGAAATCATAAATGACGCCTGAAGACCAACACAGTATGACTCAGGCCAACTCACTGTTGGATTGTGTTTGGCCCTCTCATCAGACAAGCCAATCAACAGGTGGCCTTGGGGCACAGCGGTAAGAGACCAAGATCACATTAGCGGAAAGTTCAGAGGAGCAGCGCACAACAACTGCAAACTTCAACAAACTTTCATCCTAAGACATGAAGCGCCCATCTTCTTTTTCACAACTTTGCGAGGTTACTACCTCATCTTATAATGCAAGCAGTACCGACGTCCTTCTAGGGTACCAGCATTGCAACAGTCAACAGAAAAGTAACATGTGATTCACTTAAATAACATGTCTTTTATGACCTCTATGCAACCACATGATGGGATCATTAGAGTTACTGGCTATGTACCTTAAAATCCTGCCAATAACAGAAAATATTTTGACCCAACTCTTGTTAGAAAGGGCGTTTACCCTATGAGTAACATGAACAGTTGGAAAGGTTTGATGAAGTTACACATTCGCGCCAAAGACGCGTTCTTTTTCTAGTCTTAGAGAAAGGGCATCTCAGTGAATTGATTACCAGCATGCCAAGAAGCATGGCAGTAAAGTTTAGATTTAAAAACATGGGAGCATATCAATGATTCCTACTATGGATGCTGATACATGTTAGTTGGCGGACGTCTTTGAAAACTATAGAAGACCTGCATGCAAATTACAGCCTGGATTCCTGCGCATTACATTCTGTGCCCGGATGAGTTGGGAATGCTTTTCTTTAAAATTTACAGGAGTACAGATTGATTTTATTGTCAGATTACCAATGATTCAGATATTGAAAACGGATTGCCGCGGAAATTAGTATGCGTCGCATCTTACGGTAAAGCAAACAACAAATACTTGGACGACAATGATCCAAGTAAAAGTCTGAAACAATCTCATGTATTTAGATGGCAAACAAACCTGTATGGAGGGCAAGGGCGCAATCACTACCGCTTTACGCAACTTTTAAAATGTACACAGAAACAATCCGAAAATATCAAAGAGCATTAAAAGTGGTTGAACAGTTTTGGACGCCAGAATCAACAGCGTGGTTTCATCTAGAAGTTGATTAAGAAATAACCTCAGGAACTCCATACACTGTCATAATGACACCCAATTAGCACATAAAGTCTAAAGATGCAAAAAACAGAGCCGCCTAAACTTGTGCCTAATCTTCGAGCCAAAAAACATTAGTCCTGTCAATAAAGCTTCTACAATTTTTTATTTAAACAGGTTTGAAGTTGACGGCTTTTCATCGTATAAATTGCTTTTTGAATCAAGAACAGTAACATGAAACCATACATCATGAAGACACACTGATCTTAGAACTAAACCACAGATGCTTCAGAAAAAGACTTTCAAGCTGATGACAACAGCTGTTTCGGAAAGACTAAGGAAAAATCCGCACAAGCGTAAAGATGTCAGATTGGTCACCAAAGAGAAAGAGGCCAATTAAGCTGACTTTCAAAACCAAAATTATCAGGACTTTAGAAGATTTCTGATCGGCTTTTTGGCAATAATGATGAAAAAAAAGCAGTCAAATTGGACAAACACGTTTTTAATTGGGTTTACTGTTTTAGAATTAATCAAAGCTTGATGTAGAATTTCTTTAATGACTACTTTCAGCTCCGTAACCTGAGACCAAGTAACTTAACCCAAATACAGATAGTTTTGTTACAGAAAGTCCCTACTGAAGACATCTATAAAGACATGGAATTAAGAAGTACTAAAGGGCATTCGGGAGTGGTATGACACATCTGATTACCCTAAAGATTCGCCATTTGCATTTCAATTACTAACAGAAGTTTAGGAAAAGATGAAGAGAATTATCTGGAGGGTGATTAAGAGTTTATGGTTTTAAGGTCGAAAATGTAGTCTTTCGAAGTCCAGAAAGAAAACCATTAAAGAAAGCAAGGGAAGATCTCGCAGTGTTGTCATGCAAACATATCACCTGGACAACTACAAAGAAGCATTGTTCAATAAACATACTTTTCATCAAGACATACGTAAAAACTGCGATCTAACTACCATGATACAACACAACTGTTTGTAACAAAGAAGTCATTAGATAGATCAAACACTAAACGAGCATTTGTTAATACCAGAGTTGTTCATATGCAATGGGCACTGGAGAAACGTTATAAATTATATAACGTTCATATATTTCCTCAATTTTGTACAAGCTCAATCAATCATTATACAATTCAAGCAAAATCTTATTTCATGTTTGCTTGATGTGCACGTATTTTTTTTAATAATTCAAGATATTCTTTTCCCCATACTGATGAATCAAAAGTTGGAATTTGGGTTGTAGGTGATCTGGATGCATTGCCATGTACCGCTGAATCCTCATAAAAGCTCCTTAATAATAGAATCGTATCATAAATTCCCGTAATCAGTTCCAAGTCTCTTCATTTTATCATTCAGGGTTTCCTTTTAGTTTCATGTAGTTTCTTTGATCTGAGCTTCCATTTTAAACCCCAAAATACTTTTTGTAAATTAATTAAACAAATATTTGTTAATCTAGAGGTTACAAATGCATTTGGGCATAGAGAACAGCATGGTCTCTAATATATCCCCTTCCAATTTACCCAAATTTATTACCCTTTTTCAGTCTATAGTGTTTTCGAATTTCTTTTATCATGTCCCAAGACCTGCCAAAACTATAAATTGGGTTTTGTCTGGCTGTTCTAGCGTAAAATTATTATCTTCTTATTATTTTATAATAAGGTAATATAACTAGATAAGTCTCGCATTAATTTTGCGGCCTCTTTCTCTGCCTTTGTTTACTTCCCTTCTGTGCTTCAATACGGAAGCTCATTCGCATTTTAAAACTCAAATATAATTTACGGTAAATTAATTAAGCAACTGAGAACTGTTGTCCTGGCGGGAATATATCTGCAGTTCTTCCTCACAAAAGATCTTTGGTGGGGCTGTTTGTTTTGTTGTGTCAGTTTCTCGTAAATAATACTACGGGCAGGAGTTCATTTTTTATCAATTCTTTTATTTCATATGGATCCAACACTCCAAACTGATCGAGTTGCCCTGATGCGAGTGTCCCCTTCCGCTTCCCCCGTCAATAAAGGTACCCTTACTTTCAAACCAAATTGGCAATAGTTTGCCGGATGATGACTCGTTCCTTCAACAACATTTTAATTGTTTGTTTTTTGATTGCTTGTACTGGTTTTAGCCTTAAATTCCACATATCATTGCGCGCAAAACTGAGGGCAGTCTTCTAACCCATTCTGTGTTGCCAGAATTGTCACTCAGCTCTCTGTATACTGGTAGGAAAAAAGTACTTTCAGATAACTGTTTGTTAAAGTTTTCAACTAAACCCAGTGAACTGTGAACTCCGGGAATGCCTCTTTTAAATGGTAACTCTATGTTTTAACAATAATGATTCACCTGGCCTTTAAATTCTTTTTCCCATCATCGACTTGAATATGCGAGGATAAGTTTTAGTGGGGCCTACGTTGGTAATATCACTGAATGCAACAGCAACAGCAAAGCACTCTTTTGTGTTAATGGTTCGCATCTTTATCTCTTGAAGCATGGTCAATGACTGTGAGTGCGTAACTTAAAATATTTTATCTCTAAATCGTATCATGGGTATATAAAGAAGTCACCCCCCCCCATTGATGGTGTCGTTCGGTATTGTATGCAAAAAGTGTGGCTCTGATTATCGTCTAGTCGCAGGTAAATAATTTGCCAAATCCGCTTGTTTAAGATAACCATGTCCCTTTGCTGTTGATCATCTGACTCCCGCTGCTAGCTTAGCTTTTTAATTGCCTGTGATTTCCCTTCCAATATCCTTTTGGGCGAATATAGATTTTGTTCATTTTATTATTCAGCCCAATATTATCGCAACAAAATACACGACGGTCCAAGCAAAGAACGATAAAACAACGATGCTGCATCTGTTGTTTTTTTCTGATGGTTGATAAAAGTCGCTGACTTTGGTGGGGCCATGTCTCCGTTGGTTTTGCCTGTTACAAGATAATATTCTTTTTATTACCTGGTCAACGTCTTTAAATGTGTAAGCCGCATGTCCCTGTTTTTTTCAGTTTGTTATTAATAAAAATCTAACTGCTCAATTCTCTTGCTTTTCATAGTAATCTTGTGCAGCCTGCTAGTTTCTCCAAGCTTTGTTATTCATTTTCTCTCCCGTCATCACCCGCAAGTTTACTAAATCGTAATTACTTCCGCATAAAGAGCGCAATTCACAATGCACCGCCTAACATCATTACGAATGAAGCCATTTTTTTAATAAACGTATTTTTTTAATTTTACATATTGTTACTGTCAGGAAATATTCCTTGCTTAACTAGAAAATCTTCGTAGCGAACGAAGCTGCAATGATAGCAATCAGCTTTGCTAAGTCTTCAAAGAAGTCTAGTTTTGCCAAAATCAGCCAGTTTTAATTTTATACAGGCTTTTTACCCAAGCATTTTTGTATCCTATCCTTAGGCCTCCATAGACAGCAAATGGTAACAAGATTTGGTAACAGTCGTTTCGGCGCTCATTTTTAAAACAAAATAATAATTATATTTAGTAAAAAACATAACACCGACGATCTACTACAGCTACAGAGCGCCCTATCCGTCTTGGACTTACAAAATGAAGAAGTTGATGACCAAGCTGGTTTTTTTTATGTCCCAAAAGGAGAGGTTGTTTATTCTTGGCAGCAGCGAAAAACAAAACAGTTCCTCGGCAATGAATTCATCATAGAAAAGATTCAACAGATGTCGCCACAAGACATTATAAAGTATCATAACAGGTATGAAGCGCAACTAAAGGATCAAGAATGGTAAAAAGAGTCGGGCAAAACGGTTCTTAGTTTGTACACTAAACTAGTCAGTAATTTTGCTCCCCTTGAGTCTGAACAAGATTTTAATGTATGAGTTAACCGCAGGATCCAGTTTTAACAAAGACATTAGAGTCTCTAGGCTGTGATCTATACTACAAATTCTGGGAACATTTAATGTCGCCATTAATCATGGATTAATTTTACAATTAATCATAAAATTTTATTTCCTTCAAAATGACCGAGCCAGAAAATCAGCAGAATCAGAAAACATATGAATCAGTGCAAGTGGTCAGTATACCCCCTCATCCTGGACGCGTTTGCAGCAGGAAAAAGATTAGCAGAGTGAACAAACAAACAAAATTTAGAAGTTTACAAGCACAGAATATAGCTCATAATGAAAAACATAAACGCCGCCAACGCCGCCAACGCCAACAGTTGTTTCAATGCCGGCTATAAAAACACCAGAACAAGAAACAAAGTTAATTCAAGGGCCTACAGCACCAAAGCCTTCCTGAATATTGAACTAAAACTGTAGTCATTTTGTTGGCGCCCTATGCTTGCTGATGGGGCGTTATTACGGTTAAAATATATAAACAAAGACACAAAAACCAAGCAGTCCAAACAATCTCAACCCGTAAATACAAAAGCCGAACACACACAAGCCAGAACCGCCAACAACAAAAGATCATTTTGGTCCATTTCATATGCAATAATACTTTAAGAACGTTAATAAATACTTATAAGTTGACTCGAATAAGAACATTGGTTGTACATAGAGGATGACTTTAGGTTATGAACTTAGAAGTGACTTGAGTAGGGGGGGGGGGGGGGGGAGAACTTTGATGGGGCTTGATCAAGAACTTCATAAGAACTTAGGTGACTTAAGTAGAAACTTAAAGGTAACTTAAGGTAAGAACTTAAGGTGACGATTATTAAGAACTTAATTACAAACTTTTTATTTATCCGCGCAAACAGTCAGCAAACACTAGAGTGGGAAATCTCCCCTAAATTTTAGAACTCATGTAAGAATTGGCCGGGACAACTGTTTAAACAACCCTAATTAGAGGGTTCGGGGATTTGTGGCAGGCAGTAACATGTACGCGGTCCCGGATGGTCTCCTATGATACCAGTAATTAACTAACAGTAACCACCATAAGGCGGGGCTTGGCGCGCTCACCTGACCAGTTAACTTGCAACATTATGGGTGCAATCAGCAACATTCTTGAACAAGAAACCGATTTCACCATTCTCTAACTGACTGCCGCACGAGAAGGTTGTTTTTGACTGTGCTCCGGCGTGACACTGTGTTTTATTGTGTTGATATTTTAAAATGGCTAAACAGGCTTACCGAAGAACAGGTTCGCGCTAATTCAGAACACAAGTTTTACTTACACAACATGTTAGAGTATTGTGGTCAAAAAAGAACTAGGCCCGAATCCTTTCTCTGCCAGCAAATACCCAAAAACGCATGCTTTTTTGTAAGGAACAAAAATTGGAAAAAAGGGGAACCGGGGACTGCTTTGGAAATGCAACCGACTATCTTAAAGGTTTGTTGGTTCAAGACAATGAAAACGTTGAAAGAAATATGAACCAGATATAGCCGGTTTCAATACGATGTTTGACTATTGATGAGAATGGTTCCTTATCTAAAAAATGGCGCGCATTGTGGAAAGTCGGGCGGATAGCAAAACAATTCCATCAACGTTGAGTGTTGGGCGCTGCTTTTAGACAGCTAAAGCCATGTTTGAAAAAGAACAAATCGCTTCAAACATGGCGTATCATTTCTTAAGGGCGCAGTAAAACACTGGCTGATTCGTATGCCTAGAAAACTTAACACTTTCTGTGTGGTTAACAACTATCCAAAATTTCAAAAGCTAGGCCTCAGTATAAATGAACTGTGTAGCAAAACGTCAAACTAGCATTAGACTTATGCAACTGAATAGAGATTTTTCGGGAGTTCTGGCAAACAAACTAGATAGGGATAGCAGAACCTTAGAGACATCTACCAGTATGAGAGGAGTAAGTGTGTAGCCACACTAACTATCCCATATAAATGCTCCACATAAACAATGACGGGTGTACAAATACTGGCGCTTAGAGCCCACCAATAAAAAGCTCGCTACAGCATTACCTGCTGTAACTCTGCCAAAGCCAGTTTGCAAGCCTGGTTGAGAAAAGAGGAGCACAGCATCAAACGAGGTCAAACGAGCCCTATGTCATCACATGCCCTGCAAAGCACAAGCAGCAAACTAGGTAAAGTGATCACATAGGGTCGTTTGACCTGCAAAGCTCAGCGGCAAACTAAGGTCAAACACCCTATGTTGATCCTTGGCCTAGTTGATTGATGGGCGCGGGAATAAGCACAGCCACCCACCCTAACCACCCGCTCACCCCCACCCCACCCCACCCCCACCCCACGCATGCACACACTCAAGTCCTTCTAAGTTCTTAACTCAAGTTACCCCAAGTCACCCCCTAGTCCATAATTAGTCACCACCATGTTAGTACAAAGGATTGGAAGCAAAAAACTAAAATCTAAAAAGTTTAGTAAAATTAGTATTGAAAACGGATAACCCTACACAGTATGTTTGTTTGTAGAGTTTTACTAGGAGAGAACAGGAAAACACGATTCAAGGGTCGGCCGCTCTAATCCGGTTAAGTCCGGTTGAGAGGGCGTGTGAGCATGAATCCGTTTTTCCTGGTCTCGAAACAAAAGGGTGAGGGTGTGTGTGTGTGTGTGTTTCTAGGGGAGGGGGGGGGGGAGGGGAGGGGGAAGAAAGGAAAAGAAAAATGAAGGAAGAGAGACAGGAGAGAAAAATAGTGAGAGGTAGGGGAGGCAGTGAAAGAGAGAGAGAGTGAGGGGGGGGGGGGGGGGGGGGGGGGGTTTTTTTTGGGGGGGGGGGGGGGGGGGTTGGGGTGGGGGGGGAAGCGATGGAGAAGAAAATGAAGGTGAGAATACATCATTAGAAGATAGGGGGCAGAAAAAAAGGAATCCCAGTGAGGAGGTGGGGGGAGGGGTGAACCTAAAACACACAACAAACTAGGTTAAATATGTCACAAAATCCACCATTGTAAAAATGTAACTGTCATCTTTTAAAAATCCCTATGAATAAAACAACCTTCATAACACGGCAATTCAGGAATTAAATAGTGATAACGGTAGCCATAGTGGAAGCTAAGAAGCGAAAAAGTATATAATTATGTAAATGACCCTACGACCGTTGTAGACTAACCATCAGTGTTTGTAAAATTAATTAACATATTATAAAATTCAGTGATTTAGCAAGCTTCCTAACATGGAAATCGTAATTTAAATTATAAGGTAAACGACATATGTGAAACCAAGAAATGTAGTATAAATTTTGTAAATGATTGGCACCCAAGTAAGATTTATTTAACATGTTTTAAAATCCTATGATTGAGCAAGCTCCACAAAATGACAATCTGAAATTAGACAGATAACGTGAAGACATGTTGGAAACCAAGAAAATGCAGTATAAACTTAGGAAATTATCTACAATCCAACACCACCTGCGCCAACAGAAACCCTTTTATAAATTATACGTGAAAATGTCATTACAGTTCCATTCTTTCAACAGACACACACAGAAGAAAGAAGAAGAAGAAGGAGAGTGAGGAGAGGGGGATAGAGAGGGAGAGGAAGAGGGGCAGCGAAAACCGACCTTAGGGAACAGTCATTGCACAGTCACAAAACTGCACTTAAAAACTTTATCTAAGACATGAGATCTTTTACACTGCAGTTAACTCATCTTTAATGCAAGCAGAACCGACGCCTTCAGGGTAACATGCATTGAAAGTCATCGAAAAGTACATGTGTTCACTTAAATACTGTCTTTTATGCCTCTATGCACACATGATGGGATCATTAGAGTTCTGGCAGTCCTTAAAGTCCTGCCAATAACAGAAGATATATTGACCCAACTCTTGTTAGAAAGGGCGTTTACCCTTATGAGTACATGAACAGTTGGGAAAGGTTTGATGAAGTTACACATTCGCCTAAAGACGCGTTCTTTTCTAGTCTTAGAGAAAGGGCATCAGTGATTCTGATTACCAGCATGCTCAAGAAGCATGGCAGAAGTTAGATTGTAAAAACGATGGGAGACATATCATGATTCCTACTTGATGGCTGATACATGTTAGTTGGCGGACGTCTTTGAAAACTATAGAAGACCTGCATGAACATTACAGCCTGGATCCTGCGCATTACATTTCTGTGCCGGATGAGTTGGGATGCTTTCTTAAAATTTACAGGAGTACAGATTGATTTATTGTCAGATTTACAATGATTCAGATATATGAAAACGGATTTGCGGGAGGAATTAGTATGGCGTCGCATCATTACTGTAAAGCAAACAACAATTACTTGGACGACTATGATCCAAGTAAAAGGTCTAACTATCTCATGTATTTAGATGCAAACATCTGTATGGCATGGGCAATGGCGCAATCACTTCCCTACGCAACTTTAAAATGTACACAGAAACAATCCGAAAAATATTCAAAGAGAGTTAAAAGTGGTTGAACAGTTTGGACGCCAGATCAACAGCGTGGTTTCATTCTAGAAGTTGACTTAGAATATCTCAGGAACTCCATGACCTGCATAATGACTACCATTAGCAGCAGAAAGTCTAAAGATGGCAAAAACAGAGCCGCCTAAATTGTGCCTAATCTTCGAGCCCAAAAAACATTAGTCTGTCATTACAGACTTCTACAATTTTATTTAAGACATGGTTTGAAGTGTGACGGCTGTTCATCGTATAATTGCTTTTGATCAAGAACAGTTCATGAAACCATACATCATGAAGAACACTGATCTTAGAACTAAATCCACAGATGCTTCAGAAAAAGACTTTTTCAAGCTGATGAACAACAGCTGTTTCGGAAAGACTATGGAAAATCCGCACAAGCGTAAAGATGTCAGATTGGTCACCAAAGAGAACGAGGCAATTAAGCTGACTTCAAAACCAAATTATCAGGACTTTAGAAGATTTCATGATCAGCTTTTTGGCAATAATGATGAAAAAAAAAGAAGTCAAATTGGACAAACACGTTTTTATTGGGTTTACTGTTTTAGAATTATCAAAGCTTTTGATGTTAGAATTTCTTTAATGACTACTTTAAGCCCTCGTATCCTGAGTCCAGTACTTTATCAAGATACAGATAGTTTTGTTATAGATATCCCTACTGAAGACATCTATAAAGACATGGAATTAGAAGTAGCTAAAGGGCATTCGGGATGGTATGACACATCTGATTACCCTAAAGATTCGCCTTTGCATTCAATTACTAACAAGAAGGTTTTAGGAAAGATGAAGATGAATTATCTGGAGGGGTGATTAAGAGTTTATTGGTTTAAGGTCGAAAATGTACAGTCTTTCGAGCCAGAAGAAAACCATTAAGAAAGCAAGGGAATATCTCGCAGTGTTGTGCAGTCAAACATATCACATGACAACTACAAAGAAGCATTGTTCAATAAACATACTTTTCATCATGACAACGTAAAACTGCGATCTAATCTACATGATCAACACAACTGTTGTAACAAAGAAGTCATTAGATAGAACAAACACTAAACGAGTATTTGTTAATCGAGTTTTCATATGCAATTGGGCACTGGAGAACGTTATAATTATATATCTTCATATTTTTCCTCAAGTTTTGTTACAAGCTCAATCATATCATTATACAATTCAGCTAAATCTTTTTTCATGTTTGCTTGATGTGCTCGTATTTTTTTTTATAATTCAAGATATTCTTTTCCCCATATCTGATGATCAAAATTTGGGAATTTGGGTTGTAGGTGATCTGGATGCATTGCCATGTACCGATGAATCCTCATAAATGCTTCCTTAATAATAGAATTCGTATCATATGATTCCCGTATCAGTTCCAAGGTCTCTTCATTTATCATTCTGGTTTCCATTTTAGTTTCATGTAAGGTTTCTTTGTTCTGAGCTTCCATTTTAAACCCAAATATATTTTTGTAAATTAATTAAACAAATATTTGTTAATCTAGAGGTTTCAAATGCATTTGGGCATTGGAGAACAGCATGGTCTCAAATATATCCCCTTCCAATTTACCCAAATTATTACCCTTTTCTGCTATAATGTTTTCGAATTTCTTTTATCATGTCAAGACCTGCCAGAAAACTATAAATTGGGTTTTGTCTGGCTGTTCTAGCGTAAAATTATTATTCTTCTTAAATATTTTATTAATAAGGGTATATAACTAGATAAGTCTCGCATTAATTTTGAGGCCTCTTTCTCTGCCATTGTTACTTCCTTCTGTGCTTCAATACGGAAGCTCATTCCATTTTAAACTCAAATATATTTACGTAAATTAATTAAGCAACTGGAACTGTGTCTGGCGGGATTATCTGCAGTTCTTCCTTCACAAAGATCTTTGGGGGGCTGGTTGTTTTGTTGTGTCAGTTTCTCGTAAATAATACACGGGCGGATTCATTTTTACAATTCTTTTTATTTCATATGGATCAACACTCCCAAACTGGATCGGTTGCCCTGATGCGAGTGTCCCCTTCCGCTTCCCCCGGTAAATAAAGGTACCTTACTTTCAAACCAAATGGCAATAGTTTGCCGGATGAAGACTCTCCTTCAACAACATTTATTGTTTGTTTTTTGATTGCTTGTACTGGTTTTAGCCCTTTAAATTCCTCATTATTCATGCGCGCAAAACTGAGGGCAGTCTTCTAACCCATTCTGTGTTGCGAGAATTGTCCAATCAGCTCTCTGTGATACTGGTAGGAAAAAAGTCTTTCAGATAACTGTTTGTTAAGTTTTCAACTAAAGCCTGTGATCTGTGAACTCCTGGAATGCCTCTTTTAATGGTAACTCTATGTTTTAACAATAATTGATTCACCTGGCCTTTAAATTCTTTTCCATCATCGACTTGAATATGCGAGGATAAGTTAGTGGGCCTCGTTGGTATATCAGCTGTATGGCAACAGCAACAGCAGAAGCACTCTTTTGTGTTAATGGTTCCGCATCTTTATATCTTGAAGCTATGTCAATGACTGTGAGTGCGTACTTAAATATTTTTCGTCTAATCGTATCATGGGGTAAATATAGAAGGTCACTTTGATGGGTGTCGTTCGGTATTGTATCACAAAGTGTGGTCTCTGTATTCGTCTAGCGCAGGTAAATAAATTTGCCAATCGCTTGTTTAGATAACCATTCCTTTGCTGTTTGTTCACTGACTCCCGCTGCTTAGCTTAGCTTTTTTATTGCTGTGATTCCCTTCCAATATCCTTTTGGCGAATAATAGATTTTGTTCATTTTTATTCAGCCAATATTATGCGCAACAAAATACACGACGGTCATGCAAAGACGATAAACACGATTCTTGCATCTTTTGTTTTTTCTGATGGTTGATAAAAGTCGCTGAATTTTGGTGGGGGCAATGTCTCGGTTGGTTTGCCTGTTACAAGATAATATTCTTTTATTACCTGGTCAACGTCTTTAAATGTGTAAGCCGCATGTCCCTGTTTTTTTCAGTTTGTTATTAATAAAATCTAACTGCTCAATTCTCTGCTTTTCATAGTAATCTTGTGCAGCTGCTAGTTTGCTCCATAGCTTTGTTATTCTTTTTCTCTCCCCGTCATCCCGCAGTTTACTAAATGCGTAATTACTTCCGCTAAAAGCAAGCGCATTCACTATGCACCGCCTAACATCATTACAATGAAGCCATTTTATAAATGTATTTTTTTAATTTTACATATTGATACTGTCAGGAATAATTCCTTGCTTAACTAGAAAATCTTCGTAGCGAACGAAGCTGCAATGATAGCAATCAGCTTTGCTAAGTCTTCAAAGTCTAGTTTGCCAAATCAGCCAGTTTTATTTTAACAGGCTTTTACCAAGCATTGTGTATCCTATCTTAGGCCTCCATAAACAGCAGAATGGTATACAAGATTGGTAACAGTCTTTTCGGCGCTCATTTTTAAAAACAAAATAATAATTATATTTAGTAATAAAACATGAACAGCGACGATCTACTACAGCTACAGAGCGACCTAATCCGTCTTGGACTTACAAAATGAAGAAGTTGATGACCAAGCTGTTATGTCCCAAAAGGAGAGGTTGTATTCTTTGGCAGCATGCGGAAAAACAAAACAGTTCCTCGGCAATGAATTCACATAGAACAGATTCAACAGATGTCGCCACAAGACATTATAAAGTATCATAACAGGTATGAAGCGCAACTAGGATCAAGAATGGTAAAAAGTGTCGGGCAAACGGTTCTTAGTTTGTACACTAAACTAGTCAGTAGATTTGCTCCCATTGATTCTGAACAAGATTTTATGTATGATTTAACGCAGGATCCAGTTTTAACAAAGACATTAGAGTCTCTAGGATGTGATCTATACTACAATTTGGAACATTACTGTCGCCATTAATCATGGATTAATTACATTTAATCATATAGATTTTATTTCCCTTCAAAATGACCGAGCCAGAAAATCAGCAGAATCAGAAAACATTGAATCAGGTGAAAGTGGTCAGTAAACCCCCTCATCCTGGACGCGTTGCAGCAGGAAAAAGATTAGCAGAGTGGAACAAACAAACAAAATTAAAGTTACAAGCACAGAATATAGCTCATAATGAAAACATAACGCCGCCAACGCCGCCAACGCCAACAGTTGTTTCAATGCCGGCTATAAAAACACCAGAACAAGAACAAGTTAATTCAAGGCCTACAGCACCAAAGCCTTCATGGAATATTGAACTTAAAACTGTTGTCATTTTTGGCGCCCTTGCTGCTGTTGGGGGCGGTTATTACGGTTATAAAATATATAAACAAAGACACCAAAAACCAAAGCAGTCCAAACAATCTCAACCACTAATACAAAAGCCGAACACACAGCATGCCAGAACCGCCAACAACAAAAGATCATTTTGTCCATTTCAGATGCAATAATACTTTAAGAACTTAATAAATAATTATAAGTTGACTCGAATAAGACTTGGTTGTACTTAGAGGATGACTTAGTTATGAACTTAGAAGTGACTTGAGTAAGAACTTGAGGGGGCTTGATCAAGAACTATTAAGAACTTGAGGTGACTTAAGTAGAAACTTAAAGGTAACTTAAGTAAGAACTTAAGGTGACATGATTAGAACTTAATTAAAAACTTTTTATTTTCGCGCATACAGTCAGCAAACACTAGAGTGGAAATCTCCCCTAATTTTAGAACTCATGTAAGAATTGGCCGGGACACTGTGTAAACAACCCTAATTAGAGGGTTCGGGGATTTGTGGCAGGCAGTAACATGTACGGCGGTCCCGGTGGCTCCTATGATACCTGTAATTAACTAACGTAACCACCATAAGGCGGGGCTGGCGGCGCTCACCTGACCAGGTTAACTTGCAACATTATGGTGCAATCAGCAACATTTCTTGAACAAGAAACCGATTTCACCATTCTCTAACTGACTGCCGCACGAGAAGGTTGTTTTTGACTGTGCTCCGGCGTGACTACTGTGTTTTATTGTGTTGTTATTTTAAAATGGCTAACAGGCTTACCGAAGAACAGGTTCGCGCTATTCAAGATCACAAGTTTTACTTCACTAGCATGTTAGAGTTTTGTCAAAAAAAGAACTAGGCGAACGCTGTTCTCTGCCAGCAAAACCCAAAAGAAGCATTGCTTTTTTGGAAGGAACAGAAAAGGAAAAAAGTGAACCGACTGCTTTGGAATGCACGACTATCTTAAAGGTTTGTTGGTTCAAGGAAATGAAAACGTTGAAAGAAATATTGAACAAGATATAGCCGGTTTCAATACGTGTTTGACTATTGATGAGATGGTTCCTTATCTAAAAATGGCGCTGCATTGTTGAAAGTCGGCCGAAGCAAAACAATCCATCATGCGTTGATTGTTGGGCGCTGGCTTGAGACAGCTAAAGCCATGTTTGAAAGAACAAAATCGCTTCAAACATGGCGTTCATTTCTTAGGGCGCAGGTAAACATGGCTGATTCGTATGCTAGAAAACTTATTCAACTTTCTGTGTGTTTTTATAAACTATCCTAAATTTCACAAGCTAGGATCAGTATAAATGAACTGTGTAGCAAAACGTCAAACTTCATTAGACTTATGCAACTGAATAGAGATTTTCGGGAGTTCTGGCAAACAAACTAGATAGGGATAGGCAGACCTTAGTACATCTACCAGTATGGAGAGGAGTAGTGTGTAGCCACACTATTCCATATAAATGCTCCAAATATACAATGACGGGTGTACTAACTACTGGCGATTAGAGCCGCCATAAAAAGCTCGCTACAGCAGTAACTGCTGTAACTCTGCCAAAGCCAGTTGCAAGCCTGGTTGAGAAAAGAGGAGCACAGCATCAAACTAGGTCAAACGACCCTATGTCATCACTTGACCTGCAAAGCACAGCAGCAAACTAGGTCAAGTGATCACATAGGGTCGTTTGACCTGCAAAGCTCAGCGGCAAACTAGGTCAAACGACCCTATGTGATCACTTGGCCTAGTTGATTGAGGGGGCGCGGGATAGCACACCCACCTAACCACCCTCACCCCCACCCCACCCCACCCCCACCCCACGCATGCACACACTCAAGTCACTTCTAAGTTCTTAACTCAAGTTACCCAAGTCACCCCAAGTCCTTAATTAAGTCACCCCAAGTTATTACAAAGGATTGAAGCAAAAACTAAAATCTAAAAAGTTTAGTAAATTAGTATTGAAAACGGATAATCCTACACAGTATGTTTGTTTGTAGAGTTTACTAGGAGAGAACAGGAAAACACGGATTCAAGGGTCGGCCGCTCGAAACCGGTTAAGTCCGGTTGAGAGCGGGTGAGCTTGAATCCGTGTTTCCTGTTCTCTAAACAAAAGGGTGGAGGGTGTGTGTGTGTGTGTGTTTCTAGGGGAGGGGGGGGGGAGGGGAGGGGGAAGAAAGGAAAAGAGAAATGAAGGAAGAGAGACAGAGAGAAAAAGAGTGAGAGGTAGGGGAGGCAGTGAAAGAGAGAGAGAGAGAGGGGGGGGGGGGGGGGTTGGGGGGGGGGGGGGGGGGGGGGGGGGAGAGCGATGGAGAAGAAAAATGAAGGTGAGGAATACATCATTAGAAGATAGGGGGCAGAAAAAGGAATCCAGTGAGGAGGTGGGGGGGAGGGGTGAACCTAAACACACAACAAACTAGGTTAAATATGTCACAAACCACCATTGTAAAATGTAACTGACATCTTTTTAAAAATCCCTATGATAAAACAACCTTCATAACACGGCAATCAGGAATTAAATAGAAAACTGTAGACATAGTGAAGCTAAGAAAGCGTTAGTATAAATTATGTAAATGACCTACTACCGTTGTATGACATACCATCATTGTTTGTAAAATGTAATTAACATATTTTAAAATTCCAGTGATTTAGCAAGCTTCCTAACATGGAAATCTGTAATTAAATGTATAAGGTAACGACATAGAAAAACCCAAGAAAATGTAGTATAAATTTTGTAAATGATATGGCCCCCAAGTAAGATTTATTTAACATGTTTTAAAATCCCTATGATTGAGCAAGTCCACAAAATGACAATCTGAAATTAGACAGATAACGTGAAGACATGGTGTGAAACCAAGAAAATGCAGTATAATTGGGAAAATTATCTACAATCCAACACCACCTGCGTCCAACAGAAACCCTTTATTAATATACGTGCATATGTCATTACAGTTCCATCTTCAACAGGACACCCACAGAAGAAGAAGAAGAAGAAGGAGGAGGAGGATGAGGGGGGATAGAGAGGGAGGGGAAAAAGAGAGGAGAGGGGAGAGGGGAAGAGAGAGAGAGGAGAGGGGAGAGAGAGAGAGAAGGGGAGAGAGAAGGAGAGAAGAACAGAAGAAGGGGGCGCAGAGATAGAAGAGAGGCAGAAAAAAAGGGATGTGTCCCCATGGGTCTGGTGAGAAGCTAACACAATACCACGGAGGGGGGGGGGGGGGGGGAGTTGCGGTAGAGGGCTCTGACTGTACAGAGAACAGAGGGGGGGGGGGGGGTGGGGGGGCGGGGAACAGATGGGAAACCAATATACTATGTCTAAAATTGGACAGATGGACATACATTGTATGGCTAACACATATCAATGCGCAAAGACATTAGGTATGGATTGGGGGGAGGGGCAATGGACACATGGGGAGAGGGGGGTGAGGATGGAGGAGTAGGGAGAAAATGCGGGTGATGGGGGGGGGGCGGTATCAGGGGAGTGGGTGCGGAGGGGGGATTAAATGGAGGATTGGCGTTATTTTGAAAGAAAAGTCAGGAAGAAAGATTAAAAAGGAATGAAATATAGAGGGGAAAGGAATTGGGGGGGGGGGGGGGAGACGGAGGACGAGAGAGAGAGGAAAGAGGAAGACAACGAGAGAGAGAGAGAGAGAGAGAGAGAGAGAGAGAGGGGAGAGGAGAGAGAAAAGGAGAGGGGAGAGAAGAGAGAGAGAGATGCGGAGGGAGGGAAAAGGAGAGGGGGGGGGGGAAGGGGGGGGTGCCGGCGGGGGAAAAAAAGGTGGGGCGATAAATCACTAGAATATAGGGTATGGTATGTACCCAAATGGGGGCAGAAGATGAATCGGGGAAAGGCGGTGTTTTCAAACTGAGCACTGATTACAAACTAACTAAAACCTGTCACCACCGTTGTTAATGTAATTAACATAATTCAAATCCCAATGTGTAAGCAAGCTCCATGACATGGCAATCTCAAATCAAGCAATGACGTTAAAACATCATGAAACTAAGAAAATGCGGTATAAGATTTGTATATGTCTTTAACCCAACCCCTCCATGTCAGTCATAAATTCCTCATTCCTATGCGTACAAATGTTCTTTCAGATCCATTCTCCCCAAGACACACCCTAAAAAAAGCAAAAAAAAAAAAAAAAAAAAGTCAATTTTCTTGTATTCTCACTAAAACTGTTCATCGATTGTTATAATTGATGACTTTGTCTGTTTCCCCTCTCTGCAGCGTACTTGCATGATGCGAGACACAACCATTTTACAGCAGATTCCATGAAAACTCGTTCAGAGATGTTCCGCCTGATGTGATCTTTGAATTTTTGAAAGAGATTAACATTTTTCATCGGATCTGAGATTTTACAGTGGAAAGTTTTTTTTAACAAAATTTCGGTTGGATTTTTAGAAGATGTATTTTAATGAGTTGTGTGAATAAATGATTGTGAGTTGATTTTAACGTGGTGACAGCCCTGGTTGGCCCCTTGCGGTCGGTTGGGCTATAAACAAATTACCTTACCTTACCTTTTCTTACCTCTGCAGCGTACACAGTTCTGTTCTGTTGTTAAGTCCATTAAAAATAGTACTAAGTTCGCCTGCCAGAAAGTTTTCCTGTCCAATAAATGTTCTTTTTTCAGAGCTTGTATGGCATGAATGGACAGGAACGAACATTTGTTGATCTTTTTAAGTTTAACATTGATTTATGGTTAGCCCATTAAATTTTACGTTTTGGGTGGAACCTACGTACCAGTTACATGAATGGGTCTTGCATTGTAGAACATATATAACATTAGGAGTGGGTGCATATAATATGCTGCTTAATTTTCCATAATCTCCCATCCCACGGGCTTTTCAACGAAAAAAGAATTGAAGAATGAGCTCAGGTATCACATCTTTTCGCATTACAAGTAAAAAAGACAAGGTTTGTCTGGTCACAGGTGGGCCGTGCACTTGAATACGTTTGGAGACCGTGGTTTGAATATTTCACAGAAGTTCTTCCTTTTTCTGTCCGCAGCAATAATGATTTTCTTGGGGAAAATATGTTTATTCGGGATTTGTGCGTAAAGAAAGTGAAGACTGTTCTTTATGATGGTGCTCTTGGAGGGAACTCCTGGGTCATATAGTGTGACCAAGCAAACGTTTTCCCTTTCTTTTTTGTGGCTGGAAAATAATATAATTTCTTTTCTTTTTTCTACTTCTTCCAGCTGCTTGCGTGTTTTATTAAAAGACCAACCTGCGAAGCTAAAATGTTCGGCATATTCATCCAGTCTTTTGTTATAGAATAACATCTTCACTACATAGCATTTTGAGTCTCTTGCCAACACTAGTTAAAAGACCCTGAAACTGACTGTGGATGGCAGCT
>CM031611.1:23258248-23268248 GCA_018398815.1 Conus ventricosus | reverse complement strand
TTACTTAATTCTGTTTGGTGTTTGTATTTTTCATACTTGAAAGATTGCTTGTGATTGGCGTACCTAGCTTTGAATTTGTTTTCTGTAATCCCTATGTATGTGTCTTTGCTGCTTTTCGTTGTCACAGTAGCTTGGTATACGATGTTATCAGAGAGACATTGGTTGTTTAGAGGGCATTGCCCTTTGATTGTGCAGTTGCAAGTTTTTCGTTTGTCACCCTCGTTTTTGACGTTGGTTTTCTTTTTGTTTGAAGCATCAATTATTTTTTTAAGATTTGGCATACAAGAATAAGATAGTTTGATAGTGTTCCTATTGAATATTTTGAAAAGTTTATGGTCTTTCTGGAACGATTCTGTTAATATTTTGAAAAATTCTTTGCCAATGTTGGTTTTCACTCTACCATCATATGGTGGGTTATACCAGGTTTTTTTCCTCTTTCTGTTTTTCTTCCTGCTTCCAGTGGTACTTTCAGGTTCATATTTCAACTTGTAGTTGTACCCACTTTTCAACAGTGCTTCTTGGTAGTCTGTTGCTGCTTCGTTGAATATTTCTTCATTGCAGGAAAGGTTGGATATATATATATATATATATATATATATATATATATATATATATATATATATATATATATATATATATGTTAAAAATATTTTAAAATGAAGTGCTAAAATTCATCTACAAGCTTGTTTCAAGATACATGCGTACATATCTCTCCTCAGGATGTCTCTTTTTTGTGGCACGCCAACGGTCTTTTATGGCGTGCGGGACCTGATCTTGTCTCTGTGTGTGCGGGTTTCGTTTGCTGCACGTGAGGTCTGTGTGTGTGTGTGTGTGTGTGTGTGTGTGTGTGTGTGTGTGTGTGTGTGTAAGGGGGGGGGGGCGGAGGGGGGGGGGGGGGGTTCCGGGTTCCGGGCCTGTCAGGTGGAATGTGCTAGCAAAGATTTCCACTTGTGCCTGCAATTATTCACTATTTCTACTTTTGTGTTCAGAGTTGCTAAGTATGGTTTGCATAATATTAACCATTTTTCTGTGGAACATAGGTTGCATTTTTGTTGTATGGTATTGCTCTTTTTATGATTTTCCAAATGTATTTATGACTGTTTATGGTTTGCGATGCTTGGTATACAGTTAATATTATGCAAACCATACTTAGCAACTCTGAACACAAAAGTAGAAATAGTGAATAATTGCAGGCCCGGAACCCCCCCCCCCCGCCCCCCCCTCCCCCCTCCCCCCCGCCCCCTCCCCCCCCCCGCCCCCCCTCTCCCCCCCCCACACACACAGACCTCACGTGCAGCAAACGAAACCCGCACACACAGAGACAAGATCAGGTCCCGCACGCCATAAAAGACCGTTGGCGTGCCACACAAAAGAGACATCCTGAGGAGAGATATGTACACATGTATCTTGAAACAAGCTTGTAGATGAATTTTAGCACTTCATTTTAAAAATATTTTTAACAAATGTTGCTCCCCAAGGGGTTGAGCTTTTTCAGATTTTTTAAGGACGTTTTTGTACTGTTCATGACATATTGTAGATGAATTTTAGCACTTCATTTTAATAATATTTTTAACAAATATATATATATATATATATATATATATATATATATATATATATATATATATATATATATATATATATATATATATATATATATATATATATATACGCGTGTGCGTGTGTGTGTGTGAGTGCGCGCGTGCGTGTGTGCGCACGCGCGTGTGTGTGCAGGTGTCTGCGTGTGTCTGTGGATGGTTGAAAGTGTAAAATAAGAGGATTTGTATGTGTTTTGTATTATTGTGTCTGTGTCAGAGCTTGTCCGTGTACACCCACGTGCTTGAGAGAGAGAGAGAGAGGAAGAGAGAGAGAGAGAGAGAGAGAGAGAGAGAGAGAGAGAGAGAGAGAGAGAGAGAGAGAGAGAGAGAGCGAGCAAGCGTGCAGGTATGCACATTTGTGTGTTTGATTCATCTCTATCTTTCGTTGAATAGAAGTGGTAATTCTGCGTCACATTGTTCGAAACTTTGATCAGCCGGAGATCCACATTCTTTTCTTAGTCATGACACTGGAGCTCCGATTCACGAGACAGAGTTATGGGTTCACGTTCCGTTCTCAGACAGGAGACAACACTTTTCTCAGTGAATTGTCGGCAGATTTCCACACTGCACTCTAATGGTGCGTCCCATGTCACAGAAGGCGCCACTGTCAATGTTCTGGCAGACACTGAGCTCTCTGATTGGTTTGTGGGTTATATTCAATGATAGGTGAGTGTTTGTTATAACATAGTATACTCAGATGATGCTATCTTGTAGTTTCCGTACATAATCTGTCAACTGAAGCGTAAATAACACACACACACACACACACACACACACACACACACACACACACACACACACACACACACACACACACACACACACACACACGCACACACACACAGGCGCGCACACACGCACCCACACACGCACGCACGCACACGCGCGCACACACACACATATACATGCATATACATATATATGGGGGGTGGGGGGTGGAATGAGCTGCGTGTGTGCAATGCCACTGAGGTGGCACAGAATATTGGACAGAAAAAAAAAAAGTTTACGGATTAATTGTATAATATGTCTACAGGACACCCAGACATGGATATCACTTATTGTGCTGCCCTGAATGACTTTGGCCTAGTTCAACACACCGTGCTCAAGTCACCAGACCACAGATTTGTGCACGTCATCTGCAGTCAATATAGCAAACACTTTGTGGAAAATGAACTGTCAGAGAACCTGACGACACGCTCTGGACTGCGGCTGGTGCCTGCACACCATTTGGTAGATCTGTCACCCATCACACCAAAGACTGACATCATCGGCATTCTGACGTGGAAGGAGCTGGAAGAGGAAGAGGAGGTGCTGTTTCAGTCTGTGAAGACCTTTGCTCTGCCTGGGATCCACGTACTGTTCCTGCTGCTCAGACCTGACCCTCCACACTGGATTGACCAGTTTCCGGACTGCACACTGATCCAGTGTCCTGAACGACAAAGACAGCGATCAGACTTCTGGGATTTGTGTGCCTCAAAACTGGGTTCGTTTTCATTGTAAACAGTCAGTAAGAACAACTAATTATAGCTTTCTGTCTGCATATATGTTCACCCTCTTCTCCCCCCTTTTCTCTTGCTCTTTGTTATCTCCGTCTGTGTGTCTCTCTGCGAATCTTCTCTTTTTTTTTCTCTGACGAAGACCGATTCAAAACGCTACTCACTGCATCCAAATCATTTCCGGAAAATCGACTAGGGGATGTATGTTGGCAAAATCTGATTTTAAAAGAAATGACGGTTACGAAACAAACGAATAGACCCACATTTATCCTTAATTCACACTTTTCTTTCTGTTGCAGGAATTTTGAAGTCAGCTTATTTGCTTAACGTTCGGTAAAAGAAGTGATTTGTATGGTTAATAATTAAAGAATCGCATTGGAGGATTGTATCTTTTATGTACTGTGTAACTATCGTAAAAATGCGTATTATTATAGTGTAAACATTGTATAGTTCAATTGCGTGACTTGTGTGAGTTGCAAGAATTGTGTGGTCGATTTGTGGGTTTATACATAGTGCAGTTATGGGTTAGTTCTTTCGTGAATATTTCATAGCTGTTTTGTGTATTTTATATGTAGTGAAGTGTCAGAAGTGTTGTGTTACTTATTTTTGATTTTCAAGCATAGCACAAGTAGTGTACGTTGGTTTGTGTGTTGATATGCATGCATGGTACAGAAAGTGTGTGTGTGTGTGTGTGTGTGTGTGTGTGTGTGTGTGTGTGTGTGTGTGTGTGTGTGTGTGTGTGTGTGTGTGTATTAGTGCGCGCGCGCATGTGTGTGTGTGTGTGTGTGTATTAGTGCGCGCGCGCATGTGTGTGTGTGTGTGTGTGTGTGTGTGTGTGTGTGTGTGTGTGTGTGTGTGTGTGTGTGTGTGTGTGTATGCGCGCGCGCCTGTGTGTGTGTGTGTGTGTGTGTGTGTGTGTGTGTGTGTGTGTGTGGTGTGTGTGTGTGTGTGTGTTTGTGTGTAAAGTGCAGGTAACTCACAATTTGCTTTGTGTGTTTCAAATGTGGTGCAGATAATGCAGAGTTTAATTTGCGTGCTCTGTGCGTCGTGCAAGTATTTTCTAGTTGATTTGTGTGTTCTGTATTTAACGAAAGTATTCCGCAGTCATTTGCAGTGGGAGTAAATGCAAGAAGGGTGCCCACGTTCTGCTTAAATGTGTGCCTTTCCATTGCTTGATATCATAATTATTTTCTGAATTGCCTGGGGAACTGAGCGGCTCTCTGCCTATATAGTTTTGTCTTCGCATGCGTTGATTTGTGCGTGTAACAAAAGTAGGGTATCATAAAGTTATCATTGCAATATAGCGTTTTAAGTGCATGTTAACATACACATTTAATACGCTCAAGCATGCTGGCAAACGCACTAACAAACATGCCTATGGACACACGCATGAACGCACGTGCATACAGACACACACACACACACACACACACACACACACACACACACACACACACACACACACACAACACACACTGACTGATGATTAAGGTGGACTTCAGAAGAGATCCTAAAACAGCAAGTGATCTCTAGATTTTACAAAACAATTTCTCCTTTGGCTGGCTGTAGATGTACGACGCAAAGATGACAGAATACTGACCTGACTTCTGTCCTTTGTCTTAGAAATCCAAAGACAAGCTGACACTGAAGAAGTGAAATTTTTGAGGAATAATTTCTATTTTTTTTCACAAACCCATGGGAAGGGCCTAAAAATGGAAAATTTTACTGAAATTTCTCCCCAGGCTAACTCGAGTGTGTGCCCAGCTCTGTGGCAAGGTTGTTCATGACTCCTGCCGGGAAAGGTCGTGGGTGGATTTCTAAAAGGCATTTCCTTGTGGGGTTTTTCCCCTAAAGGGTTCTCCCTTGTCTTGACTCTGCTATGGGTTCAATGGAAGGTGAGATGCCACCGATTTTTGCCCATTAAGGGGCGAGTCTCGGGTGTTGCTCAAGTTTCCCGGCAAACGCAGGGCCCGTGTCCGGGGTTTGGGTTGACGTGGGGGGATATACAAGAAAGAAAACATAGGTAAGCCCCGTCTTGAAGTCCCAGATCTGATACGAGTCTGTGGCATTATCTTTATCACCCTCATCCTTCGATCGCTAAAATAGATGTCCAATTCTGTGGCCCTTCACGCCCGTTTCATAATGACTTGATTTGATCCTCCCCATGGTAATCCCCTTGGTTTTTTTGTTGGGGTCACGATTTGGAAATTTTAGGAGGGACGTTGGGGTGCCCTTGGAAGGAGGTTCTTTTACTCTGGCTCGAGTCAAAGGGTTATTGTGCCCGTGGGCTAGTAGGGGGCCTTTTCCCGCTGTTGATAAAAAACAGGCGTTATTTATCCCCTTGACGTGACTCGGCGCAGGGATGGGTTGATTGTGTCGACATTGATTGATGCCTGGGATGTCGGTGCTGCGGCCGGGGCGGACGGACGGGTGTTGCTGGGGAGGGGGGCCCCAGAATGAGCGGTGTGGTTTTTTTGCCACTAAAAGTAGCACGGAATTGAACAAAAAGGTTTCTGTGCGTGTTAAAACACTTTTAAAAATTTTAACAGTTCCATCTTTTCTTTACCGGTTTTTTGCTCGTGGGTCCAATCTTTTTCCTGCCAGCTCATCCCTTTGCAATAGGGACACAAACCTTAAACAAAAAAATTTCTCCAGGGTGTTAAGTGTTAGATCCCCAAAGGGAAAAGATGTTACCCTTAATATGCCATTTTCTAAAAAGATTTTGGGAAACTCTCTGGTTAAAAAATTTTAAAAAAAGGAAAAGTCCCCAAATAAAAAGGAAAAAATTTCCCCCAGGAAACCCCAAAATTTATTCCCTTAAATCGTCAGTAATTCATTGTTCAAACAATAAAAAGCAAAATTTAAAAAAAGTGATGGCCAAAAATATTTACAAAAAACCCAGTCCCTATTCCATCACCCTTAGGCAAAAAAATAAATCATGTTTTCCACTTGGGTGTGTTTGACCCCGTTCTCGTGTTAAAATTTCCCCTACCATAATAACTCTATCCTTATTTATACCTGCGACAACTTTCCCCTGTAAATTGTGCCCTGTTTTAAACGTAAATTCATAAACTGTCCACATCAGAAAAAAAGGGATACCCCACCAAACCCTATTTTATCCAGTTTAGCACTTAGCTAACTGTTTTTCATTTTATTTTTGTTTCAAAAGTGAATTGTGCCGAAGCCTCGCAAAGCCTTTTAATACCCCCCCCCCCCCTTCCCCCCTTTAATTTTTGCAATTTGAAAGTGACGACCTATTCTTTTCAACAGGAGTTTTCAGTTTGAAAATATTCCCCCCAAAAAAACGTTTTTAAATTTTCGTTAAAAAAAAAAATCTAGAAACTTAAAGTTTTTAAAAAAATCGACCAAACGTCACTTCTAAATTTGAATAAGTCGAAAATTGGGCCTTGAAGGGTTTGCGCAGTTATTTAGTCTGCAAGTGAAGATTTTTTTCTACTTCACCCTTTTCAGTTTGTTTACCTTCATCAATGAGTAACTAACCCGGCTTTCGTTCCCTGCCGGCATAGAGAGAGAGAGAGAGAGGAGAGAGAAGAGGGGGGGGGAAAGAGAGAGAGAGAGAGAGAGGGGAGAGGGGGGGAAGAGGAGAGAGGAGGGGGGGCATTTCATGCTAAAAATGATCTCAAAATATTGTATGTTGAATTTCGTTATGTTTGATATAAGTTTAGCCTTTTGTCGTTATTTAAAAATATTACACATTCTTGATTTTGAAATGCCTTTGGTTTTAGAAAGATGAAAATATCTTCGACCAATCTTTTTGATTGTACTATCTCGTATTCGGTAGGTGGGGGGGCAATTCAACGACCAATTTCTTAAAAGCTTTGCCAACTCCAAGTTTTCCATCTCTCACTGTTGACTCACCCGGATCAACACTCCAAGGGGGACACGGGGGTCCGCTTCTTCCGTGGCAAGGTATATCCCCTCTCTGTTTGCTTTTATGACCCTCTCGCGTTTCTCTGCCCCCTTTCCCCCAGGGTCGGCGCAATCCTCTTTTTAGATTTGTGGGTTTTTTGGGGCTGTTCCCTCTGTCCCTTCATGACCTTAATACTGAAAAGTCACACTCGGTCAATTTACCAGTAAGTCCAGGAAATGTATCGGGAAATTTCCCTTTCTATGGGGGGGGTGTGTTGGCAAGGTTTAGTAGCTTGTTTCTTCCCTTTGCCTCAGCATTAAAAGCAGTATGTTTAAAAAAAAACTTATGTACTTTTTTTTGTATTTTAGCCCAAAAAAAGACAGTGTGGACGGCAGATGTTGTTAAGGATTTTGAAATCCAAGGGTTTGCTGCAATGATATTTGGTGAATTTTTCCCTTTTCCCCCCCCCTTCCCTCTCCTTTTGCCACCCACGGCACCCACACACAGTGTGACATTTAATTGGTCACTTGTGGGGGGTATATCCTGATGCTTATCAACCAAACACCCACTATGGACAGTCTGTCTTGACATGATCAGGGGAAAAGAGGAGGGAACAGTAAAGCAAAAACAAGTACGTTTTCCTCCCATAAAAAACCCAACACAAGTCTTTTATTCAAAATTTGGCCCGCCTTTTAAATTGAAAAAAGTCAGCAAATACAAAGATGAAAAAAATCTAAAATGGGGGGAAAAGCAACGCAGGCCAAACAATCCCTCCGTCATCAAAGTAAAGACTTGGGAAAGATTTGAACTTTAAGGGGGGGGGAAGGGGGGGTGGGGGGTGCGGGGGGGGGGGGGGGTTGTGTTTAAGTGAGGAGGAAAAAAGGAACTGAAAATTTAAAAAAATTAAAATTTTAGTTGAAAAATCTTTACTAGTGCATGAGGGATTTATCGCAATCCCTGGATCGGCTCACGGGAGACCGGTGATTGGTCGGCTTTGGGGTCAAATAGAGACCAACCACAGTCCTTTTTTTACTGTTTGGGGTTTTCACCCCCAAGGGTTTTAAACAAAAATCCAACAGCAAACCCCCCCCCAAACAGCCGCAAGGGTATTCATGAAACAAAACGAAAGTGGGGGAGGAAAAAAAAAATTTCTGAAAAACGAAAAAAATGATGCAAAAAAGTATAAAATTAGGGACAAAGTTTGGCCTCTGCCGAGGGGTCCCCCAAAGGGTACAAGGGGGATGAAAACAAACACAAAGCGAACAAAACAAATAGAAATGCCTGGATTGAAATTGGGGAAGAAATTGGGAAAAGAAACGGGCGGGACGTAAACAATAAAAAAGTAGGTAACTCTTGCTCCCTAAAAACCCCCAACACAGGTAACTTTTTTCAAGACTGGCACGCCTTTTAAAACTGAATAAATCGAAAATAAAAGACGAACAATCTAATAGTGGGGGAAAAGCAAGCGCAAAAAAAACAACCCCCCGATACATAATGAATTTTCAAAGTTTGAACTAAAGTGGTGGTGGTGGTGGGGGGGGGGGGGGGGGGGGGGGGTTGAAGATGAGGAAAATAGGAACATGAAATTAAGAAATATATCATAGATATGAAAACTCTTCACTAGCTGCATGAGGGAACCATCGCAATCCCTCTTGAGGCACATTTATTGTATTGCCTGCTCTAGGCCTTTCGTCCACTGGATCGGATCATCAGGGAGACACGGCTGATTGTGTCTGTGCTCCTGGCGTCAAATAGAGAAACACCACAGTCCATAATACTGTGGTGGCTCACCACCAGGGTTCAAAAAAGAATCCAACAGCACACCCCCAAAGCAGCAGCAAAGGGTAGTACATGAAACAAAACGGAAGGAGGGGGAGGAAAAAAGTTGCTGAAAAACGAAATGCATGATGCAAACAGTATAAAATGTAGGGTGAAAATCTTTGAGCTACGCCTGAGGATCCACCAAGGATATAAGGGAGATCAAAAGACAAACACAAAACGAACAGAAACAAATAGAAATAGTCTCGATTTAATTGAACGAAATTGGAAATGAATGAGGCAGGGAACAGTAAACAATAACAGTAGGGTAACTCTTGCTCCCATAAGAACCCTAACACAGAGTAACTTTTATTCAAGATGGCACAGCCTTTTAAACTTGATAAAGTCAGACAAATATAAAGGACGAATAATCTAATAGCGGGGGAAAAAACAAGCGCAGGCCAACAACCTCTCGTATCACAGTAATGACTTGGCAAAGATTTGAACTTCAGGGATGGGAGGCGGGGGGAGGTGTTAAGGATGAGGAAAATAGGCACATGAAATTAAGAAAATAATATTTTCTTCTGCTGATGGTAGTCCTTCGGATCCGAAGATGACGTTAGCGTTTCTGCAATCATCGATGTACGCGGAGGTGGCTCTGCAGCCCCAATTTGGAGGCGCAGAGTCTGGAACAGTGGGGGCACTGGAAGTCTGTTGTCGTGATCACTGCTGCTGCTGCTCTGTGGCGTTGATCCCTGGCGGCAGTCAGCTTTTGGCGTCGAGTACTTTCGAAGTTGGTAGCGGTGTCACTGTATAAGACAGTAGACAGGGATATATGTATTAATATATCCCCCGTTATAACCACCCTTTCCCCTTTTACTAAGTATGAACGCACACAACAAACACACACAAAAGAAAATACAGTGCACAAACAGAAGGCTTTATTTGCATTCACACACGCACTCTCACCCACAGAATGGCAGTGAAACACCAATACCTTTATATACCGACACATAGGCAGTTTTCCCACAATACACACACACAAAAAAACAAACAAACCCCAAAAGAATCCAACAATACTATCAATACTCGACCATCAACCCATGGCCCCTTATGCATACCGTGCACGCATGTGCTGCACGTTTACATATAACAACCTTCCCTCAGGAGGCACAATACACACCTCAGCCCACAAAGGCTAATACCGAAGGAACAGGGTGACTATCAACCCGGGAACCCCCGGTGAAATCCCAAAAAAACCCCCCTTGAACCCCTTT
>CM031611.1:23254407-23257248 GCA_018398815.1 Conus ventricosus | reverse complement strand
ACTTGAAAACGTGATTTAACAATCGAGTCACATGAAAGACAAGACCATTGAAGAAGTTTGCGCGAAATGATGTATTGAATGACCAGGAAAACATAGATTAAACAAAACTGAAATCTGAAAAGTTAGTAAATTAGTATTGAAAACGGATAACCCTACACAGTATGTTTGTTTGTAGATAATCGTTATTTTGGTTATTGAAGTCTTACTTGTCAGAGAACAGGGAAAGGGGCAATTCTGGGTTACTTCGCCCGAAACTGGGTGAGGGCGGAAGTGGCCCAGAATGCCCCTTTCCCTGTTCTCTGTATGCATATATATATATAAATATATATATATATATATATATATATATATATATATATATATATATATATATATATATATATTTGTAAAGAATACTTTTAAAAAATGAAGTGTAAAATCAACAAGCTTGTTTCGAACCTCTTGCTCTCACCAAGCTGCTCTGTAAGTTGCTGGAACGGTGCGGTACTTATCCTTGGAATTTATTAGTTTGTTATATATATATATATATATAATATATAAATATATATATAATATATATATATATATATATATTATATATAATATATATATATATAGATGAATATAATTAAAAAGCCTAAAATGACTTTAAAAGTGCTCGACCCCTTGGGGAGCAACATTTGTTAATGATATTAATAATATCATTAACAAATATATAATATATATATATTATATTATATATATATATATATATATATATATATATATATATATATATTTATATATATATAATTTGTAAAGAATACTTTTAAAAAATGAAGTGTTAAAATCAACAAGCTTGTTTCGAACCTCTTGCTCTCCTCGGGATATTCTTTTGGGGCACGCTATCTGTCTTCTTTTGCGTGCGGGACCTGAGTCCATTTCTGCACGTGCGAGCGCTTCACGTGTGGTCTGTGGTTCTTGTTGGGGTCTGTTCAGGTGGCGTGCGCTAACAAAGATTTCCATTTGTGCCTGCAATTGTTTACTATTTCTACTTTTGTGTTCAAGGTTGCTAGGTGTGGTTTACATAATATTAACCATTTTTCTGTGGAGCATAGATTGCATCTTTTTGAAATATTGTTGTATGATGTTGCTCTTTTTATGATTTTCCATGATATGTTGTAGTCTATTTTTTTATCTTTGAGTCTCCAAATGTATTTACTCAGCTCTGTTTGATTTTTTGTATTTTTCATTTTTGAATGACTGTTTGTGGTTTGCGTATCTGGTTTTGAAAGTGTTTTCTGTGATCCCTATATATGTTTCTTTTTCATTTTCTGAAGTTACCGTAGCTTGGTATACAATGTGCTGTGAAGGCATTTGTTGCTTAGGGGGCACTTGTTCTTTTTAGTGCAGTTGCAAGATGTCCTTTCAGCACCCTTCTCTTTTATGTTGCTTTTCATTTTATTAGATGAATCAATTATGTTTTTAAGGTTAGGCATGCATGAGTATGATAGTTTGATGGTGTTTTTTGTTGAATATTTTGCACAGTTTGTGTTCTTTTGGAAATGGTGTTGCAAGATTTTAAAGAATTCTTTTCCTACATTTGTTTTTACTTGTCCATCGTATGGTGGGTTGCACCATATGATCTTTCTTTTCCTATTTTTCTTATTTCTGTTCGTGTTATTGTCTGGACTGTATTGTAGTTTGTAATTGTAACCACTTTTTTGTAATGCTTCTTGATATTCTGTTGCTGCATCATTGAATGCGTTTTCATGCATGACAAGTTGGATAGTCTCTTGTTTATACCATTGGGTATTGTTTTTAGTATGGATGGTGGGTGGTTGCTTTTGATATTTACGTAGATTGGTATGTCATTGGTTTTTTTGTATGGTTTGTACACGTGGGCATTGAGGTCTAATGTTATGTCTAGGTAATTCACTACTTTTGTGTTTGCTTCTATTGTGATTTTTAAGTTGTGGTTTTTAAAGATTTACATAATTCTTTTCTTGTTTTCAATGGTTCTTGGATTATTGTTTAATGCAGCGAGGGCCGTCATCTCTGTATAAACCGACCTGTTTTCCAAGTTGTTTTTGGATGTTGGATAGCATGAATAGTCCGACTAGTTCACATGTTTCGGCGCCATCATACGATCCATGGTTACATCAAATGTGGAGTTTTTGCTCGTTTTTTTATTCCAAGTTTCATTTCTGCTATGGAGTAAGGTTTTCTTGGTGTGGAAAATAATCTCCATTTCTGACTCTGTTATATTTGTGTATTTGTTGGCAAATTCCAAAGCTTTATTGAGTATTTCTTCATCATGGATGGATAGAAGTCTACTATGTCAAATGTAATGAACATTGTATTTCTCTGTTTATTGAGTTTCTTAAACCATTGTATGACCTCATAGCTGTTTTTTCCAAAGGTTGCAAAGGCTGACAAAACTAGCAATTTTTACAAAACTCTCAACTCTTTAATAAAAACATCCAGAAAAACTACAAGAAAGCTGACAAACCTACATACAGCAACATCCGCTAAAAAGAAAAAGAGCTTGCACACCGCATGGAGTTTAAGCGACAGGGTAGAGGCAACAGCAAACAAAAACAGCCTTCATAACACTACAAAGACCACAAGCCTAACTTCCAAAACAACCCAACATGTAGACTAATAAACCCATCTAAATCCGAACTGGGCAAAATAAGCAAGAGAATTTTGGAAAAGGCTATAGAAGATGTAAAATCAAACACCGAATACAACCTTTGGAAAAACAGCTATGAGGTCATACAATGGTTTAAGAAACTCAATAAACAGAGAAATACAATGTTCATTACATTTTACATAGTAGACTTCTATCCATCCATAGATGAAGAACTACTCAATAAAGCT
>CM031611.1:23204407-23244407 GCA_018398815.1 Conus ventricosus | reverse complement strand
TTAAAGGACATATACAAATCTTATACCGCATTTTCTTAGTTTCATGATGTTTTAACGTTATTTGCTTGATTTCAGATTACCATGTCATGGAGCTTGCTTATACATCGGGATTTTGAATTATGTTCATTACATTTAACAACGGTGGTGACAGGTTTTAGTTAGTTTGTAATCAGTGCTCAGTTTGAAAACACAACCTTTCCCGATTCATCTTCTGCCCCTATTTGTACATACCATACCCTATATTCTAATGATTTATCGCTCACCCCCTTTTTCCCTCCGGCACCCACCCTTCCCCCTCCCCCCTCTCCGTTTCTCCCTCCGCATCTCTCTCTCTCTCTCTCTCTCTCTCTCTCTCTCTCCTCTCTCCTCTCTCTCTCTCTCTCTCTCTTCTCGTTGTCTTCCTCTTTCTCTCCCTCTCTCCCTCCGTCTCCCCCTCCCCCCTCCCCAATTCCTTTCCCCTCTTTATTTCATTCCTTTTCAATCTTTCTTCCTGATTTTTCTTTCAAAATAACGCCTATCCTCCATTTAATCCCCCTCCGCACCCCCTCCCCTGATACCGCCCCACCCACCCCCCCCACCCCCACCCCCATCACCCGCATTTTTCTCCCTACTCCTCCATCCTCATCCCCCTCTCCCCATGTGTCTATTGCCCCTCCCCTCCAATCCATACCTAGTGTCTTTGCGCATTGATATGTGTTAGCTATACAATGTATGTCCATCTGTCCAATATTTGACATATATTGGTTTCCCATCGGTTCCCCGCCCCAGGCCCCCCTCCCCCTGTTCTATGTACAGTCAGAGCCCTCTACCTCAACCCCCCCCCCCCCCCTCCGTGGTACTGTGTTAGCTTCTCACCAGACCCATGGGGACACATCCCTTCTTTCTGCCTCTCTTCTATCTCTGCCCCCTTCTTCTGTTTTCTCTCTCTCTCTCTTTCTCTCTCTCTCACTCTCTCTCTCTCTCTCTCTCTCTTTCCTCTCCTCTCTCTCTTCTCTCTCTCCTCTCTCTCTCTCTCTCTCTCTCTCTTCCTCTCCCTCTCTCTCCCCCCTCCTTCTCCTCCTCCTCCTTCTTCTTCTTTTGTGTGTGTCTGTTGAAGAATGGAACTGTAATAACATATGCACGTATCGGAAATGAAATGAGTAAACGATAAACAGTAAACAAGTGGGGTATGTTTGCTCCCATAAGGAAACCTAACACAGAGCAACTTTTATTCAAGACTGGCACAGCCTTTTAAACTTGAATAAAGTCAGACAAATACATGACGAACAATCTAATAGTGGGGAAAAACAAGCGCAGGCCCAACAACTGAACTGTCTTCATAGTAATGTCCTGGCAAAAATTTGGACTTAATTTAAGGAGGGGAGGGGAGGGGGAGTTTGAAGATGGAGAAACTGGGAACATGAAATTTAAAAAAAAAAAAGTTACAAATATGAAAACTCTTCACTAGCTGCATAAGGGAACCATCGCAATCCGAGCAGGCAAAACAAATATATCTGCCTTCAAAAGGGATTGCGATGGTTCCTTATGCAGCTAGTGAAGAGTTTTCATATTTGTAACTTTTTTTTTTAATTTCATGTTCCCAGTTTCTCCATCTTCAAACTCCCCTCTCCCCTCCCCTCCTTAAGTCCAAATCTTTGCCAGGACATTACTATGAAGACAGTTCAGTTGTTGGCCTGCGCTTGTTTTTCCCCCACTATTAGATTGTTCATCTATGTATTTGTCTGACTTTATTCAAGTTTAAAAGGCTGTGCCAGTCTTGAATAAAAGTTGCTCTGTGTTAGGTTTCCTTATGGGAGCAAAACATACCCCACTTGTTTACTGTTTATATGCACGTATATTAATAAAGGGTTTCTGTTGGACGCAGGTGGTGTTGGATTGTAGATCATTTCCTAAGTTTATACTACATTTTCTTTATTTCACCATGTCTTCACGTTATCTGTCTAATTTCAGATTGTCATGTTATGGAGCTTTCTCCAATCATAGGGATTTTAAAACATGTTAAATAAATCTTACTTGGGTGCCATATCATTTACAAAATTTATACTACATTTCTTGGTTTCACTATGTCGTTACCTTATTCATTTAATTACAGATTGCCATGTTAGGAAGCTTGCTAAATCACTGGAATTTTAAAATATGTTAATTACATTTACAAACAATGATGGTATGTCATACAACGGTAGTAGGTCATTTACATAATTTATACTACGCTTTCTTAGCTTCACTATGTCTACAGTTATCTATTTAATTCCTGATTGCCGTGTTATGAAGGGTGTTTTATCTTTGGGATTTTTAAAATGATGTCAGTTACTTTTTACAATTGTGGTCTTGTGACATATTTAACCACAAGTTTGTTGTGTGTTTTGGTTCATCCCCCTCCCCCCCACCTCTCGCTGGATTCCTTTTTCTGCCCCCTATTTCTTTGTTTTTCTATGTTTGTAGTCCTCACGTCATTTTGCTTCTCCATCGCTCTCCCCTCAACCTCCCCTCTCTCTTCTCTCTTCTCTCTCTATCCCTATCTCTCTCTCTCTCTCTCTCTTCTCTCTCTCTTCTCTTTCACTGCCGCCCTACCTATAACTCTTTTTCACTCTCTGTCTCTCTTCCATTCATTTCTCTTTTCTTTTCTTCCCCTCCCCCCCCCACCCCCCAACCCTAGAAAAAAACACACAACCACCCTCCACCCTTTTGTTTCATTCTTTTCACATGCGCTTCTCACTTTTCCTTCTTAATAATGGAGTTATCCTTCATTTTCATCCCAATGTACGTACCCCAACCCTCCACCCCGGCTCACATCAGCCCACCCCGCCACCTCCACCTATTACTCCATCCTTCACCATTCTCTTTTCCTGTTTTCGCGGCGCGCGTGTGGATTGTGTGTGTGTGTGTGTGTGTGTGTGTGTGTGTGTGTGTGTGTGTGTGAGTGTGTGTGTGTTTGTGTGTGTGTGTGTGTGTGTGGTGTGTGTGTGCGGTGCCCCCCCCCCCCCCCCCCCCCCCCCCCCCCCCCCCCCTACCCCCCCCCCCCGTGTGTGTGTGTGTGTGGTGTGTGTGTGTGTGGGTGTCGTTGTGTGTGTGTGTCCCAAGCCCCTACCCCTCGATCCGACTATCTTTGGTATACGTTGATATGGGTTGGCCATGGCATCTACTCTCCTTATGACTGGAATTATGACATACTCGGTTTGCTTCTTCATCCCCCCACATTCCCCTTTACCCCCTTCTTCTCTGTACTTCCTCCACCTTTTCCACCACGTCCCCGTCCCCGTTCCCTGGGGTCAGCTTTTCAACGTCCCCCAGTGCGAATACATCATCTCTGTCTCGCTTTTCTTTCCAAGCCCCCCCCACCCCTTCTTCTATTCATCCACTCTACCTTGTTTCTATCTCTCTGTCTCCCTCTCTCTCCCTCCCCCCCCCCTTCCCCCCACCCTTTTGTGTGGAGTGTGAGAGTGTGTGTGTGTAGGGGCGATTTGTTTTCTTCAATTTAACGTCTTCCACATAGTATTTAAAACGGGGGGAGGGGGGGGGGGGATGGGGGAGGAGGAGGGGGGGGGGGGGCTTTTTCGTGTGTATGTTTTATGTCCTTGGCTAAGGAATTTTTTTTTAAAACAAAAAAAATAGAGTCAAAAAATGAGATTAAAAAACAAAAATTACAATCAATGTCTATAAAAAATGCCAAAAGGCTATGAGTAAACATTTCGCTATTAAACAAACAGTGGCTTTTTAAAAAACGTCTTAAAATACAATTTTCAAAATCACTTGTTAGAAAAGGTCTTAACCTTACATTAAAAAAAGAGGTTTGGGTAAAAATTTGTTCCCACAAAAGATTTAACTTTTTTGCTGTATTTTTGATAAACAATTAAGTTTTATCCTTAGATGCGAACAAAACTTTTGAATTTGTTCGCCAATATTAAAAAAATTTTTGTTATCCAAACCCGATATCAATATACTATTCTTGGAGATTATCTTTTTCTGGGTATCCCTTTTAAAACTCTGCTCCATACTGCCTGTTCCAGCAAATGAAAACCCCTCCTGAATGGAAAAAGGAACATAAAAGTTCATGGATTCTGTCCCTTTCCCCTTGTGCCCTTTTTGTACTTTTCAGCCCACTCATTTGAAGAAAATCCAATATGTAAAGGAACCCAGCTTAAGGAAACGTTGGTCCTTTTAAAGTTAAATTTGAATTAATTGCTGGTCTCTAACTAACTTAAGTCTTTTTTTTGTAATCTGATGATTTTAAAGATAGATTTACGTTTGAAAATCACCAAAAAATAAGATTAAAAAAAAACTGTATGGAAAATCCTAGAAATTTGAGACCCAAAAATAGCAGTAATTTTCACAGTAAAGATGGATCGATTTTTGCCAATGAGTACGATTTTTCCCTTTTTGGGCGCGGTATTACAAAGGCGACCCCCCCCGGTATCTTTAGGAGTGAACCCTTTTATAACTTTAAATATTTGGAAAAGTTTTTGTATAGTAATTGAACTCAGTTTTAATAATGTTTGGATTTCATTTTTTCAGTCAGTAAAAAAAATTTTTCAAACTGCGCTTTATTCACAGGACAAGGGGGGGCCCTTGATTTTGTTCAAATTATTTGGATTTATAACCCTTTTGAGTAAACTGATAGAAGTGGAAATTGATTTAAAGATGATATCTGTTGCCTTTAGGAAAATTTCAGTTCCTCGATGCAAATTGTTACTTGTCGAACTTCTAAGCGTATTTAGCGCATGAAAGATTTCGGTATTCGCCCAAAAGGGAAAAATTCCCAAATTTCTTTAAAATTTCCGCGTTGAGCGTAAAAAGGGCACCCAAGGCAAGCCACAACCCTTGAAAAACTAGTTTTGAAGTTTCTTAAGTAGGTATTTGGGGGCGCTTAGAGCGCCGTTTTGGTATTGAAACGCCTTTTTTGGTATGGCATACGAAAACGGCGTTTCAATACCAAAAGGGCGTCTTAGGCCCCCGCCTTTTGGGGGGTTTTAACCCCAAAAAACGGCGGGGGAGAAAACGCTGTTTTATACTGTCCAAAAAAAAGAAACCAATTTTTTTTATTTCAGTCTTTTCATGCGTCATTTCATTCAAAATATTACAATCACAGAAGAAATAAGACAAGTCTGTTTTAAATGTCAATTCATTATTTTAATATTCAACTGGACAGAGTTCCCTGTTTAAAAGGGGGGCATGTTTCTGTCAATATTTTCTTAATTTTTTTCACGAAAAAAATTGCTTTTTCTTTTTGTGCACATGCCCGTTTTTGTTTTGGGCATACAAAACAGCGCCCAATCGAAAACGGCGTTTTTCTCTACCCGCCTTTTTGGTACCTGACCCCTTAAAGGGACCTCTTTCGTCATCGGGTTTCAAATCTCAAAAATCTGCTTTTCTGCATGATTGGATTTGGCGTCCCGGGGACCATTCAGGGTTTATTTTTCCAGATGACAACCCACCTTCGGCTTGGGTTGTAGGGGGAAAAAATAAACCCCCCGGGTCCCCTCGGATGATCAAACCCCCATAACAACCTGCCCCTCATGGTTAATAATTTTGGGCCCCACTTGTTTGATTTTGGGATACTGACCCAAAAACCGAAAAATTTTCTGCCAAAAAAACTCCCCAGAACCAAACCGGTTTTATATATGCAAAAACCACAGACAATTTAAGAACGCAATTTAGATTAATTAAAATTGACTGACAGAAAAAAATGAAAAGTTTACCACAAGAAGAACCGTCCCTCGGGTCGCGACCGAAATACAAGTACTAATTTTTAAAAACCCCAATTTCACAAAAACGAAAAAAAACAATTTTTGTCTTTTTAAATTTTTCAGTTTCCATTGTTGCCCCGGGGTCTTTAAACCATTGTTGACCACTGTTTGGCATTGGGGACTTGTGGCATACTATGGGGCCGGGCATATAGGGGCTGTGGAATGGCCCACGCCAGAAAATCACCTACCCTCATTTTTCGATACGAAAATTTATCAAGTGCTCTTGGGTAAATAGGGCCGGGGGAAACTAACGACGGGGGATTCCCCTTTCTGGTTTTTTCCTGCCCCCAAGGGCTCACCATTGCCAACACCCTTTCCCCCCCACAAACTGTCAAGAAAACAACCTGGCATGCGCCAAAAGGGAAATACCCCAAAACCCAAATCGATTTTGTCCTCACTCCGCGGCGCTTCAAATAAAGCTAAATAAAGCAAAGACGGGGAATACCCCGGGCGTTAGGCACGACCACGATCCGTGTGCTCACAATGAGATAAAAATTAAAAAAAAAAGTCCCAAGCTGCGCACCCACGATCAAGTTTGACCTGGAGATTTAAAAAAACCCAAATAGAAGAGGCTTTCCCGGGCACAGCTCGGGGGGCGGTTCCGGCCTCAACCTCCTGGACAGGAAAAAACGACCCACAAACACTTAAATGGGGCAGCGCGAAACAGCAGAAGGTACTTGGCGACAGAGGAAGAAAACCAAAGCATGGACTCAAACAACATCCTTGACCTCTGCAAAAAAGAAGATCATGAAGAATACAAAAAATTTCCCAGCCCTGAACAAGCCGCACAGTACGAAAAACCAACAACCTTGAAAAGAAGGAAATGTTGAAGCCAAAGAAAAATGGATAAAAAACTGGAGAACATGAGAAAGGTAGGGAAAAGGGGAAACAGCAAACATCCTCACCACACTAAAAAACCCACCAAACGCAGCAAAACAGTGCAGTCATCGAAAACCTCAGGCGAGCTGCGACAGAAAGCCCCGCTTTTTTTGAACAAGGGACACAGTACCCCCAAGAATTTTACAACTACCCTATACAGCCAGAGACGTCTGTTTGGGGGGATCAAACCATAAAGGGAACCTTACCACTACCAGTGATGAGAAAAAGGGAAGAAGCCATCGGCACCCTTCCCGGGCAGGAAATCCCCTGGACAGAAAATATTCCAGCAGAGCTCTCAAACATGGGGGAAGGAATTGGGTCACTCAGTAACATCGATTTTCAAATTTCGGGAGACAAAACAGTGGCCCCCAGAAATGACTCAATCACTATTCCCCCCGCCCAAAAAGGGAAATCTACGCCCCAAAGCCAGAATACAGAACAATAAATTCATAGCCCCACCAAAAATCAGCTCAGAGTCATCTTGAATCGACTGAAGAAAAAGGCGGAGAACCCCTGGGGGGAAAAAAAGCGGGGCAGGGGAGGCAAAGCACAAGAACAGATCTTTCCCCGCCGGGTACGATGGAAAACATCTGCAAACAAAAGATGTTCCACAACTTCATTGACTTTGGAAAACGTTTGACAGGGGGTGGCACAAGGGGGTTTCTGGGCAGGTGCCAAAATTTTGGCATAGAGGAGGGCTCCCAAACCAACCAGGCCTGTTAACACCGCCGCAGGCATCCCCTCAACAACCAATTGGGGACTACTTTAAGACCACAGTTGGAGTCCGTCAAAGGGTGCCGCATCTCCCTACTTTCAATCTTTCCTGGAAAAAATCATGCGTAAACCCTCCCAACTTTTCCCTCCACTGTCCCCCATCGGGAGGAAAAACCATCAATAATCTAGGTTCGCAGATGACATCGACCCGAGGGGGAGCAACGAAAAACTCAAGACTGACAAAGGACTGGGAAAAAAGGGCAGGGGCTAGGAAGGAATGAGCACAGAAAAAGCAAAGTCCTGGGCAACCACAACCCAAAACCCATGCTGAAAACTACTAAAGGGCAAAAGTTGAAGAAATGGGCGCTTTCAAATACCCTTGGCGCCACCTCACCAAAAACGGTCCTCAAAACAGAAATCAAGACCAACTAGCGATCGCACAGCACAAGGCAAAGCTAAACAAGATCTTTGGGAAAGCAGGAAAATCAGTTTCCCCAAAAGAAGCTGTACAACCCCCGGTCTGTCCCCTGCTTATGGCTGCGAAAGCTGGACCAAAGACAGCAAGACCACCAAGAAATCCAGACTTTTGAAAATAAAGCTTTAGGCGCTGCTCGGGGTTCTTTTGGCAAGACCGAAGACAAAACCTTGTGAGAGCCAAATAACACACTTGCAGGCCCCCCAAAAACCTCTCTTGGCAACAGTCAAGAAGAGGGAAACTGTGTGGTTGGGGAAGCATACGCCACAATTTCCTGCCCAAAACATTTATCCAGGGCCGCGGAGGTAGGAAGGGGGCGACAAACCAAAGTGGAGGCAAAACAAAAAATGGACCAGGAAAGGATGCCCTACGCTGATGCACAGGAGGGGCAGGGCCGGGGGGCGGGGCCGGCTTTGAGGAGGTCTTCATCTCTCCTCCGCCCCTCAGGGGAAAGAAATGATGATGATGATGTGATGCCTTTTTTAAAATCAATCATGCCAGAAAAACAGAATTGAATTTGAACCAATGCACGAAAAAAGGGGCCTTTAAGGCCCCGGGCAGGGAAAAAAAAACGGGGGGTACAGAAGCGCCTCTTCGTGTTGGGGCCCTTTTCGTATGCCCAAAAAAGAAAAAGGCCCCAAACAAAACGGGCCTTACGTCCCCCCCGTTTTGGGGTCAATACAAAACGGGAGACTAAGACGCCGTTTTGGATTGAAACGCCGTTTTCGTATGCCAATACAAAAAGGCGTTTCAATACGAAAACGGCGCTCTGCAGGCGCAAAAATACCTCTTGTCCATAGGACAATTTTGGGTCTAAACGCGAGTACAGGAGTTTTAAAAATTTTCAATCTTGTCCCAGGCTTGTTTTTCTTATAATCTTTAATAGATTTAAACATTTTTTGCCTTAGTAACGATGTAGTAGATAACGTTCCAGGACAACTTTTTATGTAAGACAGATAAGGCCTACCCAGCATTTCACAATATCTTTAACTGAATAGTCGAATTTTTAATTTTAAAACACGGCACCTTTATGGATTGCTGCCATTATTAAAGAAAACATGCTTTTCCCCCTGTAGATAATTCAACCATTTTTTATCCATTAATAAAAAAAATGATCGACTCTCTTTAATAATTTTCTTGATGTATTCAATTTCCCTTTTTGGGTGTTTTTCTTTTCAATTTTAAAAATTCATCGAGATGCATGAGAATCAGAATTTTTTACTAAACCCATGCTTGATAAACGAAATCAACTCGTCCTTTAAATGTTAAATAACAAGGGGGGTAACAAAAACCTTTTGGGAAAACCAAAATATAAGATCTAGAATCGGAATATGCATTCCCACTTGAACCGAATGTTTCTTTATTCAAAAACATTTAATGTAGGATTAAAATGTCCCAAAATCCCCATTTTTTTTCAATTTTTTAAAAAAGGGTTGGGGTCCAGACTTGGGGCAAAGCTTTTGCTGTTTTGTGTGTGTGTGGTTGGTTTGTGTGTGTTTGTGTGTGTGTGTGTGTGTGTGGTGTGTGTGTGTGTGTGGTGGAGTGGGTGTGTGTGTTGCGGTGGGTGTGTGTGTGTGTGTGTGTGTGTGTGTGTGGTGTTGTGTGGTGTGTGTGGGTGTGTGTGCCGCGCGTGTTGTTGTGTGTGCATCTGGGTGTGTGGTTTTGTGTGTGGTTTTGTGTGTGTGTGTGGTGTGTGTGTGTGTGTGTGTACATTTATTTCCTTGTGGTATTTTTCACGTGTCTTAGTTCTTGCTCAAACAATAGCGAATACAGGTGTGGTGTGGTGGTGTGTGTGTGGGGTGTGGTGCGCGCGTCGTGCGTGCGTGCGTGGTGTGTGGTTAGCTTTAAGTGACAAATAAAAAAGGAAAAATTTAAAAGGGCTCAGGTAAGTTTAAACAACAAACACACTCTGTTAAATCAATTTAAAAACCCCCCCAAAAAAATTAGAGACTCAGCGTATCCCAAAATTTGACAGTAGGTTCTTCTGAGTAGGGTACTCCAGAGTCCCCGGGGTGGATATTTGGCAACAAACCCGTCAGGAACGCATTTCTCTGAGGGGATTTTTTCAGACTAAAAAAAGTGTGGACCTTCCTGACAAAGTTTTCTACGGTTGACTAGGCTTCGCTTCTTTCCTAAATCCTTCGTGCCCAGATGACCACTTTTCCGTTTCTGGTGTATGGATGACAGATCTCTCCAACGGTGTGGGATCAGCTCCCGTCCAAGCGTGTCTTCAGCTCCTTCATACTTCAGTTCTTACAAACCTCTACTGTAATACTGGGAAAAGTGACAAATCTGTATCTGGTCTCGAACACACGGCTGAACCCGGCCAAATCTTCAGGCAGCACGCTGAGTGGGGGCCAAACTGGTGTCCCCGAAACAGATTACAACAAAAATTGATCGGTAATGAAATGACTTTGTAAAAACAATGAAAAATTTGCACATGTACCCTCATGCCATTATGCACAATTTGAACCCCCAAAACCCCTTTAAAGCCCCCCCCCCCCCATGCCCGCCACCTTTTCCCTTTTTCTCATACGGTGCCTTTGGACATACATTTTGTGTGTGTGTGGTTGGGGTGTGGTGTTGTGTGGTTTTTGTGTGTGTGTGTGTAAGTGTGGTTTTGTTGGTGTGTGTGTGTGGGTGTGGTTGTTGTGTGTGGTGTGTGTGTGTGTGTGTGGTGTGTTTATTTCTCCATTTAAAAAGTCCCTTCCACTAAAAAAAGGGTTTTAGCGATGGGTTGAAGTATAGGGAAAGGCGATTAACGTGTGGTTTTTTCTGAAAATGTGTCGATGAATAACATTTCTTATAATAGAGTTAGATTGGAGATGGCCAGATACAGGGACAAATTGTGGGGTGAGTGCATTGTTGGGGGCGAGTGTTCTGTGGGGGCGCCGCGGGGGTGTTTTGTGGGGGTGGGGGGTGGTGTGTTTTGTGTGTTTGGGGTGTGTGTGTTGTGGGGTTTTTGTAAAGGTTTTTTTGGTTGGAAAAGTTTTTTTAACCATGGGACTTTACTTATATTTCCCCTCATGGCTGTAGTGTTATTGATTATGTGATATTGTCTGAAGATTTATTTCTAAAACTAAATTGTGATTTAAATGTTGGTGACAAGATAGATTTATGGCACTTACCTGTGGAATTTAGGTTGAATAATAGAGATAGAAATAGTAACATTGCCCAATCTGTGAGCGAACCTTTGCCTGAAGATCGAATTGTTTGGTCTGATGAACCAATCTGTGATCGAACCTTTGCCTGAAGATCGATTGTTTGGTCTGATGAACTTATAAATGAATATAAAGAACAACAACAGTCTAAGGAGTTTTACACAGTGCATGCTAAATGCTCAGACAGAACTTAGTTCTGACATCAATATGTCTATTGATATATTTACTAAAGCACTATGTAGTTCAGCTGCATGCATGATTAGAACTGTAGGAAACGGCCACAGAAAGAAAAATGAGTGGTTTGACGAAGAGTGTGCTCGAAAAAAGAAGAAAGTTATACAGCTGTTAAGAAATGTAAACGTGATAAGAAGGGAGTGGAAGAGAAAAAAGACGCTTACGTCACAGAAAGAAAAGATTATAAACTCATGCTATACAAAAAGAAAAAAGAGTTCGATGATATTAACTAGATAAACTCAAACAATCAATGAATGATTCAAAATTGTTCTGGCAAACAGTTCGATCCATTAACAGGAAATCTGTAATCTATAACAACATCACAACAGAACAATGGCATGACCACTTCTTTAATTTATTTAATGAACCAAACAAAGAACTACATGCAGAAGAGTCTAACTTTACCGAGATTCAGATGAGGAAAGTATTGAGCTTCCTCATAATGCCCTTATTTCTAGACATGAGGTTTACACCAGTATTGGTAACCTCAAAGCTGGAAAGAGTTCAGGGCCAGATAAGATCATAGGCGAATTGTTAAAAAATGCAGATGTTTCCGTTATTGATTTCCTTGTAATGTATTGCAATAAGATATTTGATCTCGGAGTTTTCCCCTTGGAATGGTCAAAATCTATTAGTATACGAGACATAAGAAAGGTGATGCTGATCAGCCAAATAATTACAGAGGTATCGCTTTAACCAGTGTGTTGAGCAAAGTTTATACAAACATTTTGAATAAAAGATTAACTAAATGGGCGGATCTTAAATAATGTTAGCGAACCGCTGACCCTAGCGATCTGAAGCGATCAAAGCTAAGTGAATTTTCGTTGTTTTATTCGTTTATTTATCACCAGACGAAGACCTAAGAGGTCGAAACGCGTTGTGTTTTGTCTTGTGACTCGTTTGTCCACGTTCTCTGGGCGGTTCGCTAACATTTATTTAAGATTTGTTTAGATTTCCGCCTGCAGTCGTCTCGCTTTGCAACTAAATGGGCGGAACAAGAACAAAAAATGATAGAAGAGCAAGCAGGCTTCAGACAAGGATATAGTACCGTTGACCATATTTTTACTCTATATGCAATAGTTAGTAAATTTTTGGCTAGGAAAACAAAACTTTATGTTGCCTTCGTCGATTTTAAAAAGGCTTTTGATTCTGTTGATAGAAATTTATTGTGGTCGATTTTGAGGAAAAAGGGCGTGAAAGGTAAACTGTACTGGGCACTGAAAGGTATGTATAATGAGGTATTAACTTGTGTGCGCAATCAGGGTAGTTACACAGATTATTTTAAGTGCCCAAGAGGTGTAAAACAAGGATGTCTTCTAAGTCCATTATTGTTTTCATTTTTTTATCAACGAATTTGCTATTGAAGTGTCCAAAACAGGCAAACACGGTATCCGACTCATCCCTGGTGCAGTAGAATTATTTCTTTTATTGTTTGCTGATGATGTTGTCTTATTGTCAGAGTCTATGTTGGACTCCAGAACCAGTTAAATGGCCTTAAAAGAGAAGCTGAAAGATTACACTTGTCAGTTAACCTTGAGAGAGAGAGAGAGAGAGAGAGAGAGAGAGAGAGAGAGAGAGAGAGAGAGAGAGACAGACAGACAGACAGACAGACAGACAGACAGACAGACAGACAGACAGGCAGAGGAAGGCATTTCTCTATCAGTCAGTAATATTACAAAACTGTTTAATGGTTGTATTTTTGTACTCCCAGTTTTATAGAACAGTGAGTACTTAGAATGGGAACAAAGAAATGCTGTCTGTGTGTCTGTCCGTCCGTCCGTCCGTGGTCAAAATGTGTTCCACTCGCTCCACTCGAAACTACTGGGTCGATCTTTCTGAAAATTTCTAGGTATGTCCATTATGGGCCACGCATGATGCCCAATGTTTTAGTTTACCGTTATAACCGTTATTAACGGCTGTAACGGCCTGTAACGGTTTTTCTTCTTTGTGGAATATCTCCGAAAGTACTAGGCCGATCTTTGTGAAAATAAGCAGGTATGTTCATTATGGGTCACGGACGATGACCGATGAGTTAGTTTACCCCGTTATAGCCGTTACTAACGGCTGTGACTTCCTGTAACGGTTTTTCTTCTCTATGGAATATCTCAAAAAGTACTTGGCCGATCTTTCTGAAAATATGTAGGTATGTTCATTATGGGTCACAAATAATGCCCGATGTTTTAGTTTACCGTTATAGCCGTTACTAGCGGCTGGAACGGCCTGCAACGGTTTTCCTTCTTTATGGAATATCTCCGAAAGTACTTGGCCGATCTTTCTGAAAACTTGAAGGTATGTTCATTATGGGTCACGAATAATGACCGATGTTTTAGTTTACTGTTATAGCCGTTACCAACGGTTGTAACGGCCTGTAACGGTTTTTCTTCTTTATGGAATATCTCCGAAAGTACTTGGCCGATCTTTGTGAAACTTTGTAGGTATGTTCATTATGGGTCACGAATAATGCCCGATGTTTTAATATAGTTTACCGTTATAGCCGTTACTAACGGCTGTAATGGGCTGTAACGGTTTTTCTTCTTTATGGAATATCTCAAAACGTACTTGGCCGATCTTTGTGAAACTTTGTAGGTATGTTCATTATGGGTCACGAATGATGCCCGATGTTTTAGTTTACCGTTATAGCCGTTACTAACGGTGTAACGGGCTGCAACGGTTTTTCTTCTTTATGGAATATCTCAAAAAGTACTTGACCGATCTTTGTGACACTTTGTTGGTATGTTCATTACGGGTCACGAATGATGCCCGATGTTTTAGTTTACCGTTATAGCCGTTACTAACGGCTGCAACGGGCTGTAACGGTTTTTCTTCTTCATGCGATATCTCAGAAAGTACTTGGCCGATCTTTCTGAAAATTTGTAGGTATGTTCATTTGTAGGTATGTAACGGCCTGTAACGGTTTTTCTTCTTTGTGGAATATCTCCAAACCTACTTGGCAGATCTTTCTGAAAATTAGCAGGTATGTTCACTATGGGTTACGGATGATGCCCGATGTTTTAATTTACCGTTATAGCCGTAACTAACGGCTTTAGCGGCCCATAACAGTTTTTCTTCTTTATGGAATATCTCAGAAAGCACTCTGTCGAATTTTCAGAAAATTTGTAGGTATGTTCATTATGGGTCACGAATAATACCCGATGTTTTCGTTTACCGTTATAGCCGTAACTAACGGCTGCAACGGCCTATAACGGTTTTTCTTACTAACGACTGTAACGGCCTGTAACGGTTTTTCTTCTTTATAAAATATCCCAGAAAGTACTTGGCCGATCTTTCTAAAAATTTGAAGGTATGTTCATTATGGGTCACGAATAATGCCCGATGTTTTCCTTTACCGTTATAGCCGTAACAAACGGCCGTAACGGCCTATAACGGTTTTTATTTTTTATGGAACATCTCCGAAAGTACTTGGCCGATCTTTGTGAAAATTAGCATGTATGTTCATTATGGGTCACGGATGATGCCCGATGTTTAATTTACCCCGTGATAGCCGTTACTAACGGCTGTAACGGCCTGTAACGGTTTTCCTTCTTTATGGAATATCTCAGAAAGTACTTGGCCGATCTTTCTGAAAATATGTAGCTATGTTCATTATGGGTCACAAATAATGCCCGATATTTTAGTTTACCGTTATAGCCGTTACTAACGGCTGTAACGGCCTGTAACAATTTTTCTTCTTTATGGAATATCTCCGAAAGTACTTGGCCGATCCTTGTGAAAATTAGCAGGTATGTTCATTATGGGCCACGGATGATGCCCGATGTTTTACTTTACCCCGTTATAGCCGTTACTAACGGTTGTAAAGACCTGTAACGGTTTTTCTTCTTTATGGAATGTCTCAAAAAGTACTTGGCCGATCTTTGTGAAAATTAGCAGGTATGTTCATTATGGTCACGGATGATGCCCAATGTTTTAGTTTGCCGTTATAGCCGTTACTAACGGCTGTAACGGTTTTTCTTTTTTATGGAATACCTCCAAAAGTACTTGGCAGATCTTTGTGAAAATTAGCAGGTATGTTCATTACGGGTCACGGATGATGCCCGATGTTTAATTTACCCCGTTATAGCCGTTACTAACGGCTGTAACGGTTTTCCTTTTTATGGAATTTCTCAAAATGTACTTGGCCGATCTTATTGAAAATATGTAGGTATGTTCATTATGGGTCACGAATAATGCCCGATGTTTTAGTTTACCGTTATAGCCGTTACTAACGGCTGTAACGGGCTGTAACGGTTTTCCTGCTTTATGGAATATCTCCGAAAGTACTTGGCCGATCTTTGTGAAAATTAGCAGGTATGTTCATTATGGGCCACGGATGATGCCCGATGTTTTAGTTTGCCGTTATAGCCGTTACTAACAGCTGTAACGGGTTTTCTTCTTTATGGAATACCTCCGAAAGTACTTGGCAGATCTTTGTGAAAATTAATAGGTATGTTCACTGTGGGTTACGGATGATGTCCGATGTTTTAGTTTACCGTTATAGCCGTTACTAACGGCTATAACGGCCCACAACAGTTTTTCTTCTTTATGGAATATCTCAGAAAGCACTTTGTCGAACTTTCTGAAAACTTGTAGGTATGTTCATTATGGTAACGGTTGATACCCGATGTTTTAGTTTACCGCTATTGCCGATACTAACGGCTGTAACGGCCCATAACGGTTTTTCTACTTTATGGAATATCTCAGAAAGCACTTGACCGATCTTTCTGAAAATATGTCAGTATGTCCATTAGACGCGGCGGATGATGCCCGACGTTTTTAGTTTACCGCTATAGCTGTTACTAACGGCTGTAATGGCCTATAACGGTTTTCTTTCATGAAATGTCTCAGAAAGTACTTGGCCGATCTTTGTGAAAATTAGCAGGTATGTACATTATGGGTCACGAATCATGCCCGACGTTTTAGTTTACCGTTATGGCCGTTACTAACGGCTATAACAACCCATAACGGTTTTTTTTAATGGAATATCTCGGAAGAAAGTACTTGGCCGATCTTTCTGAAAATCTGTAGGTAATATGGGTCACGGATGATGCCCGATGTTTCATTTTACCGTTATAGCCGTTACTAATGGCTATAACGGCCCATAACGGTTTTCCTTCTTCATGGAATATCTCAGACAGAAAGTACGTGGCCGATATTTCTGAAATTTGTAGGTATGTTCATTATGGGTCACGGATGATGCCCGATGTTCAAGTTTACCGTTAAAGCCGTTAATAACGGCCCATAATGGTTTTTTTCTTTATGGGAAATCTCAGAAAGTTCTTGGCGGATCTTTCTGAAAATTTTGTAAGTATGTTCATTATAGGTCACAGATGACGGCCGATGTTTACCAAAATAGCCATTACTAAATGTTAGACCAGCCCAAGACGGTTTTTCTCTTTATGGAATATATTACGCGTATTCAGGATATACTGGGAGTACGTTTGTTTATATGCTTTGCATCTTGTTTATTGTACTCCCAGTTCTTATAGAAAAGGGAGTACTTTAGAATGGGAACGAAGAATGCTGTGTGTGTGTGTGTGTGTGTGTGTGTGTGTGTGTGTGTGTGTGTGTGTGTGTGTGTGTGTGTGTGTGTGTGTGTGTGTGTGTGTGTGTCTGTCTGTCTGTCTGTCTGTCTGTGTGTCTCTCTGTCTTTCTGTCTGTCTGTCCGTCCTCCGTCCGTCCATCCGTCCGTCCGTGGTCAAAATGTGATCCACTCGCTCCAGACAAAACTACTGGGGTGATCTTTCTGAAAATTTGTAGGTTGGCCGATCTTCGTGAAAATTAGCAGGTATGTTCATTATGAGTCACGGATGATGCCCAATGCTTTAGATTACCGTTATAGCCGTTACTAATGGCTGTAACGGCCTGTAACGGTTTTTCTTCTTTAAGGAATATCTCAGAAAATACTTGGCCGATCTTTGTGAAAATTAGCAGGTATGTTCACTGTGGGTTGCGAATAATGCCCAATGTTTCAATTTACCGTTATAGCCGTTACTAACGGCCCATGACGGTTTTTCTTTTTCATGGAATATCTTAGAAAGGACTCTGTCGAACTTTCTGAAAATTTGTAGGTATGTTCATTACGGGTCACAGATGATACCCGATGTTTTAGTTTACCGTTATAGCCGTTACTAACGGCTATAACTGCCAATAACGGTTTTTCTTCTTTATGGAATATCTCAGAAAGTACTTGGCCGATCTTTCTGAAAGCTTTGTAGGTATGCTCATTATGGGCGACGGATGATGCCCAACGTTTTAGTTTACCGTTATAGCCGTTACTAACGGCTATAACGGCCCATAACTGTTTTTCTTGTTTATGGAATGTCTGAGAAAGTACGTGGCCGATATATCTGTAAATTTGTAGGTATGTTCATTATGGGTCACGGATGATGACATATGTTTTAGTTTACCGTTATACCCGTTACTAACAGCTATAACGGCCCATAACAATTTTTCTTTTTTATAGAATATCTCAGAAAGCACTCTGTCGAATTTTCTGAAAATTTGTAGGTATGTTCATTATGGGTCACGGATGATGCCCGATGTTTTAGTTTACGGTTATACCCGTTACTAACGGCTATAACGGCCCATAACGGTTCTTCTTTTTTTATCGAATATCTTAGGAAGTATGTGGCCGGTATTTCTGAAAATATGTAGGTATGTTCATTATGGCTCACGGGTGATGCCCGATGTTTTAGTTTACCGTTATAGCCGTTACTAACGGCCCATAATGGTTTTCGTATTTATGGAAAATCTCAGAAAGTATTTGGCGGACCTTTCTGAAAATTTGTAAGAATGTTCATTATAGGTCACAGATTATGGCCGATGTTTACCAAAATAGCCATTACTAACGCTTAGACCAGCCCAATACGGTTTTTCCTCTTTGTGGAATATCTCACGCGTATTCAGGATAAACTGGGAGTACGTTTATATGCTTTGCATCTTGTTCTTCGTTCACAGAGAATGAAAATAAATCTTGTCTAGGATTCCAGGCCTCTGTGTCTCGCACGTCCAGTTCATACCGGAATAAATTTTGTAAGGAAGCGTGCAACACAGGCCTGTAACATAGAATCTGACCAGAACAGAATATATCGCCTTAACTTCGTGACTCCAGTTTGTCTTTATTAAATAAAAAAAAGATGCGAAGCATATAAACGTACTCCCAGTTTTCCAAACCGCTTATAAATCGGCCAAGTGCTTTGAGAGATAAGAAATAAAGGCAAAATAACGGTTTTAACGGTTATTTAACCGATGTACACTTTTGAAACTATTTTTAGTCCTCACTGGGCTAAAGCCTGTGTCACGAGGCCTATGACGATTGGCCCATCTAGGGTGGTAGAATTATTCATTTATTTATTGTTGTTGTTGTTGTCGTGTATCAGTCCCTTAATGTGGCTTGTGGTGTGTTTGCACCTTAATGTCGTTCAGCTCAGGTTAGGTTTACTTTCTCTCTCTCTTTCTCTCTCTCTCTCTCTCTCTCTCTCTCTCTCTCTCTCTCTCTCTCTCTCTCTCTCTCTCTCTCTCTCTCTCTAATTTCACTGTCCGTGCAATTCATCCTGCAGGTTCACGGATGGCTGGTACCTTTCTCTTGAACTGGCTGTCTCTATCGGCCTCTCACCTGTCTTTTTACCTGCCGCACGTGCAGCATTCCTCTTAGCTTGAGGTGTTCTCACTCTGTGACGTAGGATGGCATGTTGGCTGCCATCGGTTAGGGAGGTTTGCTCTTCACTCGAGCGGAAGATGTCCCTGGGAGCGCTCGCTCCGGTTCTGGTTCTCTACCACATCACCGAAGGTACGGTCGGTACCTTCATTCCTGCAGTCGGCCTGTAGGGGAGGGACGTCATCGTTTTCCGCATCTGCTCGGCTGGTCCTCTCGACTGGACAGAGGGCAGAGAGTTGCTTGACCCGCCACTTTCTTGGGTCACCCACGGGTAGCTGGTAAACATCAGTTTCGTGGTTTGTTTGGGGTTTTTTTGTTGTTAGCCGGCTAATTCTTCTCTTTTGCACAATTTCCTTTTGGTTTCAAAATTATAAAAGAAATATTGTTTGAGACCACTTTTCTCTGGTTAATTCGATCTTTAACCTGGCCATTCAAAATTAAATCCAAAATTCTCTCTCCTTTCAATGCATCTGGTGATGCGGTAGTCGGTGGGGATGGGGGAGAACCTGTGATTTAGGGTTGGGACTTGCTTGGTCTCGCTCGTCCGCCTCTGTCACAATCGCCGTCTCGTATTCTTCGGCCACAGTTTGAGTAGAGACGAGAGGATGATTGTATGTTGAGAGAGAGAGAGACATGAGATATGACAAAAGTGTTATTCAGTTTAGGCCAAAGCCGTCGCTCACTGAAAGGAGTATTATAGAGAGAACAAATAATAAAATAAAAAGCAAAATATTACCTCTCTTTGGCGATCAATATTGTTTACATACAAAAGCTATATATATAGACATGCAACATTATTCACGCACGTACAGATCCATACATTCCCGGAGCATTCGTTCACCGCATCACCTAGTCCTTTGCTCCTCCGCTTACTCCTCCCCCCCTCCTGCTATTCGCCTTCCCCGCTATCGCGCCCATTTCAATAATATGCCACGTTTTATACTACGATAAAAAAATCAGGTATCATTTTGTTCAGGCAAGTAATTTTCATATACTCGTTTGTCGAGCCATAATTCTTTGTTTGTCTGATTGCGTCGGATGTAAGAGCTGATATATGAAAAACTAGACTGAATTGCTTGTAAATAATTAGGTTATCGCCTTTGTAAAGAATATTGCAGCGACATAAATGTTCGATTGGAATCGAAAAGGGTGCTAAACAGGAACAGTCTTTCGAATATGTTTTATAAGCAGCTTCACGTTTTAAGATTTTTTATAAATATTTACAAAAAAAATGCCACTCGTCTTCAGCACTCATTGTTTCGCATCATTGCACATCTGGTATTCATTCATGATTAATTGATGCATTTTTAGGACCTATCTTTTACAGTTATTTCTAGACCAATTAGTCTTACCGATAGTTCGTGTCAAATTAATTGCTGTTGCCATAGCTTCCTAACACAGGTTAAGTATTTCTTCTGTTGCAATATATCCTTAAATGAATCGTGTACCGCATTCTATACTCTTCATTATATTCTAATTCAGAATGCAATTTGTTAGCTACATGCGTAATCAGGTCTTTAATAAAGATAATATAGCTGTTTTTCATGATCCACCCTTGGTTTACCATACGCTAATTCAATCCATTTATAGTCAAAATATGTGAATATTTGATACAAGTGAAATGTCCCGATTCATGCAATGACTAAGTAGCATTTAATAGGTCGGTCTGGCCTGCATTATGTCTTGTCCATAGGTATAATTGATCGTCTAATCCAATGTTCTTTCATATCATTTCACAGAAGTTCTTATATGAGTGGAATATCTATCTGTTTCTCCGTTATGTTCTTTATTTGAGGCATGTATGGGGACATTAAGAATGGCTTTAAGTCAGCAAATGTATGTACTGCTTCGATGCGCTTGTCCCTTCTTCCGTCTAATTTCTTCCATACTTCAGCAGGCATATGTTAGAATGGTTCAATTATGAGGAATTCGAAAGTTTTCCAGAAACATGACGGCTTATGTGACGCTAGTTTTTTCCACTATGTTTTGATTTGTTTCTACAGCTACCTCTTCTTCCTATTCTACATACATCAGATCAAGGCGCGCATGTAGTACTCAGTTCTAGATTGTGAAAGAACATTCCTAGTATTTATTAAGAATTAGTTACAGCAATGTTGATGCATTTCAGAGAAACCATTCTTGTGCTCTGTCCATTATATAATGTGCAAATCCTGGTGTTGTTGAAAAACTACATAAATTTGTTCTCCAATGTGGATTTTAAAAAAAGAATATCTTGATTATTGCTAGCTTTATGTGCCCGAATGGTCCTTTGTACGATCTGTTGCATAGTAAAGATGTAATATATCTGGTTGACAAGAAAGCATTTGGGACATGCCCTCGAAATCAAGATTTATATATTATGGTAATGTGTGGTTGAAATCAAGAAATGGCCTTATGAACTGCGAAACAAAAACCACAAGAAGAACAAATGATGTAATTATTCTCTCTTTTTGGGATATGTATGAGTAGATTGTTGATGATGACTGTTCAAATGCTGTTACTGTTACAACGCAAATCGAAAGATGACTTGATATAATAATTTGTATAAGTAGTTGATTAGATTTCATAATAGTTTTCACTTTTAATTGTATTATTGCTAAATGGTTTGTGCTTCAACCTGATACATTGATTGGGTCTTTACTTTATTTCCCGTAAGGTGCTTTTAGTGTTTAATTTGATTATGATGATATTGTCTGAGAGATTAATTGCTAAAACTAAATTGTGATATAAAATGTTGGTTACAGATAGATTATGGACTTACCTTTGTGGAATTAGTGATTTTGATATAATATAGATGATAGTAAATTAGTACATTGCCAATCTCTGAGCGACCTTATGACCTGAAAGTTCGATTTGGTTTGGGGTTGATGAACAATCTGTGATCGAACTTTGCTGAAAGATCGAATTGATGGTTGGTTTGATGAAACTATAACTGGATATATAAAGGAACAACAAGCTGTCTTAAGGTCAGTTTACACTAGTGGCCATGCTAAATGCTAGACAGAACTTAGTTCTTGACTTCATTTCTGTCTATGATATTTTACCGTAAAGTCACTATGTAGTTCAGCTGCATGCGCATGATTAGAGAACTGTAGGAACTGGCCACAGGAAAGAAATGAAACGTGGTTTGCCCCTACAGAGTGTGCTCGAAAAAAAGAAGAAAGTTATACTAGTTCTGTTAGAGAAAGATAAAAAATGCGTGATAAGAAGGTGAAGTGGAAGAGAAAAAGAAATAGACGCTTACTTACTACGTAGTCACAGAAAGAGAGATTATCTAACTCATGCTATACAAAAGCAAAAATAGTTTCGATGAGATTAGAACTTAGATAAGCTTCAAACAATCAATGAGATGTATCAAATTGTTCTGGCAAACAGTTTCGTCATCCCAATTAACAGGGAAATCTGTAAGTCTATACAACATTTCACAACAGAACAATGGCAAAGGATGACTATTCTTTAATTTACTTTAATGAACCAAACAAGAACTCACATCTCCGCTTTAACTTTACCGGAGCATTGAGATGGAAAGTTATTGAGCTTCCACATATTGCCCTTATTTCTACGACATGAGAGTTTACACCAGTAATGATGTGAACCTCAATAGTCTGAGAAAGAGTTCAGGGCAGTTAAGATCATAGGCGAAGTTGTTTATAAAAATGCATGATGTTTCCGCTATTGATTCCTTGTTATGTATATTGCAAAGATATGTTGATCTCGGAGTTTTCCCCTGGAATGGTCCGAATATCTATTTGTTGACCGAGAGCATAAAGAAAGGATGATAAGCTGATCAGCTATATTTATCGAGAGTAGTCTGCTTTAACGTTGTGAGCAAAGTTTTTCATATCAGACATTTTGTATAAAAGATTAACTAATGGGCGGTCTGTAAATAAATGTTATTGTCGAACCCTGCAGAACCCTAGCGATTGAATGCGATCGTCAAGCTAATGGATGAATTTCGTTGTTCTTATTGTTTATTTATCACCAGACGAAGACTCTAAGAAGGTGTCGAGAGAGACTGCGTTGTGTTTTGTCTGTGTGTGGGATCTCGTTTGTCACGTTTCTCTGTGGCCCAAGGCGGTTTCGCCTTACATTTATTTAAGTATTTAGTTTAGTTTCGCTGGGCAGTTCAGTCTCGCTAGTTGACTTGTACAACTAAATGAGGCGGTAGTCAAGAACAAAAAATGTAGTAAGTTAGAAGAGCTAAGCAGGCTTAGATTATAGGATGATAGTACTGTGACCCATATTTTACTCTATATGCAATAGTGTTAGTAAATTTTGGACTCGGCCCCACACCCTCTTAATGTTGCTTCTGTCGATTTAAAAAGCTTTTATCTGTTGATAGATTTATTGTGAGTCGATTTTGAGAAATACCGGCTCTTTATCCGTGAAAGGTAAACTGTACTGGTGGCGACTGAAAGTATGTTATAATGATGTGTATTTATTTTTCGTGCCGCCAGATAGGGTAGTTGACATCAGATTTAGTTTAAAAGTGCCGAAGAGGTGTTAAAGACGAAGGATGTCTTTAAGTCTTTATGGGTTTCTTTTTTTTATCGACGAATTGCTATTGAAGTGTCAAAACTAGCAAGCACTGGTATACGAGTCATCCGCTGGTGCAGTTAGAATTAATTCTTTTTATTGTTTGACTGTCTGATGTTGTCTTATTGTCAGAGTGCTATTGTTGACTCCAGAGATCCAGTAAATGGCCTTAAAAGAGAAGCTTTCGTTTACATTGTCAGTTACTATTGATGATGAAGAGGAGAGAGAGGATCGAGAGTGAATGCAGACAATTTCGAGAGAGGAGATGAGTGAACGAGAGCAGTAGAGATGAGAGAAAGCAGACAGACAGACAGAAGACAGACAGGACGTGCAGACAGACAGGCCAAGAGGAATGCGCATTTCTTATCAGTCAGTATATATTTACAGAAATCTGTTTTAATGTTGTTATTTTGTACTCCAGTTCTTATAGAACAGTGTAGTACTTTAGACTGGCAAGCCCCAAAGGAAATGCCTGTATGTGTGTCTGTCGTCCGTCCGTCTAGCCGTGTGTCAAAATGTGTTGCCACTTACACTCCCCCACTCGAAACTATGGGTCGATCTTTCTGAATAATTTCTTGGGTATGTCCATTATGGCACGTCATGAGTGATCCATGTGTTACGTTGTACCGTTATACAGTTATTACGGCTGTACGGCGTGTTAACGGTTTTTCTTCTCTTGTGGAATATCTCCGAAAGTACTAGCGTATCTTTGTGAAATAAGCGAGTATGTTGTAATAAGGGTGTGGATCGTGTCTGTATTTTATGTTCTTTAATGTCACGCGCGGTTGATCGATGAGTTAGTTTACCCGTTAGTTAGCCGTTTTACTGACGGCTGTGATTCCGGTAAAACGGTTTTTCTTCTCTATGGAAGTATCTCAAAAAGTACTGCGATCTTTCTGAACAAATATTGTAGGTATGTTCATTATGTGGTCACAAATTAATGCCCGATGTTTTAGTTTATCACGTTGTAGTCGCTTACTAGCGGCTGGTAATCTGGCCCTGCAATACGTCTTACGCTTCTTTATGGAATATCTGCCGAAAAGTACTTGGCGATCTTTCTGCAAACTTGAGGTTCATGTTATTCAGTTATGGGTCAGAAGTAATGACGATGTATTAGTTTAACTTTTAGCGTTACAACGGTATGTTACGGCTCTGTTAACGGTTTTTCTTCTTTATGGCATATCTCGGATTATGGAGTATCTGCGGCCGATCTTGTGAACTTTGTAGGTATGTTCATTTATGGGTCACGTAATAATGCCCTGATGTTTTAATATAGTTTAGTTATAGCTGCTTACTAAGCGGGCTGTAGATGGGTCTGTAACGGTTTTTTCTTTATGGAATATCTCACCCGCCCCCCCCCCCCCCCCCTTTTCTTGGCGCATCTTTGTGATAAACTTTGTTGGGGTTTTTATAGGGGTTATGTTCATTATGGGTCACGAGTGATGCCCCGAGTTTTAGTTAGTACGCGTTATAGCGTTACTAACGGAGTTTTTTTGTTTGTTTCTTGTAACGGCGCTGCGAACGGTTTTTCTTCTTTTTGGAGTATCGTAAAAAAAGTACTCTTGACGGATCTTTGTGTACACCTTTGATTGTATGTTCATTACGGTTCACGAATGATGCTCCGAGTTGTTTAGGTTTACCGTGTATAGCGCGTTTCTACGCCTGCAAGGGCTGTAACGTTTTTTTCTTCTTCATAGCGCGAGATATCTCGCAGAAAGTACTAGGGCTCGATCTTCTGAAAATTATGTAGTATTGTTCATTTGTACGGTATGTACGGCCTGTAACGTTTTTCTTCCTCTGTGAAGTATCTCCAACCTACTTGGCAGATCTTTCTGAGAATATATTAGCAGGTATGTGGTGTCTATGGTTACGGATGTATGCCCGATGTTTTGAATTTACCGTATATAAGCCGTAAAACTAACGGCTTAGCGTTAGCCCATAACAGTTTTTCTTTCTTTATGGTATATCTCGAAAGCACTCTGTTCATATTTTCAGAAAATTTGTAGGTAGTCGTTGCATTGTGGGTCACGAACAATAGCCGATGTTTTCGTTTTTTCATCGTATATTAGCCGTAACAGACGGCTGCAACGGCCTGAAACGGTTTTTCTTTCTAACGACTTGTAACGGCCTGTTACGGTTTTTCCTTCTTTATAATATATCCAGAAGTACTTGGTCCGATCTTTCTAAAAATTTGAAGGTAATGTTCTATTAATGGGTCACCGATAATGCCTCGTATTGTTTCCTTGCTTTTACCCGCTAGAGTTCTCTGTTATAGCGCGTACAATCGGCTGATATGGCCTATAACGGTTTTTATGTGTTTTATGAAACGTCTCCGAAAGTATTGGACCAGATTCTTGTGCAAAGTTAGCATGTATGTTCATTATGGGTCCACGGATGATGCGTATGTTTAATTTGGCGTGATAGCGAGTTACTAATCGGCTGTAACGGCCTTATCTGTGTGTTTCCTTCTTTCGGATTATTCAGAAAGTACCTGCGCATAAAAGAAATATGCTAGCTATGATTCATTATTGGTCACGCATGATAATGCCGATATTTTAGATTACCGTTATAGCCGTACTAACGGCGCTGTAACGCGCCTGTAACAATTTTCTTTTTAGAATACTCTCCGAAGTACTGTGCCGATCCTTGTGAAGAATTAGCAGGTATGTTTCCTTATAGGGCACGGATTGATGCCCGATGTTTGTTACTTTAGCCCCGTTATAGCGTGTATCTAACTCGGGTTGTATTTTAAAGACTGTATAGCGTTTTTCGTTCGTTTATGGAATGTCTCAAAAAGTACTGGCGATCATTGTGAAAATTAGCAGGGTTTTGAGTTGTTTCATTGGTCTCAAGGATGAGATGGCCGAAATGTTTTAGTTTGCGTTATAGCGCGTTACTAACGGCTGTTACGGTTTTGCTTTTATTATGGAATAACCTGAGCACAAAAGTACTTGCTGGATCTTTGTGGAAAATAGCAGGTATGTTGCATACGGGTGAGGCATGATGTCCCGTTGTTTAATTTACGTTATTGCGTTACTAACGGCGTATACTGTTTTTCCTTTTTATGGAAGTTTCTCTAAATGTGACTTGGCCGGTATCTTTTGAAAATATGTTAGGTATGTTCATATGTCGTGTCCTGCCAACGAGCATTGTTTTTGTTACCCGTTATAGCGGTTACTAACGCTGTTAACGGGATGTTAACGAGTTTTCCTGCTTTATGGAATATAACTCGAAAAGTACTTGGCCGATCTTGTGAAAAGTAGCATGGATCTGTTATTATGGGCGACGGATGATGCCCTAGATCTGTTTAGTTTGCCGTGTATAGCCGTACAACATGCTGTAAACGGGTTTTCTTCTTTATGGATACCTCGAATAGTTACTTGGCAGATCTTTGTGAAAATTAATAGGTAAGGTCACTGTGGGTACGGATGAATGTCCGATGTTTTAGATTACCGTTATTGCGTTACTAACGCGGGCTTATAACGGCAACGAACAAAGTTTTCTTTCCTTTATGGGTATATTATATGAAAGCAGCTTTTGTGACCTTTCTGAAAACTATTGTGTAGTTATGCTTCATTATACGGTAACGGTTGTACCGCGATGTTTTTAGTTTACCGCTATTGGTCGATACATATAACGGCTGTAACGGCCTCAGTAACGGTTTTTCTACTTTATTGGGGGATAATTAATCTCAGAAAGCACTTGCCTGACCGATCTGTCACTTGTCCCATATGTCCGTCTGTCATAGACGTCGGCGATGTTATGATGCCTCGGGAGTGGGGACGTTTTTATGTTTACGCTGATAGCTTTATGTGGTGTTACTATCGGCGTTGTAATGTCCGTATATATCTGGTTTTCTTTCATGAATGTCTCAGAAAGTACTTGGCGCTATTGACCGATCTTGTGAAAAATTAGCAGGTATCGTTACATTATTGGGTCAAGATCATGCCGCGTTTAGTTACCGTTATGGCCGTTACTAAGGCTATAACAAGCCATACGGTTTTTTTAATGTGGATATCTCGGTAAGAAGTACTTTGCGGCCGATCTTTGCTGAAAAAATTTTGTAGGTATATGGTAGTCCGGATGATTGCCGAACGTGGTTTCAGTTTTACCGTTATTGCAGATTACAATGGCTATAACGTCCATAACGGTTTTTTCTTCTTCATGGAATAGCTCAGACAGAAAGACGTGTCCGCGATATGTTCTGGATAACTTGTAGGTATGTTCTTTATGGGTTCACGGATGAGCCGATGTTCAAGTATAACGTGTAAGCGTTAATAACGCTCCCTAATGGATGTTTTTTTTAATTTATGCCGGAAATCTCTAGATAATGTTGTCTTTGGCGGATCTTCTGAAATTTGTAAGTATGTTCATTATAGGACGATTGACGCCGATGTTTACTAAATAGCCATTAACTAAATGTTAATTAGACCAGAGCCGAAGACGGTTTTTCTCTTTATGAAATATATTACTCGTATTCAGTGATATTAACCGCGCCGCCGAGCGGAGTACGTTTGTTTTTTAATGTCAATGCATTATGTTTTTGTACTCCGTTTTATAGAAAGGAGTACTTTAGATGGAAACGAAGAAATGCCTAGTTGTGGTGTATGTGTGTAGTTGTGTGTGTCGTTGACTGATGTGTGTGTGTGTAGTGTGTTGTGTGTGTCCTCTTGATGAGTGTGTGTGTGTTGTGTGTGTGTGTGTGTGGGATGTCTGTGTGTCTGTCTGTCTGTCTGGTGTCTCTCTGTCTTTCTGTCGTCTGTCCGTACCTCCTTGTCGCGTCATCGTCCGTGCCGTGCTGTCAAAATGTGATCCATCTCGCTCAGACAAAACTACTGTGTGTGATCTTTCTGAAAATTTGTAGGATGGTGGGCCGATGTTCTCGTGAAGAATTTGGCAGGTAGTTCATTTTGTGTCTCGGATTGATGCCTCAATGCCTTTAGATTTACGTTGATAGCCGTTACTAATGGCTTGTAACGGCGTACGGTTTTTCTTCTTTAAGAATTATCTCAGACTTAAATATCTGGTCCGGCGATCTTATGTGATAAATTAGCAGGTATGTTCACTGTGATCGGTTGACGAATTGAATGCCCAATGTTTCTAATTTACGTTTTATTAGCGTTACTAACGGCCCATGACGGATGGGGGGTTGGGGTCGGTTGTTTCTTTTTTCATGGAATAAAATATCTTTTAGGGGGGAAAAAAGGCTCTGATCGAAGCGTTCTGAATAGATTTGTAGGTATGTCTATTATCGGGCGTCACTGATTGATACTCGATTGTTTTAGTTTCCGTTATATGCCTAGTTACTAACGCGATAACATGCCGAAATTAATAAACAACGTGTTTTTCTTCTTTATGGAATGATCTCAGAAAGTTACGTGTGACCTCGATCTTCTGAAGCTTTGTAGGGGTATGCTGTCATATAGAGCGTACGGCTGTAGAACCCCAATAACGTTTTTAGTTTACCTGTTATAGCCGTTACGTAACGGGTTTGGGGGGTTGCTAGTAAGGTCCCCAGTAACTGTGTTTTCTTGTTTATGGAATGCTCTGAGATATGTACGTGCTCCAGTTATATCTGCTAATTTGATGAGGATAATGTTCATTATGCGTCACGGATGATTGACATATGTTGTTAGTTACGGTTATACCCGTTTACAGAACAGACTATAACGGAACCCAATACAATTTTTCTTTTTTATAGAATATCTCAGAAAGCACTCTGTCGAATTTTGAAAAGTTGTGAGCGTATGGTTCATTATTTTTGGGGGGGGTCACGTGATGATGCCCGCATGTTTTAGTTTTACGGTTATGACCCGTTATACGGCTATAACTGGGCTCCACTAACGGTCTTCTTTGTTGTATCGAATATCTTAGGAAAGGTTGTTGTGGCTCTAGGTATTTCTGAAATATGTAGGTTATGTTCATTATGGCTCACGGGTGTACTGCCGAGTTTTGATTTACGCGTTTCTAGCCGTTACAACTAACGCTCCATAATGGTTTTCGTTTTTGGCAAAAGTCTCAGAGACAATTTCTATTCCCTGAAAATTTGTAAGAATGTCAGTTATAGTGTCACAGATTATGGCGTATTGTTTACAAAAGATAGCGATTACTAACGCTAGACAGCCCATACGGTTTTTTTCCTCTTTGTGGAATATCTCACGGCGTATTCAGATAAACTAAAAAATGGAGTACGGCATTTTATGTTTGCAGTCGTGTTCTAGTTCACGAGAATGAAAAGTAATCTTGTCTAGGATTCCCATGGCCTCTGTGTCTCGCCACGCTCCAGTCAGAACCGGAATAAAGTTGTGTAGGAAGCGTTGCAACCACAATGAGCCTTGTATGCTAACACTAGATGCTGACCAGTATAAGATATTATAGCCTTAACTTCGTACTCCAGTTTGTCTTATATAAATAAAAAAAAAGATGCGATCAGCATATAAAGTACGCCCAGTTTATCCCGAAACCGCTTATAAATCGTGCCCCAAGTGCTTTGAGAGGATAAGAAATAAAATAGGCAAATTAACGGTTGTTAACGTGTGAGATTTAACGCTGATTGTCGAATGTTTGTAAACTTATTTTTAGTCTCACTGGCTAAAGCCTGTGTCACTAAGGGCCTATGACGATTGGCCCATCTGTGGGTGACGCTCATAGCAATTATTCATTATTTGATTGTTGGTTGTTGTTGTCGTGTATCTGTCCTGTAATGTGCTATGTGGTGTGATTTATGCCACTATAATGTCGTTAAGCTCAGGTTAGTGTATACTTGTCTCTCTCTCTTTCTTCTGCTCTCTGTGCTCTCTCTCTCTCTCTGTCTCTCTCTGTGCTCATTTTCTCTCTTCTTCTCTCTCTAGCTCTCTCTCTAATTTCACTGTTCGTGCAATTATCTGCTAGGTTACGGTCATGCTGGTACACTTATCTTCTTAGACTGTGTCTGGTTCTATCGCACCTCACCTGTCTTTTTACCGTGCCGCGATCGTGCACCCAGCAATCCTCTTAGCTGAGGTGTTTCTCACATCTGTGGACGTAGGGATGGCATGTGTTGCTGCCCCCCATCGGTTAGGGAGGTGTTGACTCTTCACTCGAGCGGAAGATGTCCCTGGAGCCGCGTCCTCCCTACCCCCCCGGTTGCTTGTCTTCGTACTCAAATCACCGAAAGGTACGTTCATGGTATACCTTCATGTCCTTGCCAGTCGGCCTGTAATGTTTGTGAAGGAGACGTCATCGTGTTCCGAACTGCTCGGCTGTCCTTCGACCTGGACAGAGGTGCAGAGAGTTTTGCTTGACCGCCATTCTAGAGGGTCATCCCACGGTAGGCTGATGTACATCTGTTTCGTGGTTTGTTGGGGTGTTTTTTGCTCGTTTAGCCGGTCTAGCTTCTCTTTGGCACAATTTCCTTTTGGATTTCATAATATATAAAGAGAATATGTTTTGTGAGACCACTGTTCTATGTTATCGATTAGTAACCTGGACCATTCAAATTAAATCAAATTCTCTCTCCTTCTCAATGCATTTCTGGATCTTTGTGTTGATGCGTGTAGTCTGAGATGGGTCAAATGGGAGCTTCAGAGAACCTGGTGGATTTAGTGTTGTAAGGACTTGCTTGGTCTCGCTCGTCCGCGTTGACACATCGCCGGTCTCCGTTTAAATTCTTCGGTCCACCGTCTGGTTTTTGTGTAGTGTGCTAAGAGGGGCCCCTGATCGGAACGGAGTGTTTGTGATGTTGCGAGCGTTGTACGTTACGTCCTATGATTAGTCGTTGATGCGTGGTTAGGGAAGATGTGTTAATTGTTGAATATAGTTACTAAGATATAAAATGTTGAAGGATAATCGTGCCTTATATTATTTTGATTATTTGTGTCAATGTGTAGAAATGTAAAGCAATCGATGAGTGTAGAACTCTTCAAGTTCAATCCTAAGTAAGGGAAATGTTGTTGCGGAGTCATTGAAGCGTGGTGTGAGAGGTCGATGGTGATTGATGAGAGTTATTTTTTATTACACCTGTTATAATCCAATGTCATTTTTTTGACCTGCTTCGTGTGATCTGAAGACTTTGAGCGAATCATTTCTCGTTTTGTTTGTTTACTGTTTTACGTCAAGGCTCGTGCTAAGACTGTGCTACGTAAGTGTACTGTCAGCAAACACTCCCTGCTTCATGCGAGTGGCTGTTAGGTTTAGCGCAATTTCATAACGTTAACTGACGCGGGGTTCTAGTACCCTTTCTTTCCTTCCAGTTACTTGCCCTCGTTGTCTCTCCTAACGGGGCTTCACCCGGGCCTTACGTCTGCAGGCGCAATGTGTGAGGAGCACGTCGGTGCTTCGGCGTGTATGGGTCCTTCCCCTGTGCGGGCACCTTCAACGCATATACGCACTCGTCTCGACGGGATGTGGTTGCTACTACTAGGTCTCGGACTCGCTACAGCCTCATGTGACCAGTGTGGTTAGTCTTTCTGAGTCGTGCCATTGAGGATGTTGTTGTGTACTATAGGTGTTCGGCGTTGCACAATGACTATCAAGAACAGAACCCGTTATTTTTGGAGGCAGCCGCGAGTCTACACGATACTCCCAGTGACTTTGGGAGAGGCAGGGGTGGAAGAGAACATCAGGTGAGGACAAAGTGTGAATGCTGTGTTTGAAATGCTTATTTATGATTAGGGTATGGTGTGCTGCGTTGAAATGCTTATTTTGAACCTATGTGTGTGTTGATTGTGTGTCTGAATATAGGTTTTATTTATGAGCTAGGTGTACGATTGGTGATGCAATTAAATGGGTGTATTGTATTTTGTAATCCTTTCTTGTGTGTCCTCTGGAGGTCGTTGTGAGGTCAGTCATCCTTCACTCCCTTCTAGACGATCTGTCAGAGCGCTGGACCTCAGCGGCCTCTGCAGTGCTGACTCAGCCTGTGTACATACCATATTTCATCCATTCGTAGCAATATGTCAAGAATACACGGTTTTATGATCCCCTTGAAACACTATGGAATTAGTGCCATTTGTGTGTGATTACCTTGTCTATATACAAAATTTCCTCCCCACCCACCAATATATAGAAAAAAAAGATAACGGCAATATGAACCGCGTGTAACGGTTATATTACCGATATATATGCACTTTTGAAATCGAGTTATTTTAGTCCTCATTAGGCTAAGAAGGCTGTGTAACATATCCAGATTCATCAAATCTGGCGACATGTCAGACTAACGGTTTTTACGTATGAATTGAAATATCTATGTGTTAGAATTGCCATTTTTGTGTTAGTGGATAACCTTTCTATATACCAGAATTCATTTAAAATCCACATATATATAAGAAATACGGCTAGAATTAACGTTTTAACGGTTGTTTAATCCTTTAGCCTCATTACCTCTACTAAAATTATGGACAGAGGGCTCTCTGATTTGTCACAAGATCATACCTAATCACGCTTAAATTTCGGCTCAAGTACTTCTGGCGATATGTCTAAAGAAGAAAACACCGTTACAGCCGAGTTACAAATACCGTAGTACACGGCTATAGCGGTAATTAAAAGTTCGGGAATCATCCGTGGGCCCTATCAATGAAACATACCTACATAAGTTTTCAGAAAGATCGGCCCAGTATGTGTTTGTTCTGGAAGCGAAGGTGAACACATTTTGACACACGGACACACAGACAGCAGACAGACACTAGACAGTCACCAAGCAAGACAGAATTTCTTCGTTCCCATTCTTAACGTATCCCGTGCTTCTATATAGACTACTGGGAGTACAAATAAAGACCTCATCTATAATCTGTCGCACTGCCATCACTCTGAGAACACTCTTAACACCGCCCACTCTTCTACCCAACTTTCAGAGCTATTCACATGACTGTGTGAAAGCTGCTTAGCAGTCCAAAATCACAGAACGCCCCCCCCCCTATCGCTGTGACTCCCACTTCATGCGAGCATTTGTGGTTGATCATATGACACACAGACACCTGTTTCAGAAGATACGCGGTTAGAGTCAGTTCGACGCACCACTACAAATTGAAAAAAGAGAAAGTACTCAGTTGTAGTCGTATCCTACTTAAATTCTGCAGATTGTGCTGTAGACACTGCATGTATCAGAGTTTGCTGACGTGAGCCCAAGCCATTTAAAGAGTTGTTCGCAGTCAAGTATTAAATTGGAATAGTGATGCTTTTTCTTTTAATATGTCCTGATAGACAAATAGAAGTGCGTAATGCCATCTTGGCGTGTTCATGCCTGTTTGTACGCATATCGCAGCGTTGTTTAATCAGATTCGGGGGACTTTTCTCAACCTAGAGGATAGAATGCACAGATGTTCTGTCACATCACTAGAAAAATGCCTGATATTTCGGTGCATTTGTTTTAAAGATAGCGTCGGGCACATGCTGAGTTTTTTTCGGTGTTTGCCGCCAGCAGTACTAGGCTTTGCCCTGAGGCACTTCCCGTATTGTAGGACCTCTCTTCAGTATGCAGTCAGATTCACTGCTCTCCAATCTTCAGGCTCCGCTTTTCTGCTTAGACCTGTAAGGTCAGAAATTTCCTTAGTTCGCCAAAAGCCCCAGTTTTGAAGAATCCTCAATCCAAACGGTTAGCTCGCAGCTCTTTGTCTTTTTTTTTAAGTTGTACATATTACACATAAACCTTATCCTCCCTCTCATCAGTGTTGAAAGACGGCACTGTTCTGAATCAGATTCTGAAGATGTTTTAGTAGTGAGAAAGGTGTGTGGCTGGCCTGGCGATCTGCATGGACTACTTATGGATGGGTGTGTAAACTGAGGATCTATCTCCTTTTGGAAGACATTAAGGCTTATGAGAAGATCACGGAAAATCTAAAGATAAGGAGCTGTATGAACCATAGTTGAGATAATCGCACGGGAGGTGTTTCTCCATCTCTCCTCTTAGTGTGAAAAGAGTCTTGTTTGGACGAGTGGTCCTTTTGTTGTTCTGAAATGCTTATTTGACATCGCTCTCGCCTTTTCACGCATTTGTACCGCGCCACTTGCTCGACCGCCACTACCTCCGTATTATCGTCAAACTTTAGTAATGAGAATGTCTTCTAGATCCCATAAATGTTTTGTTTTTGTCAGAGCAAAATGGTTAGAGGTCGCTTAACTGTTTCTAGGTTTGCCTGTCTCTCCCCCAAGGTTTTACAGTGAATCCCTTTTCTGTTCGAAGAAGAAGTACCAAGTGATTGTTCGTAGTATACTTTAGTTGTCTAAATATGTACCATTTGCTTCAAGTTTTCTATGCGAAATGTTGATGTCTTGTTCTTCACTCTTCTAGGATTTGATGTGACCAGTCAATGATCTGGATTCTTTCAATAATGCCTACTTGTCACGCTTCAAGCACTTGTGTCATATCTATTTATTATACTATATTTTGGGCTTCCTCTAGGCAGGTCAGTTCGTCTAAGAGTGGGCTTCTTTTGATCTGATCCTCTGTGTTGGTTATGTTTCGCTCCAGGTGTGATGGGACACTGTATTATGGTTCTGGATGAAACTAGTACTTCTTTTCTGACTCCCAGTGACTTGTGAGAATCATCCTCAGTATAGAACAAGGACGGTATCTTTGGTTCTTGCTTAGTAATCTTTCTGTTGTCGTAAGTACTGTCTTCCTCTCCGGAGTATTATGTTAATTCAGGAAGTCAGTAAATTAGACTTCACTCCAGACTTGATCAAGTTGTAAATGCTTTCCACATGAGCGTCTCAGTCCTGTATGCATTCCCAATGCAAGAGTTGAAAAGTAATTGTTCGATTATGCTTAGATCAGTGTCTTAGTCTGCAGTTCTGATCTTCAGTATTCTGCGAGATGCTTTATGTAAGAGACATAGCAGAAGATTGACGATCGATGAGTTGCTAGAGAAGGAATGGTGGTTGCTAGGACCATAAGACATCAACGTCATGAAAGTCTTTTGGTCTGGTGTCTCTTTCTCTCTGATTCTGGTGATAGTCTGCAGGTGATGTGAGAGAGAGATTAGATGATGATTCGAGGATGAATGTTGTTGATGAAGATGTGACGAGAGAACCGAGAGAGTTGAAGAAGACGTAGTGAGGGAGAGAGTATGGAGATGGAGTTTTGTGACCCGATTCAGGCCTTTTTTTGCAGACTGGGCATTTTGTGATATAACAGATGTCTACTATGTATCTGTGCAGATTTAGTTACTTGTGCAGATAGTAATGCTATGAAGTACGGGGTCTAAGCCATTCGGTCTAAATTTTACTCAAGTTGTACTCATTCTTTCTTCGGTACCTTTATGCAAGTATAAAGTTTGGTTGGTGCAGAATTTTGGAATTTGTATGGTGGTTTGGGGACTCTCGTTGAGGCGGCTGTTCTTGTTCACCCGCATCATATTTGTTATTCGGCACTAGTTTGTAACATGGTTAAGTTCGAAAAGAGAGACATTTTGTCTACATAAACGCTAGGTTTTGGAAAGCGTACTCTGTCTGAAACTCTAGGTACTCCATCCCCCACCCCTCCCTCAACCTGCTATGTATGTGCGAGACAAGCTGCGTTAAGTGAAGGTGAAGTTGTTCAGTAGGTTTGTGAAACGGGGCGTTTGTCAATGAATTGCTGGCTCGAAGTCTCGAATGGAAGTGTGATAAGAGGTACAGATGTTGACTCTTTTACTCCCCTCCCTTTCCTTTACTTTTTTTAATGGATCCTTGTGGAAGATGTATGCGTAGCACGCGATGGATTAAGCAATTGTACTTGGGAAGGTAAGTATCAAGAAGCGTCTGAGTTGTAGTGTGTTAGGTTGGGGCGGGGGACAGATGGACACTATTTCTGAAACACCGTAACCTTTGTGCTTCAGTACATGTGAGCAGCAGTCTAGCTGTATAAAATAGGGGCTCGAGAAAAGGTATTGAGTGTGCCCGCTTACAAATGATCAAATGGCGCGATATGTCCCCCCCCCCACGATTTGTACATGGCTAGAAATACAAAAAAGTGACTACACCTGTTGCGAAAATGTTGAACTTTAAGTTAAATATAGATGTGCGCTTGTCATGTGGACTGCTCTGTTAATTAGTAGCAGCAGAGACCTGCGAGATCGGAGAGAGCGGGAGGGTGGGGGAGGGCGGAGACGATGAAAGGCGATATCTGCGGGAAAGGGAATTGAGTGAAAAAGGAAGTCGTGGAGTGTTGAAAGGAAAAATGGCCAGGGGTATAAAAGGGGGGGGTTGAGAGGGTTGTGGTACTGATGAACTAGTAACATGGTATGACTATGCAGTGGCGATCAGCTTAGTACAGAAAGGAGGTGATGACAGCAAGTGAAGATGTTTGCGTGTAATGAAAGAGCAAGAAATTAAGAGTAAGTAGAGAAAACCGAAACGTTAGAGAATCGAAGTTAAGAAAAGCTGATGAGACACGAGGAGGACGCATGATTATAGAGAAGTAAGAGAACGCATCGACACACACACACCACACACCCCACACTCACACACACACACGACGACACACCATATATATATATATAGATATATATATATATATTATAGTATATATATCTATTTATATATTATATATATATATATATTTATTATAGATTATATATTATATTTGTGAGTGAGTCGTTGGGTGTGTGTGTTGTGTTGTGTGTGTGTGTGCTGGAGAGTTGTGTGTTGTGTGTGCTATACAGTTATGTCGCTCCCTATGTATTATTCTATCATATATAATATATAGTCTTATGATAGTATATATATGTATAGTATATATAGTATATTATAGTAGCATATATATTTAGGATATGAGGTATATATATATATAATATATAGTAATATTATACAGTAGAGAGAGGCGGAGAGAGAGCTGCTGTAGTGTTTCATAATGATAAATGAGCTAGCAAGGGAATGATTCGAAAGAAGAAAAAAAAAGTGGGTGAAAAAATGAAATATAGATAAGTATCAATGAGGTTTCAATCAATCCGTAAAATAATCATGTGTGACCAGTATTTCAATAGGATGATGCAATATTGAGATTTTACCTTTTTATAAGGCTTGTGTATGAGTAGTAGAGTAGGTTATGATTGAAGAGTAAGGGAATGAAGAGGTTGAATGGAGTGAAGAGTATCTAGTTACCGTGAACAGCCAAACAGTAGGGTACTGCTAGTTTAACAGGACAATACATGGAAATACTGGGGCCGGGTGGATTGTAGTAGACAAATAGGGCGCGCGCTCGCCTGGCGGTTTCGTGACTAAGAACCTGAGCAAGCAGAGACTAAAGAAAGACCGTAAGAGACAGAGAGAACGAGCGCCGAAAAAAGCCGTATAGGATAATGGGGTCTATGGCAGTGTCAAGATAACACAATATTTTCCAGTCCTTGCCTACCAGTTTTCTGCATTAAGCACACTACACCTGAACACAATAATGGACCTGATATAAGAGCATTCTGTAAAGCGTCTAGGAAGATTCAGATGTCTTCGAGTCCCACATTAATGTCTCAGTGTCTATTTTACATTTTAGAAATTAATAGTTTTAATGTCATTTTTACGTATAGTGCACTTTTATTAATATGTACATGTTGTAGGAGCCTCTCTGAAGAAGCTGACTAGAGGCGAAAGCGTGGTGAATCTGATGATCATGTGTGCTTTGTGTCTGAAGTCTGGTTGTGGGAGATGAAACCCGCTTACTCTCTCTTCCTGTCAGTTGTCGACGCTTCTGCACCAATGCCCCCGAGGGGACTTCAGATACTCTGAAGGACTTATTTCAAAGTACTTCCATGTAATTTGTCAAGACCTCTAATCTCCCGCACCCACCCAGCTCCTATTCCTGTTCTTTTTTCTCTCTCTTGTGATACCTTGCCTATAGTTGATTTTTTTTTAATAATGGAGGAGTTGCTTATGTCTGCGCGTTTTCTCAATCACTACCTATCTGTTTCAAGTGGCACGCAACGCACACACGACACACATCTACACACTCACACACACCACACACACACACACACACTACACACACAACACTAAATCGTTCAAATTTACTTTCCACGTCACGGGAGACGCCAGTGACGCAAGGCTTGACTGCTAATGTGGATCTGTGCCATATTTTTGTTGCCTAACGACTGGTATTCAGGGCATAGTACTAATTGTACAGGTAGTCGGATAGATGTCTTGACGTTTAGCACACTAAAGGAGAAAACATATTCAGCTAGAGTTGTACAGTATGTCGGATATTTCCTGTCGTTAGACACTTAAAGGTATAAAGACTCTGGTCTAGGATTAGACAATTATTTCCTTGGTGTATAATGAGATGCTGTTGAATTCACTGGATAAGGAGTGATCTATTCATGTCACATGTAAATGATGGATGTCTCTATTGATTCACTGTAAATAAGTGTCTGTTTGAATATCACTGTAAATAGGATGTCTGTTTGATTCACTGTGAATAATGACGTCTGTTCGTTCACTGTGAAAAAAGGGATGTCTCTTTCACTAAAATAAGGATGTCTGTTTGATTCATTTTTAAAAAAGGGAAAGTCTGTTTGTTTACTGTGAAAAAAGGTGTCTGTATCAGTCACTGTAAATAAGGATTCTCTTTGATTTTTTGTGAAAAAGGATGTCTTTTTCATTCACTGTAAAAAGGATTCTGTTTGATTCTTTGTGAAAAAGGGATTTGTTTCATTCACTGAAAAAGAATGTCTTTTGTTTCATTGGAATAAGGGTCTCTTTGATTCACTTAAATAAGGATGTCTGTTTGGTTCACTGAAAAAAAGGATGTCTTTTATTCACTGGAATAAGGATGTCTTTTTTGATTCACTCAAAAAGGGTGTTCTTTGATCACAGCCTAGTACAGAGTGATTGTGCATCTCCCTTTCTTTTCGAACTGGACAAATCTGCTGGGTTCATTAAAAGCTGTCAAAAAAAACCCTCGGGGAAGAAGAAGTCAGTCAATTTGTAGTGAAGTAAATGTTGATTTTGCAATTTGGAAGCTGGCCTCCTGCCATTCACAAGAAACAACTTCCAGATTTTGTTTTGCTGCGGCCATGAAAAAAAGTGGGGGTTCACGGGAAAAGACCCCCCCGTTGTTCCCTTTTACTAATCGGGGCTTTGTGGAATTTTTCGATAAACAACCCCGACAACTCCCCCGTTTTCATGGAGGAGAAGAAAAAAAAATTCCCCCCTCCCCGCAGCCTTTAAAAACCCCAAACCGAACTATTTCAGGTGGCCCGTACTGAGATAAGAATTTTCAGTGAAAATTTCCTGACTATAGAATGGTAAAATCGGACCGTCAATCATATTTAAAAAAATTTAACCCTTTTTACTGTGAACGCTCTATAAGGCTACTACCTTGCAATAAATTTCCGGAAAATGAAACATTTTTTATTGAATTTTAAAATTTTATTAGAAATTGGTTTTGATTTCAGAATGATTTTAAACTCCCAAAATTTTCATTTAGAACAATTTGCAAGGACATTATTCTCGGGACCCTTTCGACCGAAACTTCGCGTCTCAGCTCTGATGGAAGGTTTTTTTCGTCTTTTCCAAAAACCTGGGCAACAGTGAGACCGAAACGGGGTGTCTTAGAATACGCGAAAACTGGAAAAACTGAAAAACGCAGCAATCTAGAATGCCAGGTTTTTTAAGAACTTGTAAAACACTTAAAGATTTTTTTTTTTTTTTTTTTTTT
>CM031611.1:23200808-23203156 GCA_018398815.1 Conus ventricosus | reverse complement strand
GATCCTTTCCATTCTTTTGGAATTCTTATTAGTGGAGCTTTCAGCGGGAACGACTCTGTTGTTCTGTGTTTGGCTCTATCAGAGGCTTTTGTGGAAGTCTGTCAGTAAATATCTCTGACAACATTCACTCGTTTGACATGGACGAGAAGAAAAAAAACATTCCCTCTCTCCCGCAGCCTTTAACCCCCTGAACTAAACCGGGTCCCCATGTACTGCGGGGTAAACACATAAGGATTTTCAATCCAAAATATTCCGACTCCACGAGTGGTACGAATTCAGAACCGTCAACTCTGCTACCAAAACTTAGTGACCTAACTTCGCGTCACAGCTCTGCATGAAAGGTTTCTTTCGTCTTCCCCAATACCTATCAACAGTGAACACCTAAGAACAGGGCGTCTCTAGAACTAGCAGTCGAAACTGAAAATTCCGAAAACGCCCTGGCAAGTCTAGAATAGCCAGGATTTTCAAGAACTTGTGAAACACTATAGATATGTTAGCTTCTCTCTCTCTCTTCTCTTTTCTCCTCTCTCTCTCTCTCTCTCTCTCTCTCTCTCTCTCTCTCTCTCTCTTTCATGATATGCTTTGTCCTCTCTGTAAAGTGTCACAAGAAAATGAGATGCATTTGTTCTTTGTTGTCCAGCCCTCATGGACATTAGAAATGAACTGATTAAACCGAAATTCTACAGACAGCCTTCCCTATTTAGATTGACCTATTGATGTCGTCAGCTTCAACAATAGATGTTAAAAAATTTTCGTTATTTTTGTATAAGGCATTTAAAATTAGAGAATGGCTACCTCTTAAAAGTTACAAATGATTTGTCTTAATTTGGTATACTTTGTTGCATGTCGCATACATTTGTTTCCAATGTACTATTTCCATACCCCTTCATAAGGGGCCTAGGCCTATGTGAATAAATCATCGGAATCCGAATCCGAATCTCTCTCTCTCTCTCTCTCTCTCTCTCTCTCTCTCTCTCTCTCTCTCTCTCTCTCTCTGTGTGTGTGTGTGTGTGTGTGTGTGTGTGTGTGTGATGACAAGAGGCAGGCAGCGATTTGAGGGGTGAGAACTTTTGACAAAAATGCTAGACCATATGTGAACAGTGCTGACCCTTACCTTTTCTTGTTGCTGATTACACGCTGAGGCACGTGATTAGTGAGAGAAGCTCACTGTTTGTAGGATGGGTGTGTTCCCGATCTCTGTGGCAGACCAGGAGTTGCCACACAAGAGGATAGAGCGCTTGGCTCGGGCCAAGCTGGCAGATAATTTTCATTCAACCTTGGGGTAGCAAAAGGGAAACGTAGTTTTCATAGCAACCAGAGTAGTGGATGTCGATGTAGCGCAGACATAAGTCTGCTAGATTCTGTTTGTCACAATATTGATTCCCTATGGGTAAGCTGCCAGTTGGGGAATAACAAATAATAAATACATAAAGAGAATAACAATATCATTCATGAGTGAATGTAAACGATTGATGTGATAAATGAAAAAAAAATGGAACAGCACCATGTAATGAGCAGCATTTTGTGAACAGGCGGGGGTGGGGGGGGGGGCTGGAATAGCTCAGTGGTAGAGCACTGGACTCGAGTTGTGTGTTCGAATCTCCGCCGACCCGTTTCGGTACAGGGGGGTTAACATTGGTTCTGACTCCCATTTCCCATACAGTCTGAATGAGAGTATAAACCGAGGTTGCATGTGTGAACGCACGCATAACATCAGCACACACGTAAAATCCGATCACCAACTTTCGGAAGAGAAGGCAGTATGGACGTTGGTATGGATGACACGTTACACATAGCATGCACCCTCCCCGAAGTTGGAGTATGGCTGCCTTAATGGCGGATTAAAAAACGGTCATACACACAAACCTCCACTCCCTTTGTTGGGTAGATGGGATTCATCCTTGCCTTTCTATACAGGGGTGTCCGCAGGAGTATCAGTCTGCGTACGCAGAAGAAGAAGCAAAGAAAAAAGAGTGAAAAGGTGTAACTGTTTTGTTTGTTTTTTTCAATTCAATATTTTGTAACGATTGCACTTTGTATCCCCAACCATAGATAGGAACGTGCTAGAAACAGAATGCTACGAATTTGTGACTATAATGTGTTACCATGTTTTGCTGTACAATATGAAGAAATGTTGACTGCTGTACCTTTTCTGTATAACTTGAAAATATAAAGGTAAAGAAAAAAGGTACCTCTCGGAGAACGCTTCAACGTTTCGTGCTGTAAGCACTTGGTCACGAAGTGAAGTGTTGAGGTTGATGGGAAAAGCTGCCAGGTTTCTTGTGACCACAGTTCAGCCAAAAAGGTAGGGGAGGGGGTGGGGAAAAGGTAAACTGTGTTAATATGGT
>CM031611.1:23188308-23195808 GCA_018398815.1 Conus ventricosus | reverse complement strand
ATGCTTTCCACACTTAAATAAGTAGTTTCTGTTTTTCCATTCTTCCAGGAGATTATGCAATTAGTCTGGAATTTTCAGATGCCTATTTTCACATTCCAGATCATTGGTCATGTTCATGAATCCTACAGTTTGGCTTCTTAGGTAAGGTCTGTACCTTCAAGGTACTTCCTTTTGGCCTCTCCCTCAGCTATTGAGTCATCATCAGGGTGATTATCACTGTAATTGTGGCTGGAGACAAAGTACTCCTTTTCTGACACCCAGTGACTTGGACATTATCCTCCAGGAAAACAAAGGCCACGGATTGTGAATTGTGCTCAGTCAGTGTTTCAGTCTGCTTGTAACTCCAATGATGTTCAGATTATAATTGGTATTGCCTCTGCTGCATCAGAGCAAGTTCCTGTGGATTGTCTGCATTGCATCTCAGTCCGCTTTAGTGGGCTGTCAGCAATGTATGGGGTCAATCGTCTGTGGAATGGGATGTTTCATTTCATATGATGTGGAAGTTATCTTAGACCTTCAGCCTTGAGCTGGTCTGATTGAAGCTGGGGGTGCCTCTTCTTTTCATCCACTTGTCTCACACCATTTGTACAGACAGTACGTCCGGTTGAGGTGTATACGTTTCTCCTCAGTTTCAGGTCAGTGGTATTTGATCTTCACTGGAGGTTTGCAATCAAATCAATAATTTAAAAGTAAAGGCAACGTTCCCATCTATTAAATTTTGTCTCAGATCCTGAGAGGCACGACAGTCACCTTTTAATCGAACAGTTGGGCTGTTGCAGTTTACCTGCACTAACTTTTCCTTGATATGCTATATGTGACATGTCATACTGACACCCCCACACCATCCTCCCTTTGTCTGACGATGGCAATAAAGCTTACTCTGCCATAATCCCTCCCCTTCCTTGCACTCTCAACCCACAACCCCACCCCTCCTCTTGTCTTCCACCCTCCCCACCATTGGTCCGGTCTAGCTTTGATATTGCCACAATGGGCACACCACTTACTTCACTTCCTCTTCTACCCCTCCGCTCATCTGACTGCGTGTTCTCTCTCGGCGATATCAAAGAGAAGCCGACGCCTCACTTCCCTCCTCCCCCTCCCCCTTTTTTCCTTCCCTTCCCCTACCACGCACCATAGCAATCGTGCCTGTGTTCCACCTGTCCATGACGCAATTATGTTAAAAAGCACTTTGTCAACTGCTAAGAAAGAGCATTCTCGATTCTTCTTGTTCTACACATATTTTCACACTGTGGGGGTTGGGAGTACCACCAGCCAACCAGAACAGGAACCTGAATAGGTAGCTTAGCCTACAAAAAGAGGAAACTCACTGTGAGCACTCACTGCTCTCCACAGATGGCTGTAAGACTGATCACCCACAGTGTAGTCACAAAGTCAAAAGGGGTAAAGCAGGGAACGGAACGATCATCTACATATCGTCTGACTCTCCTGTGTTCTAAGGTTCGCTGTTTCCCAGAAGAACTGTAAGTTGAAACTATGTTTCTAAATTTCGAGACCATGCATTGATTGTATGTATGCCATGTGTTTACAATATACCTTTATGCCAATACTTGGTGACATCTCTCAAGATGATATATGAGTATTCTATTATGATAGTTTGTTTGCCACAACCTGGTAAAAACTATTCAGATGCATCATTAACATTTTTAGTCAACCATCTGATTAACATTTTTGTTGCCATCTGACTTTTGCCAGTATTCAAAACTATCTGTTAAGATAATAACTGAAGGATAAATTCTGACCGAAAAAGCAGTATGCCTGTACTAGGTGAAAACTGTTCAGTTGACTTGAGAATACTGTTGATTGTTGAAATGTTTTGTAGTAGTGACTCTAAGTCTAATCAACATGTGTACTTGGGATATGTTGATTCCAAATTATTTAACTTAATTTATAAGAAAAACATTGAAGAGTTATTTGACTTCCACTGTTTAACATTGTATTACTGTTTCCTGCCCCTTGTTTCATTAAAACCCTCTGAGGGAATCTGGAGACTGATCATTATGGCAGATATATCTAAGCTAGTCTAATCCTTTGTTGGCTGAGATCTCACACATTTACTGAAAGCCAGAGGGCAATGTGAGAAACTGACATGCCAGACTCTCGGCTATTCAAACACACACCAGGTTCTGTTTGTCTGCTTAGAGCCTGAGTTCCTACCTACCCTGGGTGTGCATGTTATCGGCCCAGCTGAGACAGCACTCCAAGATCAGCCAGCTAAAAAGGTGTACCAGTCACCAGCAACTAGTGAGAGATCAACTATCCTTTCCAATATCAGAAAATTCTGATATTCCAAGTAGACTCCAACTCAACTCATCCAGAACGTTCCCTCGCTTAATGATGATAAGAAGTGGGACGCCAATCAGCTAGAACTGAATTTGTGAAACCGGTTTGAATATTTCACCCTTGTATGTACAGTAAAGTTGATGTGTGAAACTGCACTCAACTTGTGTCAGTTCCTCGTTATTCATTCAGTATTGAATGTTTGAAATTATCTTTAATTCTGTCTCTCGGAGCTACAAGCACTTTTAAGTGTACAAGCCCAAGGAGTATTATTCCTGAGCCACTGCTGAGTATTTCTAACAGTCCCAAGAAAAATAAACATTTTTTCAACGATTAGTACCGGAAAGTTGCTCCTTCCAGAATTAGTAAGAGAGAGGGTGAAGGTAAAATCTCAACATAACTCTATTTTAGAAAATATTCCAAGTCCTTCCCCTAGAGGACAGCACCGACCCACTCCCAAATCTCGTCACACCGTGTCTAAGTTTTGGTTAGGCACTGTTCCTGTTGGATGTTCCATGGATAGGTGACAGCATTTTTTTAAGTCTCCCGTTTTCATATGTCTACTAATCAATGTATGCAATCACGTTTCCTACTAGATTTTAGAATTCAGGTGACGTAAGTGTCAAGGGAGCGAACCTCTCACATAGGGCCTTAAGCGCTGTAGTAGAAAAGAATCCGCGCGTAGTGGAGAAACAGGTAATGGGCCGATAAGCAGTACGCCCTCGCCTAGCGCATAGTGTCAAGGAGGCTGAAATGGTCAGGTTAGGGCCCCTCTTGAGTTCGAACCTTCCTGACAGCGAAAGGGAAGGAAATTTATCCACAAGGACCTGGGAGCATCGAGTGGGCGCTAAAGACCCAGTCAGCTGAAGCTGCTTTGTAAACAGACCTTGAAGAACATGAGTCTTGGGCTTGTTCAGATGCTATTGCTGTGGGGCACTGTGTTGAAGCTTTGTCAGGCTGGTTGAATGCTGTGGACGTCATTGTCGTAGCTTCTATAGATAATTACTGTGTGAAAGTGGCTCCCAGAGTCGGCAGGAATTTCGATGTCCATTTGGTGCAAAGGGTTGTTTGCTAAGCAATTTGTGGGGAAATACGTAAAATATGTGGGAAGAATGTAGCAAGAGGGAGTTCATGTTAGTGTGAACAGGGTGGTAAAGAAGCAACATTGACAAAGGCATGGTCCAAAGGGAAATCCTTTGTGTCCATCCCCATATAAACTGAGGGAGAACATCAGAGAGAGAGAGAGAGAAGAATACCACAGTAGAGAGAAAACAAAGCAGAGAGAGAGAAACAGTGTGCAGGACAGAGAAGGGTTGGAAGAAACGTGGTCTGGGCGAGAGAAGTGACAGCAAGGTCTTAGGCGTAAAAGACATGCTGACAAAAAAAAGACTGAGTTCGAAACCCAGAGGTGGTGAAAGAGACAAAGAAGAAGCGTCCTATGTTGAGTTCCCAGAGACGACCACGGAGACCCAGTCCTGAAACCTGGTGCCAGTCAACTAAGGGCGTCACCATCATCCAGTGCTGAAGAAAACTTGAAGTGACTTGTTCAAGAACTGCAGTGTGGTGTGCAAGAGAGAGAGAGATAGAGATAGAGAGAGAGAGAGAGAGAGAGAGAGAGTGTGTGTGTGTGTGTGTGTGTGTGTGTGTGTGTGTGTGTGTGTGTGGTGTGTGTGGTGTGTGTGTGAACCTGGCCAGGTAAGAAGCCATTTTATCGTAACCCAGGATTAGGAAATATACTTTATATTATATTGACCTTTCATGTATTGATTATTCCATTCTGGGTAATTGGATTTTTCATGTGTAATTATAAGTAGCATAGACTCTGTATTTCGTGTTCTCAGTCGTGTTAGGAGAGAAGCGAATGTGTGACATTCCATTCCCAGAGAGAGTTGAATTTTTGGTGGGTGCATGAGTGCACATAAGTATGTATGAGTGCAGAGATAACCTTGGTGTGTTAAACCTGACTCATAATACACCAACTTAGTTTACTTCAGCAATGCCATCACGATTTCCCCGTCCTGGACAGTAAGATGCTTTAATAATAAAGGCAGCATTTTTTTATACAACAGCATTTTGCGACAGCTAAAAGGAATCTAAAAGCACACTGGGATTTCAATTCATGTTGTACCCTGTCTGTTGCTGTATAACGATAAGCTTTTACAAAAAGGCTAAAAATGAAGTAGAGAAATCGTCTATTGGTAAGGGAAAAAATTACTACACAACGTCCATCGCGAATTAATAACTCATTCCTAGACTCCGAGCGAGGGATCAGATTCCTCCTGTTTTGCCAGTCCATGGAGACTCGTTCCTATGAGAAATATCCCATGGAAATGGAATGTCGTGGCGAACTCTCTGTTCAGAGAGAACCAGCTTTTCTAGGCACAGTAGATATGAGCCAGTCCGTGTTCTGATCAATTTGTCAAGTTTTGTGCACCCTACATGTAAACCTCTTTGCAACCAGATGGAACAACCAGCTTTTCGTGTTTGTGTTGCCAGTGCTGGACCCCATGGCTCACACAACGGATTCTCTGTCAATCTCGTGTGAGGGATGTTTGCTTTGGCATTTCCTACTACTCCTCTTATTTCAGCGACCTTGAGCAAAGCATTGAGAGAGAAATGCTAGCTGATTCTAGATGAGGATAATAACGATTCAAAGAGAAAAAAAGTGGGAGCTCTGTAAAACTGAAATGAGATCTTTTTGCAGTGACTTTGGTAAAAGTTTGGCATGCAAAAAGACGAAATAATGAACGCGTCTTACAGCTTCAAATAGTGGAAGCTGAAAAAGAGTTAACAGTCAGTCCTGGGAATTGTAACCTCCAAGCCAGATATTTGAAATTGAAACAGGAGCAGGAATTCTCACTATTAGATAAAGCAAAAGGGCGCAAGTTAGTCACGTATTAAATGGATAGAAGAGGTGAACAAAATAATAAATGTTTCTGTAATGTACAAAAGGTCCAGAGCAAGAAGAAGATAATAACTAGATTGTGTAAAGATTCCAGCGAAATCATAACAGACCAAAAAAGACATACTTAGAGCGCAGGTACATTTTCTATAAAAGATTGTATAGTCAATCAACAACTTCCCATGACGTAAAGGCTGCAACAGACGCATTTCTAGAAAACAAAGATCTTCCTCGTCTCGACGAAGTGGAAGCTGCTTTGTGTGAAGGAACAGTCAGCTTAGAAAAAAAAAACACTAGTGCATTAAAATGCATGAGAAATTGGTCTGTACCAGACAGTGATGGATACCAATCGAATTTCTTAAACATTTTTTAACCCCAAAAAATGGCAAAACTGTGACAAAGTCCTTTGAAGAATCCTTTCGGAAAGGCGAACTATCATGTACACAAAGACAAGAAATTTTGACTTTATTACACAAGTCAAAAGTGTTAGACAGAGATAGATCAGAAAACTGGAGACCGCTAACTTTACATAACTGTGATTATAAACTTCTTGAAAAACATTAGCAGAAAGATTAAAGTCTGTTATCCATTAATTGATTCACGAAGATCAGGTGGTTACCCTAAAGGAAGAAACATATCCACAATACTTAGATCGATTAATGATGTCATCAAGTACTTAAAAACTACAAATACAGCTATATTTACTTGTCGTAAATTTTTCAAAGGCTTTTAATTCTGTTTCTAAGACTTTCCGTTTGCATGTGTTTTCTGTTTTTGGCTTTGATCCAGATTTTCAAAGATAGGTTTCTGTTTTAATGAAACGTACTGCAAGTTCAGTCAACCACGTGGTTGGATTTTACAGCCTTTTGATGTGTTGTGCGGTATCAGACAGGGATGCCCATTCTTTCCATTGGTTTTTGTGTTAGCTGTGGAATTATTTGCTGTCATAGTAAGAAATAGTGAGGTCGTAGGGATTGAAACTCTGCATTACAATAATAGAATATCCATGCATCTGAAAATAAAACAAATGGCAGACGATACAACTTTATTTCTCAAAGATGAAGAAGACATTATAGTTCGTTAACTATTTTTACTGATTTTGAAAGCTTCTAAGGTCTCAGACTCAATGCACTGAAAACAAAGGCACTTAAAATAGGCAGGAAATGTGACAACCCAAATCTTCAGTTCGCCACAGTCGACAAAATCAAAATATTGGGAGTATATTTTGAAAGCTGTAGAATGGCAAGGCACGTAGAAGACAGGAACTGGACAAGTAAATTGTGAGAATTAATAAGCTCATAAAAGATTGGAGTTGGAGGGACTTGAGCATTCATGGTAAACTTGTGGAAATAAAAACATTCCTTTAAAGTCAGTTCGTTTATGTCATTAAATCCATTGGCCTTCCTAATGTTATTCTAAAAAAAAAAAAATGAATACGTCTCTTTACAATTTTTTTATGTCAGAAAAGGTGCACACAGAAAGGCTTTCGAAAAAATAAAAAGGAAGGTGATGGAAGTAAGTGTCGAGAATGGCGGCTTGAGCATGATTAACCTAATACAACTTCAGAACTGCTTCTACCTGCAGTGGGCAGGGAAAATATTTGCTTCTCAAGATTATCAAAATTGGAGTCTAATACCTGAATGGCATTTAGGTAAGATTGTTAACCAAAATTTCTCATTTTCAATTTGTAGATCAAAAGATCTGATAGACTTGGAACTGATTGAAAATGACTTCTGGAAAGAAGTATTGTGTTCGTACTTGGACAGAAAATCCATGAAGGGTCAATCAGATATAAATTGCTCAAACCTCCATTCACAACTTTTATTTAACAACTGTCAGATAACGTACAAAAATAAGGTACTGTTTTTCAAGTCTTCACAAGATAAGATAAGATAATGTTGCTTATAGTCCAGCCGACCGAGTCTTCACAAGAGAAAGGGCTTGAACATATGAGAAATTTCATTCACCAAAGGAATGTAGAATACTGTCTCTGCAGGAAATACAAGAACGAGTCGGTCATAACAGGGCAAATACCTTTCTGGAGTTTTATGCACTAGTGAATGTTATCCCCAGGGTTTGGTTTCAGTGGGTAGAAAGAGGTAAAACTGAAACTGAGACAGATTCAAGACAAGACAAGACAAGACACTTTATTTTCTTTCACAAGAACTTTGTGTTTGGTGGGAGCACATAAACACATGACATATGAGTACACAACATTGAATAATATAAAATGTGCAAATGCACTCACACCTGCACATGCCCACAAATTTAAAAACAATATAATAAAGTAAGGCTTATTT
>CM031611.1:23158308-23183308 GCA_018398815.1 Conus ventricosus | reverse complement strand
TAACCTCTAAAACAAGTGCTGAGGGCTTCTTGGGAAAGAATCCGCAAGGACTAAAATACAACAAACTAATAAATTCCAAGAAAGTACCGAGCACCGTTCCAGCAACTAAAAAGCACTTGGTGTTGCAATACTGCAAGAAATATTGAATTTCACCCCCCCCCCCCCCCCTCTCTCTCTCACTCTCTCCTCGCATCTCGTCTCTCTCTCTCACTCTCCCTCTCTCCTTTTCACTCCTCCTCAGCTTTACACTTCCCTCCTTACCTCCCTCGTGGCCTATACACGAACTTCTAACTCACCTCTCGTTCCACTTGTCCTCTGTCTACCTTTCATTCCAATTCACTCATCTTTGGCTTCACAAGGGAGTAATGTGCATGTTTTGTCTGTATTTTTTTGTCGCTGAGGAAGGCAATTGCCGAAAATTTCTTGTCCTGTTTTTGGTGCGTGATTAAATCGTCGTTTACTTCACGACTTGTTTTGTGTGCTCTTCTCTTTTTTGTTGTGTTTCAGTAACGCCGCATTTGTTATCATTGCCGTTGTTTTTTTGCGTCTTATTAAGTTTTTCCAGATATATTTGCTCAGTTCTGTTTGGTTTTTTAAATTTTTCTTATTAAAATGACAAGTTTGTGTTTCATATCTGGGTTTTGAAGTAATAACTAAATATATACCAAGCCTAGCTCAACCGTCCCTCAACCAGTTTCGGCGTTGCCCTAGGCTAGGTAAATATTAGTTCTCAACTATAAACCCTACAAACATGCATACAGTAGGATTATCCGTTTTCATACTAATTGTACTAAACTTTTTCAGATTTTAGTTTTTGCTTAATCCTATGTTGTTTTTCCTGATCATTTTCAATAACAACTTTCCACGGCATACATCATCAAATGGCCGTCTGTCTTTCATGTGAAAATAAAACTACAGTCTTTAACTGTTCTCTAAGTCTTTTAAAACTGAGTTATATTTTTGACATAAAATCCACACCATCTTAATCCGCCATTCCCTTCCACTGAAAAGCAGTTTTGAAAAAGTATTTCTTTTTAACTATCTCTTCTGCTGAACAGTCATCTATAATAAATTAGTGTCGGCGTTCCTTCAAACAGTCTATAAAAAGGTCTAAACACTCCACTGTCATTTTATTGCTAGGATCAAACTAAATATAGTCATCATCTGTCCATATAAACCTTCTAATCATGATATGCTGTGTTCCATTAAAGTGTTGTACAGAAAATCACAATAAGATCAAACATATAGCGATAAACTGTTTGTTAATAGGTCTAGACAAATATTGTTTTTCCACAACCAGTCTGCGTCCACAAATCAATGAACAATGAGAGTTTTTGTCATAAAGTCTAACAGCACCATAGTTTTATAGCAGAATTTAATCTAATCCAGTTATTATGTTTAATCATACACTCTGTCAAACTGTCCGTATAATAAAATCCCTATAATATCTAAATGTGTATAACGATTAATCCAAGTGCAGTTCTCTTAGATTGCTTCATTATAGACTAATATTGATTTTGTCACAGGTTGTAATGACCTTAATCTCCCCACCATTGAAAAGAACGACGACAGTAAACTTTAAGTTAATTCAACGTCAAAGTTTTTAGCCCAGCTAATTAGAAATTCCTTTTAAGAAGGACGACACTACCGCCCACAGCCCCAAATTCCCCTCTCCTCATCCAATAAGACAAGAAATTTCAAATATATTGTGAACGTGTCTCCAACATTTATTTGTGGAATGAACTGTAATTTTGTAGAAGCATCTTTCAAAACTGATTTCCTATTCTTGAAGGATGTACTTTTTGCTCCCAAACGGCTTTATTTCGATCTCTTCCGACTATTGTCCTTCTGGGAAAGGCAATACATGTAAAGGACCCGAGTTGAGTGCTTTCTTTCTGAAACTTTATTGGCGGTCAAAAAATGTAAATGGTCTTAAGAATTCAAATTTTATATCCAATCTAAATGTGGTTTAAAAACCAATTTGTGTAGTTTTTCGAACTATTTTATATTCATAAAAACCTGCAATATTTGTTTCTACAATGCGCAGTTGTTCTAAGTTTAGAAACTTTTTGTTGTCGTATAACTTCTTTACGTTTATAATAGCCATCTTGCTGTACTCAAAACCATACAAAGCGCCTATCTCACCGTTCTGTTCAAAGTCCACAGTGTCTGCAAGGTCTTTAATCTAAAGTTAAGAACACCTTACAGCGCTAATGTTGCTGCTCCTGAAACTTCTGGACCACGCTACATTTTTTAGAATAACAAATTATTTTATTTCCTAAAACAATGTGTTAGGTTATCACATTTCCACAACTTTATCCTGCTTGTCTGCGATTTTTAATATAAATGTGATCCGACCCTCCCACAAACTAATCTTTTAAACTGTAAAAAAGGGAATTGTATAATATCATAATCGCAATTATGCACTTTCCCAATGGGAAGAGCCTAAAACAGTTGAGGGCCTTCCACCATATAAGTTTTCATCAGTGCTCAGCTCGTCCAAATGCAACATCGAGTAATTAATTTAATGCAAGATCAGCGATTTCCCCCTCCATAAGTAGTTTTTAGCACCTTTGGCGTAAACTCCAAAACTATTAACGGCTTCATTGGCAATTTGTAAATGCCTAAATTTTAAGCTACGTCTCCATCAAATATCAACCTACTCTTCTTCTTCAGAGTTTGAAGGTCAACATTGTTTTCAGATGCATTGTTAAGTTTGAGAGTAATGTCCAGAAGTTACTCAATGCTTCTTTAAGTGAGCAAAACCCTGAACTAACCATACAGGTATGGTATAACTGGCTAACCTAATTTTTCCTCTATTATCACATTATTTTAGATCTATAATTCTACTGGATACACTTATGTTAATACCATAGACTATAGTAAAATATATCATGGAGTGTGAACCTTCTGTTTCACGCAATCGTTATCATAATGTCAAAGTCTAAAAAAGACGAAGGACGTCCTTTGAGTTGTTTATGTTACAACATTTTTTTAAACGAAATAAAAAAGAGCGCAATTTAAAATATACTGATGCAAAATATTCTGTGGGCTCACTACAATCTTAAAAAATAAACAACTGATACTCTTTACATTTCTGTGGACTCAGTCTGACCCATTCAAGTAAATGATAGACCTCCATTGAGAGCTACTTAAAGCCCTCCTATTAAAAACGACCACATCCCGAAATGTGGTTTAAGTCATCCGATGCCGTTTTAAATCAGAACCAGTTTAAACTTGCTGAGTTTTGGTGCATCAACTGGTGTGGAGTGTCGTATGCTGATCACTTAAATCATCCTGATCCTCGGTGAGGTCAGTGTACAGAGATTCATTTTATTATAACACCTACAGACTATTTTGACTGAAACTGCACAGCAGCCATTACCAAATGACAAACCGATTAATCCATTCAGCAACAGAATAGACATGAAGGCTTATGGAAAGGGAACTGTACCGAATTCAATATTAATGTTAAGACAGACTATGACAAAAGTGTGGACCGCAATCAAGGCTTAGGCACCCCTTATTTTTGGGGCGTGACACAGAAAAAAGTATAACTATGGACTGGAATCCTCCTTACACCTCTTTCTCTTCAGGCAACAGCTTTCACCTAGGTTCCATAGATCAAGAGCAAAAAACAGCATGGACAACATTTTCTTAGACTCTTTCTAAGGCCTAACCAACAGGAAATAGACCGAATAAACGACTACTATTCGTACTTACTTTGGTGTTTGCTAGGATCGCAAGCACAAACGAGATCGACACAACTGATCCTTCTACTGGTTTTGAGCACAAAAACAATTCTTAGCAAATTTAGAGGACGCCAATAATTCTAAACAGTTGATTTACCTTCAAGTATAAAAAGGAACCCAAATGTTTTACAAATTGCAAGCTCGAAAGTAGACTTTGCTGTTTGGCACTGGTATATACATGCTTCCTTCTGAACTCGAGACTCCAGATAGGCACAATAATAAACTACAATAAGAAATCCTATGTGGCAGCAATGAACAGAAGGTCCTGAAAAAACGAAAATAAATTCTGCCAGTAATGATTGCAAGCAGTAACCCAAACAAGTCGACCCCCAAAGAATAAGTCAACCAAATCCCCTGTGGCCCAAAGCCCATCAACCGTTGAAGTCAAAAAAATAATAACCATGACGATGAAAATACAGCACTTGATTTATGGATAAACTGGCCACGGATTACTCCTTCTTATTTTACTAAAAATTACCCAACTATCAGAGAACAACAGTCCATAAGTGCATCGGTCCCATAAAATCCAACTCACTTTGCGTGCAGTAAGACAAAAGCCAGCTAAACAACACCCCCTAATATACCGGGTAAAGCGACCATTGGCTATTACTGGCATATAATTTTTTTTAAAAAACCCGCAAGATAACAAGCTGTTTTTATTATAACCCATGATTTATCAGGTGGAGGCGCTGGAGCACTGGGCTTTGACCACGCGGCCGCCTGTAAATACCATCACCATGTACTTATTGCAAAACTAAGCCGTTATAACGCTTGCTAATGTGACTCCTTCTCTCTAAACAGTGTTCGATTCGTTCTGCAGCGAAGATGATTTTCATATAAAATACTTCTTTGGATATTTACCTATTCTAGCTCATTGAGTTCGAACTTGTTCTCAGGATTGAGTAACAACACTTCAAGTTCTTGCTGATCTTTCATGTTTCAAATCTTTTTAGTCTTTTGGGTATTCTTTCTTTAATATCATGCTCCTAAGTTTGGCGTCATCAGCCTCAACGAGTTATTTCTTTTTCTCTTTTTATAGGCTCATCTAGTACACGCCCAGTTTATGCAACATTGTTGTTAATTCCCTCGTGATTGCTCTCCAAAGCATGTCAAGGTCCGCTTTTTCTCGCATGGGTAGCGGTGGGGCTGGTATAGTTTTTAATGCTGTTTCTTCTGAAAACCACTGTTTCTTCTTCTATGCATTTATAATACGCCTGCAGATTGATTTAATTCTTTAAGTTCCATATTTGTATTTTGGATATGCTGTTGTGAGATCTTGTAGTGTGTTTTGAAGTTAAGAAACTGCCACTCCGTCTAATTTTTGGTTAGAAAAGCCAAGCGATTTTGTTCGCTCACACTGAACTTTCTAATTGTACTCTTTTATAAAACTTTGGATGGGTCCCGGTTAGTTTAAGCCAACAAAGTTGTCCCATGATCGTTTTTTCCACAAACAAATGGTCATCTTTTAACTTCAAATCATCAGGGGGTATAAATACGGGAGGTTTCTAGACCAACAACCTTTGGAAAAATGATCTTACCAACTTTCTGTTAATTCACGCCGCATGTAGGGTGCTGAGCGATTGCTGTGTCAAAGAGTCATTCAACTCAATTTCGATCTCCAGGAACAAAAACATCATAATCTTCTTCCCTTCAATACGCTCCAATGTTTTTAAATAATTAACTAATTATTTTGTTTCTAAAAAATGTCGCAAACATAGGTTCAATTCTTGAACCCGCATGAAGACAGAAGAGCCCTATGGCTGTGAAGGGAAATAAACGGAATATAATTGTTCTCAAAAAAATCCATCTACAATTATGCAGATCAAATCTACTGTCAAATTTCCAGACCTATGAGCCATGATACAGTGATAGATCCATGTCTCTCACGACTTAACTTTCCAAAATAGAACACGAATCAGCAACAGAACCAAACAGGACAGTTTGTCAGACATCTGGGACGGGCTAATCGTTAAGCAAAAATCTATAAAACTATTTAGAGGCAAGAAATATTATCTTTTACAGCAAAGCAACATATTTAAATCTATACCTGATCTATTGCTAACCGCGAATGAAAGGATGATCTTGCGTTCAAGAATCGAAAATATAGATACACAAAACACAGGAATAGGCCCGCAGATGCTAAAGACGGTAACAAGCCCGAAGCTGTTAAGTTATGCGTATGGAAATCCTTTTTTTTCCATCCCCTTAGATTTGAGTTGTTAAGTGCTGCATCACCGTACATTCAAGGAGCATTTAAAAGACAGATTGTCCATATTAACGTAACCTTTAATGAATACAAACGTATTAATAAATCTGCAGACACCGAAGCAAAGTACAGGCATACTGACAGTCGCGCTAGAGTGACATGTTAGCAACCCTCACTTAGCAAGGCTGCTTGGACAACAATATCCATTCAAAATAGCAACATATTACGAAAGAGTGATACCATCATACAACATATCCTAAAGCAAGAGGCAAGACACTATATGGAATTTAGTTTTTAGTGCCACAGCAAATCACTTAAAGGTAATTTTAATGCAGTGTTAAGATGAAGAACCATTCAAAAGACAAGCTGAACAGTTTCTTAACCCTAAAAAAATGAAAAGTACAATGTACAAATTAGTAGTCCTAACCAAAACTAGGGGAGTGGACTAAACCTTATCAGCATATTGACGAAAATAAATAAAATTGTTCGGAGGCGGAGGGCAAAGAAGTCCATATCAGTATACCTTGTGTTCAAAAGATGTACACCTTCACATGTTAGCCTTGATGATTTATTTAACAACGAAAAAAAACGGTTAAGGATAGACCTAAGGTCAACTGAGGATAATCAGTTGCATGGAATGGAGAACTGTTAAAGACGGAATACACATTCAAATTGAATAAAGAAAAAGAGAATGAAAAACAGTTAATGAATAGTTGATTTATTATATGATGCGCAGCTGAATATTACAAGATAACAGGTTTATTATTAAAAGCAATACATTACTAACTTAATTTTATTAAAAAAAGCCTATTACTGTTAAGCATTAACCAAAAGATAACCTACAGCGCCAGAGTCGCAAAGAAAGGAAAGTAAAACCCCTTGACATATAAACCGTCAGATTAACAAACATACACAAATGCGTGCCAGTACAATAGCAAACCTTTCAAAGAACAGCAAAACCAAACGAAGTTATTCTGCTCCCTTTAAAGCTGTTACATATGTAAATACTGGAACATCAACCTATAATGCTCTATCCGCAAGAACAGTTAGGCCACTTAGCAACAGGCTAGGTGCACACCCGCAGCTATCTACCTCTAGGCGGTTTCTTTTAACACTTGCCTGTGTTCATTAGCTGTAGTGCTGCTATCAAAAAAATTAAAAACTAAACTCTAAAAGCACACAGCATGGTTTCACTAATAACAGCTAAACTTAGTTTTCGTTCAAACTGACATAAATAACGCACTAGTTTGACTCAAACATCACTGGATGAAGAATTAATTCGTTTACAGAGCCGATTTTGATGACAATAAAAGACAAAAGTTTTGATCTTCAAAAACAGGCAAGGGCAGATTTTTCTCATCAGCCAGACACGGAACCGAGTCATATAAAAAAGGAATTGTTTAAAAAAAGTACACGAGACAATAAACTCTGTTCTAAACAGCTCACATTAACAACATCAAAGGGCGTTTATACTTTAGTTTATGATTCCAAGCACAAAAAGACCGTTGATATTGATTCTGATTAAGATTTTTTTTTTTTATTTAAAATAAAATAATTGAGTTAGAAAAGAAAACTCAACCTGGCTAAGATATATGAAGGACCAGACGAATGTTAGAAGGAATGCTTAAGTAAGCGTTTGTTCAAAAGCCATATAATGAATATTAATCCTAGAAGACATTGATTCAGCAAACGTACAGGCAAGTGTTGTTCATTGCAATTTCACATTACGCAGTTAAACTAACAATAGACACCGCCAGTTAAAGTAAAGTTAGCTGTTTAATCGACTATAAACAATAAATGAAGAATAATCAAGAAGTCTGGTCTCAACCTAAACAACAGACTATTCTTTCTCAGTAATGACATAACACCTGGTTGGTCATACCACCTGCTTACACATTTTTGATGTGGCCGTAGCTGAAGAAGCCAAAATGGAGAGGCTCTGGTTGTCAGAGGGCGAGAGTCATAGAGATCAGATTAAAACAGGCTAATTATGAGCCGATTTTATGCAGGGGAGTCTTACATTTCACTACCTCCAGCATTAGTCGCAAAAAGAGCAGTATCTAAACATAAAGAAATCATACAACAAATGTTTTATGTGGTGAGGTCTTGCAAGCTGCATAATCGCCCGCAAAAACGCAGAGTATCAAACAATGAACTCTAACCATCAATGATCTTAACTTTATGGAATATCATCTTTCCTGTTACTTGGACAAAATTGATCAGTTTGAAAACACAACAAACCAATAAACTGTTAATGTAAACACATGTTCTGAGAAAAACAATATGGTGCCTATTAAAGTGTCAAAAGAAAGCCCACAAAATGTGATCCAGACAAAACCATGTGGACTTACTCCAAATGGCTTCGCCAACAGGTTGCCACAACATTACACATTTGAATAAGAAGCGACGCACGAATGAGTATACTAATGCAGCATACTTCAAAAGAATGGGCACAAAACAAGAAATTCTGTAGAAAATGTTTGTACAAGAATTCCAACCTTTCAAGCCGCGCTATGAACATACTACAAACATTGAATTAGCCCCGTTGACTGTAAGGACAGAACTAATTACGCCGAAAAGAAGGCAGTAAGTTTGTTTTAAGTAACTGGAAACGGCTGCAAACGATCCAAATGTTGTTTTACGCAGACTTCGAGTCGCTTATTGTACCCCTTATTAGGGCCAACCCCAAGGAGTGATGCAGAAACTCCCGAAAAACTGTTAATTAGTAATCAAACATATTTGTTCATTGCCTTCATTATTGTCAGGTCGGAGGGCGAAACATTCAGAGCCAAGAATTATAAAGAGGGCCTAATGCTGCAGAATACTCTTTAGAACGCATGCAGCAAGAGCGAAACGCCTGTTCTAATAATCTGAATTTATCTGAAATCAAGATGACCGCCTAAAGACCAACACAATACTCAGACCACACATGGGTGGGGGGATTTTGTTGTTAAGAACTAATGTCCTAAACATGAGGACGCGACAGCCAGAAGCCAATCTCTTACAGTAAGAAACCATGATCAACATTAGTCGGAAAGTTCAGATGAGCAGATACGGTCCAAAGTAGACGGACGAAATTTCTGTCAAGAAATACGAGTTTTTGGGGGAAGCAAGGGAGATCGGAGTGGAAGGCTGGCCCGAGTGCATTCTTTGATTGTAAGACTTGAAGATGGTTGAGGGAGGGACGTGGAGCAGCTTATTATGCAAGCAGTAACCAACGCCTTCAGGGTGCAACATGCATTGCACATCATCAGAAAAGTACATGTGTTTCACTTAAATAACATGCCTTTTTATGACTCTATCAACACCATGGGATCATTAGAGTCAATGGCGTGTCCTTAAAAGTCCGGCCCCAATAACAGAAGAATATTTTGAACCCAACTCTTGTTAGAAAGGCGTTTTACCCATTTATTAGCCTGGGTGCAGCATACGAGGTACCAGACGTTGCTCTTGCATCACGCTAGGTCAAAGGTTGACTTTGTTTGTAGGTCATGGATTATACATGCTGCCCTCTGACCTTAGACTACAGATTGGCATGATACAGAATTATAACAATGAAATCTCATAGCTGGAGACGATCAAAACTTAGGACACAATCAAGGCTTAAACACAAGGCCCGCCCATCCATTTTAAAGAAAGTACCTAGCCCTGAAGAAAGCGATCCAGTTATAAGCACCCCACAGCCAGAAAGCAGCCCAGAAAGCGCGCCACCTGTTAATGTGCCTCACACTGACAGTCACACTAGTGAAAAGACAGCCCTCGTTGTATTTTTTAACTTTTACTGGATTAGCTATACTTTATTTCACTAAAAATTAATCCAGCAGCCAGAACTCCTAACGTCCACAGATGGTCAGCATATAACCAGCCACTTACCTATAGTAGACAAAACCCAACTAACAACACTGCCTATTATGCCAGGCAGAGCATCAAGCGCTTTGGCTGCTAACTTCTTTAATAAGTTTGCTAGATGATGCAATTGTTTTCTAATCCAACTTTTACCGGGCTGAGGCGTTGGAGGCGCTACTGGCCCTGTTGGCGCACTGCCGGTTAAAGCATAAACGAGTGTAGAGATAGCAAACCCTACAGCTGTTAATATACAACTTTTGAAACCCCCCTTTTTCTCTGAACGGGAGTCCTTATTCTTTCTGCTAGCTTTGGTTTTTTCTTTAAAGGGTATTTTGTTTATAGTTTTTTTTTAATTCTGCTTTTTTGTGATGCTAGTGCGCTCTTTTTTAGTAGATAGCGCCTTAACCTGGTTTTCCTTAGCAGAAATTTTAAATTTCCCTGTTTTTTTCTGCTGTTTTTAAAACCTTTTTTTTCTTCCCCTTAAATTGTTATCGTCGGGCCCCGCCAGCTTATTTTTTTCTTCTTCTTTTGGGGTTCATCTAGTTTTAAAGTTTTCCTAGATTGGGCGCAAGTGCCCCCCTTAAGTTTTTAGAGCATCCTTAACACCCTCAAGTTCGCGCCTAAGCTTATGGGTTTTCACTCCTAAAACCTAAATTTTTCGCCCCTCAGGGGGGTTCAAAAATCGAAAATTGTTGCTAATGTTTTTTGCCCGGTCCCCTCACTTAAACCCCGTTTAAATTTCTGCCATTATTTCATCTGTGTTCGATTTAATTCTTGGAGAGGAATGTTTTGTATTTTAGTTTGGGGTTTTGGAAAACCCCTCTTGCCCCAAGTTCTGAAAAGGGCCCTAAGGGTTCGCTTAAGCTCAAAAAGGGTTTTTAATTGTTCGCCTTAGCAATAGGGAGTTTTGGGCCTAATTTTTGTTTTATTTTTAAAAAAAACCCTTTTTGGGTTTTCCCATTAAAAGAAACCCATTTACCGACCCCCCGGGAAACCATTTTTTAAAATTTAAAAAATTTGGCCCCCCCAATCTTCTTCAAATCGTTAGGTTCAATAAATTCTGGCAGCTCTGTCCTTGTTTTCTATAGAATGATTAAATTCTTTCTCGCAAAAGTTCTTGGCGGTGTCTAGGGAGTAAAAAAACCCGCTTCTTCAAGCTCCCCTGAAAACAAAGGGCCAGTTCTTTTCATCTTTTCTTCTTCAATAGGTATTAGGGTAAAAATTTTCCCATCCATATTTTTTATTTATATTCTTTTTTTTTTTTAAAAAAAAATGAACTCATATGGTTGGGGACCTCGATCCTTACAAAAAAAGAAAAAAAAACCCCCAGGGGCCGAAAAAGGGTTTAAAGGGGAGACTTAATTAGGGGTAAATTCCCCCCTAAACAGTTCAGCCGGGAAAAAGCTTTAAAACAGTTATTTTTCCCTGATCTTGGCGTGATGATGTTAAAATGCCGGGCCACGGGCCTAAAAAAATCATTAAAAATAGATATTTCATGGGAAAAGGTCCTAATGCTAGTGTTTTTGCTAATTTAGGCAGGGCTATTTTAAATCTATGAAAATTAGACGGAGGGATCACGTGTCTTTTTTACTAAGAGAGGCAGACATTTTTGCCCTCCCTGTCATGGCTCCCTAAAAAAGAAAGAAAAGAGAAATTTTATCAGGGAAAACAAGATTCAAACGGCCTCAAGCACAGGTTTTTAAGGGGGGAGGGGCAAAAAATGATGTTAAAGATGGGGTTGCAGAAGCTTTTGGGGAAAGTTTCTGCACCCCTCTGGGATTTTGGTTGTTAAAAAAGATTTTGCCATATTCCCAAAGGTCCCCCTAAAAAAAAAACTTCCTTTTCATCTAACTTTTAAAACCCTAGCGTTTTTTTGTTCTGTCGGGAAGATCCTTTAGCAAAATACCCCAGTTAGTAAACATCTCTTTTTGAGTTTTTGATTTTGTTCAAACCCCCGGACTACCCCAAAACCCAATCTTAACCCAGTAAAAAAAGAAAAAAACCGGTTATTTTTTTAGGGAAAACGTTATACCGCCTTACAGAAAAAAAAAAAAAAGCGAGACACTTTTTTGGAAATACATCTAAATCAGTTTTTGAAGTTTTTTAAAAAAAAAGGAAATTTTGTTCTTGTTTACTGAAAAAAAACAATTCCTTTTCAGAGAGAAATCAAAAATTTTTTTTTTAAAATTTCCAAAAATTAAAGGAAGGTTGACTGTGCAAAAATGGAAGTCTGATCAGCGAATTCAGGGCGCGGACTTTTACCTCCCAAAACACTTTGAAAAAAATAAGAAAGTTGTTTCGTTTGGAGGTGGGCAAAGGGACCCTTGCATTTGATCCCCTTTATGTAAAAAATTCGCCTTTTAAAGTAAGACTCGAAGATATTTAAATAAGCAAATATGGGCTGGGGTGGTTTTTAAGACCCACATTTGACAAGTTTTTTTGGGAAGGGGGAGAAAGGAGGACAAGAGGTTTATAAAAATAAAAAATTCACAAGAAAGCAGAGGGAAAAAGGCCCAAAAAAAAATGCACTTTTTTTTGGTTTTGTAAAGTCTTTTAAAAACATTGAAGAAAAGGCTAAAAAAGGGGTGGTTTTTTAAAAATGCAGAAAAAAAAATTCTAAAAAACCGATGGGTTGCTTAAATTTTTCCCCCCAAAGCCCCGCACTGTTCTCATATTCGGGGAATTACGGGGTGTGGGAAAAACTGTTTCGTACTTGATTTTTTTACAAACAATATACAGGTTTCTTTAAGGGAGCACATTGTTATATTCTGCAAAAACCCTTTAAAGGCCCCCAACGTTTACAAAAAAAGGGAAAAGTTTTTTTGGGACGACGAAAATTTATATTTCTAGTTGACCCTTTGTGAAAAAACTGAGCGACTGTTTGGGAGCTTTAAATAAAAGGACTATTTGAGGGAACTGAAACCTTTTTTAATTTTTTAAAGACTGTTCAGCTAAACCCGAGAAAATTGTTAAAAAAAGAAAAGCTCTGTAAAAAGCAAACCCCTTTTAGGGGGACCCCCAGGGCATATTTTCTGTGTTTTTTAAACTCGAAATAAAATTTGCGTTTTAAGCCAACCGATCGCATTTAAAAAAATGGGTTTGTATTATTTTACACTAAGGACAAAGATATTTTTGAAAAAATTTTTAAAGTGAAAATTAAAATAAAAAGGGGACAAAGATGAGCAAAAAAAAATTTTAACAAAGGCATTTTAAAAAAAACAAAGGGCACGCAAAACAAATTTTTTACGGACTGCCCCCCCCCGGGTTAAATACGTTTGTTTTTTAAAATTTTGTTTTTTTTTTTTTTTGTTAATAAAAATTTTGTTTATTAAAATTTTTATTTATAAAAAAGATTGTCTCGGGGCCAGAATCAAAAGCACAGTAGTCCAAAAATTGCGTTGCAGTAGATTTAAAAAGACCTAGGGGACACAATGAGTTTGTTTCAAATGGGGAGTCCCGGGAAAATGTTTACGGATTTGATTTAAACCCCAAAAGACGGGGTTTAAAAACAAAACCAAAAAATTTGGCCCCCCCAAAACGCACCCGCATCCTACTCTAGAAGAGAAAAGAAATTTGAGAAAACCGTTTTTGGGCCCAAACAGAATCCAAATCATAAAAGAGGGAATGTTTTGGGTGCTTCCAAAATTGCGGGAAATTTAAAAGTTTGAACTATGAACCCCCAATGTAACTTTGAAAAGAAAAAAATTTTAGAAAAACCCAAAAATGTGGGGGCCCATCTTTTTAAGCCTATTTCCAGGAACAAAAACAAAAAAAAACGGGTTGGGAAAAAAACAGGGGGGTTTCTGAAAAAATGCAACAGAAAAAGGAAGCCCGCTGAAAGGGGGGAATGAAAACCCGGGTGGGCCCTTAGAATTTCCCCCCGGCTTTTGTCATACCTAGGCAAATGCCAAAGATTTTTCCCCTTTTTAAATTACCCCGGGGGGGGGTTAAAACCTAGTTTCCCAGAAACATACTTTTAATCAGAGGTTTCAAAAAAAGGGCTGAAAAAATTTGGATGCCCCCTTTTAAAAGTTAGTTTTGGGAAATTTACTAAAACGGGGCCAAAAAAAAACCCCCAAAGAAACATTTGCCCGGTTACGTGAGGGTTTTCCCCCCCCCGCCAAAAAACCCAGTACTCGACTTTTTTCCCTCTTTAAAGTATTTTGATTTTAGCTTTTTAACTCTGTTAGTGAAGTGCTGCCAAAAGGGGTTTAATAAGAATTATGTAAAAAGTTTAAATTTTAATAAAATAATCTTTTTTAAAAAAAGGGGTTTTTTCAACAGTTTAGGCTAAACCCAAAAAAAATAAAACTTAAAAAGGGAAATGGGAAAGGGGAATTGGGGAAAAAAATTTTTTTTGGCTTACTAAAAAAAAATTGCAAAAGTTTTAAATACTCTTTTTTAAGTAATTCTGGCTCAAAAAAGTGTAGCTAGCGAAAGTGCGGGGTCTGTGTTTGCTTTAGTATGGGGTTGGAGCCCCGGCCCCTCTTTAGAATTGGGGGGGCCTTTGGGTTTTGGGTTTTTAGGCGCTGTGTCTAGGGTTTGAAAATGCCTTTTTAAAAAAAATTAACCCTAAATTAAAAAAGCACACTGCCATTGGGGCCCCTGCTCAGAAAAAAACGGTTAAATTAAGTTTTAAGAAAAGCAAATAAACCCGGGTAAAAAACTTTACGGCCAAAAGAATTTCAGAGGCTTTTTACCCCGCGGGAGGATTACAGGGGCAAAAAATTGAATTAAAAGGGAGTGGAGAAAAAAACTTTTATTTTACAAACAGGTAGACATGATGAAATTTAAAAACAACATTAAAAAAACCAAACACACGATCATTTTTAAACCCCCAAAATAGGCCAAAAAAAAAAATTTTAAACCAAAATAAACACTATTTTTTTTTTTTAAAACTCACTGTGTTTGGTGGGACAATTGCAGCCCCTTCCGAAAAAGGATCTTTTAGGGGCAGGCTTTTTGATGGGGAGGGGTCTCCCTTAAATAAAAAGGGGGTTTTTCTTTTTTCCCGATTCTTTAAATTTCATATCATCTGCTCCATATAGGATCTGTAGTTTAAAATTCAAAACATCGCCTTTCCCTCTCCAGGTGAAATTACAAGTATTTACTTTTAGTCCAAAAGGGCAAGGTTTTGATTACCTTGGTGTTTTCAGTAATGCAAAATTTTTTTAAATTTAATCGAAAATTAAACGGGTTTAAGGCCTGTTTTTTTTAAAATTCTTCATTGTTCATGGCCCCGTAAGGGGACTGCGGGCAACCCCCAAACCCCATTCTGGTTGCGTTCTCTGTATTTTCGTATTTGTACTTCTTTGAGCCAATAATTTTCTGGGATATTAAAAGGGAAAACAGGCGTTAAGTTTGGATTCTTTTTAAAAGGGTTTTCTACTGGGGCCTGTGATCTTTGGGTTTTCCCTGGGATCCCTTTTTAACTGTAACATTTGTTTTAAAAAAACTGGTTTACAGAAAACCTTTTTAAACCTTTTCCTTCATCAACTTGAAAAAGCCTGGTACTTTAATGGGCCCCTAATGTATTTAGTTGAAAAGCCCAGCCACGCATTTGAGCTTTTATCGGGTTAAAGGTTCACCCGGCCCTTTGTATCTTAAAGCCTGTCAAAAAACTGTCAGAGCATATTTAAAAAAAAAACCCTTTTTTTTTTAAAACTTTGTCATTTTGGAAGATCAGCAAGTCCATTTGGTGGGTTTGCATTAGGAACTGGGGGTTAAAACCAAATCTAGGCCTTTTTTATTCTTTTGGGGGCAGGCAAATATTTTTGCCAAATTCCCTGTTTTGAAAGCCAGTCTTTTGATCTAAACAGACATTTCTACAGCTTTACTCGTTTTTCAATAGCAGTTTTTCCCTTTTCCCCAATAACCTTTAGGAGAATAATAATTTTGTACTTTAGTATTGTCCATAAGAAGGACTGTTTTTTTAATTTGCTTTTTAAATTTGGGTTTTTTAGATTAAAATATGCGAGAAAAATGATTGTTTCCCAAAAGCACCCCAATAAAACCAATTTCTGGTATTTTTGTTTTTTCTGATGGTTCTTTAAAAAAAGCAGACAGTTCTGGCGGCGGTGAGTAAAAAACCCCTTTCCCTGTCACCAGTAATCTCTTTCATTGCCTCAAAACGTCTGAAAATTTGTGTGCCTGCATTTCCCGGGTTCTTTTAATTTTTTTATTAAAAAAGTCAAATGGAAATTTCCTCTTTTTCGAAAGCGTCTCTTCCCTTTTAGCAAAAATTTTCCCGATGCCTTTTTAATGGCGTTTCTTTCTTATCAGACCGCAATTTACTAAACCAAAGTTTCCCGGGAAAAGGGCCAAGGCTTTAACAATAGCCCCCACCCCCCATAATCCTCCCCCATTTTTTTAAAAATTTCAAATTTTTTAGATTAATCTTCTAGGGAAATTTAACTTTTCTGGGAAAATTTTCCCTGTGCAACAAAAGTCTTTTGCGAAATCCCTGCAGTAATTAAAAACTTTAACCTTAAAAAAATTCCCCCAATGCAAAACCTTTCCCTAGATCACCCGGCTTCTTTTTTTTAAACATTTTTTTTTGCTAAACACTTAGCCTATACAAAGGGACCGCAAATGTTGCAGAAGGTAAATCGTTTTGAAAAAATTTTTTTTTCACTAAATTTTTTTTAAATTAACTAAAAAAAAAAATTAAATAATCATAATAAAAAGGGGGTTATGTGCTATTTAATTTTTAAAATTTCTTTTGTTTTTAAAAAGCTAAAATAAAGTTGAAAACTAGTTTTGGCAAAATTTTCCCCTATCTTCCCATTTTGGGGGGGTTTTTTAATTCCTAAAAAACTTTTTGGGCCAAGGGTTTTTGAAAAAAGACTAAAACCCCAGCGATAGGAAATCCCTAATTAACCAGCTTTAAAAATCATGGTTTTAAAAGTATTATTTTAATTTTTTATTTTTTTTAAAAATGGTTTGGGGACGAATTTTTAAAGTGTGAGGGGAAGCAGGTTTTCCCGTAGCCACTCCCATAAAAAAAGATTATATTCTCAAGCTGCGTGGGGAAAAAAACTAGACAGAATTTAGGTGTTAAAATAAGTATTGAACAGATTCAGCAACTGCCTACTTTCAGACTTTTTAGAAGTACTACGCCGGGTACGAACCCCAAACAAATTTGGGGTAAAAAAGGGTTTTTAAACAGTGGGTCGACAAAGATTAGTTTTATGCCAAAATTAGTAAGTAAGGTGGGGCCCCGGGTTTATTAGAAGAAGAAATTTTTAAAAAAAATTATCCAAAATCCCGGGTTTTTAAAAAAAGTCCCTAGAAACTCTTGGGTTTTTGACATTATTACCCGATTTGGGACGGTTATGCCCCTTCATCATGGGGGTTAATTTTTTTTAATCATATTAAATTTTTTTCCCTATTAAAATTTTAAACGCAATAAAAAAAAAAGAAACGATCCGGAGAAAAAGGGCGCTACAGGACAGCCTGCAGGACCCTCCGCAGGAAACAGAATGTACCGCCCGGAGCGGGAATTTGGGCCACAAGTGAGTGATGTTTCTAAGGCTAAAAAACCTGGGCGTGTTGAGGCTGGGCGTAAACTGGCTGAAGGGGGGAAAACTGAAAAATCAAACCCAAACAGCAAAAAAAAATTATAGATAGTAAAACAGCATCGCCCCCAAAAACAACACAATTAACAACAACAACACAATCACAAACAAACTATAAGTTTTATTTTTTATGTATTTGCCCCTGTTGTTGTTTTGGGGGGGGTAGTTTTAGCATACAAAATTTTTCCAACCCCTACTTAGCGCCCAAAAATTTCAAACCCCCCAAAAACCCGAAAAGGGAAAAAGGGAACCCAATTCGCAAAAAAAATTCAACCCCCGCATAGACCCCTTTTCTATGGAAAAGTTTTTTAAGAAAAAAGTAAAGTACAAGTTTAAAAACTAAATAAAATAAAATTAAGTGAGTTATAAAAAAGTACTTTTTAAGGTTTAAATGCAAGTAAAAAACAAGTAAAATGCCAAAAAAATTTTAAGTTTTTAAAGTACTAGTTAGGTTCTTAAGTAAGTATAGTTAGGTTCTTAAATTAAATTTTTGTTAAGTTCTTTTGTTAATTTAAATACGTTAGGGTCTTAAGTTAAGTACAAAACCCAAATTTGTCAAGTTAAATTTTTTTTTTAAAGTTTTTCCAATGTTCCCTACAAACTTTTGGAACTCGGATTTTTAGTAAGTTCTTTGTTTTGTTTTTGAGGGTAGTGATTTTTGTTAAGCAGGGTTGGGGTTTACTTGAGGGGAGTTTGAGCGCGATTAACTTTGTGTGATGAAAAAACTTTGTTTTCAAAAAGGGCTTGTTGTTTTTTGTCGTGAGATATATTTTTTTTGACAACTTCTTTACTTATGCCTTTACCTTCTTCATTACAGAAGTCTGGCTGGCAACGCATCCCTCTTTGACCCCAAACCAAAAATATTCTTTGATAACTGTCCCATTAAGTTCACCTTCATCTTTCAATTTCTTTTTGTTCACGTTGAATTTTTAAAGGGGTGTCTTTTGGATAGTCGCCTTTTGTCGTACCACCCAAACAGCTCCTTTAGCTACTTCAGTTTCTAAAAACCCTTTTAGAAGTTCTTTGTGGGGACGTCTAGAATAAACTATCAGTGTCTGGGTAAAGGACTTTTTGCTTGGGTACCGCGGTTTTAAAATAGCGTAAAGGGAAAATTTTAACCCCCAATCCTTTGCCCCCCTTTAAAACAGTAAAGCCTTTTAAAAACCGGCTTGTCCCAAATTAAAATCTTTTTTCTTTTTTCATAAAGCCCAACCCGGGGTGCGTTTTTAAAAATTTTTAAAGTCTTGATGGTTGGGTTTAGGGCAAGTTAATTTCTTTGGGTTTTTTTTTGTAAAAAAATTTAAAAATTTTACGATTGTTACGTTCTCCCTGGTTTTTCCAAAAAAAGTGTTGTTCATCGTTTAAAAAAGTCTTTTTTTGAAAACATCAGTGGTTGGGTTCTAAGATCAGTATTCTTTTTGATGTATTTCCTCATAAAGGGCTCTTGTCAAAAAACAATTTAATCTTGTGAACAAACGTCAGTTTCAATTTGTTTTCTTAAGTAAAACTGTAAAAGTCTGTAAAGACAAAAAATTTTTGTTTTTTTGGCGAAGATTGGGGAAAAAAGTTTAGGGGCTCTGTGGGGGGTCATTTTTAAACTTTCTGCGGGCCCGGGGGTAATCGTTGTGGAGGTCATGCAGTTAAAAGGTATTCAAAATCTAATTCTAGAATAAAAAAACCCCCCTCTGTTGATTGGGCGCCCAAAAAGTTTTAACCCCTTTATTGCCCCTTGAAAATTTTTTTGTACCTTTCCCTGTGTACATCCTGAAATTACGAAAAGGCCAAACGGTTTTACTCATGGGGCCCCCCCATACAGATTGTTAGCGTCTAAGTACATTGATGTTTGGGTGGTTTGGTGGGGGGGGCCCTAAACGTCTAAATTTTTGGTTTTTGGCTTTGCAAATAAGGGGTGAAAGGGAAAGGGTTAAAACCCCCCCCCAGCCCCCTCTTCAAACTTGGGTGTGGGTAGATCCGAAAAATTAAATCAATCTGAAAGTTTTTAGACTTCAAGAAAGCGTCCCAAGAAAGGCCCGGCGCAGAGATGTAAAGTGATGAGTCTAGACCGTTAAAAATTTTATGCTGTAGATCTTTTTAATTCGAAAAAGGGCTGGGAAAAAAACACGTCAGCCCAAAAAATATTTATGTGATGCGCCCATCGTTTAAAAGTGTAATTCTGTCCGGTTTCTGTGGTATTCATAGTCAGAGTCAGTTATATCTTTTCCTCTAAGACTAGAAAAAAAAAGCACCTTTAGGGGGAAGCGAGTCCCTTTGTTTAAAACCCTTTTCCCCCGGCCCTTTATGTATTCCCCAAGGTATAAAAATCCTTTTGCATAAAGAGGGGTCAAAGTATTGTTTGTGATTTGGGGGGTCTTGTAGCGATCCTGCAACTTAAATTTAAAAATAGCCCTCGATGTTGTGCTGAGCATAAAAGGATAAAAGGGGTTTAAGAGTTTAAAAATCATGTACTTTTCTGAAGGGTGTGCAAAGCAGGTTTAAACCCCCTTAAACAGAAGTCACGCTTGATGATAAAATGGAAGAATCGTACCTCTTAGGGTTTTGAAAGAAAATAGGTTTGTTTCCCTGTCTTAGGGTCAACCTTTTGTTGAAAAATTTTTTAAATTTTTGTGCCGCGGCCCCCCCCCTTTAACTTTCCAGGGAATTTTGAACGTGGTTCTTACTGCGTTTTTCCCCAAAAATTCTTTTTTGCAAAACCAACAGTGCATAGATTTAAATATTTGGTTCTTGGTCTTTAGGGTATATCAATTCTGAAAGGTTCAGTTTGGTTTAGAGTGATTGCGAAGTTGTTTATCTGATCTAAAAATCTGCTGGCTGGTTGGGGCCCCCTGTAAAACTCAGGGGTTGTGGGGTTTTACCCTTTTGACCTAACAACAAAAACGATTTAAAACAGATCTGATGGTGGGGGTTAAAAACCCTTGTTTTTTGTTCTTGCTGTTGTGGTCCGTAGTTGGGGGTTTAAAAGCGATTCAAAGTCGCTTAAAACCCCGTATGGAACCCTCTGATTTTGTGTTATTTTTAAAAAAATAACCTTACCCATGGGCTATAAGCAACTTATCTTTCTTAACCTTGACCCCGGGGTTTGGTGTGAGGAGTTTGGTTTCACAGTCTACAAAACTTTTAAAAAGGAAATTCTATGGCTAGGGTGCTGCTTTTATATTGGGGGGGTTCTAACCCAAAAATTTCTACAAAACTCCGTCTAGATTTAGTTTTGAGTAATTTTTTAAAAAGCCCTTTCTTATTGTTTTTAATTTAAAACTTTTAAAGGGCTCTTAGGACCGTCGTAAACAGGGGTCAAGTCCGTTTGTTGAGCGGTTCGCCCCAAATAGGAGCGTTGGGGGGGAAAACCCCTTTTGAGGCATTTTATCAGCTTCAAAGACCCTGTGTATACGTTTACCCGTGATTGGTTTGTTTGCTCTTCAAACTGAGATATACTTTCTATCTTTCTGGGAAAAGGGTTTTGTTATCAAAGTTCAGCTCTTGCTTAAAATGCTTCATAATTTGGAAAAATCTGTTTGCATGAATTTTTTTCAGGTTGTAGATGCGCCTAAAAACACACCACAAAAAACACATGTTGTCAGAATTTTTGTATGTTTAAAACTGGGGTTTTTAACTTAAATTTTTTTGGGAGAGGAAGGTTTAAAAATTGCCCCAAACCCATAGGATAGGAACTTTGGGTTGGGCTCAATTTAATTTAAGGGGCTGGGCCCTTTGGCCATCCAGAAAACCCCTTTTTCTTTTTCCTTTCACTTTTCATGGTTTTAAAATGTGTAAGCATGTAGTAGCCAGTTAGAGTTAAAGTCGTTGTTAAGCTAATTTCTTCCTTTTTTGCCCTTGTTGAAACCCAAACTGGAAAGTTAGTTTTCGTTTAGGGTTATAAAAATCAATCAGAACGGGGGCCAAAAAAAGCCCCCTTTCCTGGGGGCTCGCGTTTTGAATAGACTCGGGTTTTTTGAGGGTAGCAGTGTACGCTTTTTATGGGAAAGTTTTTGGGCCCAAAGATGTTCATGTTAATTTATTTAAAAGTATTTCTTAATTGTTTTTTTTTAAAATCAAATATTTCTTCCAATTTTATATATTTTTTGCCCTCAAATTTATTGTTGGGGCGTCATTTTAAAACCAAAAATATTTAAGTAGTTAAAAAAAATTTAAATGTTATAAAAAATAAGTAAAAAAGGCTTTTATTTTTTCGCCCCAAATGGGCCCCAACACTTCAGAAGTTTAAAACCTTTCAATAACACCCCCCAATAATTTTTTGCTTTTTTGAAAACATACATTTAAAAGTTTATCACTTTGATTGTTCGTTAAAAAGTTCACTATTTTCTTTTATTATAATTTTTTACCTCATTTTTCAAAAACCCCAAAATTTACTCAAATCAATGTTTAATAAATTTTATTGTTTCATTTAAATATTTTATTACAATTCTTTTAAAACAGGGTTCACTGAGTTCGGCAGCCTTTTTAATATAAAATAAATAAAAAAAATTGGGAAATTCAGCTCTTATTCATAGTCCCTTTTTAATCGCCAAAAAGTTTTCATTAAAGCGAATAGTTAATCCTTCAGGGGGTAGTGGAAACAGGGCAGTTAACATTTCAGGAGCCATATTTCTGTAATTTAGCCCAAAAAAACTTTACTACTGGTGGGGCCCAAGAATTGGTATTTTACTGACAGCCCTTTTTAATTTCACTTTTCGCTTTTTTATTCGATTAAAAAGAAACAGTAATTTAAATTTTTCAAACCTTTTTTAACTGATCTTTTTGCTTTTTCTTTTCCCCAAACCCCAAATGTTTAAAATATATTAAAAAGTCTGTAGCTAATTCAGCCTTTATTTTTTTTAAAACCAAAAATTTAAAACCTAAATTAAAAAAATTAATTAATTAGTTTCTCTTTTTTTTGTGCATAAATAAAAATCTGAAAACCCACACCCCCAGAGAATCTTTTCCCCAAAAATGACGGGATGGTGCTTGCAGGGAAATGTAAAAGGGGCTTTTTTTGTGGTTCACACTTTAACGGCGTTAAAAATTGCCACCCAAAAGGCAGCCCTTTTTTTGTGAAGCGGAGCGGAAACAGCAAACCCGGGGAAGTGGGCAAAATACAGCAGCAAAAAACCTTGGGTCTCCCCCCTGATGTAACCCTTTTCCGCTTAGGGGGGAAACGTTTTGGGGAAAAGGCTTTCCACTGTGGGCCTTTGAAACCCCCTCTTGGGGGGGCGCTGGGGAAAGGCTTGCCCCCTGTGCCTTTTGACCCCTCTGGGTGGAGGTGGTTCTCTCTTTACCCGCTGCGGCCTTCAGTAAAGGGCAATACTACCCCCCAAGGGCCCGGGTTCTCCCCGTAAAGCTTGGAATCAATAAACCCACGCTGGGCTCTGCCTCTGTGTGTTGCTTTTCATCGATAGTGTTGATTTTTTTTCCGAGTTAGCCCGGGAAAATGCTTTAATTCTCCCGGCCCCTTTTGGATTAAAATTTTTTTTAAAAAGGGTTTTTTTTCTTTCAAGCCCAAAGGGCCCAAAAACAAAAATTGCCCAAGGTTTTTCAATTTTCAGCTTTTATCTTTAAATCGGCCCCTTTAGTAAAACAGGTGTTTAAATTTTAGCCTTTTTTTAGCTTTTATAAAAAAAGGGCCTTTGTCAAACGGGCCCCATAAAAAAGTTGTCTACAAAAATTACGTAAAAAAGCGGGCCCCGTTCCCCTTTTCTGTCTTTCACTTTTTCGTTGCTTCGTTTCCCAAAAAAATTTAAGCTTATTTTGGGCCCGGGCCGGTTTTTAAACGGGAGCCCAGCTAAAAAAGCGGGCCTAAACCCCCTTTGGGTCTCGGTCGGGGAAAAAATCGAAGCCGGCCGGGCTGCCAGTCCCTTTAAAAAAATGATGTCTATCCTGTCGGTTGGTTGAGCTCGCCAGTGAGGTGCGAGCTGTCATTTATTTGAACGGGGCCCTTGCCCCAAAGGGTTTTTGTTTGCTGCAGCTTTGGGGGCTTATTGATTTTTGGGAAAAGTTGGGATTGGAGGCCCGGGCAAAACCCTTTTAAAACCCTTTAAATTTTTTGTCTCTTTAGAGAAAGTAATATGTTTTGTTACGATCACCCCTATCTTTTCTAGGACGCAAAACCCCCCGTTTTAATTTGCTAAAAATTTTTCAAATTTTAGAGGGTTTTTGGGCCCTTAATTTTTTTGGAAAAAAAAGGTGTTAAAATTTTGGGCCCAAAACTGGGTATGTGTGGACGTGTTTGTTTTGTGAAAAAAAGGGGGGTTTTTGGGCAGAATCCCCCAAAGGCGTGGTCGTGAACCCGGGAAAAATTTTCATTCTCTTTGCCGGATCCCGCCCCATTACATTCCTGCGCCCGGGATGAGTTGGGATGCTTTCTTAAAGTTTACTGGAGTACAGATTGATTTATTGTCTGACCTGCCAATGATTCAGATGATTGAAAACGGATTGCGTGGAGGAATTAGTATGGCGTCGCATCATTACTGTAAGCAATCAACAAATACCTAGATGATTATGATCCAAGTAAAAGGTCTAACTATCTCATGTATTTAGATGCAAACAATCTGTATGGTTGGGCTATGGCGCAATCACTTCCATTACGTAACTTTAAAATGTACACTGGCGGTATTAAAAACATTCAAGAATTTGCAGAACAACTGCATACTCTTACAGCTGATCGTAAAAGAGGTCTTATTCTAGAAGTTGACTTAGAATATCCTCATGAACTCCATGACCTACATAATGACTACCCATTAGCAGCAGAAAGTCTAAAGATGGCAAAAACAGAGCCGCCTAAACTTGTGCCTAATCTTCGCGGCAAAAAAAATTATGTCTGTCATTACAGACTTCTACAATTTTATTTAAGACATGGTTTAAAGTTGAGAGCAGTTCATCGTATAATTGCTTTTGATCAAGAACAGTTCATGAAACCATACATCATGAAGAACACTGATCTTAGAACTAAATCCACAGATGCTTCAGAAAAAGACTTTTCAAGCTGATGAACAACAGCTGTTTTGGAAAGACTATGGAAAATCCACACAAGCGTAAAGATGTCAGATTGGTCACCAAAGAGAACGAAGCAATTAAGCTGACTTCAAAACCTAATTATCAGGACTTTAGAAGATTTCATGATCAGCTTTTTGGCATAATGATGAAGAAAAAGAAAGTCAAATTGGACAAACCTGTTTTTATTGGGTTTACTGTTTTAGAATTATCAAAGCTTTTGATGTTAGAATTTCTTTATGACTACTTTAAACCCTTGTATCCAGAGTCCAGAGTACTTTACACAGATACAGATAGTTTTGTTATAGATATCCCTACTGAAGACATCTATAAAGACATGGAAATAGAAGTAGCTAAAGGGCATGCGGGATGGTATGATACATCTGATTACCCTAAAGATTCGTCTTTACATTCATCTGTTAATAAGAAGGTTTTAGGAAAGATGAAGGATGAATTATCTGGAGGGGTGATTAAGGAGTTTATTGGTTTAAGGTCGAAAATGTACAGTCTTTCGAGCCAAAAAAAAAAAATATCAAAAAAGCAAAGGGAATATCTCGCAGTGTTGTGCAGTCAAACATTTACATGACATACAAAGAATAGCATTTTCAATAACTAAA
>CM031611.1:23116804-23156804 GCA_018398815.1 Conus ventricosus | reverse complement strand
TTCTCAGTTTGTATTAGACTTGATTGATTGTTAACTACAGATTCAGTGTTTATGTGGCAAGCTGATCTGTGTATTAAGATGTGTATACTTTTCTACTTTTCTAATTCTAACCAGTTCATCTGCCTTCAAGTGTGCCCTTATGCAACTGAATGGCGATTTTCGAATGTTCTGGCAAACAAACTAGATAGGGTTAGGCAGACCTTAGTACATCTACCAGTATGGAGAGGAGTAGTGTGTGGCTAGCTTCATATAAATGCTTTAAATATACAATGCCGGATGTACTACTACTACTAGCGATTAGAGCTGCCATAAAAGCTTGCTACAGCAATTACTGCTGTAACTCGCTAAAGCCAGTTGCAAGCTGGTTGTGACGGGCTTCTAAAATAGAAACGGTTACGCTGTAACCGCCTGTTTAGCGGCGAAGGCTAGGCTGTTGAGGCCATATATGGTATGCGTGGTGGGGTTTGGACTAATGACGATAGTATGACGGGCTTCTAAAAATAGAAACGGTTACGCTGTAACCGCCTGTTTAGGGGAAAGGCTAGGCTGTTGAGGCCATATATGGTATGGGTTTGGACTACTGACGATAGTATGACGGGCTTCTAAAAATAGTACCGGTTACGCTGTAACCGCCCGGCAAACATTTTTCCTGAAAACTTGCTTCAACTGTCTATTGTGTGTTTTGTTTGTTGTTTGTTTGTGTTTGTTGTTTTTGTGTGTGTGTTTTTGTCCTACCCCACGCACGCACGTCCCCCCACCCCCACCCCCACCCCACGCACGCACGTCCTCCCACCCCCCCCACGCACGCACGTCCCCCTGTGTACACCACACACACTCCTACCCCCAAGTCGCCCCAAGTTCTTAATTAAGTTTTTAATTAAGTCACCCCAAGTTCTTAATTAAGTTTTAATTAAGTTACTTCAAGTTCTTAATAAGTTCTTGATTAAGTAACTTCTAAGTTCTTGATTAAGTCACCTTAAGATCATAACTAAGTCATCCTTTAGTAAAAACCCAGTCTTATTCAAGTTATCTTATAATTATCATAAAAATACAATCTATTTTTTTTATCTTTAAATAGTAAATGTCTAATATATACCCCACACGCCTCAAAAACCGCGTCACCCACTGAGAATTCTTGCTCGGCGTTCTTTGCGCGAGATCGGTCACATAGATCTTAATAAGTTCTTACATCCTAAGCACCCGCATTGATTACAATTCTGGTCTAGGGAAATGTCTTTTATAGACCCCATGTCTTTATTTATTGACTTCATCATTTTATAATACGCCATGATCTATTTTTATTAAAAAAATTAAAATTAATTTTCTTAAATATTATTCCATCTGAAATGGATCAAAATGATCTTTGTTGTTGACGGGTTCTGGCGTGGCTGTTGTCTTCTGTATTTAGCGGTTCAATTTTTTTGATTGCTTTTGTTTCTGCTGCCATTGTGTATATATTTTATAACCGAATTAACTGCCCCCAACAGCAGCAAGGGCGCCAAAAATGGCAACAGTTTTAAGTTCAATTTTCCCATGAAGACTTTGTGCTGTAGGCCTTGTATCACATGGAGTTTTTATAGCGGGCATTGAATCAAATTGTTCTGTGCTGGCGGTGTTATGTTTTCAGATGAGTTATATTCTGCAACATTAATTTTTTTTGTCTGTTCCACTCTGCTAATTTTTTTTTCCTGCTTTAACACGCCCAAAGGGTGAGGGTGCTTTCACTGGCCCCACCTGATTCAGTGTTTTCTGTTCTGGGTGATTTTCTGCTTGGTTACTTTCTCCACTTGATTCAAAAGTTTCCTGATTCTGGTTTTTTGATGATTTTCCCGCTCGTTCATTTTGAAGGGAAACAAAATCTATATGATTAAAATTATTAATCCCATATTAATGGCGATAACAATGTTCCAAATCTGTAGTATAGATCACATCCTAGAGACTCTAAGGACTTTGTTAAAACTGGATCTTGCGTAAATCATAAAGTAAGATCTTTTTCAGAATCAATGGGGCAAATCTACTGACTAGTTTAGTGTACAAACTAAGAACCGTTTGCCCCACACTTTTCACCATTCTAGACCCCAGCTGCGCTTCATACCTGTTTAATGATACTTTATAATGTCTTGTGAGACATCTGTTGAATCTGTTCTATGCTGAAATTCAGTTCCAGGAACTGTTTTGTTTTCCACATGCGCCAAAGAATACAGCCTTTCCTTTTGGGCATAATAGCTTGTCATCAACTTGGTCATTCATAAGTTCAGGAAGGTTTAGGCCGCCCTGTAGCTGTAGTAGATCATCGCTGTTCATGTTTTTTATTAAATTATAATTATTTTTATTTTTTTAAAATGAGCCCGAAAAAACTGTACCAACCCTTTTATACCATTCTTTCTGTTATTGGGGTCTAAGTGTAGGATACTCAATGCTTGGTTAAAAGCTTGTTTTAAAAATTTAAAACCAGCAGATCTTGGGAAACTAGACTTTAGGATTCAGCAAAGCAAAATTGCTATCATTGCAGCTTCGTTGCCACGAAAGATTTTCTAGTCAAGCAAGGAATAATTCCAGACAGTATAAAATAGTAAATAAAAAATACATTTATAAAAAATTGCTTCGCTCGTAATATGAAAAGGGGGGCGCGTGGTGAATGCGCTTGCTTTTAGCGGAAGTAATTTCGCGTTTAGTAAAACTGCGGGATGACGGGGAGAGAAAAAGACATAACAAAGCTATGGAGCAACTAGCAGCTGCACAAGACGCCTATGAAAAGCAGAGACTTGAGCAGTTAGATTTTATTAATGACACACTGAAAAACAGGGGCATGCAGCTTCATATTTAAAGATGTTTTATCAAGCAAAAAACAATATTATCTAGTAACAGGGAAACCGATCCAGACATTTCCCCCACCAAAATTCAGTGACTTTTATCAACCATCAGAAAAACAAAAGATGCAAGAAATCGCGTTTATTGCCTTTTTGGTATGCCCTTTTCGTGTTTTTTGTTGAAACATAAAATTGGCTGAATAAAAAATGAACAAAACCTTTTATTCCCCCAAAGGATATTGGAAGGGTATCACAGCAATACAAAAGCAAAACCCAAACGGAGGAGTCATTTGAACAAACACAAAGGGAAAGGGTTTATCAAAACAAAAATTTGGGGGAAAATTTTTTTTTACCTCCCTAGACAAAATTTACAGAGACCACATTTTGTTAATCCCAACCCCAAAAACGACACCCACCCCAAAAAACCTTCTAAAATTTACCCTCTGATACGATTAGCCCAAAAAAAGATTTAAGTACCCCCACTCACATAAATTTGAGCATGGCTTCAAGATACAAAGATGCGGACCCCTTAACACAAAAGGGGCTTCTGCGTTCCCGGGGTCGCTTTTAACAACTGATAACCAACGAGGGCCACTAATTTAATCCCCGGCATGTTTTCAAGTTGCGAGGGAAAAGAATTTAAAGGCCAAGTGAATAAATTTTTATTGTTAAAACATAGAGTTCCCAAACAAAAGAGGCTTTCCCAGGAGTTCACAGATCACAGGGTTTAGGTTTAAAACTTTAAAAAAACAGTTACTTAAAAGACCTTTTTTTCCTTTCCAGTATCACAGAGGGGCTGATTTACCCAAATTTTCCCCAACACAGAATTTGGGTTGAAGACTGCCCTCAGTTTTGGCCGCAATGAATAATGAAGAAAAAATTTTAAAGGGGTAAAACCATAAAAAGCAAACAAAAGAAAAACAATAAATGTTGTTGAAGGGGAGTCCTTTATCCGGGAAACTATTACCGTTTTGGTTTAAAATTTAAAGGACCTTTTTTTTAAACCCGGGGAAAGGGAGAAAGGGGCAAATCGCATCCGGGCAACAATCCCCTTTGGAGTGTTTTACCCGTTTCGAAATAAAAAGGGAAATTTTAAAAATGAAAACCGCCCGTGTATTATTTTACGAAAAATGACACAACAAAACAAAACCAGCTCCTCAAAAAATCCTTTTTTGGGAAAAAAAACTGCAAAATAATTCCGCCAACACAGTTCCGCTTTTAAAAAATTTACGGTTTTTCCAGTGCCCAATTGCATATGAAAACCTGGGTTTAAAAACACCCAATTTTTGTGTTTTGGGTTTTAATTTTAAGACTTTTTTTGTTACAACTGTTTTTTGTTGATCTCATGGGAAATTTGATCGTATATTTAAAGTTGAAAATGAAAAAAAATTTATTTCCAAAAAATGGGTTTTTTGTAGTTTTCCCTGTGATAAAAAAAATTTTTTTACGCACAACAATGCGGGATATTCCTTTTTCTTTTTTAAAAGTTTTTCTCCCGGCTCCCAAATATGTTAACTTTTTTTACCCCTTAAAACCCCCCATACTCCTTGATCACCTTTCCAGATAATTCATCCTTCATCTTTCCAAAAACCTTCTTATTAACGGATGAATGCAAAGGCGAATCTTTGGGGGTAATCAGATGTGTCGTACCACCCCATGCCCTTTAAAGCTACTTCGGTTTCCAATGTCTTTTTTAGATGTCTTCAGTGGGGATATCTATAAAAAAAAACTGTCTGTATCGGGTGTAAAGTACTCAAACTCAGGATACGAGGGCTTAAAGTAGTCATAAAGAAACTCTAACATCAAAAGCTTTGATAATCTAAAACAGTAAACCCAATAAATTACAGGTTTTTTCCAATTTGACTTTCTTTTTTTTCATCATTATGCCAAAAAGGTGATCATGAAATCTTCCCGAAGTCCTGATAATTAGGTTTTGAAGTCAGCTTAATTGCTTCGTTCTCTTTGGTGACCAATCTGACATCTTTGCGCTTGGCGGATTCTCCATAGTCTTTCCAAAACAGCTGTTGTTCATCAACTTGAAAAAGTCTTTTTCTGAAGCATCTGTGGATTTAGTTCTGAGGGTCAGTGTTCTTCTGATGTATGGTTTCATGAACTGTTCTTGATCAAAAACAATTATGCGATGAACTGCTGTCAACTTCAACCCATGTCTTAAATAAAATTGCAGAAGTCTGTAATTACAGACATAATTTTTTTTTCCTCGAAGATTAGGCACAAGTTTAGGTGGTTCTCTTGGATCCATCTTTAGACTTTCTGCTGCTAATGGATAGTCATTATGCAGGTCATGGAGTTCATGAGGATATTCTAAGTCAACTTCTAGAATGAAACCACGCTGTTGATCAGGCGTTTAAACTGCTCAACCACTTTAATGCCTTTTGAATATTATTCGGATCACCGCCTGTGTACATTTTAAAGTTGCGTAACGGAAGTGATTGCGCCATTGCCCATCCATACAGATTGTTTGCATCTAAATACATAAGATAGTTAGACCTTTTACTTGGATCATAGTCGTCCAAGTATTTGTTGTTTGCTTTACAGTAATGATGCGACGCCATACTAATTCCTCCACGCAATCCGTTTTCATCATCTGAATCATTGGTAAATCTGACAATAAATCAATCTGTACTCCAGTAAACTTTAAGAAAGCGTCCCAGCTCATCCCGGGCGCAGAAATATAATGCGCGGGATCCAGGCTGTAATGTTTCATGCAGGTCTTTCTATAATTTTCAAAGACGTCCGCCAACAAACATACATCTGCCATCAAGTATGAATCATGATAGTCTCCCATCGTTTTACACTCTAACTTCTGCCACGCATCTTGAGCATGCTGGTAATCGGAATCACTGATGTCCTTTCCTCTAAGACTAGAAAAGAACGCGCCTTTAGGAGGAAGTGTATCTTCATCAAACCTTTCCCAACTGTTCATGTACTCATAAGGGTAAACGCCCTTTCTAACAAGAGTTGAGTCAAAATATTCTTCTGTTATTAGGCAGGACTTTAAGGACATAGCCAGTGACTCTAATGAACCCATCATGTGTTGCATAGAGTCATAAAAAGACATGTTATTCAGATTAAAGCACATGTACTTTTCTGATGATTGTGCAATGCATGACACCCTGAAGGCATCGTCCACTGCTTTCATTATAAGATGAGAGTCGTAACCTCGCAAGTTATGAAAGAAGATGGGCAGCTTCCATGTCTTAGGATCAAACTTTAGTTGAAGATTGCATTTACTGTGTGCTGCACCTCTGAACTTTCCACTAATGTGATCATGGTCTCTTACTGTTGGATTCTCTGCGTCTGATGAGAGACCTAAACCACAAATCCAACAGTGAGTGGCTGCGTCATACTGTTCTTGGTCTTCAGGCGTCATCATGATTTCAGATAAGTTTAGATTATTAGAACAGTCATTGCGCACTTTCTGCATGCGTTCTAAGAAGTATTCTGCAGCATTTGGCCCTCTATATAATACTGGCTCTGAACGGACGCCATCCGACCTGACAACGATGAAAGCAAATGAACAAATCTGATGATTACTCATTAAGACTGTTTTTCGAAGTTTTTGTGGCGCTGGCCCCTCATAAGGAACAATAAGCGACTCAAAGTCTGCGTAAACAACATATGGGGAATTTTGCATCCGTTTCCAGTTTTTAAAACTAACTTTACTGCCTTCTGGGGGCGTAATTAGTTCTGTATTACAGTCAACTGGGCCAATACAATGTTTTCTTATGTTCGCTTGCGGCTTGAACAGATGGAATTCTTGTTAAACATTTTCTACAGAATTCTTGTTTATGTCCATCTTTTGAAGTATGCTGCATTAGTTTACTCATTGTTCGTATCAATGTGTAATGCGGTAGCCCTGCAGGTGAAAACATCAGTAGTAAGTCAACATGATTTTTGTCTGGTTCGCCAATTGTTGGGCTGTTCTTAGACACTTTAATCGGCAGTAGATTTGTTTCCTCATCCCATGTGTATACATTAACAGTTATTGGTTTGTTTTGTTCTTCAAACCGATCAATGGAATCCACGCTAACAGGAAAGGACACCCCACTAAAGTTAAGATCATTGATGTAAGGCTGATAGTTAGATACTCTCTCTGCGTTTTTGCGGATATAATGCAGCCTTGCGAGAACACACCACATAAAGCATTTGTTGTCTGAATTCTTTATGTTTAGAACTGCTCTTTTCGCTACCAACTCTCGAGGCAGTGGAATGTAAGACTTGCCAACAATCGGTGCATACTTAGCCTGTTTTAATCTGATCTCTAAAACTTCGCCCTCTGACCAACCAGAGCCTCTCATTTTGGCTTCTTCAGCGGCAGTGTCAAACTGTGTAAGCAGTTCGTCTGCCCAACCGGGTGTTAAGTCATTACGAGAAAGAATAGTCTGTTGTTTAGTCGAGACCCAGACTTCTAGATTTTCTTCATTTATTGTTATATAGTCGATTAAAACAGCTAACATTACTTTAACTGGCGGGTCTATTGTTAGTTTGCCTGGAACTGAGAAATAGCATGAACAACGCTTGCCTGTACGTTTGTTGGATCAATGACTTCTAGATCAATATCATTCAGTGCTCTTGATAAACGCTCTCTCTCAAGCATTCCTTCAAACAATTCGTCCGGTCCTTCATATATCTTATCCATGCTGAGTTTCTTTTCTAACTCAAAATATTTATTTAAATTAAAAAAAAATGATTAATCAGAATCAATATCAACGGTCTTTTTGTGCTTGGACTCATAAACTAAAGTATAAACACCCTTCGATGTTGTTACTGTGAGCTGTTTAGAACAGAGTTTAATGTTTCGTTTACTTTTTTTAAGCATTCCTTTTTTATCTGCTCGGCGTCTGGCTGTTGAGAAAAACTTGTCCTCGCCTTTCTTTGAAGATCAAACTTTTGTCTTTTGTAGTCATCAAAATCGGCCTGTAAACGATTAAATTCTTCATCCGTGATGTTTGAGTCAACTAGCGCTTTATTTATTGTCAGTTTGAACGAACTAAGTTTAGCCGTTATTAGTTGAACCATAGCTGTGTGCTTTTGGAGTTTAGTTTTTAATTTTTTGCTAGCAGCACCTACAGCTAACGAACACAGGCCGAGAGCTAAAGACAAACCGCCTAGAGGTAAAGCCGCGGGTGCGCCTATGCCCGTTGCTAAGAGACCAACACTCGTTCCTGCTGATAGAGCGCTTATAGTCGATGTTCCAGTATTAACATATGTAACAGCATTAAAGGCAGCAGAATACCTTCGTTTGGTTTTGCTGTATTTTGAAAGGTCTTGCTCTAGTTTTTGTTGCATTTGTGTAATGTTGGTTAATCTAAAGGTTTTTATGCGGGGGTTTCTACTATCTCTTCTCTTGGCGACTCCGGTGCTGTAGGCACATTTGGATAAACTTGAACAGACATGCTTTTTTTAAAAATGAAAAAATAATTTAGTAATGTATATCTTTTAATCTGTTTATCTTGAATATTCAGCTGCGCATCATATATTAAAAACAAATGTACAGTAAGCGGTTTAGCGGCATCTTTTTCTTTATCGATTTGAATGTTTATTACGTCTCTCACAGTTCTCCCGCTTCCATGCAACTGGTTATCTTCTGTTGACCTTAGGTCAATCCATAACCCGTATTTTGTTGTTAAATAATCATCAAGTCTTACACTGTGAAGGTGTAGATCTTTAGACACAAGGTCTACTGTTGGATTTCTACCCCTCCCCTCCAAACAATTTTCTTATTTCGTCAAAATGCTGATAAGGTTTAAGCCCGCTAGCGTAGATTTGGTTAGGACTACCCTCAATTGTACATTGCACTTTCGTTATTTTTGGATTAATAAACTTTTCACTTTGCCTTGTGAATGGTTCTTTTACATCTTCACACAGCAATAAAATACCTTTAAGTGATCGTGCTGCGGTGCTAAAACTAAAATTCCATATAGCGTCTGCCTTGCTTTTGGGATATGTTGTATGATGAATCACTCTTTCGTAATATATGCTAATTTTGACTGATATTGTTGCTCAATCAGCCTTGCTAAATTAGGGTTGCTAACAGCGTCAAACTCTAACGTGATGTCAGAAATGCTGTACTTTGCTGCGGTGTCTGTAGATAGAATAACACGTTTGTATTCATTAAAAGTTAGTTCATATGACAATCTGTCTTTTAATGCTCCTTGAAAGTATGGGGCATGCGCTTTTAACAACTCAAAATCTAAGGGAATGGAAAAGCGATTTCCAAACGCATAACTTACTGCTTCATGCTTTTTGCCGTCTTTAGCATCTCCAGCGCCTATTCTATGTTTTAGTGCTTCATTATTTTTCTATTCCTTGAAACGCAAGATCGGCCCTTTCATTCTCGGTTAGCCATAGATCAGAATAGGTTAAAAATATGTCTGCATTATGTAAAGAAAATATTTCTTGCCCCTCAAGTTTTATAGAAATTTTCTTAACGATTGCCCGCCCCAGATTCTGCACAACTGTCCTGTTTGGGTCTGTTGTTGAAGCGAGTTCTATTTTGAAAGTAAGCCACGCAGAGCCTGGCACAATCACTTCATCCGCTCCTAGGTCTGGAAATTTAACAGTAAGAATTTGATCCGCATCAATAGTAGATGGATTATTTGGAACAGTAATATTCCGCTTATTTCCTTTCACGCCAAAGGGTTCTTTCAGTCTTCTATGGGGTCAAGAATCGAGCCATGTGCTTGTGACATTTTTATGAAGCAAAATAAAAAGTTAATTATTTAAAAACATGGCAGGAATTGAAGATGAAGAAGATTATGATGTTTTTTGATCGTGGAGACGACATGAGTGAAATGATCCCTTTGACACGGCATCGCTCAATGCTCTCAATGCGGCGTGAATTAACAGAAAGTACGGTCGGAGCATTTTACAAAAGTTTAGGCTTAAAACCCCCCGAATTTATAGACCCAAATGATTTTGAATTAGAAGATGGTCATTTGTCTGTGAAAAACGGCCAAGGACAACTTGTTCGGCTTACAACTAAACCAGACCCATCAAAGTTTTTAGCCAAGAGTACAATTATACAAAGACTCGTGTGAAAGATCAAAATCGCCTTGGCATTTCTAAACCAAAATTAGATAAGGATGCAGTTGCTAAACTTCAAAAACACACTGCAGGAACTCCCGACAGATAACCAAATGCAAAACATGGAACTTAAAGAATTAAATCAATCGGCAGACGAATTAATAAATGCAATAGAAGCAGAAACCAGTTTTTCAGAAGAAACAGCATTAAAGACTATACACGACTCGCCGCTGCCCATGCGAGAAATAGCGGCCCTTGATCATGCTTTGAGAAGCATCAGAGGCGAATTAACAAACAATTTAGCAAAACTGGGTGAAATAGATGAGCATATGAAAAGAGAAAAAGAAAAACTCGTTGAGGCTGATGACGCCAACTTAGGGCCTGATATTAAAGAAAGAATAACCCAAAGACTAAAAGATCTTGAACAAGAGAGATCAGCAAGACTAGAAGTGTTGTCTACTAACCGAGAACAATTGCGAACTCAAGTGAGCAGATAAGAGAAACTATCCAAAGAATTTTATATGAAGACACAACACTAGCAGAAAGAATAAGAACACTGTTTAGAGAGCAAGGAGTCACATTTGCAAGCGTTATAACGGCCTTAGGATTGCAATAAGTACACTGTGTTGGCTATTACAGGTGGCGGTGGCCAAAGCCCAGTGCCTCCATCGCCATCCCCTCCATCACCGCCTGATAAATCATGGGTAAAAAAACAGCTTGATCATCTTGCGGGTTTATTAAAAAAATTAGCCAGTAAAGCTATAGACTCTTTACCAGGTATATTAGGGAGTATCGTTAGCTGGCTTTTGTCTACTGCAAGCAAAGTAGTTGGCTTTATGGCCGAGCGCTTATGGGCATTAGCTCTCTTAATAGTTTGGTTAATTTTTAGTAAGATAAAGACCAAGTAATCCTAGGCCAGTTAATCCAAGAACAAGCGCTGTCTTTTCATATTCATGGTCATTATTTTTGACTTCGCGAACAGAGTCCGGGTCTTCAACGCCTTTGGGCTTTGGACCGCGGGGATTGGATGACTTATTCTTGGGGGTCATCTTGTTTTTTTACTGCTTGCAATATTACTGGCTCAGAATTTATTTCGTTTTTCCCGACCTTCTGTTCATTGCCTGCCACAAGGATTTCATTATTGTAGTTTATTATTGGCCTATCTGGAGTCTGAGGTCAGAAGGCAGCATGTATAAACCAGTGCCAACAGCAAAGTCTACTTTCGATCTTGCGTATTGTAAAACATTTTGGTACCTTTTTATACTTGAAGGTAAATCAACTGTAGAATTAATGGCGTCCTCTAAATTTGCTAAGTATTGTTTTTGCGCGTCAAAGCCAGTAGAAGGATCAGTTATGCTCGATCTTGCCTGTGCTTGCGAACCTAGCAAACACCAAACGTAGTACGAATAGAGTCGTTTATTCGTTCTATTCCTGCTTTAGTTAGCCCTTAGAAGTGTCTAAGATAAATGTTGTCCATGCTGTTTTATGCTCTTGCTGTAGGGACCCGGGCTCAACAGTTTATGCCTGAAAAGAAAGATTTGAAAGGAGGATGCCAGTCATAGTTTATTTTGGCGGCCCCGAAAAAAAGGGGCCCCTGGCCAGATTAAGATCCACTTTTGTCAAACCTGTTTTTGTTTAATATTGAATTCGTTACAGATCCTTTCAAAACCTTCATGTATTCGTTGCTGAGTGATTAAAGGGGTTTGTCATTTGGGGGAAAAAGGCTTGCAGTTCAGTCAAAACCCTAAGGTGTAATAAAAATGAAACGACACGACCTCCCCAAAGGATCATGGTGATTTAAAATGACACATACGACACCCCCAAACCCAGTTGAGGGCCAAAACACAGCAAAGTTAACTGGTTCTGAAAAACTGCTGGGTGACTAAACCACGCTTCGGTGTGGTCTTTTTTCAAGGGGGGTTAAATAGCTTTAATGGAGTACTCCCCTTTTTATGAAAAGGACAGTCGGGGTCACAGCAAGTCAAGGTACTTGCTTATTTTTAAGATTGTGGGGGCCCAACAAATATTTTTGTATTAGTATTTTTAATGCCTCATTTTTATTTCGTTTAAAAAATTTTTTAAACAATAACCCCCAAAGCCCTTTTCCCTTTTTTTAAAACATGCTTTTTATAAATTGGGGGGGCCCAACGGCCGCTCCATGAAATTTTTTAAAAAAAGTCTATTTTTTAAATTTAAAAGTGAACCAAGGAAAAAAATAAGTTCTAAAAGTTGACAAAACGGGGAGCCAAATTCCATTAACAATACCGGGGTTTATTACGGTTTTGCTCACAAAAAAAAGCAATGAGTCTTTGACTTACTCCAAATTTAACAATGCAAATCTAAAAAAAAATGTTAACATTCAAGCCTGAAGAAGTACTTACTATTTGAGGGAGACTAGCTAAAATGAGCTTTAAAACTCCAATCTACCCACTCATATTATTTTTGCGCCAGACAAACTACTTTTGAGGGAAAATCCGCTCGATTTTTGCATTACTTTCATACCTTGTAAATTTGGGAGAGCGAGCACTGATGAAACTTAATATGGAAGGCCCCAAATTTTAAAGAGCCTTCCGTCGGGGAAAGCTGCATATTGCGATTATAAAATTATACTTTCCCTAAATTTACATTTTTAAAAAATTAGTTTGTGGGAGGGGGGTTTGGGTCATTTAATATAAAAAATTGCAGACAAAGCGGGAAAGTTGTGAAAGTGATAACCGCAATTTTTTGAAATAAAATAATAAACGTATAAAAATGTCGCGGGGCCAGAAAAATCAGGGGTTTTCATTGCCTGAAGTGTAAACTTTTAAATTTTAAAAAACCTTGCGACGTTGCGGACTTGAAAAATGGCGAAATAGGGCCTTTGTATGGGTTTTGAGTACACAAAAAATGGGTTAAAAACGCAAGAGGTTTTCACAACAAAAGTTTCCTAAACAAACACTGCGCAACTGAGGGAAAAAATGTTTGGCCTTGAAATAAAAAAGTTCGAAAACCCCCTCAAAGGGCCTTTGAAACCCTATTTAGAATGGGGCATAAAATTTTTAAATTTAACCCTTCTTTTTTTACCGTCAAAAAATTTCAAAAAGCATTCAAACCCGGCCTTTACATGTAAATCTTTTGCCGGACGACAATGTCGGAAAGAAATTGAAAAAACCCGTATGGGAAAAAAACCATCCCTCCACAAAAAAAACAGTGTAAAAAAAACTTCTACAAAATACAGTTTTTCCCCAAACAAAATTAGGAACCGTTCACAATAATATTGAAAAATTTTTGTCTTTAAAAAGTGGAGAGGATGGGTTTTTTTCGTTAGGACACCTTATAAAAGGAATTAATATTTGCGGCAAAACTTAGACTTAAAGCTTAAGTTTCCATCGCGTTTTTCAAATGGGGGGATATTAAGGTTTAACAAAAAACAAAAAATCACTTTGACTTAATAGAAACAACTTACGAACTGAATTGGATTAATCTTACAAAATTTAGGCCTTATAGGGTTTATTATCTGAACAATTTGACAGAGGAAAGATAAAAATAATAACGGGTTAGATTTAAAATTTTGTTTTTAAAAAATGAGCATTAAACTTTATACAAAAACCCCCCATTGTCATTAATTTGGGGCAAAAGGTTTGGAAAACAAATTTTTCCTTAAACCCGTTACAAAAGTTTATCGTTTTAATTTGATCATATTGAATTTTCTGCCCCCCTTAAATGGGAAAAAAGATATCATGAAGAAGGTTTTTATGGGAAAAATGACATATATTTAGTTGACCCACAATAAAAGATGAGTGTTAGAACAGTTTTATAAACTGTTTGAAGGAACGCAGACACTATTTATTATAGATGACTGTTCGGCAGAAAGAGACATAGTTAAAAAGAGAAACAACTTTATCAAAACTTGCTTTCAGTGGAAGACATGCTGGAATAAGTGTGTGGATTTTATGTCAAAAATATAACTCAGTTTTAAAAGACTTTAGAGAACAGTTAAAGACTGTAGTTTTAATTTCACATGAAAGACAGAGATGCATTTGATGAATGTTTGCGTGAAAATGATGTTATTGAAAATGATCAAGAAAAACATAGGATTAAACAAAAACTGAAATCTGAAAAGTTTAGTAAATTAGTTTTGAAAACGGATAACCCTGCACAGTATGTTTGTTTGTAGATAATCGTTATTTTTGGTTATTGAAGTCTTACTTGTCAGAGAACAGGGAAATACCAATCCTAGGTCACTTTCGCCCGAAACTGGTTGAGGGCGGAAGTGAGTTAGGATTGGTATTTCCCTGTTCTCTTACTGTACATTTAAGGAAATGAACCTTAAATTCACCGACATGGAGAGAAGTGTCAGGGATTGAATGACCAGTTCGCTGCACTGCATCATGGATTGAAGGATCTGAGGGAGGAGGTGGGATCTTTAAAAGAAGAGAATGCTGTGCTAGCAAAAAAGAACTCTGATCTCACTACGAGACTTGAACAATTAGAAAGAAAGGCGGATGATTTAGAAGGAAGATCAAAACGAAAAAACCTAATTTTCTATGGCATCCCGAGAAATCAAAATGAGACTAGCGAACAGTGTGAAGGTAAAATACATGATCTATTAACTGATGAGTTAGATTTGACACGGGACATTGAGTTCGATCGGGTACATAGATTAAATGCCAAACCTGATTCTCCCATCATCGCTCGATGTTCTTTTTCAAAGACAAAACGAAAATCTTAAGAGCAAAGAGGAAATTAAAAGGGAGTAACATCTTTGTGGGCGAGGATTTCTCCTCTCGTGTTAGGGAAATAAGGCGTGGTCTTTCCCCCCATCTGAAGAAGGCAAGGTCAGAAGGCAAAAGAGCGGCGATGATCTTTGATCATCTCCTCATTGACGGGACTAAGTATTTTCTCGACGACCAAAGCGGATTAGTTGAATCTAGATAGGGGGGTGGCCGGCCACTTGATGAAAATTTGACCTACACCTGTGTGGCAGAAGAAGGTACTGAAAAAAACGCTACACCGGTAAAATCGCCTGTCACTTGTGGCAGTGTCAGCGGTGAACCGTTTTTTTGTGGGTCAGAGAGGTGACTCCGGACAAGCTGTGAAAAACACGTGCAAAAAAGTGAACGGCACAGCGTGTACAGATGTAAAGAAACCCTTTTCTTTCCTGTTGTGGAATGTGAATGGCTTATTTTCTAAACTAACCGACCGTGATTTTATGTCGTTTATTTACGATTTTGATTTCATATGTTTGATTGAAACATTTATGGACGAATGTCGTGCTGATATGTTTGTTGGTTATGAAGTCTTTTGTAAATCTGCAGTTAAATTTTCTAAACAAGGGAGGCGTTCAGGCGGAGTGATTTGTTTATTCAGAAAAGAATTGTCTCCTTTGTTAAACTTCTCGACGTTAGTCATTCAAACTTTTGTGTGTTCTTGATCGATAAAAGATTATTTGGAATAGATAAGGATGTTTTGTACTTTTGTTCCTATATACCTCCAGAAGGTTCACCTTTTTATGCCCATTTTGACATTGATAATGGTATTAATTTACTGGAAGAATGCCCTCGTTGATTTATTGTTACCTAGGGATGTTTATTTATATTAAATGGTGACCTCAATAGCAGAACCTCAAATATTTCACAAGACATATCTGTGAGCGATGTTCCTGATGAGCATTTCCATAGCCGGCCTCTCAGTATTAATCGACACTCCGAAGACTGTACATTGAATAATTATGGTAAATTGCTACTGAATGTGTGCACTGCTGTAGATCTGTGCATTCTTAATGGCGTGTGTAAAGGTGACCTTGAAGGTCGCTATACATACATGTCTGATACTGGTGCCAGTGTTGTCGATTATTTCATATTTTCTAAAGAACTTTTTGCTCTTTTGTATGATTCATTGTATGCTTAATGTTTTAGAACGCATAGATTCTGACCATTTATCTGTATCGCTGTCTATTGCATTTCCTAAAGAAAATACTGTACATGCCAGTAACAAGATAGAAAATCTTGTTATAGAAAAACTCGTCTGGAATGATGAACACGCTAGTTTGTTTCGTAGTACATTATGTAGTGATGGAATTCGTACAAAGATAGATGCTGCTATAAGTTTATTAGATGTGGATATAAATTATGCGCTAAACATGTTTAATGATGGCATGAAGGAAAGTGCAGACTGCATGAGAAGATGTATACATATTAATAGTAACAAAGTACCTGGTGACTGGTATGATGAAGAATGTGATGCTAGTAAAAGGAAAACCATGAGGTTACTTCGTATCAGTCGTCGCACTTTAAAGATCGAGGACAAAAATGCTTACTCAGTTGCTAGGCGAGAATATAAACATTTATTGAAAAGAAAAGAGAAAGACTTCAACAATTCTTTAGTTCAAAACTTGTATCATCTATAAACTGTCAAAAGGAATTTTGGGATACTATTCAGAGGATTTCTTTCAAACGAAAACAGCCCAGGAATAACATCAGTATTGAAACATGGTTTCAACATTTCCAGGCTCTACTAGAGTCTGACGTTAGCAACGTGTGTGTTGACCAAACACTTGATGTCAACAATGATAGTTATATGAATCGACCAATTACACAAGACGAAGTAGTATTAGCGTGTAGAAAATTGAAAAATCGCAAGGCGGCTGGCCCTGACGGTATTATTGGTGAACTATTTAAACATGCTTCTGATCAGGTAATGCCATTCTTTCTGAAACTGTTTAATATATTATTTGATAAAGGTACGTTTCCAGAAAACTGGACTGAATCAGTTATTTTGCCAATTTTTAAAAAGGGCGACGTTAATAACCCCAACAATTACAGAGGGATCTCTATTAGCGATATTAGTAGTAAAATCTTTGGGACAATTATTAATAATCGACTGCAAGAATGGGTAGAGGAAAATGATATCACAGGTGATTATCAAGCAGGCTTTAAGAAGGGTTACTCAACTATTGATCACATGTTTACATTGCTTGCGGTTGTGCAGAAGCAGTTTTCTAACAATAGGTAGTTATACGTAGCTTTTATTGATTTTCAAAAAGCGTTTGACTCCATTAATAGAAATTCCTCTGCCCATTTTGACCAAAAATGGTATTAAAGGTAAACTCCATAGATGTATTAGAAGTATGTATGATAGAGTAAGAACCAGAGTCCGTTGTGGAATAAAACTTACTGACTATATTAATTGTTCTAGAGGAGTCAAGCAGGGAGATGCATGCAGCCCTATCTTATTTTCTTTGTTTATTAATGAGTTAGCTCTTGATGTAATCAACAATGGTAAACATGGTGCTTTATTATCGCTCGACGCTTTTGAATTGTTTATCCTTCTGTTGGCCGATGATGTTGTTTTGATGTCTGAAACTGTTATAGGGTTGCAAACACAATTGAATAGCTTGCACCGTGCCGCTAGTTCATTGCAGTTGAAAGTCAACATGGAAAAAAAGCAATATCATAGTATTTCGTAAAGGTGGTTTATTTAAGTGTAAGGGAAAGGTGGGTATACGATGGTACTACTATGCCACTTGTCAATGCTTACAAATATTTAGGAATATTATTCTCAACACGTTTGAGTTTCGTTGGCACATGCAAAGACCTTTCAAGCAAAGCAAAAATGTTGTGCTTTGTATCATGAAAAAGTTACATGTTCTTAATAATTCTTCATTCATGTTGTTTATTAAAGCTATTTGATTCTCAGGTTCAACCGATTGTACAGTACGGCTCTGAGCTATGGGGACTAGAAAAAGCTGCTATCCATTGTGAATCTGTTCAAATGTTTGCTCTGAAAAGGTTTCTTGGTGTAGATAGACGGACTCCAAATGATCTAATTTACGGTGAGACTAATCGATTTCCCATTTACATTACCTCTGCTGTCAGATGTATCCGCTACTGGCTGAAACTGTTACAAATGGAAGACTTTAGAATTCCTCGTAAGGCGTACAATATGTTGTATGACTTAGATGCTAAAGGCAAAGTAACTGGGTGTCCAAAGTGCGCCATTGTCTATTTGAATACGGATTTGGATTTGTTTGGCTGAATCAAGGGGTTGGTAATACTAAAGAGTTTGTATGTGTTTTCCGTCAACGGTTGGTTGACTGCAGATGGCAGAAATGGCTGATCATATTCATAACAGCGACAGATTTGATTTATACAGGAACTTTTGTGATGTTCATGACTTGAAAACGTACTTAACCTTAAATATGGACAGGCATCTAAAACATGTAACAGCAAAGTTCAGATTAGGAATATCTACATTGGCCACTCATTATTTTAGATATCGCATATGTAATGATTATGATATGCTTTGTCCTTTATGTAAAAAATCAGTTGAAACCGAATTACACTTCGTCCTGTCCTGTCCAGCTCTCATGAGCATCAGGGAAAAGTTTATTAAGCCCAAATATTACAGCCAGCCATCCTTGTTTAAACTGAGCCTACTTTGTTCATGTACTTCTGCAGAAGTTGTTAAGAATTTTTCTTTGTTTTTGTACAAGGCCTTTAAGTATAGAGAAATTTTCACTTCTTAAAATTGCCCTTTATTCTTGTTTCGTTCCGTAATTTGATTTCATGTAACCATTGTACTTGTATGTTCACACACCCCTTCATTAGGGGCCTTGGCCTGTTATATGAATAAATCATCTGAATCTGAATCTGAATCTGAATCTCTCTCTCTCTCGCACACACATTTATCTATATAAACATTGAAAACTGAGAAATATATCTATCTATCTATCTATCTATCTATCTATCTATCTATCTATCTGTCTGTCCGTCTATCTATTTATATATCTGTCTATCCACTATCTAACCGTCTATCTATTTAAACATTGAAGACTTTGAGGAGAGAGAGAGAGAGAGAGAGAGAGAGAGAGAGAGAGAGAGAGAGAGAGAGAGAGAGAGAGAGGAATGAAAGTAGTAGTCGTAGTAGTAGTAGCAGTAGTAGTAGTAGTAGTAGTAGTAGTAGTAGTAGTAGTAGTAGTCTTAGAAAGCATTTTCCCCCTGATACTGCGTGTGTGTAGTGGACGAATAAACTATATTTTATCTGATAAACTACGTATACATTATGTCTTATGTCTCATAATATATGTATACATTTACATATATGCATGTGTATACACATAAAGGTATATGCCCAAACGCACGAGATAGAGAGCAAGGGAAGCTAGAGGGCATGGAGGATGTGGGGCATTAAGGGTTGCTGTGTCGAATAGTATTCCACATGGGCTGGGGTACATGCTGTTAGATGCTGTCATTGTTTATTAGAGCGTTATCAGATCCACCGATCGATCATTTGTAGTGACGGAGCTGGAGCCACGCTCTAGATTGGAGGTGATACCTACACACCATCTGAGAGATCTGTCATTCATCTCTGCAAAAAGAGATATCGTGGTCATCCTGGGCAAGGTGGATGGGAGGAAGGAAGAGGCTGACCTGCGTCGAACTGTAAAAATCTTTCATCAGCCCCAGATCCACACTCTTGTTTCTATTCCTAAGAGTGGCGACACTCAACTGAGGCGAAATTGTGGATTGTTGCGAAACATCCACACTGCACTCTGATGATGTGTCGTACGTTAGAGAGAACCCTTACAGGACATGCTCGGCTGTTTGATTGGTTTGTGGATTATACTGAATTAACAGACTGGTTTTTGCTGTAATGTGGCTCACTTACCTGATGCTTTGTTATAATGTTCACACATAAATTGTCACCTAAAGCATAATTCACACACACACACACACACACACACACACACACACACACACACACACACACACACACACACACATATTTATATATATCTCTCTCTATCTCTCTCTCTCCCTCTCTCTCTCTCTCTCTCTCTATATATATATATATATATATATATATGAATGTGTGTGTGTGTGTGTGTGTGTGTGTGTGTGCGTGCGTGTGTGTGTGTGTGTGTGTGTGTGTGTGTGTGTGTGTGTGTGTGTGTGTGTGTGTGTGTGTGTGTGTATACAGTGTGTGTGTGTGTGTGTGTGTAGTGTTGTGTGTGTGTGTGTGTGTGTGTGTGTGCTTGCTGTGCATCTACCGATCAATCATATTTGTCTTCAGGACATATATATATATATATATATATATTAATTATATATATATATATATATATATACATAAATATGTGTGTGTGTGTCTACACGCATATATATATATATATATATATATATATATATATATATATAGATATAGATATATATATTATATATATATACCAGTTTAAATTTAAACTGGTATGTCGCTCCCTACATGGTTGAGCACGTTTTACGTTCTGAGTGGCTTTTTAACTCTGATTATGATTATATATATATATATATATATATATATATATATATATATATATATAGTGTGGTTGTTTATATTTATGTAAGTACCCCCCCCCCCCCCCCCCACACACACATATATATATTATGGACTGGGGTGTGTCTCTATTTGACACCAAGAGCACTGACACAATCAGCCGTGTCTCCCTGATGAGTCCAATCCAGCGGACGAAAGGCCTAGGAGCAGGCAATACAAATAAATGTGCTTTCAAGAGGGATTACGATGATTCCCTCAGGCAGCTAGTGAAGGGCTCCTCATAATTATAATATATTCCACCCATTTTCTTCATCTTGAAATTTTTTTCTTTTTCTTTTTCTTTTTAAGGTTCAAATCTTTGCCAAGTCATTACTATAACGACTGAAGAATTGTTAACCTGCACTTGTTTTCCCCCACTACTTAATTGTTCAGCATTATACATATATATATATATATATATATATATATATATATATATATATATATATATATATATATATATATGTATATACAGGGTCGAACTTTAATTAAGGACCACTTATACACAGTCTCACAAAACATAGAAAGAAAAACCGACAAACGACAGAAACGTTATAAATGTTTAATTTCATTATCAGTGAACAACATTTTGTCACTTTCATCAAAAAAAAATCATTCTTTCTGATTAGACAGGGGAGCCTGAATGAGACTACCCCCCAAAATGACATTCACAAAAAGAGTGTTTCTTTACAGTCTGATCAAAACCGAGTGTGCCCCCCTCGTGCTGCCACACAATCCACACAGCGCTGCCTCATGGTGTTGACTGTTCTTGTAATGAGTGCCTGGGGAAGGTTTGCCCACTCCTGCTGCAGGTAGTGCAGCAGCTCCTGTCGATTTGCCGGAACAGGGTGATTTTCTTGAACTCTCCTCCCAAGCTCGCCCCGGATGTTCTCAATAGGGTTCATGCCCGGGCTGTTTGCCGGCCATGGCATCCTGGTGATGCCAGCTTGCACCACAAAAGTGTTCACGGCTCGACAACGATGTGGGGTGGCATTATCGTCCATGAACACAGCCTGAGCCCCAATCTGCTGGAGTGCTGGGACAACCAAAGGGATGGGCAGAGGGTTTTTTTGAGTAAAATGTCAAATAGTAAGTACTCTGCATACACTGAAATATGCTGTGAAGTGTTTTCATTGTTTATTAGAAAGTGAGTACATGTCTGCTGATCAATCATTTGTATGATATATCTGTCTTCAGGACATCCAGATATGGACCCCACTCAGCGTGCTGTCCTGAATGACTTTGGCCTGGTTCAGCACGCTGTGTTCGAGTCACCAGACCACAGATTTGTGCACGTCATCCACAGTCATAACAGTAGACAGTTTGTAAGAACTGAAGTACTGAAGGAGCTGAAGACACGCTCTGGACTGGAGCTGATACCTGCACACCGTTGGAGAGATATGTCATCCATCACACCAGAAACAGATATCGTAGTCATCCTGGGCACGGAGGATGGGGGAAGGAAGAGGAAGTCCTGCGTCGAACCGTAGAAAACTTTGATCAGCCGAAGATCCACACTCTGTTTCTAGACAGAAAAAGGCCATATCAGAGACCTTCTGTTCCTGACTGGATTGTTGCCAAACATCCACACAGCACTCTGATGATGTACCCTACGTCAGATAGAACGCTACTGTCAAGGTTCTGGGATACAATGAGCTCTCTAATAGGTTTGTGGATTATGTTGATTTCACAGACGAGTTTTTCCCATGGTACACTTACCTGGAGCTCTGTTGTAATGTCCGAAAATAATTTGTCACTTAAAGCATAACACACACTCTCTCTCTCTGTCTCTCTCTCTCTCTGTGTCTCTGTCTCTGTCTCTCTCTTTCTCTCTCTCTCTCTCTCTCTCTCTCTCTCTCTCCTCTCTCTCTCGCTCGCTCTCTCTCACACACATTTATCTATGTAAACATTGAAAACTTCTATCTATCTATCTATCTATCTATCTATCTATCTATCTATCTATCTATCTATTATCCATCTATCTATCTATCTATCTATCTATCTATCTATCTATCTATCTATCTATCTATCTATGTATCTATATATCTATCTATCTATGGATCTATCGATCTATCGTTCTGTCTGTCTGTCTATCTATTCATCTAATTGTCGATCTACTATCTAACCATCTATCTATTTGAACATTGAAGACTTTGAGAGAGAGAGAGTGAAAGTAGTAGTAGTAGTAGTAGTAGTAGTAGTCGCTACTCTTAGAAAACATTTTCCCACTGATACCGCATGTGTGTAGTGGACGAATAAACTATATTTTATCTGATAAACTACGTATACATTATGTCTTATGTCTCATAATATATGTATACATTTACATATATGCATGTGTATACACATAAAGGTATATGCCCAAACGCACGAGATAGAGAGCAAGGGAAGCTAGAGGGCATGGGGGATGTGGGGCATTAAGGGTTGCTGTGTCGAATAGTATTCCACATGGGTGGGGGTACATGCTGTTAGATGCTTTCATTGTTTATTAGAGCGTTATCGATCCCCCGATCGATCATTTGTAGTGAACGGAGCTGGAGCCACGCTCTAGTTGGAGGTGATACCTACACACCATCTGAGAGATCTCTCATTCATCTCTGCAAAAAGAGATATCTGGTCATCCGGGGCAAGGTGGATGGGGGAAGGAAGAGACTGCCCTGCGTTGAACGGTTAAAATCTTTCATCAGCCCCACATCCACACTCTTGTTTCTATTCGTAAAGTGTGGGCGACACTCAATGAGGCGAAATTGTGCCCCTAACAGGATTGTTGCGAAACATCCACAATGCACTCTGATGATGTGTCTTTACGTTAGAGAAAACCCGTTAGAGGACATGCTCGGCTGTTTGATTGGTTTGTGGTTTATACTGAATTAACAGACTAGTTTTTGCTGTAATGTGGCTCACTTCCTGATGCTTCGTTATAATGTTCATACATTAAATTGTCACCTAAGCATAATTCACACACACACACACACCACACACACACACACACCACACACACACACACACAACACACATAACACACACACACACACACACACACACGCACCCCCACACCATTTATATATCTTTATATATCACACACACACATTGATCTCTCTCTCTTCTCTCCTCTCTCTCTCTCTCTCTCTCTCTCTCTCTCTTATATATATTTATATAATATATATAATTATTATTATATATATAGATGAATATAATTTAAAACGCCTAAAATGACTTTAAAAGTGCTCGACCCCTTGGGGGAGCAACATTTGTTGATGATATTAAAAAAAGGAATTTTAAAAAAACTCTACAAATTTGTTTCGAGCGTGTTGCGCTTCATAGGATGTCCTTGGCCTCCCCACCGCCGATGTTATATAGCGTGTGGGCTCTCGTTTGCGGTTTGTTTGCACGTGCGGGTTGGCTGCACGTGTTTTTTGGGGGCTTTAGGTTTTTGCTTTAGGTGTGTTCACTAACAACGATTTCCATTTATGCCTGCAGTTGTTTACTATTTCTGTTTTGGTGTTTAAAGTTGCTAAGTGTGGTTTGCATAGTATTAACCATTTTTCAGTTAAACAGGTTGCACCTTTTTGAAGCATTGCTGTATGGTGATGCTCTTTTTATGATTTTCCGGGATATATTGTAGCTTGTTTTTGGGGTCTTAAGTTTCCGATATACTTGCTCAGTTCTGTTTGGTTTTTATATTTTTCTTTATTAATGACTGTTTGTGGTTTGCATATCTGGTTTTGAGTGGTTTTCAGTGATCCCTATGTATGTTTTTTTTTTCATTTTTTGATGGTTACAGTAGCCTGGTATCAATGTTGTTGTGAAGACATTCATTGTTTGTGGGCAACTGCTCCTTTCTGGTGAAAATTGCAAGATTTCCTTTCTTCACCCTTCTTTGCTGTGTTGATTTCATTTTTTGGATGCGTCAATCGGGTTTTTTGAGGTTGGGCATACATGAGTACGATAGTTTGACAGTTTTTTTGTAATATTTTGGGCATTTTTGTGTTCTTTTGGAAATGAAGTTTTTTAGGATTTTCAAGAATTCTTTCCCTATGTTTGTTTTGAGTTTCCCGTCGTATGGGGGGTTTATACCATATGATTTTTCTTTTCCTATTTTTCTTGCTTTTATTTGTATTGTTGTCCGGGTTGTATTGTAATTTGTAATTGTATCCACTTGTTTGTAGTCCCTCCTGGTATTCTACTGCTGCATTGTTGAACACTCTTCATTGCTGACAGGTTTGATAGTCTCTTGTTTATGCCATGGGGTATGGTCTTTAATACAGATGGTGGATGGTTACTTTTGGTGTGTACATAAAGAGGTGTATCGTTGGGTTTCTTTTTATGGTTTATATATATGATTGTTGAGATCCAGTTTTTATGTCTAAGTAGTTCACTACCTTTTTGTTTGCTTCAATGGTAATCTTTAAGTTGTGGTTTTGGAAGATTTTGCATAGTTCTTTCTTCTTGTTTTCGTGGTTCTTGGATTGTTGGTTAGTGCGCAAGGCCATCGTCTCTGTATAGTCGACTTGTTTTCCGAGTTTTTTCTTGATGTTGGACAGCTAAATAGTCGAACCAGTTCACATGTTTCTGCACCATCATATGAACCCATGGTTACGTCGAATGTTGGTTTCTTTTGGTTTCCTGATCCAGGTTTCATTTCTGCTGTGTAGTAATGTTTTCTTGGTGTGGAGAATGATTTCCATTTCTGACCCTGTTTGTCTGTGTGGTTACTGGCAAACTTCAGGGCTTTGGTGAGTAGTTTTCCCCATCTATGGATGGGTAAAAGTCTACTATGTCAAATGTGATGAATACTGTATTACTTGTTTATTGAGATTTTTTGAACCATTGGATAACTTCGTTGTGTTCTTCCAGAGGTTGTAATCAGAGTTTGATTTTATGTCCTTTATTATTTTTTTTCCGGATTTTCTTGCTTATTTTGCCTAATTCAGATTTGGATGGGTTTATTAGTCTACATGTTGGGTTATTATGAAAGTTGGGGCTTGTCGTCTTTGAGTGTTTTTGAAAGCTTCTTTTGTTGCTGTCGCTTCTATCCCGTCACTTAGGTCTATGCGCTCTGCAAGTTCTTTTTCTTTAGTGCGGATACTGTCATGTATATTTTTGTCAGCTTTTTGTAGTTTTTCTGGATGGGTTTTTTTCCCAAGGAGTTGAGAATATTCCTTTGGTTCCATTTTGTAGTAATTGCTAGTTTTATCAGCCCTTTACAATTTTTTTTTGTCATTTTGTACTTGTTTTATTTGGATTTTTAAAGTTGTTTGGAAATCGCTGTTAGATTTTTTGAATTCAATATTGGTTATCATTCTTTTCATTTGATCTTCAAAAGGGTTTATATCGTCTATGGGTGGTGGTGATCGCCCTGGGTTTGAAATCGTAGGTGTTTTTGTCCTTTTTTTTGCATTCGGGTTTTAGGAAAAAAAGTGTGCTTTCCATCTCATATTGCGGGACGAAATTTTCGGTTTGTTCTATTAGTCTTTTTAAGTAGAATTGTGGGTTGGAAAACGGTATGTTTTTTGGGTTTATTTCCTAACATTGATTTCCTCCATTTTAAATCTTTCAGGCCACAGTGCTCAACGTGAGGAGCAATTAAGATGAATATAATTTAAAAACGCCTAAAATGACTTTTAAAAGTGCTCGACCCTTGGGGGGGCAACATTTGTTGATTTATATTTAAAAAAGGAATATTAAAAACTCTACTCAACTCCCTTTACAAAACATCCAGAAAAACTACAAAAAAAGCTGACAAAAAAATACATGACAGTATCCCCACTAAAGAAAAAGAAAATTGCAGAGCGCATAGACCTAGTTTACAGGATAGAAGCGACAGCAACAAAAGAAGCTTTCATAACACTCAAAGACCCCCAAGCCCAAATTCATAATAATCCAACATGTAGACTAATAAACCCTCCAATCTGAATTAGGCAAAATAAGCAAGAAATCCTGGAAAAAATAATAAAAAGGGCATAAAATCAACTCTGATTACAACCTCTGGAAGAACACATACGAAGTTATCCAATGGTTCAAATCTCAATAAACAAAGTAAAACAGTATTCATACATTTGACATAGTAGACTTTTACCATCCATAGATGAGGAAAATACTCACCCAAAGCCCCGAAGTTTGCCAGTAACCACAAGACATAACAGGGTCAGAAATGGAAATCATTCTCCACACCAAGAAAACATTATACACAGCAGAAATGAAACCTGGATCAGGAAAACCAACAGAAAACTCAACATTCGACGTAACCATGGGTTCATATGATGGTGCAGAAACATGTGAACTGGTCGGACTATTCATGTGTCCAACATCCCAAAAAAAAATCGGAAAAAAAGTCGGACTATACAGAGACGATGGCCTTGCTGCACTAACCAACAATCCCAAAAACCATCGAAAACAGAAGAAAGAACTATGCAAAATCTTCCAAAACCACAACTTAAAGATTACCATTGAAGCAAACAAAAAGGTAGTGAACTACTTAGACATAAACCTGGGATCTCAACAATCATATATATAAACCCTACAAGAAACCCAACGATACACCCCTTTAGGTACACACCAAAAGTAACCTCCACCATCTGTATTAAAGACCATACCCCATGGCATAAACAAGAGACTATCAAACCTGTCATGCAATGAGAGAGTGTTCAACAATGCAGCAGTAGAATACCCGGAGGCACTACAAACAAGTGGATACAATTACAAATTACAATACAACCCGGACAACAATACAAATAAAAGCAAGAAAAATAGGAAAAGAAAAATCATATGGTATAACCCCCCATACGACGGGAAACTCAAAACAAACATAGGGAAAGAATTCTTGAAAATCCTAACAACTTCATTTCCAAAAGAACACAAACTGTCCAAAATATTTAACAAAAACACTGTCAAACTATCGTACTCATGTATGCCCAACCTCAAAAACCTGATTGACGCATCCAACAAAATGAAAATCAACACAGCAAAGAAGGGTGAAGAAAGGAAATCTTGCAATTGCACCAGAAAGGAGCAGTGCCCACTAAACAATGAATGTCTTCACAACAACATTGTATACCAGGCTACTGTAACATCAGAAAATGAAAAAGAAACATACATAGGGATCACTGAAAACCACTTCAAAACCAGATATGCAAACCACAAACAGTCATTTAATAAAGAAAAATATAAAAACCAAACAGAACTGAGCAAGTATATCTGGAAACTTAAAGACGCAAAAACAAGCTACAATATATCCTGGAAAATCATAAAAAGAGCATCACCATACAGCAATGCTTCAAAAAGGTGCAACCTATGTTTAACTGAAAAATGGTTTAATACTATGCAAACCACACTTAGCAACTTTAAACACCAAAACAGAAATAGTAAACAACTGCAGGCATAAATGGAATCGTTGTTAGTGAACACACCTAAAGCAAAAACCTGAAAGCCCCCCAAAAAACACGTGCAGCCAACCCGCACGTGCAAACAACCGCAAACAGGAGCCCACACGCTATATAACATCGGCGGTGGGCAGGCCAAGGACATCCTGATGACAGCGCAACACGCTCGAAACAAATTTGTAGAGTTTTTAATATTCCTTTTTTTAATATCATCAACAAATATATATATATATATATATATATATATATTATATATATATATATATATATATATTATATATATATATATGTGTGTGTGTGTGTGTGTGTGTGTGTGTGTGTATATACAATGTGTGTGTGTGTGTGTGTGTGTGTGTGTGTGTGTGTGTGTGTGTGTGTGGGTGTGTGCTTGCTGTACATCTACCGATCAATCATATTTGTCTTCAGGATATATATAATATATATATATATATATATATATATATATATATATATATATATATATAGATATACATAAATATGTGTGTGTGTGTCTACACGCATATATATATATATATATATATATATATACATAAATATGTGTGTGTGTGTCTACACGCATATATATATATATATATATATATATATATATATATATATTGTGTGGTTGTTTATATTTATGTAAATACACACACACACACACACACCACACACACACACACACACACACACACACACACACACACACATATATGTATATATATATTATGGACTGTGGTGTGTCTCTATTTGACACCAAGAGCACTGACACAATCAGCCGTGTCTCCCTGATGAGTCCAATCCAGCGGACGAAAGGCCTAGGAGCAGGCAATACAAATAAATGTGCTTTCAAGAGGGATTACGATGATTCCCTCAGGCAGCTAGTGAAGGGCTTCTCATATTTATAATATATTCCACCCATTTTCTTCATCGTTAAAATTTTTTTCTTTTTCTTTTTCTTTTTTTAAGGTTCAAATCTTGCCAAGTCATTACTATAACGACTGAAGAATTGTTAACCTGCACTTGTTTCCCCCACTACTTAATTGTTCAGCATTATATATATATATATATATATATATAATATATATATATATAATATATATATATATATATATATATACAGGGTCGAACTTTAATTAAGGACCACTTATACACAGTCTCACAAAACATAGAAAGAAAAACCGACAAACGACAGAAACTTTATAAATGTTTAATTTCATTATCAGTGAACAACATTTTGTCACTTTCATCGAAAAAATCATTCTTTCTGATTAGACAGGGGAGCCTGAATGAGACTACCCCCCAAAATGACATTCACAAAAAGAGTGTTTCTTTACAGTCTGATCAAAACCGAGTGTGCCCCCCTCGTGCTGCCACACCAATCCACACAGCGCTGCCTCATGGTGTTGACTGTTCTTGTAATGAGTGCCTGGGGGAGGTTTGTCCACTCCTGCTGCAGGTAGTGCAGCAGCTCCTGTCGATTTGCCGGAACAGGGTGATTTTCTTGAACTCTCCTCCCAAGCTCGCCCCGGATGTTCTCAATAGGGTTCATGTCCGGGCTGTTTGCCGGCCATGGCATCCTGGTGATGCCAGCTTGCACCACAAAAGTGTTCACGGCTCGACAACGATGTGGGGTGGCATTATCGTCCATAAACACAGCCTGAGCCCCAATCTGCTGGAGTGCTGGGACAACCAAAGGGATGGGCAGAGGGGCATTTTTGAGTAAAATGTCAAATAGTAAGTACTCTGCATTACACTGAAATATGCTGTGAAGTGTTTTCATTGTTTATTAGAAAGTGAGTACATGTCTGCTGATCGATCATTTGTATGATATATCTGTCTTCAGGCCATCCAGACATGGACCCCACTCAGCGTGCTGTCCTGAATGACTTTGGCCTGGTTCAGCACACTGTGTTTCAGTCACCAGACCACAGATTTGTGCACGTCATCCACAGTCCTAACAGTAGACAGTTTGTGGAATGGGATCTAGCCAAGGAGCTGAAGACACGCTCTGGACTGGAGCTGATACCTGCACACCGTTGGAGAGATATGTCATCCATCACACCAGAAACAGATATCGTAGTCATCCTGGGCACGGAGGATGGGGGAAGGAAGAGAAAGTCCTGCGTCGAACCGTAGAAAACTTTGATCAGCCGAAGATCCACACTCTGTTTCTAGACAGAAAAAGGCGATATCAGAGACTTTTTGTTCCTGACTGGATTGTTGCCAAACATCCACACAGCACTCTGATGATGTACCCTACGTCAGATAGAACGCTACGGTCAAGGTTCTGGGATACAATGAGCTCTCTAATAGGTTTGTGGATTATGTTGATTTCACAGACGAGTTTTTGCCATGGTACACTTACCTGGAGCTCTGTTGTAATGTCCGAAAATAATTTGTCACTTAAAGCATAACACACACTCTCTCTCTGTCTCTGTCTCTCTCTATGTCTCTGTCTCTCTCTCTTTCTCTCTCTCTCTCTCTCTCTCTCTCTCTCTCTCTCTCTCTCTCTCACATTTATCTATGTAAACATTGAAAACTTCTATCTATCTATCTGTCTATCTATCTATCATATCTATCTATCTATTTATCCATCCATCCATACATCTATCATCTATCTATCTATGGATCTATCGATCTATCGTTCTGTCTGTCTGTCTGTCTGTCTATCTATCTATCTATGGATCTATCGATCTATCGTTCTGTCTGTCTGTCTATCTATTCATCTAATTGTCTATCTACTATCTAACCGTCTATCTATTTGAACATTGAAGATTTAAGAGAGAGAGAGTGAAAGAGTATATAGTAGTAGTAGTCGTACTCTTAGAAAACTTTTTTCCCACGTACTGTGGTGTAGGGGACGAATAAACATTTTTTATCTGATAAACTACGTATACTTTTTATTCTTATGTCTCATAATATTGGTACATTTACATATATCAGTGTATACAATATAGGTTTTTCCCAAACGCACGAGATAGAGAGCAAGGGAAGTAGAGGGCAGGGGGGGATGGGGGGCTTTAAAGGTTGTGGGAAATATTCCACAGGGGCTGGGGTCACCGACCCCGGGGAGGTCTGCCCTACGGGATCTTTCGGGTGGGAGTGAAGGGAGTGACTGACCACAGCCCCGCAAAACCACAATAGTAAAACCGCTCCCCGAAAGGTAGCGGTCCCCGCGACGGGTGGGGGTTTAAAAATGGCCCACCGGGTCACCCCCAAACCTTGCTGAAGGGCTCCCCAACCATGGCACTGACCCCCGGGGGAAAACACCCCTAAGCCCCCCTTGGGCGTTGCCCTTTTGGCAGGTATCGCAAACTACGGCAGAAAGCCTAACCTGGATTCATCCGGCCAAAAGAAGCCCTTGTCTTACTCGCTCGAGAGTCCGTTTGACCCCATAGACCGCCAAGGAAATCAGGGGCCTGCCGTAGAAAGATTCTCTCAAGCTTTGAGGGACAACTAGTTGCTTGGCTCCCCCATCGCCCGAGTGAAAACCTAAAGGGGATCCCCTTGTGGAGCTGAACTCACCTTGGCGGGTGGGGGCCGACTGAGCGGGCGATCCACAATTGTCGTGGCTTGGGACATCCAAGTCCCGGCCTGAAGACGGTAAGCTAGCAAAGGGCCCCTTCCCAGAACCTCGTCAGAGATGGGCTGAAGAAGGGGGACGCAATTCCTTTTTCCTGCTTCTTACTTGGCGCGTGGGGTGACTCCCCACACGCCGTAGGGGCAAATCCTTCAGGGACTACTGCGTCCGTCTGCGAGGTAAGTATTCCCTACGAAAAGGGGAAAATACAGAGGTCGCTCCACCGCGGGGCCCATACTTCGCCACAGGTAGGGGGGGGAGATGGGAATAATACAGAAGGAGGGGTGGGGAAAAAACCCGCCTCCAACCCGCACACATAACTAGCGCCCCCCCGGGGGCCCTCGGGGGAAACCAAATTTTTACCACAAAGTCGTTGATGCCCCGAATCCCTGATGGTGTCGACCAAGGGGGAACCCAACAACAAGAAAAACACGGGGGCACTCTAAATCACCAGAAACGGGAGGAACCCACTTTAGCCGAGGCCGAGGACGTGGAAAGGGAAACCAGCCCACGACTACCAGTGGTTTTAGGAAATCTTTCTAATGTGGCCAGGACACCCAAAGAAAAACATCGGGGCGCTGAAACCCCCGATGAAACTGCCTCCTTTGTTCACCCCCCGCTAGAGTTGTCGGGCCTTATTGCCCAAAACCCCTGTGGAGGGCTTCCTCTCCGTATCTGGGCGATCCCCATAAGCCCGCGAGCTTCAGCAAACACCCAGGGGTAGAACGCACCCGCAAAAACCTGAGTGCTGTCTCCCCTACCGGTCCTCAACTCTGGGACCAGGTTTTGGTGAGCTTTCAATGAGGATCTCCTCCGCTCCCAACTTAGCCAAACGACCCAGTACCCTAGCTTTTGCGCAGCCTATCACCAAACTGCACGAAGGTCTCGTCATTATTCTTCTTCAGGGACCAACTTCCTCCTGTACGCTCGGGGGAAAGGGTGGAAACGCTTACGCATGCCAATGCATGTCTGCATAAGCCCCCCCTTATTTAGGTGAGCACCACCCCCCTTGCAGCCCAGAAATCCGGGAAAAAAGGGGCATACCTTTGTTCCTCAGACTTTTGTAAAAACACAACTTGTCAAAATGCCTAGGAAATAAAATGTCCTCACAGGTTAACTCTGGAAGCTTTAACTTTGGGCCTCAACCTATCCCCTCCCTGGTGAAAACCCCCTGGTTACAAAAGCGGGGGGCCCGCAAAAAAAAATTTGTTCCATCTCCTCCCGCGGAGTCCCTGTCTGGCGCCTCCTCTACCTGAAAACCCCTTCCCACGAGGGCTTCCTGTCGGCAGCTTTTTTCCCCTACGCCGTTTTTTCCCCTCTTGCGCAAGCAGCCTCTTCCCTACGTGGCCCCCTGTCTACGCCTCCTCCCTGCCCTTTTCCTACCAAGCTTCCTGCCTGTCTAGTCTTCCCTAGGGAGGGTTTCCCTTTCCCTTACAGCCTCTTCCCACGCAGAGCTTCCGCTGCAGCCCTTTTTTAACGCAGACTTCCTTCATCTGGCTCTTCCCACGGGGGGCCTTCCTCCCTCCTGTCCCCAGAAACATCAGGCGGAAGTGTTTTGGGGGCGGGTTCCCACTCCACACGGGGGATGACCCGTCTGCCCCGTCCCTTGGTCTCGATTTTCCCAAAGGAAATTTCGGGGGCCATCCCTTACGGGGGGAAGCCTGGAGGGGAAAAAGGTTCGGTCTCTGCGACCCAACAGAACCCCAGTTGCTTCGCTATGCTCTGACGCTTCCGAGCGGAAATGCCAGTCGGGGTCTCGACGGAAAGACCCCCCAGCGAAAGGTAGTAAAAGTACTCACTGGACTACCTCTACAGCCTGGAAAAAGTAGAATTACCGTAGTCAAGTACTGGGAAAATTGGGGGCTAAATAACATTTTGAAACCCTTCTTCTTCGCCACCCCGTTTCCAAAACCCCCAGGCCGGACGTCGCCATGACAACAATATCCTACGGTTTTTAAAACAGGGGGTTTAACAATTCCCTTTTAAAAAAAATATTTTAGGGGTGTGTGATATTTTGGTAGTGTGTTGTGCGTGTGTGCGCAAGTTCCGGGTGCTCCCACCTGGCAACACCGCGCTCCACAGCCCAGAACGGCGGTGGGGCCACCGAAAAAAAAAACAAAACAAAACAAAATCCCGCCCCCCCTCTGGCAACACCACGCCCCACACGAGCAACAGTGCGGGGGGGCTGGCCCAAAAAAAAAAAAACAAACTGGGGGACGGAATCCGGAGAGAGGAAAAAAAAGAACTAACGTCCCAAAAAAACCCCCTGTACCAATTAACCCGGGGAAAAAAAAAAAAGGTAATACAAAAAAGGAATGGCAGACTGAGCGGGAACAGAAGGGAAGACTTACGGCCGTACCGGTAAGGGCCCCGGGGGAAGGGGGGGTCTGGTCGCGGTCGACCCCCCTGTCTCACCTCGACTCCCCCAGTCACACCGGATGTTCCCTCGCCACAACAAGACTCCCTTCACGCTAGATCCCCAGCCAACACCCCCCCGAAAAAACACGACAAAAATGACTAAAATATACAAAACAGACAAAAAATAAACAGGTAATCCGCGAAACGGAAAAGACATCAGAGCCCTTCACTCCCGGGCAGCCCCCCAATTTTCACACCCACCCCTGGAGGCTGCCCTGACAGGATCGGTCTAGGGGGAGTGAGGGGGGTGACTACCTCCAACCCCCCCCCAAAAAACCACACAAAAAAGATTTCGTACAACACCCCTTTATTCACAACACACACAATCGCAAATAAATATTTTCAAAACAGCACCCGCCATACATCAAACATTCCAACACACATAACTGCACAATTAAAATAACATTTCACCATAGACTACACAATGCAATCACAACATTCCAACAATATGACATAACAAATTTTTTAAAAAAAACATTTCCCGCATCCATCCCTTCCCCACCATGGAGTGTCCACCCCCTGCCTCTGTCAAATCTACTGAGACCCTGTCCACTTTGCTCCCAACCGGGTCGGGTTTTTGAAGGGAGTCGCTCAACCGACACCCTCGACACACAAGCAGGCAGTGGAGCGCGTCCCCGGGGGGGGGGGGGGGGGGGGGGGGGGGGGAAACGTGGCGTTGTTACTGGGGTCGGGGCGGGGGGCAGGGGCCGGGAACCAACCGGCGGGCTTTTCTACCGTCCGCGGGCCCGACCAAGCGTGGCCCCAACCCGCGCGTGGGACCCTTTCCCGCCGCGGGCTCAGCCAAGCGTGGCCCCCAACCAGAGTGCACCATCCAGTCCGCGGGCCCAGCCAAGCGTGGCCCAAACCCCTGGGACCAAAAAATCCCGGACCCAGATGGCCCCCGGGGGGGGGGGGGAAACGTAGCTGGGAGGAGGAAAAAAAAGGGGGGGAAGGAAGAAGGGAAGGGGACTGGAACCCCCCGTATAATCTGACCCCTGTTTAACATTTACTTCCCTTTGGAAAAAATCAAAACAGGACCATCGCTTTATAACCGCCACCACATTTGCAATAATATTCAATGCAAATTATCACACTTTTTACCACATTTCAAATAAACAAATCCCAACCCCGCATCCGAACGACAAATCACGTCGCACGCCGCGAACATAAAACTCGTTCTCCTTGCCACACAAAACGGTGGCCGAAAAAATAAGAGTCCGGCGAATGTGACAGGGGCGGACGAGCGGACCAAAAACAAGTACAAACCCCGAAACACCAGGTTCTCTCCCATCTCCACCCATACCCATCACAAGGTGCAAAAAAGAAAAGAAATTTTGGAAAAAATTTAGAATGGGGCCCGGTTTTAAAGGGTTTAATTAACCAAGAAAAGGTCTCAAACAATATTTTTTTTACAATTTTTGCAAACAAAAGAAAATTGCGCAAAAGAAAAAAAAGCCGGCTAACAACAACAAACCAAAACAAACAAACCACGAAACGAGTTACCACTACCCCTGGGTACCCCGAAAGGGGGGTCAAACATTCTCTGCCCTCTTTCCCGCGAGAGGGCAGACGCAATGCGGAAAAAAGAAGAAGTGAGTCCCCCCTCCTCAGGCCGACTGAGGGAAATTTAAAATACCCACTGTACTTTTGATGATACGGGGAAGAACCAAGACTGGACGGCGCTCCCAGAGACATTTCCGCTCGAAGTGAAAGCTAACCTCCCTCACGATGCGGGCCCAAAATGCCACACTACTCCAGAGTGACTATTCAAGCTAAAAGAAATGAAGCACGGCGACGGTAAAAAAAAGGGAGAGGGCCCATAAAAAGCAAGTTGAGAGAAAGGTTTTCCAGCCCCCCGTGAACCCCCAGGATGAAAACACGGGGATGGAATTAGAGAGGAAGAAGAGAAAGCAAACCAAGTTGAGCTGAACTAAACCAACCAAGGTGCAAAACCCCACCAAGCCACATGAAGGACGGAAACACGACAACAGCAACGACAATAAACACGTGAATAATTCCGCCACCCTAGATGGGTCAAACGTCGTAGGCCTCGTGACAAACTCGTGACACTGGGGTACATGCTGTTAGATGCTGTCATTGTTTATTAGAGCGTCATCAGATCCACCGATCGATCATTTGTAGTGACGGAGCTGGAGCCACGCTGTAGATTGGAGGTGGTCCCTACACACCATCTGAGAGATCTCTCATTCATCTCTGCAAAAAGAGATATCGTGGTCATCCTGGGCAAGGTGGATGGGAGGAAGGAAGAGACTGACCTGCGTCGAACTGTAAAAATCTTTCATCAGCCCCAGATCCACACTCTTGTTTCTATTCCTGAGAGTGGCGACACTCGACTGAGGCGAAATTGTGCTCCTAACAGGATTGTTGCGAAACATCAACACTGCACTCTGATGATGTGTCGTACGTTAGAGAGAACCCTTACAGGACATGCTCGGTTGTTTGATTGGTTTGTGGATTATACTGAATTAACAGACTAGTTTTTGTTGTAATGTGGCTCACTTACCTGATGCTTTGTTATAATGTTCATACATAAATTGTCACCTAAAGCATAATTCACACACACACACACACACACACACACACACACACACACACACACACACACACACACACACACACATACACACACATTTATATATCTCTATATATCACACACACATTGATCTCTCTCTCTCACTCTCTCTCTCTCTCTCTCTCTCTCTCCCCTCTCTGTCCTTTCTATATATATATATATATATATATATGTATGTGTGTGTGTGTGTGTGTGTGTTGTATACTGTGTGTGTGTGTGTGTGGTGTGTGTGTGTGTTGTGTGTGTGTGTGTGGCTTGCTGTACATCTACCGATCAATCATATTTGTCTTCAGGAAATATATATATTATATATATAATATATATATATATATACACACACATATAAATATGTGTGTGTGTGTGTCTACACCATATATATATATATATATAATATATATATTATATATATATATATAATATCAATGATGTTAAAAAGGAAGGTTAAAACTCGAGGTTAAAACTCGAGTTTTAACCTCGAGTTTTAACCTTCCTTTTTAACATCATTGACAAATGTTGATCCCCAAGGGGTCGAGCACTTTTAAAATCATTTTAGGCTCTTTGGTTATATTCATCTCTCTCTCTCTCTCTCTCTCTCTCTATATATATATATATATATATATAAAATTATATTGTGTGGTTGTTTATATTTATGTAAGTACCCCCCCCCCCCCCCCATACACACACACATACACACACACATATATATTATGGACTGTGGTGTGTCTCTATTTGACACCACAAAAGTGTTCACGGCTCGACAACGATGTGGGTGGCATTATCGGCCATGAACACAGCCTGAGCCCCAATCTGCTGGAGTGCTGAGACAACCAAAGGGATGGGCAGAGGGGCATTTTTGAGTAAAATGTCAAATAGTAATTACACTGCATACACTGAAATATGTTGTGAAGTGTTTTCATTGTTTATTAGAAAGTGAGTACATGTCTGCTGATCGATCATTTGTATGACATATCTGTCTTCAGGCCATCCAGACATGAACCCCACTCAGCGTGCTGTCCTGAATGACTTTGGCCTGGTTCAGCACAGCGTGTTTCAGTCACCAGACCACAGATTTGTGCACGTCATCCACAGTCCTAACAGTAGACAGTTTGTGGAATGGGATCTAGCCAAGGAGCTGGAGACACGCTCTGGACTGGAGCTGATACCTGCACACCGTTGGAGAGATATGTCATCCATCACACCAGAAACAGATATCGTAGTCATCCTGGGCACGGAGGATGGGGGAAGGAAGAGGAAGTCCTGGATCGAACAGCAGAAAACTTTGATCAGCCGAAGATCCACACTCTGTTTCTAGACAGAAAAAGGCCATATCACAGACTTTGTGTTCCTGACTGGATTGTTGCCAAACATCCACACAGCACTCTGATGATGTACCCTACGTCAGATAGAACGCTACTGTCAAGGTTCTGGGATACAATGAGCTCTCTAATAGGTTTGTGGATTATTTGATTTCACAGACGAGTTTTTGCCATGGTACACTTACCTGGAGCTCTGTTGTAATGTCCGAAAATAATTTTGTCACTTAAAGCATAACACACTCTCTCTCTCTGTCTCTCTCTCTCTGTGTCTCTGTCTCTCTCTCTCTTTCTCTCTCTCTCTTTCTCTCCTCTCTCTCTCTCTCTCTCTCTCCTCCTCTCTCTCTCTCTCTCTCACATTTATCTATGTAAACATTGAAAACTTCTATCTATCTATCGATCTATCGATCTATCTATCTATCTATCTATCTATCTATCTATCTATCTATCTATCTATCTATCTATCCATCCATACATCTATCTATCTATCTATGGATCTATGGATCTATCGTTCTGTCTGTCTATCTATTCATCTAATTGTCTATCTACTATCTAACCGTCTATCTATTTGAACATTGAAGACTTTGAGAGAGAGAGAGTGAAAGTAGTAGTAGTAGTAGTAGTAGTAGTAGTAGTAGTCGTACTCTTAGAAAACATTTTCCCACTGATACTGCATGTGTGTAGTGGACAATAATAATGTATACGTAGTTTATCAGATAAAATATAGTTATATTTTATCTGATAAACTACGTATACATTATGTCTTATGTCTCATAATATATGTGTACATTTACATATATGCATGTGTATACACATAAAGGTATATGCCCAAACGCACGAGATAGAGAGCAAGGGAAGCTAGGGGGCATGGGGGATGTGGGGCATTAAGGGTTGCTGTGTCGAATAGTATTCCACATGGGCTGGGGTACATGCTGTTAGATGCTTTCATTGTTTATTAGAACGTTATCAGATCCACCGATCGATCATTTGTAGTGACGGAGCTGGAGCCACGCTCTAGATTGGAGGTGATACCTACACACCATCTGAGAGATCTGTCATTCATCTCTGCAAAAAGAGATATCGTGGTCATCCTGGGCAAGGTGGATGGGAGGAAGGAAGAGACTGACCTGCGTCGAACTGTAAAAATCTTTCATCAGCCCCAGATCCACACTCTTGTTTCTATTCCTAAGAGTGGCGACACTCGACTGAGGCGAAATTGTGCGCCTAACAGGATTGTTGCGAAACATCCACACTGCACTCTGATGATGTGTCGTACGTTAGAGAGAACCCTTATGGGACATGCTCGGCTGTTTGATTGGTTTGTGGATTATACTGAATTAACAGACGAGTTTTTTGCTGTAATGTGGCTCACTTACCTGATGCTTTGTTATAATGTTCATACATAAATTGTCACCTAAAGCATAATTCACACACACACACACACACACACACACACACACACATTTATCTCCCTATATATCACACACAGAGAATTATAATAATATAAATAAATATATATATAATATATATATATATATTATATATATATATAAGTGAGAGAGAGAGATATTTCCCATTTATATGGTATGTGTACGGTGACGGAAAAACTGTATTGACTTTTACATATATATTATGCCTAATAAGTCAAAACATGTGTATACATTAAGATACGTACATATATGCATACATACATACGTATATGCCATACCTCGAGAGAGAGAGAAAAAGGGAGGATGGAGGAACGGTGGGTGGGAGTCGGAGGTGCGCATGAAGGGGTACTGTGTTGAATAGCGCTTCATACTGGCTCAGTTATGTGCTGTCACATGATTTCATTGTTTATGAGAAAGTGATATATATATAAATATATATCTGTCTTCAGGACATCCGGACATGGACCCCACTCAAACGTGCTGTCCTGAATGACTTTGGCCTGGTTCAGCACGCTGTGTTCGAGTCACCAGACCACCAGTCTGTGCACGTCATCCACAGTCATCACAGCAGACAGTTTGTGGAAAATAAAGTAGCAAGGGAGCTGGAGAGACGTTCTGGACTGGAAATGGTACCTGCACACCTTCGTAGAGATCTGTCTTCCATCACACCAAAGACGGATATTGTGGTTATTGTGGACGAGTATGATTGTGGGATAGAAGAGGAAAGCCTGTGTAAGATTGTACAAAACTATAATCAGCCGAGGTCCGTACTCCGTTCTTAGTCATGAGACGGAGGAATCCATACAGTGTTGGCACTCCGTTCGGAAGGGGACAGAGGAATCCATACAGTGTTGGCACTCCGTTCGGACTGATGAGACATGGCATTTCCCACGTGGATTGTGAACAGACTCCCACACTGCACCCTGATGAGTATCCCACGTCACAGAAGCAACTGCCAGAGTTCTGGGCACACTGGTTTCTCTGATTGGTTGTGCTTTTATATGAATTCATAGATCAGATTGTTTTGGCTGTAATATAGAAATATGGTATGGTTTTCACCTCTCTCTGTAATTTATCAACTCAAGTACATGTGTT
>CM031611.1:23102367-23115804 GCA_018398815.1 Conus ventricosus | reverse complement strand
TCACGCCGTCCTGTGTGCACCGCAGTGAGTGATCCTGGCCAGACACCTGCCGCTGACACTGACAAAATAGCTGGCAGAAACCGGGCGGACCTGTCGGTCTGTCTGCCTCTCCACCTCCCCCCCCCCCCCCCCCCCCCCCCCCGAGAACAGATAAATGTCTGTTCAACCCCACTTGCTCCTCCACCGAGTTTTTGGCGAAAGTGGCCTAAAAGCCGCCTTTCCCTGTGGCGGAAGAGAGAGAGAGAGAGAGACATCACTCGGCAGGACAGACAGACAGACAGAGAGAAGAAGGAAGAGAGAACAGACGAGGAGGAGGAGAGGACAGACAGACAGACAGAGAGGCGGCAGACAGTCACACACACACACACACACACTCTCTTTCTCTCTCCTCATTAAATGACATTAAAATCGCCACACTTCTTCTGCTAATTTCCACTTACAAAACTTTGTACACGGGGCTGAAACCCTGATCATCTTAATTTACGGCTCGACGGCAGTTTCACCTAGCTTGCGTGTGTTAACGAAGCAAACTCGGCCGGAGTTGCAACCCATGGCATCAGAAAATGAGTGCCACGTCGACACTCCGAATCGAGGCTGTCGCGTGCACGATGGGGTCGCCATTGTTGTTGGACTATTGAAACAAGAAGGCTGTGTTCCCACTATTTGCGCTCTGTTGTGACCTACTGTGTTTTACTTGTGTAATTTTAATGGCTAAAACGTTACTGAGAAAGGTTTGTTATTCGAGGCCATAAGTTTTACTTTAACTGCATGTGTTGAAAACCGGCGAGATTGTTTTTTAGATAAAGAAAAAAGTGAACTAACTGCATTTGGAAATGAACGGCTATCGTAAAGGTTTGTTGGTTCAAGGAAATGAAACAAGCTGTAGCTAGTTTTAATACGTGTTTGACTATTGATGAGATGGGTCCTTATCTAATAAATGCGCTGCATTGTTGAAAGTGGCCGAAGCGAAACAATCCATCACGCGTTGATTGTTGGGAGCTGGCTTGAGATCAGCTAAAGCCATGTTTAAAAAACTTTGGCGTTCAATTCTTAAGGCGGAGGTAAACACGGCTGATTTGTATGCTTAAAAAACTTATATTTGAAACATTTTTGCTGTTCCTCCCAAGTAAAAATGTTATCAGTTGTATTAGGGGGGGGGGGGGTTGGGTTGGGGGGGGGGGGGGGGGGGGGGGGGGGGGGGGGACTTGATTGATTGTTAACTCAGATTCAGTGTTCAGGTGGCAAGTGATCTGTGTATTAAGATGTGTATACTTTTCTCCTTTTTTAATTCTATCCAGTTCATCTGCCTTACCCCCCAAGTGTGCCTTAGGCAACTGGATATCGTTTTCCGAATGTTCTGGCAAACAAATAGATAGGGCTAGAAGACTTAGTACTTCTACTAGTATGGAGGAGGAGTAGTGTGTGGCCAGCCTATCTTCATATTAATGCTCCAATATACAATACGGATGTACTATACTGGCGATAGAGCCGCAATAAAAGCTCGGTACTGCAGTAATTGCTGAACTCTGCCAAAGCGTTGCAAGCCTGGTTGAGTAGAAAGAGGAGCAGAGCAAAACTAGGCCAAACTACCTATGTGGGATCGCTTGGCGCCAATGACGTCGCACTCTGCAAAGCTCGGTGGCAAACTAGGCCCAAACGAACCTTGGGAGCGCTTGGACTACAAAGCGCGGCAGCACCAGCAAATTCAGCGGCAAACTAGGCCAAACGAACCCTATGGGTTCACTTGGGGTTGATTGAGGTTGCGCGCGGGAAAACAGCTGGTAGTTCCACTCTTGTGTGTGTGTTGGTGTTGTGTGTTTTGGCCTACCCCGCTCGCACGGTCCCCGCCCGCCCCACCCCTGAATGTCTATTGGGTGTTTGTGTTTGTCGGTTTGTTGGGGCCTACCCCAGCATGCAACACCACTACCCCATCCACCCCACCACACACTCACCCCCACCCCCACCCGCCCCACTGCCAAGTTTTTAATAAGTTCTTGTTCAAAGTTCTTAATTAAGTTCTTAAGAAGTTTTTGATCAAGTTCTTGATAAGTTCTTGATTAAGTCATCCTTTAAGTACAACCAAGTTCTATTAAGTTATCGTATAATTATCAAAAAAATTCAAGCTATGTTTTTATTTAAATAGTAGATGTCTAATTTTGTACACAACACGCCTCAAAAAACGCGTCATTGTGGAGGATGTCTGGCCCTCAGCGTTCTCTGCATCGATCTTAAGGAAGGTTTGAATCCGAAGCGACGCACATTGTTTACAATTAGGGTCTAGGGAAAATGTCTTTTATAGACTCCAGGTCTTTATTTATGACTTCTTCATTTTATAATACGCCATGATCTATTTTATAAAAAAATTTAAAAATTTTATTCCATTATAAATGGATCAAAATGATTGCTTTGTTATTGGGGATTTGGCGTGCAGTTGTCTCTGTCTGTATTTTAATTGTTCTGATTTTTTTGATTGCTTTTGTTTCTGTTGCCATCGGTTATATATTTTATAACTAATAACTGCCCCCAACAGCGCAATGGCGCCAAAAATGGCAAACAGTTTTATGTTTCAATATTCCATGAAGAATTTCGGGGCCCTTGTTCACCTGAGGTTTTTTAGCTGGCATTGAATCAACTTGTTTGGCTGTTGGCGCGTTATGTTTTCATGATGAGTTATTATTCGCCAACATGAATTTTTTTTGTCTGTTCTACTCTGCTATTTTTTTTCCTGCTTCAAACACGCCCAGGATTTTAATGGCCTCACCTGAGTCAGGTGTTCTGCTGATTTTCTGGTTGGTTACTTTCTCACTGATTCAGTGTTTTTCTGGTTCTGCTATTTTCCAGCTCGTTCATTGGAGGGGAAATAAAAATCTATATGAATTAAAAGAAAAAATATTAATCCTAGATTATGGCGATAACAATGTTCAAATTGTAATCAGATCACACCCTAGAGGACTCTAATGACTTTGTTAAACTGGATCCTGGCGTTAATCTACATTAAAATCCTGTGCGAATCATGGGGGGCAAATCTATGACTTAGTTTAGTGTACAAACTAAGTACGTTTGCCCCACACTTTTCACCATTCGAGACCCTAGCTGGCTTTACTGTTCTGATACTTTAAATGTCTGTGGCGACATCTGTTGAATCTGTTCAATGTGAATTCAGTTCCGAGGAATGTTTTGTTTTTCCACATGCTGCTAATGAATTTACAGCCTCTCCATTTTGGGCATAATAGCTTGGTCTCAACGTTGGTCATTCATAGTTCGGGAAGGATTAGGCCCGCTTGTAGCTGTAGGTGACCATCGCTGTTCATGTTTTTTATTAAATTTTATAATTATTTTTAGTTTTATAAAAATGAGCCACCGAAAAAACTGTGCTAACCTTGTTTACCGTTCTGCTGTTGTGGGAGGACGAAGTGTAGGATACTCAATGCTTGGTAAAAGCTTGTTAAGAATGAAACCAGCAGATCTTGGCACAAACTAGACTTTGTGGATTCAGCCAAAGCTGATTTATCAGTACGCTTCATTTGCTACGAAAGGATTTTCTAGTTAAGCAAGGAATATTCCAGAGTATTTAAATATGTAAAAAAAGACATTTATAAAAAATGGCTTCATTCGTAATGATGGATAGGCGGCGCTGTGGTGCAATGCGCTTGCTTTTAGCGGATGTAATTTACGCATTTAGTAAACTGCGGGATGACGGCGAGAGAAAAAAGACATACAAAGCGGTGGGCAACTAGCTGCAGCACAAGATCGCTATGAAAAGCAGAGACTGAGCAGTTGGGATTTTATTAATAACACACTGAAAAAAACAGGGGCCATGCAGCTTACACATTTAAGATGTTCATCAAGAATAAAACAAAATTATCTTGTAACAGGGCAAACAATCGAGTTATTGCCCCACAAAAATTCAGTGACTTTTATCAAACCATCAGAAAAACAAAAGATGCAAGAAATTCGGGTTTATTGTCTTTGGCATGACTCGTCGTGTATTTTGTTGCACATAAATATTGGGCGAATAAAAATGAACTAAATCTATTATTCACCCAAAGGATATTGGAAGGGTTCACAGCATACAAAGCTAAGCAGCGGGCAGGAGTCCCCCCAGTGAACCAATCGCCAAAGAATGGTTATCTAACATATGCGATTTGGCAAATTTATTTACCTGCGCTAGACGAATACAGAGGACCACACTTTGTCATACAACTCAAACGACACCCATCAAAATGGATCTTCTATATTTACCTTGATAGGATTAGACGAAAAAGATTTAAGTACTGTCACACACATTGCATTGACATAGCTTCAAGATACAAGATGCAGAACCATTAACCACAAAGAGTGCTTCTTGCTGTTGCTGTTGCTATACAACTGATATACAACGAGGGCCACTAACTGATCCCTCGCATTGATTAAAGTTGATGAGGAAATGAATTTAAAGGCCAAAGTGAATCAATTATTGTTAAATCACAGAGTTACTAGTTGGAAGAGGCATTCGGGAGTTCACAGATACACAGGATTTAGTTGAAAACTTTAACAAACAGTTAGCCGAAAGTCTTTCTCTCCTACCAGTATCACAGAGAGCTTATTGACAACTCTCGCAACACAGAATGGGTTAGGAAACTGCCTCTGCTTTTGCGGCAATGAATTAATGAAGAATTTAAAGGGCTAAAACCAGTACAAGCAAGTCAAAGAAAAACAATAAATGTTGCTGAAGGAGAGTCTTCTTCGGCAAACTATTACCGTTTTGTTTGGACAGTAAAAAAAGGTACCTTTATTTACGGGAGAAGCAGAAGGGGCCACTCGCATCTCAGTGGCAACCGATCCAGTTTGGAGTGTTGACCCATATGAATAAAAAGATTGTAAAGATGAATCGCCCGTGTATTATTACGAGAAACTGACCCACACAAAACAACCAGCTCTCTAAGATCTTTTGTGAAGGAAGAACTGCAGATAAATCCCACCGACACGTTCCGCTTTTAATTAAATTTACGGTTCTCAGTGCCGATGCATATGATAAACTCCGGATTAACAAACACCCGTTTTGGTGTTTGTTCTATATAACGACTTCTTTGTTACATCAGTTGTGTTGATCTCATGTAGATTAGATCGCAGTTTTACGTGTTATGATGAAAAGTCTTATTGCCAAACATGCTTCTTTTTAGTTGTCATGTGATATGTTTGACTGCCACACGCTGCGAGATATTTCCCTTGCTTTCTTAATGATTTTTCCTGGCTCGAAATACTGTACATTTTTGACCTTAAACCAACAAACTCCTTGATCACTTTCCAGATAATTCATCCTTCATCTTTCCTAAAAACCTTCTTGTTAGGTAATTGAATGCAAAGGCGAATTTTAGGGTAATCAGATGTTCTTTACCATTCCACGCATGTCCTTAGCTACTTCCTTTCCATGTCTTTATAGATGTCTCAGGAGGAAATTATCTTTTACAAAAACATCTGTATCTTGTGTTAAAGTACTCGGACTCTGGGTTACGAGGCTTATAGTAGTCATAAAGAACTCTTACATTCAAAAGCTTTGATCATTCTAAAACAGTAACCCAATAAATACAGGTTTGTCTAATTTGACTTTTTTTTTATCATATGCCAAAAGCTGATAGGAAATCTTTGATAGTCGGATAATTAGGTTTTGAAGTCAGCTTATTGCTTCAGACTCTCTGGTGACTAATCTGACATCTTTGCGCTTGTGCGGATTTCTCCATAGTCTTTCCAAAAAGTGTTGTTCATCAGCTTGAAAAAAAGTCTTTTCTGAAGCATCTGTGGATTTAGTTCTGAGGTCAGTGTTCTTCATGATGTTATGGTTTTCATGAAACTGGTCTGGGTCAAAAGCAATTATGCGATGTACAGCTGTCAACTTCTAAAACCCTGTCTTAAAAGAAAATTCGTAGAAGTCTGTAATTGACAGGACTAATTTTTTTTGCCCCGAAGATTAGGCACAAGTTGAGGCGGCTCTCTTGGATCCATCTTTGACTTTCTGCTGCTAATGGGTAGTCATTATGTAGGTCATGGAGTTCATGAGGATATTCTAAGTCAACTTCTAGAATGACACCGCGCTGCTGATCAGCGTTAAACTGTTCAACCTCCTTTAATGCTTTGGAATATTATTCGTACCTGTGTACATTCTTTGAGGTACGGAACGGAATTGATTGTGCCATTGCACACACCATACAGATGTTTGCGTCTAAATACATGAGATAGGTTAGGCCTTTTACTCGGATATAGTCGTCCAAGTATTTGTTGGTTGCTTTACTGTAATGGTGCGACGCCATACTAATTCCTCCAGCAATCCGTTTTCATTCATCTGAAGCAATTGGTAAAATCTGACAATAATCCAATTTTTAACTCCAGTAAACGTAGAAAAGCATCCAACTCCATCCCGGCGCGCAGAAATGTAATGCGCATGATCCAAAACTGTAATGTTTCATGCAGGTCTTCTATATTTTCAAAGACGTCCGCCAACAATCATACATCTGCCATCAAAGTAGGAGTCATGTAGTCTCCCATCGTTTTACACCTCTAACTTCTGCACGCATTCTTGAGCATGCTGGTAATCAGAATCCCTAATGTCCTTCCTCTGAGCTAGAAAAGAAGCGCCATTTAGCGAGGAAGTGTATCTTCGTCAAACCTCTTCCCAACTGTTCATGTACTCTTAAGGGTAAACGCCCTTTCAACGAGAGTTGGGTCAATATATTTTTCCGTTATGGGCAGGACTTTAAGGACATAGCTGTGCCTTAATGATCCATCATGTGTTGCATGTGTCATAAAAAGAATGTTATTAGATTAAAGCAATGACTTGTCTGATGACTGTGCACTGCAGGCTACCCTGAAGGCGTTGGTTTACTGCTTGCAATATAAGATGAGAGTCGTAACTCGCAAGCTATGAAAGAAGATGGGGCAGCTTCCAATGTCTTTGGTTCAAAATTTAGTGAAGATTGCATTTACTGTGTGCTGCTCCTCTGAACTTTCTCTAATGTGTTCTGGTCTCTTACTGGCGGTTCGCTGCGTCTGAGGAGAGGCCTACCTCAAATCCACAGTGAGTGGATGAGCCAACTGTTGGTGATCTTAGGCGTCATCATGATTTTCAGATAAATTCAGATTATTAGAACAATCATTACGCACTTGCTGCATGCGCTGTTAAAAAATTACTAGCGCATTAGGTCCCCTCTCTATAATTCTGGTTCTGAATAAACGCCATCCGACCTACAATATTGGGAAGGCAATGAACAAATCTGATGCTTACTCATAAGACTGTTTTTCCGAAGTTTTTGGTGCCTGCTGGCCCTTCATAAGGAAAATAATGCGACGCGAAGTCTGCGAGTGACAACTACGTATGATTGTTTGCAGCCGTTTCAGTTCTTAAAACTACTTTCGATCTGGCGGGCGTAGTTAGTTCTGTCTTACAGTCTACAGATCTTTTTCAATGTGTTATATGTTCACTAGCGGTTGACAGATGGAATTCTTGGTAAAATCATTTCTGACAGGAGTCTTGTATGTTTGTGGTTTTTTGGGAAGTATGCGCCAATAATTGCTCATGTGCGTATCAATGTGTAATGGGGCAGCCCTGCTGGCGAATACCTTAGGAGTAAGTTCCACTTGACTTTTGGCTGGTTCGCCTAGATTGTTGGGAATGTTCTTGGACTCTTTAATTGGCGCCAAATTTGTTTCCTCATCCCAATGTGTATACATTAAACAGTTATTGGTTTGTTTAGTTCTTCAAAATGATCAAGTTGGTCTACACTTATCAGGTGAAAGGATTTCATTGAAGTTAAGATTCTTGGGCGTATTGCGATAGTTAGTCACTCTCTCTGCGTGTTTCGCGAATGATGAAGCCTTGGCAAGAACGGCACCTCATGAAACATTTGTTGTCTGAATTGTTTATGTTACAACTGTCTCTCTTTAAAGCCAAACTCCCGAGGTTGTGGAATGTAAGCCCTGCCTACAATCGGCGCATTACTTAGCCTGTGTTAAATCTAATCTCTAGGACTTCGCCTCTGACCAGCAAGAGCCTCTCATTTTAGCATTTTCAGCGGCCACATCAATCAGTGTATGCAGTTGGTCTGCCCTACAGGTGTTAAGTCATTATGAGAAAGAAGAGTCTGTTGCTTTAGTTGAGACCCAGACTTCTAGATTTTCTTCATTTATTGTTACATGTCGATTAAACAGCTAAATTACTTTAACTGGGGGTCTATTGTTAGTTGCTGGAACTTGAGAAATTGCTGGTACAACGCTTGCCTGTACGGTTGTTGGGGTCAATGACTTCTAAAATTCAATAGCATATCTGTGCCTTGATAAATCGCTCTCTCTCAAGCATTCCTTCAACATTTCGTCTTGTCTTCATTATCTTAGCCATGCTGTCTTTCTATTCTAAGCCAAAATATTTATTTAAATAAAAAAAAATACTTATCAGAACCAATATCAACGGTCTTTTTGTGCATTGGTCTCATAAACAAAGTATAATACCTCCTTTTGGTGTTTTTAAATGTGTGCTGTTTTAGAACAGAGTTTAATGTCTCGATTACTTTTTTCTAAGCACTTACTTTTTATCTGTCGGGTCTGGGCTGTTGAGTAAAACTTGTCCCGCTTTCTTGAAAGATCAACTGGTGTCTTTTTGTAGTCATCAAAATCAGCTGTAAACGACCTAAATTCTTCATCCGTGATGTTGAGTAGCTAGTGCTTTATTAAATTGTCAGTTTGAAGGAACTAAGTTTAGTGTTTTAGTTTGAACCATTGCGTGTGCTTTTGGAGTTTAGTTTTTATTTTTTGGCCAGCCGCACTTACAGCTAATGAACACAGGCCGAGAGCTAAAGACAACCCGCCTAGAGGTAAAGCTGCAGGTGCGCCTATGCCCGTTGCTAAGAGGCCAACCACTCGTTCTGCTGATTGACGCGCTTATAGTCGATGCTCAGTATTAACATAGGTAACAGCTTAAAGACAGCAGAATACCTTCGTTTGTTTTGCTGTATTTTGAAGGTCCTGCTCTCGTTTTTTTTTGCATTTGTGTCATGTTTGATTAATCTGGAAGGTTTTTATGTTGGGCTATCTATAACAGCAGTATTGCTGCTATCCCTTCTTTGGCGGCGCTGTAGGACATTTGGTTAAACCTGATACGTCAGACATGCTTTTTATAAAATGAAAAAATAATTTAGTATATACATCTTTAAATCTGTTAGCTTCATTATTTAGCGGTGATCATTATAAAAAACAAATGTACATTAGCGGTTGTAACAGCTCTTTTTCTTTATCAATTTTGAATGTTTAATTATGTCTCTAACATTCTCCCACTTCATGAACTGATTTCCTCTGTTGACTTTGGTTCAAATCCTATACCGTATTTTGATGTTAAATCATCATCATGCCTACACTGTGTAGGTGTAGATCTTGTTAGACGCAGGTCTGCTGTTGGGACTTCTCCCCCTCCCACCCTCAAACAATTTTCTTTTTCGCCAAAATGTTGATAAGGGCTAAGTACGCTAGCATAGATTTGGTTAGGACTACCTTCATTCGATACTTTGTTCTTTCGTGATTTATGGATTAAAAATGTTCACTTGCTCGTGAGAATGGATTCGTCATCTTCGCACAGCAATAAAATACCTTTTAAGCGATTTTACTGCGACACTAAGATTATATATTCCATATAGCGTCTGCCCTGCTTTTAGGATATGTTGAATGATGGCGGATGCTTCGTGAATATATTTACTAATTGACTAATATTGGTGCCAATCGCTTGCTAAATATTAGAGTTGCTAACATCATCAAACTCTAACGAGATGTCAGAATGCTCGTTACTTTGCTTCCCCCCCCCCCCCCGGTGTCTGTTGATCTGATTACACGTTTGTAGTCATTAAAAGTTTGTTCGTAGGACAATGCTGTCGTTTAAGACCCTTGATAGGTATGGGCATGCGCTTTTAACAACTCTAAATCTAGGGGTTTGCGATAGCGATTTCCAAACGCATACTTTCGCTAATGCTTTTTGCTGCCTTTGCACCTGAGGCGAGTTCGGACGCCTATTCTAAAGTTGTAGTGCTTCTTCATTACCAATTCTTGAAAAGCAAAGTTCTTCCCTTTTCATGCGCGTTTGCCATAGATCAGAAATAGGTTAAAAATATGTCTGCATTGTTTAAAGAAAATTACTTTCTTTCCCTCAAGTTTTACAGAAATTTCTTAACGATTGGCCGCCCCAGATTCTGAACAACTGTTCTGGTTGGGTCTGTTGTTGTATCGAGTTCTATTTGACAGGTAAGCCGTGCAGAGCCCGGGCACAAATCAAATAATCCGCTCTAATAGTCTGGAATTCTGCAGTAAGAATTTGATCTGCATCAATAGTAGTTGGCTTATTTGGATCAGTAATATTCGTTGATTTCCCTTCACGACATGGGAGTTCTTCAGCTTTCTATGCGGGTTAAGAATCGAGCCCTATGATTGTGGCATTTTTTATAACACAAAATATAAAAAAGGTAATTTATTAAAAACATGGCAGGCATTGAGGATGAAGATTATGATGTTTTTGATTCTGGCGACGTCATGAGTGAAATGACTCCTTTGGAACACATCTTCTCGGGGGCCTCTTTGCGGCGTGAATTAACAGAAAGTAAGGTCAGATCATTATAACCAAAGTTTAGGTCAAGAACCCCCCGAATTTATAGATCACTAGATTTTGATGTAAAAGATGAACATTTGTTTGTGAGGAGCGATCCAAGGACAACTTGTTCAGGTTACACTAAAAAAGGACCACAACGTTTTTAGCCGTGGGTTCAATTAGAAAAGATCAGTGTGATAAGTTAAAATCGCCTTGGTCTTGTTAGTCCGTAATGAAGGGCGGGAGGCAGTTCTAAACTTCAAACACACTGCAAGAACTCCCGACAGATAACCAAATGCAAAACATGGAACTTAAGAATTAAATCAATCAGCAGAGTGAATTAATTAATGTATAGAAGCAGGATCCAGTTTTTCAAGAAGAAACAGCGTTAAAGATATACACGACTCGCCGCTACCTATGAGGTATGAAATATTAGCTTGATCGTCTTTTAAGAACCATCAAGGGGATATTAACAAACAATTTAGCAAAACTAGGTGAACTAGAGAGCATATTAAAAGAGAAAAGAAAAACTCGTTGAGGCTGAACGACTCCATCGTAGGCCTGATACTTATGAAAGGGAATAAGACAAAGGCTAAAAAATCTGAACAGAAAGATCGGAAGGACTGAAGTGCTGATACTAACCGAGGACAATTACGAACTCAAGTGAATAGAATAAGAGAAACTATCCGAAAAAAATTTTATATGAGACACGACACTTAGCAGAACGATACGAACCTGTTTAGAGAGCAAGGGTGTCACATTAGCAAGCGTTTACCAGCCTTAGGATTTGCAATTAAGCACACTGGTGTTGGCTATTACAGGCGGCGGCGGAGACAAAAATGTCAAAGTCCAGGGGCCTCGCCGCCTATCGGCTCCGCCTGATAAATCATGGGTAAAAAAACAGCTTGATCATCTTGCACGTTTATTAAAAAAAGTAGCTGTAAAGCCGTGACGCTTTACAGAATATTGGGGAGATATATTTGTTTTCAGGGGGGCTGCTTTTGTCTATGCGGGCAATAGTAGTTGGCTTTATGCCCGAGATCTTAGGACATTTGTTCTTGTAATAGTTGGGTTACTATTTAGAAGAGAAGACCAAGTAATCCGATGCAGTTAATCCAAGAACAAGCGCTGTCTTGTCATATTCATGGTCATCGCGAACCAGAGTCCGCGAGCTTTGCTGATCGTCAATGGTCTTTGGGGGTTTGGACTTCGGGAATTAGATGACTTTATTCTTGGGTGAGTTCTTTTACTGCCTTGCATTATCATTACTGGCTCAGATTTTATGGTCGTTTTGTCCGACCTTCTGTTCATTTCTGCAACGAGAATTCATTGGTTGTAGTTGATTATTGTTCCTACCTGTAGTTGAGTTAACCTATCTACGCACTGGAGATAGGAGACGAATAACTGACTCCCGCCACTGCCCAAGCCCCCGTCTAGTATAAGCAATGTTAGTCCCTCGCGATTATCTTTGAATCATCCCGCAACAACCGACTCCACGCCACCGCCAGCTTCCGCTTCTATCCCCCGCACCCCCCCCGTGGCTCGAGATTGCTGACAACCGCCCCCTTCAAAACATCTTCGGCCCGACCACTTTTCCCCCCGATATCTTGAACCGGCTATATCAAATGCTAGAATTAATGGCATCCTCAAAGGTTTGCGCTAAAGTATTGATTTTGTTGCCATTCAAAGCCAAGTAGAAGGTCATGTTATTGCTCGATCCTTGCCTGCGGTGCTTCGTGAACCTAGCAAACCCAAACGTAAGTACGAATAGAGTGGTTATTCGTTCTATTCCCGCTCTAGTTAGGGCCCTTAGAAGTGTCTAAGATAATGTTGCCCATGCTGTTTTATGCTCTTGCTCTATGGACCGATCGTGAACAGTTGTGCTGAAGGAAAAAGATGTGTAAGGACGGATTCCATTCATACTTATACTTTCTGTGCAGCCCCATAATAATAAGGGGTGCTTAGCATGATTAAGTCAACTTTTGTCTTAAAGTCTGTCTTAAATTAATATTGAATCGTTACAGATCCTTTCAAAAGCCTTCAGGTCTATTATGTTGCTGAAGGGATTAAACGGTTTGTCATTTGGTAATGGTGCTTGCAGTTCAGTCAAAATACGTCTGAATGTGTAATAGAAATGAAATCTATACACTGACCTAACCAAAGGATCAGGATGATTTAAATGATCGGCATACGACACTCCACACCCAGTTGATGCACAAAACACAGCAAAGTTTAACTGGTTCTGATAAAACTGCATCGGATGACTAAACCACACTTTTGGGATGCAGTCGTTTTTAATAGGAGGGTTAAGATATCTGCTTAATGGAGTACTTACCTTTTTATGAAAGGTGTCAGTCTGGGTCACAGAAATGTCGAGGGTGTCAGTTGTTATATTTTTAAGATTGTAGTGCGGCCCAACAGAATATTTTGCATCAGTATATTTGAATGCACTCATTTTTAATTTGTTTTAAAAAATGTTTGTAACAATAACAACTCAAGACCGCCCTTCGTTTTTAGAACATGCTATTAATAACGAATGCGGAACTAAAACAGGCCGCGCTCCATGAAATTTTTTACAAAGTTGTATGGTTTAATATAAGTGAATCCAAGGAGAATAATAAGATTAAAAAAATTAATAATGCAGGAAACTTAGTTAGCCAGTTAACCATACCTGATGGTTATTACGGGTTTTGCTCGCTAAAAGAAGCAATGAGTAACTTTGACATTGCTCTCAAACTTAACAATGCGAATCTAACAACAATGTTGACATTCAAACCTGAAAAAGAAGAAGTAGGTTACTATTTTGATGGAGAGCTAGCTAAATGTTAGGCTTTGCAACTAAC
>CM031611.1:23094867-23097367 GCA_018398815.1 Conus ventricosus | reverse complement strand
GGCCCGCGGGGAAGCCACGGTCAGCGCCAGGGTGCAGAGTCTTCCAGGGAGGAGTCAGCCCGTGAGGGGCCAAGTGCAGCGCCGAGGACTGGAGCTCTCTGGGCCGGGATGGGTTGTCCCATGGTTGTAGTAGAAGGGGTGTAGGCAGTAGGGTAAGGGTGCTAGCTACTGCCTCCTTTTGGGACGTAGTGGCCAGCACGGGGTAGGGTACTTGTCGTTGCCTCCCTTAGGGACGCAGTGACCGGTGCGGTAGGGGTCCCGGGTCAAAAGAGAAGGGTGGGTCCTGGGGAGGGGTGTGGGTGGTAGTAGTTTAGAGATTAGAGTCCCTTGGGTTGGTCCTTGTCCCTAGTATTTAGCCACCACGTGTGCGGGCTATCTCTGCGTCCCTAGGTCGCAGTGATATACCGCAACTGGTGCTTTAGCATAGGTTAAGGTTCTCAGGGTCGTATCAGGGTAGTGTGGGTCAGTGAAGAAGTGGGATACCGGTGTGTGGGTGTGGATGGACGTGAGTGGTGGCGCCATAGTGTGTGTGTGAAATAAAGAAGTGCGTATGATTGTAAAGCTGTGTTAGTGTGCTGTGTTGTCTGCTCTAGTGTGTAATAGGCGTGGGTAGGGGTGGTAGGGCCCGTCCGGCTTAGCGACCGTGACAGTGAACATACCTGCTAATTTTCACAAAGATCGGCCAAGTACTTTCTGAGATATTCCATGAAGAAGAAAAACCGTTACAGGCCGTTACAGCCATTAGTTACAGCTATAACGGTAAACTAAACCATCGGGCATCATCCGTGACCCAAAATGAACATACCTACAAATTTTCAGAAAGATCGGCCCAGTAGTTTTGTCTGGAGCGAGTGGAACACATTTTGACAACGGACGGACACACACACACACACACACACACACACACACACACACACACACACACACACACACACACACACACACACACACACACCATTTCTTCATTTCCATTCTAAAATACTCCCTGTTCTATAAGAACTGGGAGTACAATAAAAAAAGATACAACCATTAAACAGTTTTGTAATATTACTGACTGACAGAGAAATGTCTTCCTCTGTCTGTCTGTCTGTCTCTGGCTCCTCTCTCTCTCTCTCTCTCTCTCCTCTCTCTCTCTCTCTCTCTCTCTCTCTCTCTCTCTCTCTCTCTCTCTCTCTCTCTCTCTCTCTCTGTCCTTCCGGAATGAGACACAGACGTTTTGGTTTCTGCATGTACTTTCTCCCACATACCTCCGCAGCCAGCCCCGTCTCCTTCCACTCTCTCCTCAACATACAGTAACGGATTTTAATCAATGAAAGTGTTCTTACTCACAGACATTACTTTTAGGATACTATTCTCTTTCATCTCAATAAGAACACACAGTAAGGCTATATTAAAAGAACACATACACAATTACATAAAGTAAACAAAACGGTTTCATGATTGTGTATGTGACAGACCCAGTATAATTGTTAACCAAAATTTTTGCTTCCTTGCAATGTGGACCTAATATTGCAGCCATGAAAATCTGAAAGTATGCTTTAGTTCCTCTGTTAAGAATATCTTTGTCACAGCAAAGTTTGAGGGATGATGATTTGTTGAATTAAAGGCACTCACAAGCATGGACACCCCCGAGGTTAGATACTCAGTGCCGTCCTTTGAAAGACTTCTAATGGATTACCTGCTGATAAACTATTCAAGGGTGTTACAGACTTTTGAGATGAATGCACTGGTTGATAGCAGGCTAGCTGAGAGAGATGGAGAGACGTCATCAATGTCTACTAGTCTTGTATGTTGTGCACAGGTCCATTCATCTCCACCAGCCGACATTTCGGCACCATGCATTTTACGGGGACAACAGCTAACCCTGGATCAACAGACAGACACAGAGACTCCGACAAGTCTAAAGCAGCAGGGTCTTCAGTGAAGAAGAAAAAAATGCCACCCATGTCCAGAAGTATGATACGGAAGCTATCCACAAGACCACATATCCAGAGAGCAGGTAAAAACGGGAGCACACACACACACACACACACACACACACACACACACACACACACACACACACACACACACACACACACACACACACACACACACACATATGCACGCGCGCATAGTCATTCTTAATACTAACGAGCGCGCACGCACACATGCGTGCACACACACATACATGCACACACACAGAAACAGACAGACAGGTAGGCAGACAGACAGACACACACACACACACACACACACACACACACACACACACACACACACACACACACACACACACACACACACACACACACACTCACAAACACACAGGCGCGCGAGCGCGCGCACGCGCGCACCACAAACACAGATACACGCGCGCCCTCACTCACCCACACAAACACATGGAACAACTGACAAAAATGAAAACAAGAAAATCCTTGTGCACGCGCGCGCATGAAAACGTTACAGAGATTTACAAAAAGACGCACGCACACACACACACACACACACACACACACAC
>CM031611.1:23087367-23089867 GCA_018398815.1 Conus ventricosus | reverse complement strand
TCTCTTTCACGTTTGTAACAGCCTGCAGCCGCCTAAGGTTAAACAACCTACCGTCAGTTTTTATCTGTATACCACCCTGGCAGTCATGGAAGGCATCAGTCAGCATGGCGGAGAAAACCATGCTGAAGAGTGTAGGGGCAAGAACGCAGCCTTGCTTTACGCCATTGGTCACTGGAAAGGCTTCTGACGCGTCTCCATCATCCAGTACTTTCACCATCATGCCGTCATGGAATTGTCGGACGATCGTAATGAACATGCTGGGACAGCCAAAAATCTCCATGATCTTCCACAAGCCATCTCTGCTGACCGTATCGAAGGCCTTGGTCGGATCGACAAAGGTCATGGACAGATCGCTCTGCTGCTCTTGGCATTTTTTTCTGGAGCTGTCGTGCAGCAAATAGCATGTCTGCAGTTCCACATTCTGCACGAAAGACACACTGGCTTTCTGGGAGGAGACCCTGCTCAAGGTGTAGTAGAAGGCGGTTGAGCAGGACACGAGCCAAGATCTTCCCAGCTATGGACAAGAGAGAGATGCTTTGGTGATTGTCGCAGGACTGGCGATTGCCTTTTCCCTTGTAGATGTGGAGACTCTTTCAACTGTTGTGGGATCCTCGCTTCATTCCACATGGACTGGAAGAGCTGCGTCAGCTGTGTCAAGGCTGGGCCTCCTGATTTGTAAGCTTCGGCAGAGATTGCATCAGATCATGGCGCTTTGCCACAGGAAAGTTGTTTGATTGCCTTTCTCACCTCTTCTGTGGGGGGTTGTCAATGTCTTGCCTGATCTCCACTTGAGGTAGGCATGCAATGGCCTCGTCGTTGATTGAGGCAGGGCGGTTGAGAACCTGCTTAAAGTGTTCAGCCATCTCTCCAGAATCTGCTTCTTTTCTGTCAGCAGCTGGGTCCCATCCGCATTGAGGAGAGGGAGGAGCCGGAGGACTGGGGTCCATACACAGCCTTCAGAGCGTCATAGAAACGCTTGGTGTCATGTGTCGTGATACACTCGCACATACATACATACATACAGTCACACACGTACACACATATACACACAAACACACTCACACTCACACACGCGCGCATGCACACACAGACACACACACACACACACAGACACACACACACACACACACACACACACACACACACACACACACACACACACACACACACAACACCACACAAGCACACTCATGTACAGACATCTATCTATCTATCTGAACATATCAGACTTTTAGGAAGAGAGAGAGGGAGAGAGAGAGGGAGAGAGAGGGGAGGGGGTAGTGATAAACATTTTCCCGTTGATACTGTATATGTATAGCGGACTAATAAACTGTATGATGTCATGATATTCGTATATATTATGGCTTACGTCTCATAATATTGTATACGTGTACACACACACACACACACACACACACACACACACACACACACACACACACACACACACATATATATATATATATATATATATATATATATATATATATATATATATATATATATATATATATATATATATATGCATACATACATACATACATACATACATACATACATGCATATGTCCAAGCGGACGAAATAAGAGATAAAGGAAAGTTGAAGGGCATAAGGGGAGCGGGACATTAAGGGTTGCTGGTTTCGAATAGTGCTCCATATGAGGTACATGCTATCAAATGTTTTCATTGTTTATTACAACATCATTGTACATCTACCGATCAATCATTTGTATGATATATCTGTCTTCAGGACATCCAGACATGGACCCCACTCAGCGTGCTGTCCTGAATGAATTTGGTCTGGTTCAGCACGCTGTGTTCGAGTCACCAGACCACAGATTTGTGCACGTCATCCACAGTCATAACAGTAGAAAGTTTGTAAGAACTGAAATACTGAACGAGCTGAAGACACGCTCTGGACTGGAGCTGATACCTGCACACCGTTGGAGAGATCTGACATCCATCACACCAAAAACGGACATCGTGGTCATCCTGGGCACGGAGGATGGGCGGGAGGAAGAGAAAGACCTGTTTCGAACCGTAGAAAACTTTAATCAGCCAAAGATCCACACTATTTTTCTAGTCATGACAGAGTGGCCGCGCTGGCCTTATACTCAGCACTGGAGAGTTTTTCCTGTCTGGACTTTTGTCAAACATCCACACAGCACTCTGATGATGTATCCTACGTCAGAAAGAACGCTACTGTCAAAGTTTTGGGACGCACTGAGCTCTCTGATTGGTTTGTGGATTATATTGAATTCATATATTAGACGACTTTTTTTCTGTAATGTGGCAGAATTTCCTGAGCCTGTGTTGTCATGTTCATGCATAATTTGTCAACGGAAGTATAATTCACACATGCACACACACACGCACGCACGCATACACGCACAGACATCTATCTATCTATCTATCTGAACATTGCAGACTTTAGGAGAGGAGAGAGAGAGAGAGAGAGAGAGAGAGAGAGAGAGAGAGAGAGAGAGAGAGAGAGAGAGAGA
>CM031611.1:23077367-23082367 GCA_018398815.1 Conus ventricosus | reverse complement strand
AGTGATTAGCCCTAAAACGGGATTGGTCTTGATGAAATAAATTGAAAAAATTGAAGTGATCGAGAATATGTTTATTTAGATGGTTTTCCAATGGTTTAGACAGCACAGACAGAATAGAAATGGGCCTGTAGTTAGACGGATCGGTGTGATCACCTGTTTTGTAGATCGGCATTACTCTAGCAATTTTAAAAGCCTTGGGGAACTGATTTTTAGAAATGCAGAGATTGTATACATACGTAAGTGTTTCAGCATTTACAGGGGCTGACAGTTTAAGATCTTTCCGTCAATGCCATCAAGACCAGTAGTACTACTTTGCTTTAAGTGAATAAGAGCATTATATACTTCGTGTACACATAACAACGGAATATCTAGACATGTTGTGATATTTTTGGACTGACAAAAATTCAGAAGAACATCTAAATCGTTTTGTGAGGATCAGTTTCTTTTTATGGTGAAATTGGCAATATTGCAGAAGTGGTGTATTCAACATTTCAACTGATACATCTTTCGGTGTTGTAGCACGAGCGTTAGATTTTTATTGCTAAGCTGATTGATAGCCTTTCAAACTGATCGGTTATCTGTTTTAGAGTAAATAAGATCTTTAAAATATTTCTTTTTCGCTGAGCGTTTTAAATAGTTAACAAGATTTCTTTGTTTCATAAATTCTATACGATTACCTGATGCTAGAAGTGAGTCTCTTAAATCCATGGATTTTTCTATATCACTTGTTATCCAAGGCTTTTCAGGAGTACTTTTGACACGAATTGTTTTAATGGAGCGTGCTTATTGTAAACATTGAGAAAAGTGTGATTACCAAACTTCTAAGGCTTCATCGGGATTGTGAACTGATACACAGAGGAAAGTGAGGAATTCATCAGATCTGTAAGGAACAAGTCTTTATCAAAGCCTGAAAAGTTCCTGTACGTGATTATACTTGTGATGATTTAGGGGGATTTTAACGCCTCGTTTAGACCAAGTAAACAGACAGGGGAGTGATCGCTGCATCCAAAAACTGGTGAACATATTTCTATTATGGTACGTACAGAAGATGTGTAAACATGGTCAATGAGAGTTTGGGAAGTAGCGTGACTCGTGTTGGCTTATCAATTAACTGTGTCAGATTAAAAGAGTGTAGGTTTGAATCCAGGATTTGTTCGCTTTAAAAAGATCAATGTTAATATCGCCCAGTAAAATAATTTCATTTGAGAGTAAGGACGCCTCCTCCATCATTAGAGTAAAGTTATCTATCCAGTCAACATGTTCTGCTGGGTTTCTGTAAATAAAACCTAAGAGAATCGGTTTGGAAGTTTTTAAACTGTAACTCTATCCATAGTGGATTCTGTATGATATTTTTCGAGCGAAGCGGCTCGATTAAATTTAATAGATTCGTGAACATAAACAAGTAAACCTGTTTCTCTTGGTCTGGATGGGTCATTTCGAACAAAGTTATAACAGGTAAAATTAATTCTGTGTCAGAAATATGGTGTGTTAATCTTGTTTCCGCAAACCAAATAAATGGAAACAATTACCATGATTATATAAAACACGAGACACGTCGCATAACTTATTAATCAAACTGTTAATGTTCAGAAATCCAACCTTAAGGCCATCTGCAGATGGCCAGACTTCTTTCGTTCGCAACTCTTGACACATAGCAAAGCAGGAATATAAATTGCAAGAAAAAAGTAATACAACAAGGGATATTGTAATACCAAACAATTTAGTAACAAGTCAACAATGAGGCAAAAATTTAACAGACACGTAATCAAAAATACAATAGAAAATGGAACGTATATTATGTGCGAAGTTATTTAAGTTTAAAAGATCAATGAAGGCTAATAGCTGTCTACAGTTAAGTAAGCAACAGAAACACACACACACACAAAATCCCGAAAGCAGTCAAAACAACAACAACAAACAAACAAACAAAAAACAAAAAACAAACAAATGACAACTGTGTATGAGCAGGAGCAACCGTACGAATTATTTATGACAAAGCCAAGAACAGTCATCTTGGTCGGCAAGTCTGTGGGTGCTCCATTCAATTCATGCTCATTCTAACATCGATCACAGGCCTAATCCTCACCAACCCCCATCCCATAACAAATATACACACTCGCGCATGGCCACTTATTAAAGCACACTTACCGATTATACTTAGGGACAAGAATATGCACACAATTCGTACATCACAATCATCAGGGAAATAAAAAGAAAACATTCAACGACAAATATACAGTTCATGACACATTTTTAAATCATCATTACAGCAAACGTTATGAGAAAACATGATGACATTGAAATAATGTACTTTACAGATTAGGATAAGAAGAAAAGAGTACTGCTGAGACAAAAGATGTGATTGCCATTTTCAATAATTGTTCAGCATAAGGGTGAACAGGGTTTGGAGTGCTGAAATTGGTCATTCCAGACGATCTGTTTGGTTGGGAGAGTGGATGGTTACATGCGGGGTTTTGATGACGGAAAGAATGTGAAGGAATGTTGTGAACATTATCTGCAGGGAGGGGGTTACTATGGACAACGTGCATTGGGAGAGGGTTTCGGACATCATGGGCTGGTCGGGGGTCATGGGTAGAAAGTGTTGGGTAGGGTTGACAGTGGGTATAATTGGGTGGTAAGGGGTCACTCTGAAATCCCATGGAAACTGATCTTCGAGGTAAAGGGGGGAAATGTTGAAGGGAAGAGGCTGGCGGAAAATCTTCAGAGGCTAAGTGATAGTTGGTGTGTTCCTGACTGCTTGGGACATTTGAAAAATTAGAGTGATCGAATGATGATGAGTTGGAGACTGACAAGGGGGTATAATTTAATTGCCTTCGTTGTGAAGTTCTTGCAGAGGCTTTTGGATGACTGACCTGATCAGAGGAAAATGTTCAGCATGATGTCCATTTCGCCACAGGCTTTTCAAGTTGTTTGCAAGCCTTCCAGTACCTCGAATGTTGGGGTGAATTGTATCACTATACAAAGTTTTATCAGCTGCAAAAGTAGGGAAATTATCAATAATAGCAACTTCATGCTGGTCACACGCTTCTTTTAGATTACGATTTGACGGTAAAATGGTGTTGTTGAAGGAATGTTTGCCTCTGGCTGGTAGGATGGAGCTAAGACTCACACGTGCAGAAGGAAACTTGTGTTTACATAAGATAATGATGTTAGACCATGCACTGACAGATACTGGACCTGATGGACATGAATTAATGCCAACATGTTGTCACGAGTTTGTCACGAGGCCTATGACGGTTGACCCATCTAGGGTGGTGGAATTATTCATTTATTTATTGTCGTTGTTGTTGTCGTGTATCCGTCCGTCCCTTAATGTGGCTTGTGGTGTGTTTGCACCTTAATGTCGTTCAGCTCAGGTTAGGTTTACTTTCTCTCTCTCTCTCTCTAATTCCACTGCCCGTGCAATTCATCCTGCAGGTTCACGGGTGGCTGGTACCTTTCGCTTGAACTGGCTGTCTCTATCGGCCTCTCACCTGTCTTTTTACCTGCCGCACGTGCCGCATTCCTCTTAGGCTTGAGGTATTCTCACTGTGACGTAGGGTGGCATGTTGGTTGCCATCGGTTAGGCAGGTTTTCTCTTCACTCGAGCGGAAGATGTCTCTGGAGCGCCTGCTCCGGTTCTGGTTCTCTACCACTTCGTCGAAGGTACGGTCGGTAACCTTCATTCCTACAGTCGGCCTGTAGGGGAGGGACATCACGTCATCTCTTTTCCGCATCTGCTCTGCTGGTCCTCTCGACTGGACAGAGGGCAGAGAGTCGCTTGAGCGCCACTTTGGGTCACCCACGGGTAGCTGGTAAGCATCAGTTTCGTGGTTTTTTTTTTTTTTTTTTTTTGTTAGCGGCTAATTCTCTTTTGCGCAATTTCTGTTGGTTTTCAAAATTATAAAAGAAATATTGTTTGAGACCACTTTTCTGGTTAATTCAATCTTTAAACCTGGCCAGTCAAAATTATATCCAAAAGTCTTTCTCCTTTTTATGCATCTGGTGATGCGGTAGTCGGTGGGGATGGGGGAGAACCTGGTGATTCAGGGTTGGTACTTGCTTGGTCTCGCTCGTCCGCCCCTGCCCACAATCGCCGGTCTCTTAGTCTTCGGCCACCATCTGTTTGTGTGTGCAAGGGGAACGGGGTGTTTTATGTTTGCGAGCGTGCGTACGCATGATTAGTCGTTTGGATGCGTGGTTGGAGAATTGTGTCATTTTATGATGTTGCTATAAAATGTGAGGATAATTGTGCCATTGAATTATTATTATTTGCAAATGTGCTGGCAGTTATAAAAGCAATGGTTGCTGTATTAGTTCAGTTCCTAAGAAAGGAAAATGTTGAACGTGAGTGAGGAAGGATGAAGATATAAATTGCTATTCGTTGTTTTAGCCTGTTAATGTAATCTCTTACCTGCTTCGTGTGAGGAGACCTTTAGCGAACATTCCTCATTTGGTTTGTTCACTGTGTGATGCTCAGGTCTGTGTTGAGCTGGTGTTACTAATGTATTCAGCAAACACCTCCCTCGCCCATCATGCGAGTGGCTGTTAGGATTAAGCAGCAAATATCAGACCGTACTGACTGCGGGGTTCCAGTACCCTTTCTTCTTTCCTTCCAGTTCCTTCCGTTTTCTCTCCTCCCGGGGGCTTCACCCGAAGCTTGCGCTGTTGGGGCCACGCAGTGTGAGGAGCACGTGGACCTTGCTGGATGGTCCTAACCCTGTCCGGGACTTTCCGCGACAACGCCTCGTCCACGGGGGGGGTGGGGGGGGGGGGGGTGGGGGCGTTCTCCACTGTCCACGGACCTCCTACAGCGCACGTGACCGGCGTGGTTAGCTCTGTGTCGTGCAATTTTGGGTGTGTGTGTGTGTGTCAAGGGTGTCGACATTGAAAGACTCTGTTCGAGAACAGACCGGTTTTGGGCACCTTATTCGACACGGTACTCTCAGAGGACTTTGGAGAGACAGTGGTGAGGGGGGAACCTCATGAAGCACAAAAAA
>CM031611.1:23052367-23072367 GCA_018398815.1 Conus ventricosus | reverse complement strand
CTCACGTTAGAAACCCAGTTTCTTTTCCCTCTACCATCCAAATCATACAACATATTATAGCTTTCCTGGGCAACCTTTAAATGGCCATTGTGTTATTTTCAACCAGTAACGTATGCAAGCTGTCGCAGAATTCAAATATATTGGATATCTGTTTACTTCGCCGTAGACAAAATCGTTAGGTGTTTGCATGCTCACTCCTAGAAACTTTTTCAATGCAAATAAATGGACATTTTCACAATAAACAGCAGAATCATAAAGACCCCAGATTTCAGCTCCATACTGAGCGATAGGCTGTACCTGAGAATCGAACAATTTTATGAATAATTTCAAAGACTGGTTTTCTAATTTTGATAAGTGTTGCATGATACATAGTAGTGCACGCTTAGCTCTACTGGGCAAGATCCTTGCATGCAAAAGTAAAGCTTAATTTCGTTGAAAAATATATTCCTAAATATTTATATACGTTGACCACTGGCATAAACACTCCATTATAAGTCCACCTTTCTCTAATTCCTAAAAACCCACCCTCCCTAAACACAATTATATTGCTTTTGACATGTTAATTGTTAACTGAAGTGAAGATGCAGATCGTGATAGATTATTTAGTTGACTTTGTAAGCCAATAATAGTTTCAGACATCAGAACAACATCATCTGTCAAGAGAAGAATAAACAACTCAAGAGCATCGCAAGTAAATTGTGCACCATGTTTTCCATTTCTAACAACATCTGATGTTAACTCATTAATGAAAAGAGAAAATAAAACAGGACTGCACACATCCCCTTGTTTTACACCTGAGGTACATTGAATGTAGTCAGTCATATTTCCTCCACACCGAACCTTAGCTTTAACACACGAATACATGCTAACTATGCATCTAAACAGTTTTTCATGAACACCAGCTTTTAAGAGAATAGGCCACAGAATAGTTCGATTAACAGAATCAAATGCTTTCTCAAAATCTATAAAAGCGACATACAACTTACGATTTAAAGAAAACTGTTTTTGCACCAAAGCTATCAAAGTAAATATATGATCAACAGTTGAATAATTGCGCTTAAAACCTGCCTGATATTCGCCAGTGATATTATTATCTTCAACCCATTCCTGTAATCGGCGATTGATAATAGTGCTGTATATCTTACTACTGAAATTCCTCTATAGTTATTGGGATCATTCACGTTGCCTTTCTTATACAGTGGTAGAACAATACTTTCCGTCCAGTGTTCAGGATAAATTCCCTTATCAAATAGAGAATTGAAGAAGGTTACAAAAGTTCACAATCAGGTCAGCTTTACAAGCATACCTCGGCAGCTCTCCAATTATACCGTCTGGTCCAGGAGCTTTACATTTCTTAATTTTTCTAAGAGAAAACATTACTTCCTCTTTTGAAATCGGACGACTTAAATAATCATCCTCTCCTTCATTATGATCCAGTTGTAACCCGCTGTTAGGATCTACGTCTTTCGTTAGAAGTGACTTAAAATGTTCGTACCAGGTTTCAATACTGATGCTGTTCACTGGTTGTTTTCTTTTTAATGAAATTCGATGTACATTCTTCCAAATTCTTTCTGATTTTCCATAGATGCAATTAGTCCTGTCAGCAATGCGTTGTTAAATTGTTTCCTATCACACATGCACACACACACGCACGCACGCACGCATACACGCACAGACATCTACCTATCTATCTATCTGAACATTGCAGACTTTAGGAGAGAGAGAGAGAAGAGAGAGAGAGAGAGAGAGAGAGGAGAGAGAGAGAGAGAGAGAGAGAGTTTGTATTTTGAATTCTGACTTGGAATCAGTGAGTGACGGAAGCATGCCAGTTTCATTCTGAAATATTCTGTTCTTATTTACTTTTGTATATAGTAGGAAACATTTTTCCATTGTACTTTATGTGTATGGTGGACGAACACTGTACAATGTCATATGCCTCCAAATATACATCTACATATATACATATACATACATAGATACATACGTACATGCATTCACACATACATACATACATACATACATACATACATACATACATACATACATACATACATACATACATACATACATACATACATACATACACACACATGCCCAAGAGCACGAGAAAGAGGAAGTGGGTTGGTTGGGGGGGGGGGGGGGAGCGAAAGGGATGGGCAGAGGGGCATTTTTGAGTAAAATGTCAAATAGTAAGTACTCTGCATACACTGAAATATGCTGTGAAGTGTTTTCATTGTTTATTAGAAAGTGAGTACATGTCTGCTGATCGATCATTTGTATGATATATGTCTTCAGGACATCCAGACATGGACCCCACTCAGCGTGCTGTCCTGAATGACTTTGGCCTGGTTCAGCACACTGTGTTTCAGTCACCAGACCACAGATATGTGCACGTCATCCACAGTCATAACAGTAGACAGTTTGTAAGAACTGAAGTACTGAAGGAGCTGAAGACACGCTCTGGACTGAAGCTGATACCTGCACACCGTTGGAGAGATCTGACATCCATCACACCAAAAACGGATATCGTGGTCATCCTGGGCACGGAGAATGGGGGGAAGGAAGAGGAAGTCCTGCGTCGAACCGTAGAAAACTTTAATCAGCCGAAGATCCACACTCTGTTTCTAGTCAGAAAAAGCCACCTCAGAGACTTTCTGTTCCTGACTGGATTGTTGCCAAACATCCACACAGCACTCTGATGATGTACCCTACGTCAGATAGAACGCTACTGTCAAGGTTCTGGGATACAATGAGCTCTCAATAGGTTTGTGGATTATGTTGATTTCACAGACGAGTTTTTGGCATGGTAACACTTACCTGGAGCTCGTTTGTAATGTCCGAAAATAATTTGTCACTTAAAGCATAACACACTCTCTCTCTCTGTCTCTCTGTCTCTGTCTGTCTGTCTGTCTGTCTGTCTGTCTGTCTCTCTCTCTCTCTCTCTCTCTCTCTCTCTCTCTCTCTCTCTCTCTCTCTCGCACACACATTATCTATGTAAACATTGAAAACTTTGAGAGATGTATCTATCTATCTATCTATCTATCTATCTATCTATCTATCTATCTATCTATCTATCTATCTATCTATCTATCTATCTATCTATCTATCTATCTATCTATCTATCGATCGATCTATGATCTATCGTTCTGTCTGTCTGTCTATTCATCTAACTGTCTATCTACTATCTAACCTTCTATCTATTTGAACATTGAAGACTTTGAGAGAGAGAGAGAGAGAGAGAGAGAGAGAGAGAGAGGAGAGAGAGAGAGAGAGAGAGAGAGAGAGAAAGTAGTAGTAGTAGTAGTAGTAGTAGTAGTAGTAGTAGTAGTAGTAGTAGTAGTAGTCGTACTCTTAGAAAACATTTTCCCACTGATACTGCATGTGTGTAGTGGACGAATAAACTATATTTTATCTGATAAACTACGTATACATTATGTCTTATGTCTCATAATATATGTATACATTTACATATATGCCTGTGTATACACATATAGGTATATGCCCAAACGCACGAGATAGAGAGCAAGGGAAGCTAGAGGGCATGGGGATGTGGGGCATTAAGGGTTGCTGTGTCGAATAGTATTCCACATGGGCTGGGGTACATGCTGTTAGATGCTTTCATTGTTTATTAGAACGTTATCAGATCCACCGATCGATCATTTGTAGTGACTGAGCTGGAGCCACTCTCTGGATTGGAGGTGATACCTACACACTATCTGAAAGATGTGTCATTCATCTCTCCAAAAAGAGATATCGTGGTCATCCTGGGCAAGGTGGATGGGAGGAAGGAAGAGGTAGACCTGCGTCGAACTGTAAAAATGTTTCATCAGCCCCAGATCCACACTCTTGTTTCTATCGTAAGAGAGTGACGACACTCGATTGAGGAAAATTGTGCTCCTAACTGGATTGTTGCCAAACATCCACACTGCACTCTGATGATGTATCGTACGTTAGTGAGAACCCTTATGGACATGCTCAGCTGTTTGATTGGTTTGTGGATTATACTGATTAATAGACGAGTTTGTGCTGTAATTGTGGCTCACTTACCTGCTGCTTTGTTATAATGTTCATACATAAATTGTCACCTAAAGCATAATTCACACACACACACACACACACACACCACACACACACACACACACACACACACACACACACACACACATTATATATCTCTATATATCACACACACACATTGATATATCTCTCTCTCTCTCTCTCTCTCTCTCCTCTCTCTCTCTCCTCTCTCTCTCTCTCTCTCTCTATATATATATATATATATATATAAATATATATAACAAACTAATAAATTCCAAGGATAAGTACCGCACCGTTCCAGCAACTTACAGAGCAGTTGGTGTTGCAATGACTGCAAAAAATATTGAATTATAAACAAAGCTTGCTCTTATGTCTTAGATGAAGAAATAGGGGAGAATATAAGCTTGCTGAAGGTTCAATTTGAGAAGCATTTATTTTATTTTTCCCCTTTTTTTTTTTTTTAAAAAAAAAAAAAAACCCCCAAGAATATTAGTTATAAATCATTCCACTGCAGTAAAATCGTATCCCCCCCATTTTTTAACAAACAAATAAAATTTAAAATTAAAAAAAAAATTTAAAAATTTTTAAAATTTTAAAAAAAAATAAAGTGATAAAAAAAAAAACAATAAAAAACCAAATTTTTCGGTAGGGGGGAAGGGGTTGAAGGGGCAATCGATTAAAAAAAAAATTTTAAAAAAAACCAAATTTTTTTTTTAAAAAAACGTTAAAAAAACTTTTATCAATGGGAAAAAAGGGGGAAGGGGGGGGGGGGGGGGGGGGGGGGGCCGGGGGGGGGGGGGGGGGGGGGGGGGGGGGGGGGGGGGGGGGGTGGAAAGGGGGGGGAATTCCCAGTAAAAGCAAAAAAAGAAAAACTTCCCCCATTCCTTTTTTCAGGGGGATTTGAAAAGGAGACCACGCCGGGAAACCCATTTGTTCTGATCACGTCTGTGTCGCTCAAAACCCCCAAAACGCCGACACGCGAACCACCTTTAGACATAAATTAGCCCGGGGGGAGTTTTAAGGGGAAGGAAGAAAGAGCAGAAAGTTGAGGGGGGGGGGGGGGGAAGGGAGAGTGCTGGGGGGGGATAAGGGGAGGGGTACTAAGGAGGGGGGGTTTAAAAGGGGGGGGGGAAAGTGGGGAAAATAATGGGGGGGGGGAGAAGGGGGGGGGGGGAAGGGGGGGGGGGGGGGGGGGGGGGAGGGGGGATCGTTGCGCCAAGAAAAATGGGGGGCAAAACTCGGGGGGGAAAAAGGGGAAAAAAAGGGCGATGAACGTATTTTTACGATTTCCACTCTGCTTTCACATACACCATCTCCAAACAACTAAAATGCATAAAATACACACCAATTACATAAGTATAATCAACTATATGCGCTCACACATTGAAGCCGCACCACCAAACCTAATACACATAACCACAATCACCCCAACCCACCCACACACACACACACCCACACACACACCCACCACAACACACACACACACACACACGCAACCGCGCATGCCTGCATCGCCCCACACACCATACATGCGCGCGTTCGTGCGCACACCCCCTCCACACCACCACACACGCCACGCACACACACCCATCACCACCACTCACCCCCACACACACACAAAACAACCACCACAACACCACACACACACACACACACAAACACACACACACCGCCACCACACCAGACTCCTACAGCATAAAAAAAATATTTGGAAAACCCAAATCGATAACTGTAAACAAAAAGAAAGGAGTTATCAATGTGTTGAGACCAAAAAAAAAAGGGTTTTTATTGCTCACCGAATTTCCCCCTTTTAATCCCAACATCATACTCATTTGAAAATACTATTTCTATAGGTTACATTGCATATCCTGAAGTGTGTGTCCGACAGAGTTGAAATGGTGAGCGATGTGAGTGCCTGTGTTCTTTAATATGTGTGATCTATGTAAATAAAATCTAGTTTTGAGGGCTTTTTTGGTTTCTCCAACATATTGCGCATTCTTACAGGAGCGACAGAACAACAAATAAATTACATTGGCAGTGTGACACGACATATAAGTCTGATTTGAAAAGTCTCTCCTGTAACATCACTCTGAAATCTGGAAGTACTGATTAAATGTTCTCTGCACAAAACACAAGATTTGTTACATTTCCAGCTCCTGGGTCCAGGTGGTCAGAGTGCTGAGTGGTAGAGATGATGGCATCAGGATGCTCCTGAGTGTTCTCGGTATCCGCTCCCCCACCAGCGGGACCTCAGGAACTGCCTTTGTCATCCTTGGGCTGGTGTGGAGAAGGCTCTGGTACTCCTGTAGCCACTTGCGCAGGGGAGGATTAGAGGGGTTATGGGTCACAATAAAAGGGACTCTACTGGAGGTGGTTTGGGGTCTGTATTGAAGTGTTTTCGTCCTGGGTGTAGAATGGACTCTGTTTACAGCAGCTTGGATGATATCATTAGGATACCCACGTTGTAAGAGAAACATAGTAATTTCTGTGCACCTTTTTAGAAATCTGAAGGAAGTGAACAAGTACGGCGTGCTCGGAGAAAAAGACTGTAGGGGATGTTTTTCTTGCAGTGTTTGGAGTGGCAAGAGTTGAAGTGGAGATAGGCGTGAGAGTCAGTAGGTTTATAAAACATGTCGGTTTCTAGGTATCCATTGCGCAGTTTTATTGTTAAGTCAAGAAAGGATATTTCAGAAGGGGATGACTGAACTATATATATATATAGATATATTGTGTGGTTGTTTATATTTTTGTAAGTACCCCCCCCCCCCCCCGCACAACAATATATATATATATATATATATATATATATATATTATATATATATATATATATATAATATATATATATATATATTATATATATATTGATATATAATATATATATATATTATATATATTATATATATATATATATATATTATATATATATATATATTCAAGCGCACGAGATAAGGGAGAAAGAAAAGGTGGATGGCTTGGGGGGTGCGGGATATTAAGGGTTGCTGTGTTGAATAGTGCTCTATATGGCATGAGGTACATGCTGTCAAATGTTTTCATTGTTTATTACAACGTCATTGTACATCTACCGATCAATCATATTTGTCTTCAGGACATCCAGATATGGACCCCAGTCAGCGTGCTATTCTGAATGACTTTGGCCTGGTTCAGCATGCTGTGTTCGAGTCACCAGATCACAGATTTGTGCACGTCATCCACAGTCCTTACAGTAGACAGTTTGTAAGAACTGAAGTACTGAAGGAGCTGAAGACACGCTCTGGACTGGAGCTGATATCCGCACACCGTTGGAAAGAACTGGCATCCATCACACCAGAAACGGACATCGTGGTCATCCTGGGCACGGAGGATGGGAGGGAGGAAGAGGAAGACCTGCGTCGAGCTGTAGAAGAATTTGATCAGCCCGAGATCCACACTCTGTTTCTATTCACAAGACAGTGGCGAAACAGGGGTGAAACTCTGCTGTGGAGGCATGGGGTTCCTGACCGGACTGAAACCAAACATCCACACTGCACTCTGATGATGTATCTACGTCAGAAAAAACGTCACCGTCAGAGTTCTGGGACACGCTGAGCTCTCTGATTGGTTTGTGGACTATATTGAATTAATAGACGAGTTTTTGCTGTAATGTGGCTCACTGGCCTGATGCTGTGTTGTAATGTTCATACCTAATTTGTCACCGGAAAGATAATGCACACACACACACACACACACACACACACACACACACACACACACACACACACACACACACACACACACACACACACTCGCGCACCCATGCATGCACGTTCACACACACACACACACACACACACACACACACACACACACACACACACACACACACACATGCCTGGTTTGCAGAGTATGTAGTACTTCTTATCACATGATAACTTTGAACTCAAGAGTGGAGATGATCAGCGCGTGCCGACATAGACGAAAGTTCCTCCTAGAAAACGTAACATAAATGACACACAGAAAGACCCTATCAGAACGTCACACATATAAAACGTAGCCAATATATCACGTCATCTGATAAAATATGTAATCTGATAAATTACGCCATATAATAACTTCTAGAACCTGATGAGAGCGAAAGCTTGAAACAATATTGTAGTTCCGAGACTCAAGAAATCTTGTATATATATATATATATAATATATATAATATATATATATATATATATATATATATATATATATATATATATATATATATTAGGAGAGAGAGAGAGGAGAGAGAGGAGAGAGAGAGAGAGAGGAGCGAGAGAGAGAGAGAGAGAGAGAGAGGAATTTTCCCATTTATATCGTATGTGTATGGTGGACGGACAAACTGTATTGACTTTTACATATACATTATGCTTATTAACTCAAACCACGCGTATACACTAAGATACGTACACATATGCATACATACATACGCATATGCCAAAGCGCACGAGATTGACAGCCAAATTTCTCCATGATCTTCCACAAGCCATCTCTGCTGACCGTATCGAAGGCCTTGGTCGGATCGACAAAGGTTATGGACAGATCGCTCTGCTGCTCTTGGCATTTTTTTTTCTGGAGCTGTCGTGCAGCAAATAGCATGTCTGCAGTTCCACGTTCTGCACGAAAGACACACTGGATTTCTGGGAGGAGACCCTGCTCAAGGTGTAGTAGAAGGCGGTTGAGCAGGACATGAGCCAAGATCTTCCCAGCTGTGGAAAAGAGAGAGATGCTTTGGTGATTGTCGCAGGACTGGCGATTGCCTTTTCTCTTGTAGATGTGGAGACTCTTTCAACTGTTGTGGGATCCTCGCTTCATTCCACATGGACTGGAAGAGCTGCGTCAGCTGTGTCAAGGCTGGGCCTCCTGATTTGTAAGCTTCGGCAGAGATTGCATCAGATCCTGGCGCTTTGCCACAGGAAAGTTGTTTGATTGCCTTTCTCACTTCTTCTGTGGGGGGTTGTCAAGGTCTTGCCTGATCTCCACTTGAGGTAGATGTGCAATGGCCTCGTCGTTGATTGAGGCAGGGCGGTTGAGAACCTGCTTAAAGTGTTCAGCCCATCTCTCCAGAATCTGCTTCTTTTCTGTCAGCAGCTGGGTCCCATCTGCATTGAGGAGGGGGAGGAGCCGGAGGACTGGGGTCCATACACAGCCTTCAGAGCGTCATAGAAACGCTTGGTGTCATGTGTCGTGACACACTCGTACATACATACATACAGTCACACACGTACACACATATACACACAAACACACTCACACTCACACACGCGCGCATGCACACACAGACACACACAGACACACACAGACACACAGACACACACACACACACACACACACACACACACACACACACACACACACACACACCACACACACACACACACAAGCACACTCATGTACAGACATCCATCCATCTATCTGAACATATCAGACTTTTAGGAAGAGAGAGAGGGAGAGAGAGAGAGGGAGAGAGAGGGGAGGGGTAGTGATAAACATTTTCCCGTTGATACTGTATGTGTATAGCGGACTAATAAACTGTATGATGTCATGATATTCGTATATATTATGGCTTACGTCTCATAATATTGTATACGTGTACACACACACACACACACACACACACACACACACACACACACACACACACACACACACAATAATATATATATATATATATATATATATTATATATATATATATATATATATACATACATACATACATACATACATACATACATACATACATATGTATACATGCATATGTCCAAGCGGACGAAATAAGAGTAAAGGAAAGTTGAAGGGCATAAGGGGAGCGGGACATTAAGGGTTGCTGGTTTCGAATATTGCTCCATATGAGGTACATTGCTATCAAATGTTTTCATTGTTTATTACAACATCATTGTACATCTACCGATCAATCATTTGTATGATATATCTGTCTTCAGGACATCCAGACATGGACCCCACTCAGCGTGCTGTCCTGAATGAATTTGGTCTGGTTCAGCACGCTGTGTTCGAGTCACCAGACCACAGATTTGTGCACGTCATCCACAGTCATTACAGTAGACAGTTTGTAAGAACTGAAATACTGAACGAGCTGAAGACACGCTCTGGACTGGAGCTGATACCTGCACACCGTTGGAGAGATCTGACATCCATCACACCAAAACGGACATCGTGGTCATCCTGGGCACGGAGGATGGGCGGGAGGAAGAGAAAGACCTGTTTCGAACCGTAGAAAACTTTAATCAGCCAAAGATCCACACTCTTTTTCTAGTCATGAGAGAGTGGCCGCGCTGGCCTTATACTCAGCACTGGAGAGTTTTTCCTGTCTGGACTTTTGCCAAACATCCACACAGCACTCTGATGATGTATCCTACGTCAGAAAGAACGCTACTGTCAAAGTTTTGGGACGCACTGAGCTCTCTGATTGGTTTGTGGATTATATTGAATTAATGGATTAGACGACTTTTTCTGTAATGTGGCACACTTCCCTGAGCCTGTGTTGTCATGTTTATGCATAATTTGTCAACGGAAGTATAATTCACACATGCACACACACACGCACGCACGCACGCATACACGGACAGACATCTACCTATCTATCTATCTATCTATCTATCTATCTATCTATCTATCTATCTATCTATCTATCTGAACATTGCAGACTTTAGGAGAAAGAGAGAGAGAGAGAGAGAGAGAGAGGAGAGAGAAAGAGAGAGAGAGTTTATTTTGAATTCAGACTTGGAATCAGTGAGTGACGGAAGCATGCCAGTTTCATTCTGATATATTCTGTTCTTATTTACTTTTGTATATACAGGGTCGAACTTTAATTAAGGACCACCCCGAAAAAAGGCCCTTTCTTTTTAAATTGGCCAAAAATACAAGCAATGCATTTTTTCGAAGAATTCGACTGGGAAAGGTTTAAGGGGTTAACAGAGTATTCCGCAAAGCTTGCGAAAGCTGTCTTATTGTCACGTGCGGCATGAAGAGGGGGTGGGGGGTGGGGTGAAAGTTGCAGATTGTTGTCAAAATTGCTTGTTTTTAAAGCAAGAGTGAACACTGCTTCAAACGGTTTTGCACTGAAATTCCAAATGCACGTGCAAAAACCAATGCATTGCAGAGCATTTTACTGACTGGAATGCCCCTAAAAGCAGCCCAACGTGCATAATTCTTCATAACACAAAAATGCCTCCAAGACGCAAGCTGTCTGATTTTGACCGAACCCGGGCGATTGCATGGCTGCAGGATCGAGTTGGCGTTCGAGAAGTGGCCAGAAGACTACAAGTGTCCCCTCTGTCATCATTCGGCTGAGAGAACGTTTTCAAGCCACTGGAACTGTCAAAGAGAGACCCCGTCCAGGCCAGCCAAAGAAGACCACTGCAAGAGATGACAGGTTCATCCGCAGACATGCTCTTCGGACCAGGACCACCACCTCCAGCACCATCAGGCGTCGGCTCCAAGCTGCCACTAACACAGTAGTGTGTGAGATGACCATACGGCAGCGCCTCAATGCTGCCAACCTTCGAGCAAGGCGCCCAGTCTGGAAACCAAAACTGACTGCGGCCCACCGGGCACGTCGCCTGGCCTGATGCACAGCTCATCGAACATGGACTCGGGCTCAGTGGCGGATGGTGCTTTTCACCGATGAGTCCAAGTTCCAGTTGAAGCCACGAGATGGACGCATTCGGGTGTGGCGGCGTCCCAGGGAGCAGCTGGCAGATGACGTCATCCAGGAGGTCGTCGCTTTTGGTGGTGGCTCCGTCATGGTATGGGGGGGGGGGGGGGGGGATCAGCAGTCACCACAAGACTCCCCTGTACCATGTGGATGGCAACCTGAACGGCCAACGCTACCTGCAGGAGATTTTACGGCCTTTGGTTGTCCCAGCACTCCAGCAGATTGGGGCTCAGGCTGTGTTCATGGACAATAATGCCACCCCACATCGTTGTCGAGCCGTGAACACTTTTGTGGTGCAAGCTGGCATCACCAGGATGCCATGGCCGGCAAACAGCCCGGACATGAACCCTATTGAGAACATCTGGGGCGAGCTTGGGAGGAGAGTTCAAGAAAATCACCCTGTTCCGGCAAATCGACAGCAGCTGCTGCACTACCTGCAGCAGGAGTGGGCAAACCTCCCCAGGCACTCATTACAAGAACAGTCAACACCATGAGGCAGCGCTGTGTGGATTGTGTGGCAGCACGAGGGGGGCACACTCGGTCTTGATCAGACTGTAAAGAAACTCTTTTTGTGAATGTCATTTTGCGGGGTAGTCTCATTCAGGCTCCCCTGTCTAATCAGAAAGAATGATTTTTTCGATGAAAGTGACAAAATGTTGTTCACTGATAATGAAATTAAACATTTATAAAGTCTCTGTCGTTTGTCGGTTTTTTTCTATGTTTTGTGAGACTGTGTATAAGTGGTCCTTAATTAAAGTTCGACCTGTTGTAGGAAACATTTTTCCATTTTACTTTATGTGTATGGTGGACGGACACTGTATAATGTCTTATGGCTCCAAATATACATCTACATATACATACATAGATACATACATACATGTATTCACACATACATACATACATACACACACATGCCCAAGAGCACGAGAAAGAGAGAGTGGGTTGGGGAGGGGAGGGGGGGGGGGGGGGGGGGGAGGATGGGAGCGAAAGGGATGGGCAGAGGGGCATTTTTGAGTAAAATGTCAAATAGTAAGTACTCTGCATACGCTGAAATATGCTGTGAAGTGTTTTCATTGTTTATTAGAAAGTGAGTACATGTCTGCTGATCGATCATTTGTATGATATATCTGTCTTCAGGCCATCCAGACATGGACCCACTCAGCGTGCTGTCCTGAATGACTTTGGCCTGGTTCAGCACGCTGTGTTCGAGTCACCAGACCACCGATTTGTGCACGTCATCCACAGTCATTGCAGTAGACAGTTTGTGGAATGGGATCTAGCCAAGGAGCTGGAGACACGCTCTGGACTGGAGCTGATATCTGCACACCGTCTGAAAGAACTGTCATCCATCTCTCCGAAAATGGGTATCGTGGTCATCTTTCGTGAGGAGGAGGGGCGCAAGAAAGAGGAAGGCCTGCGTCGAGTTGTAGAACAATTTGATCAGCCTGAGATCCACACTCTGTTTCTAGTCATGGGAAAGTGGCCCCAAGGGGGTGACATTCTGTTGAGGAGGTATGGTGTTCATAACTGGATTGTTACTAAACACCCACATCGAACTCTGATGATGTATCCTACGTCAGAAAGAACGCTACTGTCAGAGTTCTGGGACACGCTGAGCTCTCTGATTGGTTTGTGGACTATATTGAATTAATAGACGAGTTTTTGCTATAATGTGGCACGCCTACCTGATGCTATGTTGTAATGTCCGTACATAATCAGTCACCGGAAGGATAATCACCACACACACACACACACACACACACACACACACACACACACACCACACACACACACACACACACACAAGCATACACACACACACACACACACACACACACACACACACACACACACACACACACACACACACACACATACATACACAAACACACACACACTCGCACACACACTTACACAAACACACACACACACACACACCACACACACACACACACACACACACGCACACACGCACGCGCACGCACAGCACACGCACGCACACACACCACACACACACACACACACACACACACACACACACACACACACACACACACGCACGCGCACACACACACACACACACACACACACACGCACGCACGCGCACACACACACACACACACACACACACACACACACACACACACACACACCACACACACACACACACACACCACACACACACACAAAGCACGCTCATGTACAGACATCTATCTATTTATGTGAACAAATCAGACTTTGAGAGAGAGAGAGAAGAGAGAGAGGAGAGAGAGAGAGAGAGAGAGAGAGGAGAGAGAGAGAGAGAGAGAGGAGAGAGAGGAGAGATCAAGCATGTAGGTATGCACATTTGTCTTTGATTCATCTCTATCTTTCGTTGAATAGAAGTGTAAAATCTGCGTCACATTGTTCGAAACTGTGATCAGCCGGAGATCCACATTCTTTTCTTAGTCATGACATGGGAGTTGTGATTCATGACACATCGTTATGGGTTCAGGCTCCCGTTCTCAGACAGGAGACAGCACTTTTCTCAGTGAATTGTCGGCAGATTTTCACACTGCACTCTAACGATGCATCAGAAGACTCCACTGTCAATGTTCTGGCAGACACTGAGCTCTCTGATTGGTTTGTGTATTGAGATAATAGAAAAGATCTTATTACACATATTTTACCAAGTAACCCTAAATTTCTCGTTTGCCATGGACGTATTATTTCCTTAACCTTTTTAATCCTAGGTGTCCAGTTTATATCTAAACGTGATGCACAACATTTGTTGTTGAAATATATACCCAAAATTTTCATTTCATTTACCCATCAAAGACCAAGCCCTTGCTCTTTTCTGTGCCTGTATGAGCCAATCCACATGACTTGTGATTTCGATTTGTTAATAATCAGTTTGGAAACTACTGCGAATTCATGAAGTATCTGTACAACCAGTTGAACATCAGCTTTATCCGTAATAAGAGCGTTACATCATCTGCATGCATAAGAATTTTCATAATTTTTTCCAGACCATTTCCTAGTTTTTGCTTTCCGATTTGAATGCCTTTAATATCTTTATTTTGCCTTATCTTTATTGCTAAAAGCTCAATGGCAACTATAAAGGCTAGGGGGGAAATGGGCATCCTTGTCTCACACCACAGTTCATCTCGAAGTTATCGGAGAGCCAACCATTATAACTGATGCAACTTTTTGAATTTGCCAAGATAACCTTTACCCAATTCACGAAACTATCACCAAATCCAAATCTTTTAAAGGAAGTAATCAAAAATTGCTTAGATATACTGTCAAATGCTTTCTGAAAGTCCAAGGCAAGAACAAGTCCAGGGTGTTCCGACAGACGTGAGTATTCAATAACGTCGTCGATGTTCCTTAAAGTGGAAGAGACGCTTCTACCTTTAACATAGCCCACTTGATCTTCATTTATTATCGTGGGGATAACCTTTGAGAGTCTTATTGCTAAACATTTTGCCAACAATTTATAATCCGAATTTGTAAGTGAGATCGGTCTCCAGTTATTTAAATTAGATTTAGGAAGATCTTTGCCTTTGTGTGTTAAGGTTATGACAGCAGATGTTCGTGTGTATGAAAGATTTCCATGTGTGAAAGCGAAATTAAAAGAATCAACAATGACCTGCTTTAATTTTAACCAAACAAATTTAATGAACTCTGTGGTAAGTCCATCTAAACCTGGAGCTGAACCATTTTTCATATCTTTTAATGCTAGAGTGGCTTCATTTAAAGTAATGAGCCCCTCACATTGTATCTTTTGATCTGATGAAAGTTTGCGGAGTTACACAGTCCTCCAAAAAAGCATTAACGTTTTCTTCTGTTTCGGATGACGAATTTTTTATATAAATTTTCAAAGTATTCCTTTTGTGTCTTCAAGATATCAAACTGATCAGTTAGGGTCGTGCCGTCTTCAAGTTCTAGTTTAGGTAAAAGTTTAGCATTTGCCTGTGATTTTTCCAAGTTGAGAAAAAATCTTGTGTTTTTTTCGCCTTCTTCTATCCACTTTATTCTTGCTCTAGTTTGGGCACTTTGAGCCTTTTCCTTCTCTGCTAGTTCTAGCTTTAAACGAGTAGATTCTCTACTTCTAAATATATCTTCATTTCGCGGATCTGTTGCGAGAATTGAGTCAAACTCGTTAAATTTGCTATGTAAACTTATAAGTTCATTCCTCTACCGATCAATTATTTGTATGACATATCTGTCTTCAGGACATCCAGACATGGACCCCACTCAGCGCGCTGTCCTGAATGACTTTGGTCTGGTTCAGCACGCTGTGTTTGAGTCACAAGACCACAGATTTGTGCACATCATCCACAGTCGTGGTCGTGATAGTAAACGGTTTGTGGAATGGGAACTAGCCAAGGAGCTGAAGACACGCTCTGGACTGGAGCTGATACCTGCACATCGTCTGAGAGAACTGGCATCCATCTCTCCGAAAACAGATATTGTGGTCATCTTTTGTGGGGAGGATGAGTGGACGGAAGAGGAAGGCCTGCGTCGAGCTGTAAAACAATTTGATCAGCCCGAGATCCACACTCTGTTTCTATTCACAAGACAGTGGCGATACAGGGATGACATTCCGCTGAGGAGGCATGGGGTTCCTGACTGGACTGAAACCGAACATCCACACTGCACTCTGATGATGTATCCTACGTCAGAAAGAACGTCACCGTCAGAGTTCTGGGACACGCTGAGCTCTCTGATTGGTTTGTGGACTATATTGAATTAATAGACGAGTTTTTGCTGTAATGTGGCTCACTGGCCTGATGCTGTGTTGTAATGTTCGTACATAATTTGTCACCGGAAAGATAATGCACACACACACACACACACACACACACACACACACACACACACACACACACACACACACACACACACACACACACACAAATACGCTCGCGCACCCATGCATGCACGTTCACACACACCACACACACACACACACCACACACACACACACACACACACACACCACACACGCCTGGTTTGCAGAGTATGTAGTACTTCTTATCACATGATAACTTTGAACTCAAGAGTGGAGATGATCAGCGCGTGCCGACATAGACGAAAGTTCCTCCTAGAAAACGTAACATAAATGACACACAGAAAGACCCTATCAGAACGTCACACATATAAAACGTAGCCAATATATCACGTCATCTGATAAAATATGTAATCTGATAAATTACGCCATATAATAACTTCTAGAACCTGATGAGAGCGAAAGCTTGAAACAATATTGTAGTTCCGAGACTCAAGAAATCTTGTATATATATATATATATATATATATATATATATATATATATATATATATATATATATATATATATATATATATAATATATATATATATATGTATATATATATATATATATATATATATATATATTATATATATATTTGTTAAAATAAGGTATTAAAATGATCAATCTACAAATTTGTTTCGAGCGCGTTGCGCTGTCATCAGGATGTTTTTGGTTTGCCCACCGCCGATGTTATATAGCGTGTGGGCTCACGTTTGCGGTTGTTTGCACGTGCGGGTTGGCTGCACGTGTTTTTTGGGGCTTTCAGGTTTTTGTTTTAGATGTGTTCACTAACAACGATTTCCATTTATGCCTGCAGTTGTTTACTATTTCTGTTTTGGTGTTTAAAGTTGCTAAGTGTGGTTTGCATAGTATTAACCATTTTTCAGTTAAACATAGGTTGCACCTTTTGAAACATTGCTGTATGGTGATGCTCTTTTATGATTTTCCAGGATATATTGTAGCTTGTTTTTGCGTCTTTAAGTTTCCAGATATATTTGCTCAGTTCTGTTTGGTTTTTATATTTTTCTTTATTAAATGACTGTTTGTGGTTTGCATATCTGGTTTTGAAGTGGTTTTCAGTGATCCCTATGTATGTTTCTTTTTCATTTTCTGATGTCACAGTAGCCTGGTATACAATGTTGTTGTGAAGACATTTATTGTCTAGTGGGCACTGCTCTTTTCTGGTGCAATTGCAAGATTTCCTTTCTTCACCCTTCTTTGCTGTGTTGATTTTCATTTTGTTGGATGCGTCAATTAGGTTTTTGAGGTTGGGCATACATGAGTACGATAGTTTGACACTGTTTTTGTTAAATATTTTGGACAGTTTGTGTTCTTTTGGAAATGAAGTTGTTAGGATTTTGAAGAATTCTTTCCCTATGTTTGTTTTGAGTTTCCCGTCGTATGGGGGGTTATACCATATGATTTTTCTTTTCCTATTTTTCTTGCTTTTATTTGTGTTGTTGTCTGGGTTGTATTGTAATTTATAATTGTATCCACTTGTTTGTTGTGCCTCTGGTATTCTACTGCTGCATTATTGAACATTCTCTCACTGCATGACAGGTTTGATAGTCTCTTGTTTATGCCATGGGTATGGTCTTTAATACAGATGGTGGATGGTTACTTTTGGTGTGTACATAAAGAGGTGTATCGTTGGGTTTCTTGTATGGTTTATATATGTGATTGTTGAGATCCAGTGTTATGTCTAAGTAGTTCACTACCTTTTTGTTTGCTTCAATGGTAATCTTTAAGTTGTGGTTTTGGAAGATTTTGCATAGTTCTTTCTTCTTGTTTTCGATGGTTCTTGGATTTTTGGTTAGTGCAGCAAGGCCATCGTCTCTGTATAGTCCGACTTGTTTTTCCGAGTTTTTTTCTTGATGGTGGACAGCATGAATAGTCCGACCAGTTCACATGTTTCTGCACCATCATATGATCCCATGGTTACGTCAAATGTTGAGTTTCTGTTGGTTTTCCTGATCCAGGTTTCATTTTTGCTGTGTAGTAATGTTTTCTTGGTATGAAGAATGATTTCCATTTCTGACCCTGTTATGTCTGTGTGGTTACTGGCAAACTTCAGGGCTTTGGTGAGTAGTTCCTCATCTATAGATGGGTAAAAGTCTATACGACGGGAAACTCAAAACAAACATAGGAAAGAATTCTTCAAAATCCTAACAACTTCATTTCCAAAAGAACACAAACTGTCCAAAATATTTAACAAAAACAGTGTCAAACTATCGTACTCATGTATGCCCAACCTCAAAAACCTAATTGACGCATCCAACAAAATGAAAATCAACACAGCAAAGAAGGGTGAAGAAAGGAAATCTTGCAATTGTACCAGAAAAGAGCAGTGCCCACTAGACAATAAATGTCTTCACAACAACATTGTATGCCAGGCTACTGTGACATCAGAAAATGAAAAAGAAACATACATAGGGATCACTGAAAACCACTTCAAAACCAGATATGCAAACCACAAACAGTCATTTAATAAAGAAAAATATAAAAACCAAACAGAACTGAGCAAATATATCTGGAAACTTAAAGACGCAAAAACAAGCTACAATATATCCTGGAAAATCATAAAAAGAGCATCACCATACAGCAATGTTTCAAAAAGGTGCAACCTATGTTTAACTGAAAAATGGTTAATACTATGCAAACCACACTTAGCAACTTTAAACACCAAAACAGAAATAGTAAACAACTGCAGGCATAAATGGAAATCGTTGTTAGTGAACACATCTAAAACAAAAACCTGAAAGCCCCCAAAAAACACGTGCAGCCAACCCGCACGTGCAAACAACCGCAAACGTGAGCCCACACGCTATATAACATCGGCGGTGGGCAAACCAAAAACATCCTGATGACAGCGCAACGCGCTCGAAACAAATTTGTAGATTGATCATTTTAATACCTTATTTTAACAAATGTTGCTCCCCAAGGGGTTGAGCACTCTAAAAATCGTTTTAGGTATTTTAATCACATGGATCTCTCTCTCTCTCTCTCTCTCTCTCTCTCTCTCTCTCTCTCTCTCTCTCTCTATATATATATATATATATATTGAGAGAGAGAGAGAGAGAGAGAGAGAGAGAGAGAGAGAGAGAGAGAGAGAGAGAGAGATTTTCCCATTTATATGGTATGTGTATGGTGGACGGACAAACTGTATTGACTTTTACATATACATTATGCTTATTAACTCAAAACACGTGTATACATTAAGATACGTACACATATGCATACATACATACGCATATGCCAAAGCGCACGAGATTGAGAGAAAGGGAAGATGGAGGGAACGGGTGGGTGGGGAGGGGAGGGGCGCATGAAGGGGTACTGTGTCGAATAGTGCTTCATACTGGCTGAGTTATGTGCAGTCAAATGATTTCATTGTTTATCAGAAAGTGATTACATGTCTACCAATACGTAAGTATATAAATATCTGTGTTTAGGACATCCGGA
>CM031611.1:23039867-23049867 GCA_018398815.1 Conus ventricosus | reverse complement strand
TCTGGGATTTGTCTGAACTACATAGACAGCGATCAGACTTCTGGGACTGGGATTTGTCTGAACCACATAGACAGCGATCAGACTTCTGGGATTTGTCTGAACTACATAGACAGCGATCAGACTTCTGGGATTTGTCTGAACCACATAGACAGCGATCAGACTTCTGGGATTTGTCTGAACCACATAGACAGCGATCAGACTTCTGGGATTTGTGTGCCTCAAAACTGGGTTCGTTTTCATTGTAAACAGTCAGTAAGAACAACTAATTATAGCTTTCTGGCTACTTATATGTTCACCCTCCTCTCTCCCCCTTTTTCTCTTGCTCTTTGTTATCTCCGTCTGTGTGTCTCTCTGTGAATCTTCTCTTTTTTTTTCTCCGACGAAGACCGATTCAAAACGCTTCTCACTGCATACAAATCATTTCCGGAAAAATCGACTAGGGGACGTTTGTTGGCAAAATCTGCCTTTAAAAGAAATGACGGTTACGAAACAAACGAATAGACCCAAGTTTATCCTTAATTCATACATTTCTTTCTGCTGCAGGAATTTTGAAGTCAGTTTACTTGCTTAACGTTCGGTAAAAGAAGTTATCTATATGGTTAATAATTAAAGAATCGCATTGGTGGATTGTATCTTTTATGTACTGTGAAACTATTGTAAAAATGCGTATTATTTTAGCGTAAACATTGTATAGTTCAACTGCGTGTCTTGTATGAGTTGCAAGTATTGTGTGGTCGATTTATGGGTTTATACATAGTGCAATTATGGGTTAGTTCTTTCGTGAATATTTCATAGCTGTTTTGTGTATTTTATATGTAGTTAAGTGACAGAAGTGTCGTGTTACTATTTTTTGATTTTCAAGCATAGCACAAATAGTGTACGTTGGTTTGTGTGTTGATATGCATGCATGGTACAGAAAATGTATGTGTGCACGTATTAGTGCGCGCGCGCATGTGTGTGTGTGTGTGTGTGTGTGTGTGTGTGTGTGTGTGTGTGTGTGTGTGTGTGTGTGTGTGTGTGTGTGTGTGAAGTGCAGGTATATCACAATTTGCTTTGCGTGTTTCAAATGTGGTGCAGATAATGCAGAGTTAGTTTGCGTGTTCTGTGCGTCGTGCAAGTAAATTTCTAGTTGATACGTGTGTTCTATATTTAGTAAAGTATTCCGCGGTCATTTGCAGTGGAAGTAAATGCAAGAAGGGTGCCCACGTTCTGCTTAAATGTGTGCCTTTCCATTGCTTGATATCATAATCATTTCTGAATTGCCTGGGGAACTGAGCGGCTCTCGGCCTATATAGTTTTGTCTTCGCATGCGTTGATTTGTGCGTGTAACAAAAGTAGGTATAATAAAGTTATCATTGCAATATAGCGTTTTAAGTGTATGCTAACATACACATTTAATACGCACAAGCATCCTGGCAAACGCACTAACAAACATGCCTATGGACACACGCATGAACGCGTGTGCATACACACACACAGACACAGACACAGACACACACACACACACACACACACACACACTGACTGATGATTAAGGTGGACTTTCTAGAAGAGATCCTAAAACAGGCAAGTGATCTCTAGACTTTTACAAAACAATTTATCCCTTTGGCTAGCTGTAGATGTACGACGCAAAGATTAAGAATACTGACCTTACTTCTGTCCTTTGTCTTTCAGAAATCAGCAAAGGACAACGACTGGACCACTGAAGGAAGTGACTGCAGTCCAGTTACGTGATCAGACACAGTCAGGTGGAAACCAGGAACAATCCGACCAGATCAGTTGCTGCCCAGTCTGAACAGGATGTGGGTGGAGAAGGTGCTGAAAGAGTTCTTGTCAGCTCCAGCGCTGTTGATTGTGGAGAGGTCAGAACGGCACCAAAGGTTAAAGAACCTGTGACTGGAGATCCCATGATAATCCAGACATATACACAGTGATTGTGGGTACAGCGCCAGATGAGGAAAGACAAGCATCAGGAAGCTCATATGACAATACGGATGACGAGGCAAATGGATCTTTAAGAAGTCGCTGCTCGTTTTGCTCGGATGCTGATAGCTCATCATCCTCATCTTCACTTACAGATGTGGACCAGTCTGAAGACTCTGATGAGAACAGTGATGGAATCGGCACAGGCAGTACTTGTCATGCCGAGGACAAGCATGGCTCCGAAAAGGATGCCATTCCTCCCCTGTTTCTGTGGGACAGTGGCAAGTGTCCTCCGTCTTCAGCAGGGAAGGTGGATGTCTACAGCAGAACAACTCCGACGTGGCTCTTTACGTTCCCAGTAACGCTGTTGAGGACGATCCTGTCAAGTCCATGCTGCAGTGTGTGCTGATGTGGGTCAAATTCGGCGTGTACTGAAGCTGCCAGAGGAGGAGGAAGTGGTGTCCCCCCTTGCTGAGTATTGGGCAGGTGCAGACTTCCACTTCCTGCGTCCTGTAACTGTAAAACTGCCCCACTGCTTGCCTTCAGACTATGACCCAGAGCGTGTCTACGTTTACCACGTCTCCCGAAACCAGCAAGGCCAAGTCATTGTGAGCAGGCTGAAAGGAGAAACACAGCATGATTGTAAGGACATGGAGAACATGACCTCTTTAGCCTCGAAGGAAGAAAATGTGGTCGGCGTGGAGTCGCAGACTGTGACAAGTGTTGAACAACAGGAGTCATCACAGGATGAGGCCGATCCGTTGGGAAGATTCACAGTGTCACCTGAAGGTGTAGTCACCATTTTAACTCAGACTTTCTGTGGTTATGTTTGTGTTCAGTGCAGTTCCAAAGAGAAGAAAAGAAAGCCCCGGCTGTACATCATGGGATGTGCTGCCAGCAAACCCGGCGGACGGGTCCAGATCTTTGCTCATGTATGGGACGACAGACTGAAAATCGAAGACTTCAGAAAGGTCGGTGATAATGACTAAATGAATAAGAAGGTTGCATGGTTGTGAAAGTGTGAAGTACATTGTTACGGTGAACGAATAGTTTTAGGCTGTACACAATAGGCAGGCCTATTGTAGGGGCTTTTTTGTTCGTATATTGACCGTTGGCTGATTACAAAAAGTCAGTATCTGTTTCCAAAGGGTTTCTGCATAATTCTGATAGACGTTTACCATATCCGTACTCTGACACTGTTTAACATTTTTTTTTAGCTGGTATAGTTCAACACCGGATCAGCCGATCATTTTTATAGTACGAGAATCACTGTTCAAAAGTTGACCTCTTACACATCTTAATTTCCTATCCGTATACGCATCTTTTTGCACGGTTATATATTCAGGTGATCTGGCTTTTCAAAAAGATCACTGGAGCCATTTGACTATGTTTCTTGTGTTGGCATTCATAGACAAGCCAGTCGGTGATTTTTGTTTATTTCGAGGAAAATATACTCACACACATGACAGCCACATGCATTTACTGAAATTTCTGTCCGCGGCTAACATCAGTAGCTGCTGTGCACCAGCTACTGTGGCAAATTGGTTAGTCTCACCAACTCCCGGATGGAAGGTCATGGGGTGGATTCTCATCGAAGGCATTTATTGTGGGCTTTTTCTGCCCTGAAAGGCTTCTGCCTTGTCTTGACTTTGCTATGGGCTCAACTGGGAAGGCTGAGATCACACACTCGAGTTTTGTCCACGTAATGGGCAAGTCTCTGAGAGTGTTGCTCAAGTTTTTTGTGTGTTTTGTTTTGTTTTTGTTGGTGTTGTTCTTGTTGTTGTTTTTTTGTTGTCCCAACCTCTGCGCCACATTAGAGGCAGTGCACCCACGCCGCTCATTCCAACACCCCGTCCACATCCACAGCCCGGTCGGTCCCGCCGCAGCCCCGGCACCGGCAATCCACAGGGAGCAGTCAATGTCAAGCCGTCAAAAGGCAACCCACCGGAGGAAACACTGCACTGCTGCCGAGCCCACTTCGGTGGTGTTCAGTGGCGCCTGTTCTGATCTAACTACGCAGGGCCCCCACCTACTAAACCCCCTACTTACGAAAAATAATTGCCTAGTCGGGGAGCCGGCGTGAGTGAGCTCTCCCTCCGGAGGGCGCCACGACGTCCGTCCAACGACAGCTCCCATGGACTCTCCGATACCGGTGACCCCGCGGAACCAAAAAAGGCCACAGACGGGATGAGGACATCAAAATTGAGGTCCCCATGGGAACAGGGCATAAAGAGCCACAGAACTTGAGACATTGTTTTTAATGCTGATCGATGTGAATGAGGATAATTTAAAGATGCTACGGATTTCCATTTCGGTCTGAGACTACATGACAGGGCTGTACTCTACGCTTCCTTTCATAATATACCCCGGGCGTCAACCAGGCCCGAGAGATACAGACACCTCCCAGTGTTGGTCAGGAAATTTGAGCAACACTCTCAGAAACGCATCCATTAAGTGAATGAAACTTAAACTGTGTGGTCCCAGTCTTCCCAACTGAGCCCGCAGCATACCAACTCTGGGCATGAGCCGGTCGGGGCAGAAAAACCCACATGACTCGGGAGGGGATTTGAACCCACAAACCTCCCACCCGGGAGTCCGCGACGCTAACCATTTCGCCACGGCGGCTGGTGAGTGCGCTCAGTTTCCTGAGCAAAAACAGCAGGTGTCCGTATCTTTTGGGGCTTGGTTGACGTCGGGGTATATGGAGAAAGTAAACATAGAGTACACCCCCGTCTTGATGTCCCAGATCTGCATACGAGTTTGTAGCATTTTCTTTATAATCCCTCTCCTTATCGATCAGCATAAAATAGAATGTCCCCAATTCTGTGGCCCTTCACGCCCCTGTTCTCATAATGACTTCAGATTTGATTACCTCTCCATGGTAGTGCCCTTTGGGTTCGGTTTCTGTTGGGTTCCGATTTTGGCAAATTCATGGACGGACATTGTGGTTGCCCTCTGGAAGGAGAGTTCATTTACGTGGCTCTGTGACTAAGCAATTATTGTCGCCCGTGGAGGTTAGTGGGTAGCGTTCTCCGCATGTTGCATCAAAACAGGCGTTACAATCACCTCTGACGTGACTCGGAAAGCAGTAATGGGTTGATTCGTGTCGACATTGATTGCTGCCTGTGGATTTCGGTGCTGCGGCCGTGGCAGGACGGACCAGGCTGTTGCGGGACGGGGGCCAGAATGAGCGGTGTGGTTGCTATCCCACTGAAGCAGCACGGACTATGAACAGAAAAAAAGGGTTTTCTGTGCTGTGTGTAAACACTGTTCAAAATTAATCAGTTTCCATCTTTTTTTTATACACGGTGTTTTGCTCGTGGGTCCAAATCATTTTCCTTGTCCATGCTCATACCATTGCAAGTAGGGAACACAAACATTCAACAAAAATTTCTCCAGATAGTTCAAGGGGTTAGATACTAAGAATATAGACTGTACCGTTAATATGCCATTTTCTAAAATTGATTTGGAAAAGCTCATCTGTGTAAAAGAAAGTAAGAAAAGGAAACGTCCACAACTAAAAAGGAACAAAATTTCCCCGAGGAGACACAAATGTTAATTTCACCTTTTAAATCGTCAGTACATTAGCATTGTTCAAATCAGATAAGAAGCAAAATAAAAAAAAGTGATGTGCCAAAAGTATTTACAATATGATCCACCAGTCCACTATTCCATCACCATTAAGCAAAAAAAATAAATCATTTCTCCACTTGGGGTGTGTTCTGCCCCCCGTTTCGTGTTAATTTTAAACCACATACCATAATACACATCTCACCCTTTATTCATACCTGCGACACATTTTAAACCCTGTGTATCTGTGCCATGTTTTAACGCTAAACTACCCTAAGCTGGTCCCATCAGAAAATGTATACCACACAACCGTGATTTCATCCAGTTCAGCACTTAGCTAACTGTTTTTCATTTTTAACCTATTGAAATTCAAGTGTGAATTGTGCATGAAGCCTCGCTAAACGCCTTATAATACCCCCCCCTTCCCCCTTGAATTTTTGCAATTATGAATGTACGACCCATATTCTTTTCAACAGGAGTTTGCAGTTGAAAGATATTACCCGACTAAAAAACAACGTTGATAAATCTTTCCTTTTTAAACATAAAAAAATCTAGAAACTTAATGTATTTAAGAAAAATCGTAATCCAAACGTCTACATTCTAATTAGAATAAGTCGAATTCGGCATTGAAGGGTTTGCGCACGTTATTTAGTCTGCTAAAGTGAAGTTTTTTTACATACCTCATCCTTTCATGTTTGCTACCTTAAATTTCAATGAGCTAACTAAGCCGGCTTTCGTTCCCTGCACGTGATGAGAGAGAGGAGAGAAGGAGAGAGGAGGGGGAGAGAGAGAGAGAGAGAGAGAGAGAGAGGAGGAGAGAGAAGCAATTACATTCTAGAATGATCTACAAAAATATTGTATGTTGTATATTTCGTTCATGGTTTGATAAAGCTTTAGACCTATTGTCGTTCATTTAGAAATATTACACATTCATTGATTATTGAAATGTCCTTGAGTTTAGAAAGATGAATATCTTCGACCAATCTCTTTTATGTGTATCTAAACTCAGGTATTCAGGATAGAGTGCGGGGACAAATATTCAACACTCAATGTTCTTGAAAACTTTGCCAACTCCAAGCTTCACATGCGTCTCCACTGTTAGACTCCAGCGGATCAGACACTCCAAGGCGGAGCACGGGGGTCCGCTTCTTCCAGTGTGCAAGGTACTGTCACCCTCTCTGTCTCTGCTTTTATGACCCTCTCGCGTATCTCACCGAGGGTCGGCGCCAATCAGCTCTTTCAGATTTGTGGAGTTTTGAGGGCTGTTCCGTCTGTCCCTTCATGATCAAGAATACTGAAAAGTCACACCCCGGTCACATTACACAGTTTCGTCCAGGAAAATTTTTGGGAAATTCGCTATGCTATGGGTCGGGTGTGTTGGCAAGGGGATTAGTATGCTTGCTACTTCCCATCTTTTTCCTCAGCATTAACTAGCAGTACTGTAAAAGAGCATTAGTAAGCTTTTCTTGTATTGAGCCTAACCAAAGACACGTGTAGCAGACGGCAGATGTTGTTAAGGTATTTTTAAGTCAAGGTTAGATTTCAATGATATTGGATGGAGATTTGCCTTCTCCTCCACTCCCCTCTCCATTCTTGCCACACCACGGCACCCCACACATACGTGTGACAACATGGTCACTAGTAGGGGGATATATTCTGATGCGTATCAATGTCACGGTCAAAAATAAACTCAACCAAATTCGTGGTCAATCGCCACCAGCCCAGTTGGACTTAAGCTCTAACGCAAATATTCTGGGCGTCAGGCGGACGGCCCCAGGTTCGGATCCAGGCAATTAAGCAGAGGGAAGGCTAATCCTCCTCCTCCACAGAGACGGTTCTGTCCAACCAGGCCCGGGCTAAATGCTGACCGACGCATTCACCTGTGCCTCAGCCCAATTAAGGCTATTTTTAGCTCTCGTGGAGACAGCACTGCTGGCTAGACGGACAAGACGTTGGCGAAGTCTCGATGTGGTCTGCCAGCCAACGTCTTGGAGCTTACCCAGACTCATCAGCACTTTACGAGTGACCAGTGTCACCGAGTTAAGCCACACGGCGCCAGTTAAATAGGAAAGGGGGGAAGGTAGTGTGTGGTGGGGGTGAAATCTAGCTAATCAATTAAATGACCAATTGACCACCACAGAGAGTAAGGTGTGTAGGCGGACTGTCATGATTTGAATATCCAATGGAATTAGAGGGAGATAACTTCGGGGTGTCAGGGGTAAAAATACTGACCAATGGTACTCACCCTTTTTGGACAGATCGGAACACAATAAGAAGGATGTGAGAGTGGGAGAACGAGGAGAGAACGAACAGAGAGACAGAGAGAGAGAGGTCTGAGTGTAATCTGAGGGAGAGAAAAGCAGAGAGATGAGGGGAGGAGAGAAGAGAACCAAGTTGAGAGATTAGCATGAGATAGTCTGCAGAGGAAGGACTGAGGAGAGATGTGGAGAGAGAGAGAGTTGCTAATTAATGAAGAAGAAAAGAAAGAAAAGAAAAAAAGAAAAGAAAAGCAACCATGTCCATTTGATAAGAGCAGACTAGAAGAGAGAGAGAGAGATGCAATGCGTAATGCAGGAAGAAAGAAAGGAGAACAGATCGATGTTGATAGTCACTGTTCTATCTAAACCGGGGGTTCGACCTCATACTTGGCCAGCGCCGCTTTCATCGGCAGTCCACAGACCAACGCCGGTGCCAGCAGACCAACACCAGTGCCAGCAGTTGTGCGTGTTGTGAAAGTGACAGTGAAAAGAAAAAGAAAAGAAAGAAAAGACAGTGATTCGTGAATAGTTAAGATCACCTGGCCAGGTAAAGTAGAAATCATTTATACCCGGGTTAGTTAATGATGTTTTAGATAAATGACTTTTGTGAAGTTCAGGAAAGAGAGAATGTTTTATTTCATTTGATTCCATATGCATTGATGTTTCGTTCTATGATCATGTGTAGTAAAGTTATAGACTTTACTAGTGGTTTGATGTGACGAATGCATGATATATGAATGAGATCGTAAGCAAGCTGTGAGTGTGTTTGGGCTGTGCGCTAGTCCTTCCTCCACTGACATCACCCGAGGTTGACAATTTATTGGCGAGCCTGCCAGGATATTCTGGCCCATTTATTATAATTGTGCAACTTCTCAGAGAGGAAGCTGGGTGGGATTCAAGTATTGTAGATCCTAAGACAAGGGGTTGTCTTACTGTATGTTCCCAAGATAGTTAAATACTAGGCTTGGCATTGCTTCCAAGATAGTTAATACTAGGCTTGGCATTTCAGCCCCAGAGTACTTATTTCGCACAGATTGCCTATAATTCGCTCTCATAGTTGGGTCAGGGCGCTGGGCGTCTTATAAAAACTAACTACGTTGTCCCAAGCTAATATTATCATTCATAGGATTGTGCTATTACGTCACTCGTGTCGGTAACCACCAGTTTGGCTGTCGTAGTTATAAAATCTTGTTAAAAAAAAAAAAGAGATACAATGGCGGAAGAAAAGAACACCCCTATTGAACAACTTGTGAGCGTCGCTCGTGATCTAGGTTACTCAGGAGATGAGTTGCGAGCATTCGTTGAAAACCAGCAAAAGATGGAAAGAGATGAACGTGCGGAAAGACGCCGCGTCGCATTGGAAATAGCAGAGCGGGAAAAGGCTAAAGAAGAGCAGGAAACAGAAAAATTAAGGATTCAGGCTAATGATAATCAGGCTAGGGAAACGCAGGAGACAGAAAGATTAAAGGTTCAATTAGAGATAGAGAAAGTGAGAATGCAGAGGGAGGCCACCGATGATGGTAGCTCACTGTCCAGTGACTCTGTGCGCAGCTATGCTCCCCGACCCAAGTTGCCAAAATTCTCTGAAGGAACCGATTCGATTGATGCATACATCAGTCGTTTCGAAACGTTTGCGACCAGTCAGGGTTGGCCTTCAGAAGAGTGGGCAGTTATTTTGTCAGCGCTATTGACGGGGAAGGCATTGCAGATTTTCACTGCGTTACCAGCAGAACAACAGTCTGATTTTGGTGCTGTGAAGGAGTCTTTAATGAAGGGATTTGACCTCACAGAGGAAGGATTCAGAAAGAAATTTCGTTCAGCTAGATTGCAAGCAGGGGAAACGTACACTCAGTTTGGTGCACGTTTAGATCACTATTTTGAGAAATGGTTAGAGTTGAGTGGTACGAAGAAGGAGTTCGCTGAATTGAAAGAGCTAGTTATGAAAGAACAGATTTTGTCAGGTTGCGGCCCTGAGTTAACCATACATTTGAAAGAGAGACAGCCAGAGACAGCAGGGAGTTGTTGAAGTTCGCAGAGGTGTATAGAGAGGCACGTTTGGGCACTAAGGTGCAGGAGAAACAGTGCTAGCACAGGTGAGAAGAGTGCAAGGAGACTAGGAGAGTTTTCTGCAAAGTCTGCAAACCCAGTGGTGGGCAGAAGGAGGGCAAAGGGACAATTAGGTGTTTCATTTGTCACAAGAAGGGACATGTGGCGAGGGATTGTCGCATGAGGTTCCAGAAGGCAAAACC
>CM031611.1:23034627-23038867 GCA_018398815.1 Conus ventricosus | reverse complement strand
TCAGACACAGTCAGCGGGAAACAGAAAACAATCTGACCAGATCAGTACTGCCCAGTCTGAACAGGATGTGGGTGGAGAAGGTGCTGAAAGAGTTCTTGTCAGCTCCAGCACTGTTGGTTGTGGAGAGGTCAGAACGGCACCAAAGGCTAAAGGACTTGTGACAGGAGATCCCCAGGATAATCCAGACATACACACAGTGATTGCGGGTACAGCGCCAGGTGAGGAAAGACAAGCATCAGGAAGCTCGTATAACGATACGGATGACGAGGCAAATGAATCTTTAAGAAGCCGCTGCTCGTTTTGCTCGGATGCTGATAGCTCATCATCCTCATCTTCCCTTACCGATGTGGACCAGCCTGGAGACTCTGATGAGAACAGTGACGGAATCGGCACAGGCAGGACACGCCATGCCGAGGACAAGCATGGCTCCGAAAAGGATGCCATTCCTCCCCCTGTTTCCGTGGGACAGTGGCAAGGGTCTTGTGTCTTCAGCAGGGAAGGTGGATGTCTACAGCAGAACAACTCCGACGTGGCTCTTCACGTTCCCAGTAATGCTGTTGAAGATCCTGTCAAGGTCTATTCTGCAGTGTGTGCTGATGTGGGTCAAATTCGGCATGTGCTGAAGCTGTCAGAGGAGGAAGAAGTGGTGTCCCCTCTTGCTGAGTATTGGACAGGTGCAGACTTCCACTTCCTGCGTCCTGTAACTGTAAAACTGCCCCACTGCTTGCCTTCAGACTATGACCCAGAGCTTGTCTTCGTTTACCACGTCTCCCGAAACCCGCAAGGCCAAGTCATTGTGAGCAGGCTGAAAGGAGAAACACAGCATGATTGTAAGGATATAGAGAACATAACCTCTTTAGCCTCGAAGGAAGAAAATGTGGTCGGCGTTGAGTCTCAGACTGTGACAAGTGTTGAACAACAGGAGTCACCACAGGATGAGGCCGATCCGTTGGGAACATTCACAGTGTCACCTGAAGGTGTAGTCACTATTTTAACTCAGACTTTCTGTGGTTATGTTTGTGTTCGGTGCAGTTCCAAAGAGAAGAAAAGAAAGCCCCGGCTGTACGTCATGGGATGTGCTGCCAGCAAACCCGGCGGACGGGTCCAGATCTTTGCTCATGTATGGGACGACAGACTGAAAATCGAAGATTTCAGAAAGGTCGGTGATAATGACTAAATGAATAAGAAGGTTGCATGGTTGTGAAAGTGTGAAGTACGTTGTTACGGTGAACTTTTAACGAATAGTTTTAGGCTGCACACAATAGGCAGGCCTATTGTAGGGGCTTTTTTGTTCGTATATTGAGTCGTTGGCTGATTACAAAAAGTCAGTATCTGTTTCCAAAGGGTTTCTGCATAATTCTGATAGACGTTTACCATATCCGTACTCTGACACTGTTTAACATTTTTTTAGCTGGTATAGTTCAACACCGGATCAGCCGATCATTTTTAGAGTACGAGAATCGCTGTTCAAAAGTTGACCTCTTACACATCTTAATTTCCTATCTGTATACGCATCTTTTTGCACGGTTATATATTCAGGCGATGTGGCTTTTCAAAAAGATCACTGGAGCCATTTGACTATGTTTCTTATGTTGGCATTCATAGACAAGCCAGTCGGTGATTTTTGTTTATTTCGAGGAAAATCTACTCACACACATGGCAGCCACATGCATTTACTGAAATTTCTGTCCACGGCTAACATCAGTAGCAAAATATTGCTGTGCACCAGCTACTGTAGCAAACTGGTTAGTGTCACTGACTCCTGGCTGGAAGGCCGTGGGTAGATTCTCATCGAAGGCATTCATTGTGGGCTTTTACTGCCCTCACAGGCTTCTGCCTTGTCTTGACTTTGCTATGGGTTCAACTGGAAGGCTGAGATCACACACTCGAGTTTTGTCCACGTAATGGGCGAGTCTCTGAGAGTGTTGCTCAAGTTTTTTCTTTTGTTTGTTTTGTTTTTGTTGTTGTTGTTGTTTTTTTGCTGTCCCAACCTCTGCGCCACCACCAGAGGCAGTGCACCCACGCCGCTCATTCCGACACCCCGTCCACGTCCACAGTCCGGTCGGTCCCGCTGCAGCCCCGGCACCGGCAATCCACAGGGAGCAGTCAATGTCAAGCCGTCAAAAGGCAACCCACCGGAGGAAACACTGCACTGCTGCCGAGTCACTTCGGTGATGTTCAGTGGCGCCTGTTCTGATCTAACATACGCAGGACACCACCTACTAAGCCCCCTACTGACGACAATAATTGCCTAGTCGCGGAGCCGGCGTGAGCGAGCTTTCCCTCCGGAGGGTGCCACCACGTCCGTCCAACGACAGCTCCCATGGACTCGCCGATACCGGTGACCCCGACGGAACCCAACCAAGGCCACAGACGTGGAGAGGACATCGAAATTGGGGTCACCATGGGAACAGGGCATGAAGAGCCACAGAACTTGAGACATTTTTTGATGCTGATCGATGAGAATGAGGATGATTAAGATGATGCTACGGATTTCCATTTCGGTCTGAGACTACATGACAGGGCTGTACTCTATGCTTCCTTTCATAATATATCCCGGCGTCAACCAAGCCCGAGAGATACAGACACCTGCAGTTTTGGTCAGGAAATTTGAGCAACACTCTCAGAAACGCATCCATTAAGTGAATGAAACTTGACTGTGTGGTCCCAGTCTTCCCAACTGAGCCCGCAGCAAACTCAACTCTGGGCCGGAGCCGTTCGGGGCAGAAAAACCCACATGACTCTGATGGGATTCAAACCCACGACCTCCCAGCCGGGAGTCCGCGACGCTAACCCTTCGCGACGGCGGCTGGTGAGTGTTGCTCAAGTTTCCTGAGCAACACAGCAGGTGTCCGTATCTCTTGGGCTTGGCTGACGTCGGGGTATATGGAGAAAGTAAACATAGAGTACAGCCCCGTCTTGACGTCCCAGATCTGCATGCGAGTTTGTAGCATTATCTTTATAATCCTCATCCTTATCGATCAGCATAAAATAGAATGTCTCCAATTCTGTGGCCCTTCACGCCCTGTTCTCGTAATGACTTCAGATTTGATTACCTCTCCATGGTAATGCCCTTGGTTCTGTTCTGTTGGGGTTACGATATTGGCAAATTCATGGACGGACATTGTGGTGCCCTCTGGAAGGAGAGTTCATTTACTCTGGCTCTGTGTCTAAGCAATTATTGTCGTCCGTGGAGGCTTAGTAGGTGGCGTCCTCCGCGTGTTGCATCAAAACAGACGTTACTAATCACCTCTGACGTGACTCGGCAGCAGTGATGGGTTGACTCGTGTCGACATTGATTGATGCCTGTGGATTGTCGGTGCTGCGGCCGTGGCAGGACGGACCAGGCTGTTGCTGTGGGCAGGGGGCCAGAATGAGCGGTGTGGTTGCTATGCCACTGAAGTAGCACGGAATATGAACAGAAAAGAAGGTTTCTGTGCCGTGTGTAAACACTGTTCAAATTAATCAGATTCCATCTGTTCTTATACACGGTGTTTTGCACGTGGGTCCAAATCATTTTTTCTTGTCCATGCTCATACCATTGCAAGTAGGGAACACTACCTTCAACCAAATAATTTCTCTAGGATAGTTCAACTGTTAGATACCAAGAATATAGACTGTTACTCGTAATATGCAATTTTCTAAAATCTGATTTGAGCAAAGCTCGTCTGTGTAAAAAAGAAAAGAAAAGAAAACGTCTGCAACTGATCAGGAACAATATTTCCTTGAGGAGGCACAAATGTTAATTCACCATTTGAATCGTCAGTACATCAACATTGCTCGAATCAGATAAGATGCAAAAAAAAAAAAAAAAAGAAAAAAAGAAAAGAAAAGTGATTTGCCAAAAGTATTTAAAATATGATCCACCATTCTACTTTTCCATCACCATTAAGCAAAAAATAAATCATGTTCTCCACTTGAGGTGTTTCTGATCCTGTTCTCGCGTTAATATTACCGCACACCTTAATACACACTTCATCCTTATTCATATCCTTATTCATACGCTGTGACAGTTTTTTACCCAGTATATCTGTGCCATGTTTTAACGCTAAACTGTCGTAAGCTGTTCCCTGCGCGTGCATCACGTGTACGAGAGAGAGAGGAGAGAGAGAGAGAGAGAGAGAGAGAGAGAGAGAGAGAGAGAGAGAGAGAGAGAGAGAGAGAGAGAGAGAGAGAGAGAGAGAGAGAGAGAGAGAGAGAGAGAGAGAGCAGTTACATTCTAGAATGATCTACAAAAATA
>CM031611.1:23014627-23029627 GCA_018398815.1 Conus ventricosus | reverse complement strand
GGTAGAAGCAATCAAGCCCCAGCTGAAGACAGGCAGAAAATGGAAAGTTCAAGAGGCGATGGATTCTGCAAAGAAAGTCTCAAGATCAGAGAAATAACAGGACACACACAGACCAGCAGACAAGGATTGGGGTGACCATACTGAATGGTGGTCAAAGGCCAAAGGAGAAGCCAAAAGAGACATGGTGATTCAGGAGATGAGAAAAGAAGAAGACCAAAAAAGACTCCAAAAGCAGTCCAGCAGAGCCAGCAAGGGCAATGAACAACGTGGGAGAATGCACTCCAAAGAAGTCTCACTTGGAATGACATTTGGCACATGGCCCCTCTCAGGATCAGCTTCATTGTCAGATCTGCATATGACCTTCTGCTATCAAATGCAAACCTGGTGAAGTGGGGGAAAACAGACGATCCTGCATGCCCCCTCTGCCATGACAAACAAACAGTGGAGCATGTCCTAAGCTCATGTAAAGTAGCCCTGGCTCAAGGAAGGTACACATGGAGGCACAACCAAGTGCTCAAAGAGATTGTACAAGTAGTCTGGGCTAGTACCAACACCACAAAAGGGAAGATCAGGACTCCAAAAGCACCCGCAACATTCTTCACGGCAGGAGGCAGCAAATCATGGCCAAGAACAACAGTACCACTCGGAACATGTAGGCAGAGTCTGCTGGACGGGGCCGATGACTGGGAGTGCACTGCAGACCTCCCAGAATGGAAGAGTCACCCAGATATCATCAGCAAGAGTGGCATGAGACCAGACATAGTAGTCCATTCTCAGTCAACCAAGCAGCTGATCATGATCGAGCTCACGGTGCCATATGAGAACAGAATGGAGGCAGCTCAAATCTACAAGACTGAAAAGTATGCTGATCTGGCAAACAGCCTGAGGAGAGAAGGCTATCAGGTCGAAGTCCTCACTGCAGAAATTGGAGCTAGGGGTTTGTATGAACGTCTGCATACAGCCTCATGAAACAGCTCTCAGTTGGAGGGAGGGAAAAAAACAGAGCCCTGAAAGCAATGGCAGAAGCGGCAGAGAGGTGTTCAAGCTGGATCTGGTAAAGGAGGAACAAAAGTGAACTTCACAAGGCTTAACTTTCCTACAAATATCAGGTGGCCCAGTGGCTCAGTGGTTAGAGTGCGAGTCATTAAGTGGAAAATGAGCATGTCCAGAGGGTCATGGGTTCGAATCCCAGCCATGGCTCGTCCCAAGATGGGAAAAAAAGAGGCAGCAGAGGGACATCCGGAGTCATGAACCGGTGTGGCCCAACCCCCCAAGAGTGTCAGGAGATAAGGGCCGAAACACTTGCTTGAAGGGGGCTTCTCTTCTGAGGACTCTCTGCTGCCACGCTCTCCACGAGTTTCTTTCTACTGGGGACAGCAAGCTAGAAGAGGATTACAGTAATCAAGTCTAGACAGAATGAAGGCAGAAAAATAAGGGTTTTGTGGCATCAACAGAGAGAAGATGTCGCACAGAACTAATGCGGCGAAGCTCAAAGTGATAGACATGGCAGACTGTAGAAACATGTTGCTGGAAAGAAAGTGCTGAGTCAAGGGTAACGCCTAGATTCCATGCAGACGAAGATGTCTGAGTAAGGCAATTTTCCAATTTGAGAGAGTTTGGGATACAGTCAGATGAAAGAAGTCTTTTGGGTGCAAAGAAGATCATCTTAGTTTTTCATTGTTGAGCTGAAGTTTTGTTAACTGTCATCCAAGATTTTATGTCCACGATATACGACTGTGAGCGTTGGATTGCAGAAGACAGCTGAGAGATGTCGCTGGATATGTAAATTTGATTGTCATATGAAAAGCAGTGGTGAATCTGGCTGTGATGGGAAACAATGTCGGAGATAGGATGGGTATAGCGTACGAAAAGGAGGGGGCCCAAAACAGATCCCTGGGGAACTCCGTACTGGAGAATAGCTGGTTGAGAGAGAAACCATTTACAGGGACAAACTGAGTTTGATCAGATAGATAAGACTGACACCATGACAGTGCTTTATCAGAAATACCGAAAGTTTCGTGCAGACAAGACAAAAGAATTGAGTGATCAATAGTGTCAAAAGCAGCAGATTAGTCGAGAAGAGAGAGCAGAGATACTTTATCATCAAGGGCCAATAGGAGATCGTTCATAATTTTCAGGAGAGCCGTTTCTGTACTGTGGCCAGAGCGGTAAGCAGCCTGTAAAGGGTAGAGGAGTTTGTTGCAGTGGAGGTGATTGTGAAGTTGAAGAAGGACACTCTTTTCAATGAATTTAGAAAGACGGGGTAAACCTAGAAACAGGCCTGTAGTTTTTAAGATTATCAGCATCAAGGGAGTGTTTCTTAAGTAAGGGTCTAACAACTGCAGTTTTGAATACAGAAGGAAAACAGGCTGAGCTTAGGGATTCATTCACAATTGCGGTATTATCTTTCTACTGATACATGGGTAAACTATTGACTTCCGGGAATAGGCTGGAGGACATCCGAGAAAGACCGGAGGACACTGGGAAAGACCAGAACCAAGGGCTCTGTGGGCTGGCTCCCCACTTCGTCTTCAACACGTGGCTACTAAGAACAAAAGGAAAAGATGCTCCCAGGATTCACCGACAGGGGGAGAGAATGATGAATCCATCGGTGCTCAACCAATCACGACTGCAAATCCCAAACGGACTATGAACATGGACCAAATGGAATACCCATGTGTCTGTGGAAAGCGTTTCACAGAACAAAGATGGGATGTGTGAAGACTCATCTGAATGAGCAGCTGCGCACTGCATCAGCAGATAAAATGTCGGAAGACCAAGGCCAGGATTTAAACCACAGTGCCAAGGACATCCACGCTGTTGGTTCGGATGAGGAATTTGCACATGCCCTCGATGCCAGGCGCCTGAAACTCAACCTGCCACGAGCGAACGAAACTGAAGATTGTGAGAAACTGGATGCAAAAATCGTCCAAAGACCTCGATGCGCTGATAGGGAAAAGCAACCCTGGAACTACAAAAACTGGCCACGTTTGGGAACATTGTGTATGCCAGCTGTAGAGGAGGACGTTCCTCTGGATCAAAACTACTCAAGAGAAAACACCTCCAAAGAAAGCCAGACGCCGAAAGAGAAGACAAGATCAAGTCAAAAGAAAAACTCAAGAACAAATGAATAGCCCACACTGCCACTGAAAAACAATGCATAAAAACTCTGGAAAGACCTGAAAGCAAAAACACAGCGCCCTCAATCAAAATGAATCTTCGAGGAAGAGGAAGAGCGAAAAGAAGACACCAAGGAGCGCTTTTTTCAGAGACCCATCCAATTGCCAGAACACTTTTGAGCACCGAAATCTGGACCCTAAGTGTGGACAAAGAGTTCTTGATCACACTGAGTAAAACATAACTGTGACTCACAAGCATCTCACAACCACTACTCGACATTCAAGTCTTGAACAAGTTCATGACAACCACCAACTTAGCGGAAATCCAGAAGGTGTTAGAGAACAGAAAAATGTCTGTTCTACCCACTTGCTCCCCCACCAAGTTTTTCGGCGAAAGTGACCTAGAACGCGGCATATTCACAGTTCCTGACCAAGTAAGACTTCATAACCAAAAAATAAACGATTATCAACAAACAACCAACTGTGGGCAGGTTATTTTATATCCGCTTTCACAATATCAAATTTAACTAAACTTTCAATTTTTAGTTTTTGTTTAATCCTTTGTTTTTTCTGACATTTTTCAATAAACATCATTTCACTTCGCGCAAACATTCTACCATACTTTCAAATGAGTGCTCTGTCTTTCTGTGAAATAACACTACAGTCATTACCTGTTCTCTATAAAAATCATTTAAAAAAATAAAAAACCGAGTTATAATTTTGGCATAAAATCCACACCCACACTTACCCAGGCATGTCTTCCGCTGAAAGTCTAGTTTCGACAAAGTGTTTCTCATTTTAAACTATGTCATTTTCTTTTTGCCGAACAGTCCTCTATAATAAATAGTGTCTGCGTTCCTTCAAAACAGTCTAAAAACTGTTTCTAAACCACTCACTCAGTTTAATTGGCTAGGAATTAACTAAATATATGTCCTCATCTTCCTAATAAACCTTCTATCATGATATGCATTGTTCCATTTAAGTGTTGGACAGCAACCCACAATACAGATTAAAAATTATAACGGATAAAAACTGTTTGTAACAGGTCCGAGATAAAATTGTTTATTTTTCCACAACCAATCCTGGCCCACAAATCAATGAGCAATGAGGAGTTTGTCATAATAAATTTGTAACCTGCTCCATAGTTTTAATAAGCAGAAATTTGAAATCTAAACCATTATTATTTTTATCATACTCTCTGGTCAAAACTTGTTCAGTAATAATAAAACCCTACGAGGCCTAAATGTTTAAGAGATTAAATCCTATTTAGTTTCTGTAGAATGATTCTATTTAAGTTCAACCATTGAATTTGGTTGCTTGTGTTATGAGTCTTAATATCCTCACCATAGTGAAGAATACCCAGATGGTAACGTATAAGGCGTTTAACGTCCTAAGTTATTGGCCAGCTAATAATAATCCTTTTTATAAGACGGGTCACAAACGCCCACAAACACCGCATCCATCTCTCCACATCTTTAAAAGACAGAAATTTCAAATAATATTGTTAACGGTCTCCTAATTTTCTGCATGGAAAGAAGAAACTGTAATTTTTTAGACGCTTTATTTACAACAGTATCTTTTCTGTGGAGGATGTACTGTTTTTCGTTTTTTTTTTTTCCCATACGAGCGTTATTTCCATTTCTTTCCGACATTGTCGTCCGTCAAAAGAACTTACATGTAAAGGGCCAGAGTTTGAATGCATTTCGAAAACTTTATTTTTTTTTTTTTTTTGAGGAACGCTAAAATATGTAAATGGCTTATTAATCCAAATTTACTGTCCCATTCTAAAAATATGGTTCTAAGTCCATTTGCTGTCAGTTTTCGAATCTATTTAATAATTCATACTGGCCAGCATTGATTGCTTCTACATAGCGTAGTGTATTAATTTAGGTAGGAAGAAAAACTTTTGTTGACGTCTAACCCTTTGCGTTTGATATCACAATCTTTAGTGTACTCCTAACACCATACAAGCGCCTATTTCCCGTTCTGTTCAAAGTCCAGTCCGCAACGTCTCAAGGTCTTTTAATTCTAAGGTTATACAGTACCACCGTAACAGGCGCAATGATAACTCACTGATCTTGCGTTCTGGCCCCCCCCCCCCCCCCCACATTTTATTAGTACGAACTAATTATTTTATTTCCCAAAACAAAACAATGTGCAGTTATATCACATTTTAACGACTTTTCCCGTTTTGTCTGCCGATTTTAATTAAAGATCCGACATCCGTCCCTTATACACCAAACTAATCCTTTTAAACGTAAATTTAGGGAATTGTATAATTTCATAATCGCAATATGCAGCTTCCCTGGATGGAAGAGGCCTCTTAAAACAGTTTTTATTTTATTTGAGGGCCTCCATCATATAATTTTTCCATCATTCTCAAGCTCATCCAAATGAACATAAGAGTAAAGAATGTAAAGCAAGATCGAGCGGATTTATTCCCTCCCTCATAAAGTATTTTATGGCTGGCGTAACCCTAAAACTATGGAAAGTCCAGACTGTCTTGCAAAGCCTCAACTTTTAGCTAGCACTTTATCAAAAATATACCCTACTTTCTTCTTTCTCAGGATTGAAGGTCAACATTTTTTCAATTCGCATTGGGTTTATAAGTTTGAAGCAATGTCCGAAGTTACTCCAATGCTTCTTTTAGCGAGCAAAACCCGTAATAAATAAACCATCAGTTATTGTTAACTGGCTAACTAAAGTTCCTTCATTATTAAATTTTTTAATCCTTATTATTTTCCTTGGAACAGTTATATTAAACCATATACGACTTTGTAGAATATTTCATGGGCGCGAACGACCGGGGGGGGTCCTGGTCCGTACATTCCGTTATTAGAATAGCATGTTCTAAAAAACGAAGGCGGTCTTGTGTTGTTATTGTTACAAACCATTTTTAAAAAAACAAATTAAAAGATGCATTCTAATATACTGATGCAAAAGATTCTGTTGGGTTGGCCGCACTACCATCTTAAAAAAATAACAACCTGACAAATCAACCTCGACATTTCTGTGACCCCACTGTGTGCCACCTTCCTAAAAAGTAGGTAAGTACTCCAATAAGCAGATATCTTAACCCTCCTATTAAAAAAAACGCCCGCATCCCAAAAGTGTGGTTTAGGTTCAATCCGATGCAGTTTTACGGAAACATTAAACTTTGCTGTGTTTTGTGCATCAACTGGGTGTGGAGTGTCGTATCGATCACTACTTAAATCAACCAATCCTTTGATATCAGTGTACAGATATCATATCTATTAGACCTTCAGCGTATTTTGTTTTGACTGAACTGCAAGCACCAGTCATTTACCACATGACAAACCGTTAATCCATTTAGCACCGAATAGACATGAAGGCTTTTGAAAGAATCTGTAACTAATTCAAATTAACATCAAGACAGATCTATAGACATAAAGTCGGATCTAATCTGGTTAGCACCCATTAATTTTTGGGGCGTGCACAGAAAAGTAAAACTAAAGACTGGAATCTCCTTACACAGCTTTCTCTCAGGAGGCTACAACCTGTATCACTCTAGGGTCCATAGAGCCAAAGCAAAAAAATCAGGACAACATTTATCTTAAACACTTCTAAAGGCCTAACTAAAGCAGGAATAGAACGAATAAACGACTCTGTTCCGCACATACGTTTGTGTATTGCTAGGTTCACAAGCACAGACAAGATCGAAAACATAACAGATCCTTCTACTGGCTTGACGCACAAAAACAAACAATACTAGCAATATATAGATGAGAAACCCCCCCGGCCATTAATTTCTACCTGTTTTGATTTTGCCTTCCCTTAATTAAAAGGTAGTTACCAAAATGTTTATTAACCATAAACGCAAGATCATAATAGACTTTTGCTTTGGCACTGGTTTATACATGCTACCTTCTGACCTAAGACCCAGGTAGGAACAATAAAAAACTACAACAATGAAATTCCTTGTTGCAGGGAAATTAACAAAATGTGGCAAAACGACATAAATTCTTACCCAGAAATATATAGCAATCAGTAAAAAAAACAAGTTGACCCCCCCAAGAATAAGTTCATACCATCCCCCCCCGCGGCGGGACCAAAGCCCAAACCATTGAAGACTCAGCATTAAGCCTCGCGGACTCTTATCGGCGATGACCAATGAATATGAAAAGACTGCTCTTGTTCTTGGATTAACTGCCTAGATAACTTGGTCTTATCTTTATCAAAATAGTAACCCAACTATTAAGAGAACAAATGCCCATAAGTGCTGCTCGGCCATAAAGCCAACTACTTGCTTGCAGTATAACAAAAGCCAGCATTGACAATACCACCCCTAAATATATACCCCCGGTAAAGAGTCGATAGCTTTACCGGCAAATTTTTTTTAAATAAACCTCGCAAGATGATCAAGCTGTTTTTTTTTTAAAAAGAAACCATGAATAATCATGGTGTAGGCGATGGCGGCGGAGTAATGAACTTTGACCACCCGCCGCCAGTAAATAGCCAACACCGATGTACTTATTTCAAATTCCTAAGGGTCCGTTATAAACGCATTGCTAATGTGACTCCTTTGCTCGCTAAACACGTTCGGTATTCCGTTCTGCCTACGTTTGTGTCTTCATAAATAAAAATTTTTCGGATAGTTTCAACTTATCTATACCCTTGATTTCGTACTAGTCTCGGCTAGTAGATCGTCACTCTAGTTCTTGCTGAACTCTCTTGTTCAAGATCTTTTAGGTCTTTGGTATTCTTTCTTTAAAATCATGCCTAAGTTGGGCTCATCAGTCCTCAACGAGTATTTCTTTTCTCTTTTTTTATATGCCCATCTCTTCACCTAGTTTTTGTAAATTGTTTGTATCATTTCGCCTTTGATGGTTTCTTAAAGCATGATCAAGGCCGTTTTTAGTTTCCTCGCAAGGGAAGCCGGCTGAGTCCGTGTAAAGTCTTAATTTAAACGCTGTTTTCATCTGAAAAACTGGATTCCGCTTTATTACCGATTTATTAATTCACCTGCTGAATTGATTTAAAATTCTTTAAGTTCCATTTTTGCATTTGTTTACTTTGGGAGTTTCTTGCAGTGGTTTTGAATTTAGAAAACTGCCCTCTGCCCTAATTTTGGCCTAACAAGGCCAGTGCGATTTTGTACGCTCCGCAGGGAGTCCAAGTCTAATTGAACCCACTCTAACAACTTGATGGGTCTTTTTGTAGTTTAAGCTGAACAAGTTGCCTTGGTCGCTCCTCACAAACAAATGGTCATCTTTTACTTCAAAATCAATTATGGTGCTATAAATTATTCGGGAGGTTCTTGCTAAACTTTGTAAAAGACTGACCTTAACTTCTGTTCATTCAAGCCGCAATAAGGGCCGCTGAGGAGTATGGCTGTATTAAAGGAGATTCATGTTTCACTCATTCGTCTCCAGGACCAGATCAAAAACATTATAAATCTTCATCTTCAATGCCTGCCATGGTTTTTTCCTTTAATAATTAATTTTTTTTATTTGTTTTAATCAAAAAAATGTTCATGCATATGGCTCGCTTGTTTCTTGCCAAGCCGCATAGAAAGCTGAAAAGAAACCCTTTGGCGTGAAGGAAATAAACGGAATATTACTGTTTCCAAATAATCCATCTACTATTGATGCAGATCAAATTCTTACTGTTCAAATTCCGGACCTATAGCAGATGAAGTGATTGTGCCAGCTCTGCGCGTCTTTAACTTTTCAAAAAAATAGTACGTCGATTCAACAACAACACAAAAAAAAAAATAACCAAAAAAAAAAAAAAAAAAAACAGAAAAAACAACAACAAAAAAAAAAAAATTACAAAAAAGAAAACTAGGCAGCAACACAAAAAACAAACAAAAAAAAAAAAAACAAAAAAAAAAAAAAAAAAAAAAAAAAAAATCAAAAAAAATAAAAAACAAAAAAACACCAAAAAAAAAAAAAAAAAAAAAACAAAAAAAAAAAAAAAAAAAAACCAGGAGCAAGGGGGGGGGGAAAACCAAAAAAAAAAAAAAAAAAAAAAACCACGCAGAGGGGACACCAGACCCAAACAAAAAAACAAACAGGGAGGAAAAAAGAAATAAAAAAAAAAAAAAAAAAGACCAAAAAAAAAAAACAAAAAAAAAACAGTGGGGGGACCCCCACCCCCGGAGACCCCCACCCCACATCCTCCCCCAAGTTTGTCCAAATTTGGGGCGGCAAATGTATAAGAAAATTACTAATAAAACTTGAGGGCAAGAAATATTTCTTTCCACAATGCCGACATATTTTTAACGCTATTCTGATTCTAATGGCTAACCGGGAATGAAAGGCGATTCTTTGCGTTTCAAGGAATCGAAAAATGTAGAAGCACTAAAACATAGAATAGCGCTGAAGATACTACAGACGGCAAAAAGTATGTAGCCGGTAAAGTTTGCGTATGGAAATCGCTTTTTCCATTCCCTTAATATTGAGTTGTTTAAACGCGCTTGCGCCAACTTTCAAGGAGCATAAAATACAGACTGTCAATGAACAACTTTTACGAAAAACGAATACAAACGTTTCTCAATCACAGACACCGAAGTCAATGTACAGCATTTTCTGACATCTCGTTAGAGTTTGACGTTTTAGCAACCCTAAATTTAGCATACAAGGCTGATTGAGCAACAATATCAGCAGTCAAAATTCTCAATATAATTACGAAAGATGATTCAACATACAACATATCCCAAACAGGCAGACACTCTTATTGAATTTATAGGTTTTAGTGTCGCAGAAAGATCGCTTAAAGGTCAATTTATTGCTGTGTGAAGATGAAGAACCGTTCAAAAGAGCAGTGAAAAGGTTTTTTAATCCTAAAAAACGAAATGCAATGTACAATTGATGGTAGTACCTAACCAAATCACTCTAGCGGGGCGGCTAGACCTTATCATCAATTTTGACGAAATACGAAAAATAAAATGTTGGGGGTGGAGGGTAGAAGTCTAACAGCGAGAACCTTGTGTCTATAGATTTACATATCTCCCAATGGTAAGGCTTGATGATTATATAACAACAAAAAACTGTTAATGGATTGACCTAAGGTCAACAGAGATAATCATTTGCATGGAAGCGTAGGAACTTGTGAGACTAATAACAATCAAACTGATAAAGAAGAAAGAAGCCGATCAAAAACCTACCGCCTTAATTACATTAGTTTTTAAAATAGATGCCATCTGAATATTGAAAATAACAGATTTAAAAAGATAAACAAAAAATACGAAATTATTTTTTATTTTATAAAAAGCAAGTCTGTTCAAGTTTATCCAAATGTTGCCATACAGCAGCCGCCAAAAGAAGAGATAGTAGAAACCCCTAACATAAAAACCTTTAGATTAACAAACATTACCAAATGCCGCAAGTACTAGACAAGACCTTGTCAAAATACAGCAAAACCAAACGAAGGTATTCTGCTGCCTATAAAGCAGTTACCATATTTTAGATATACTGGGGCAAATCGACTATAATTGCTCTATCAGCATTGAACGTAGTTGGTCCCCTCTAAGCAGACGGGCAAAGGCGCAGCATCACACCGCAGCATTTACGACACCTCTAGGATTTTGTCTTTAGCCTCTCTCCTTTGTTCATTAGCTGTAAGTTCGGGCCGTCAAAAAAAAAATTAAAAACTAAAACACCAAAAGCACCATGCTATGAGCTTCAACCTAATAAACACTAAACTTATTCCATCAAGCTTGATAATAAATAAAGCGCTACTGACGAAACTCAAACATCACGGATGAATAATTTAATCGTTTACCAGCCGATGTTGATACAACAAAAGACAAAGTTTGATCTACAAAAAAGGGACGAGGGCAATTTTTCCAACACCAGACCCCGAAGCAATAAAAAAGAATCTTAATAAAAGTAAACGATACATTAAACTCTGTTCTAAAACACTCACATTAACATCACCAAAAGGTGTTTATATACTTTAGTTATGAGTACCAAGCGCAAAAAGACCGTGATATTGAATCTGACTAAGCCGTTGTATTCGTGTGTTAATTTAAATTAAATATGTTGCTTAGAAAAAGAAAGACAGCATGGCGAAGAAAAATGAAAGACAAGACAATTGTTTAAGGAATCTCGAGAAGAGCGTTTATCAAGAGCACTGAATGATGATGATTTAGAAGTCAGTGACCCAACAAACTAACAGCAAGTGATGTTCATGAAAGCAATTTCTCAAGTTCCAAAGGGGCCCAAACTAACAATAGACCCGCCAGTTTAAGTAATGTTAGCAGTTTTAATCGACTAGTAACATAAATGAAGAAAATCAAGAAGATCTGGGTCTCAACTAAACAGCAGACTATTCTTTCTCATATACTAACACACCCGGATTGGGGCAGACTAACTGCTTACACAGTTTGACGCTGCCGCTGAAGAAGCTAAAAGAGAGCATCTGGTGTCAAGGCTAATTCTAAGAGATTATTATAAACAAGGCTAAGTATGCGCCGATTGTAGCAAGGCTTACATTCCGCTACCTCGAGTTGGTTTTTAAAGAGAGCAGTTTTAAACCATAAAAAATTCAGACAACAAATGTTTTCATGTGTGTGTTTCTTGCAAGTCAGCATCATTCCGCGGAACACGCAGAGAGAGTGCTACTATCGGCAATACGTCCAAAGATCTGACTTCAATGGAATATCCTTTCCTGTTAGTGTAGACTCAAATGATCAGTTTTGAAGACAAAAACAACCCAAAACTGTTAATGTAATACACATGATGAAGGAAACAAATTTGGCGCCAATTAACGTGTCCAAGAACAGTCCAACAATAGCTAACTCCAACCAAAAAGTCATGTGACTATAGCTCCTAATGTTTTCGCACACCCCCATTACAAATTGATACCACAATGAGCAATTATGGCGCATACTCAAAACACACTAACATACAAAATGCTGCAGAAACATGTTTAACAAGAATTCCCATCTGTGCAAGCCGAGAGTGAACAATATAAAACCTTGTAAAAGTTCTGTAACTGTAAGACAGAACAACGACCCCCCGCCAGGATCTAAAGTTATTTAAGAACTGAAACGGGCTGCAAACAGTCCATACTAGTTTACTCAGACTTCGATCGCTTATTGTTCATATGAAGGGCCAGCACCACAAAAACTCGGAAAAACAGTCTAAATGAGGTAATCATCAGATTTTGTTCTTTGCCATCATTATGTTAGGTCGATGGCGTTTATTCAGAACCAGAATCATATAGAAGACCGATGCTGGCAGAAACATTCTTAAAACGCATGCAGCAAGTGCGTAACGCTGTATCTAATAATCTAACTTATCTGAATCATAATGGCTCATGAAGACAAACAACATATGACACAGCCACCATTGTAGGATTTGCGTTTAGGGCTAACGCCCAAGAGTGTAAACCCCACAGTAAGATACCAAGATCAACATTGGTGAAGTTTTAGAGGTGCAGCGCACATAAATTCAAATCTTCACTAACAGTTTGATCCTAAGACCAGGAAGCCGCCGTATTCGTTCATAACTTGCGAGTACGACTCTCACCTTATAATGCATGCAGAAACAGCGCCTTCAGGTAGCATCATTGCACAGTCATCAGAAAAGTACATGTGTTTCACGTTAAATAACATGTCTTCCTATTTTCTACACTCTATGCAACACATGATAGGCCTCATTAGAGCACTGGCATGTCCTTAAATTCCTGCCCATAACGAAAATATTTTGACTCAACTCTTGTTAGAAAGTGTTACCCTTAGGAATACATAACAGTTGGGAAAGGTTTGCCGAAGATACACTTCCCGCCTAAAGGCCCGCGATCTTTTCTATCTTAGAGAAAGGACAACAGCGACACCGATTACCAGCATGCTCAAGATGCTTGGCAAAAGTTAGATTGGTAAAACGATGGCGACTATCATACTCCAATTTAATGCAATTTATGTTTTGTTGGCGACTCTTTGAAAATTACCAGAACGACCGGCAAATAATGAAACATTATAGCCTGGATCCCACTCATTACATATCTGCGCCCCACGGATGAGGCTGATGCTTTCTTAAGTTAACTGGAGTAACAGATTGGATTTATTGTCGATTTACCAATGGATTCAGAAATTGAAAACGGATTGCAGGAGAATTTAGTATGCGTTCCGCATCATTACTGTTAAAGCAAACAACAAATCTTGGACGACTAAGAACCCGAGTAAAAGGTCTAACTATCTCATTATTTAGACTGCCAAACAAATCTGTTACGGATGGGCATGCTCCAATCACTCCTTACGCACCTTAAAAATGTACAACAGCGGCGATCCGAATAATATTCAAAGAGCATTAAAGTGGGTTGCAGTTTAACCCTGATCAACACGTTTTCATGTCTAGAAGTTGACTTAGAAATTCTCATGAACTCCAGACCTGCATGAATGGACTATCCATTAGCAGCAGCAAGTCTAAAGAGATCCAAGAGACCACCTAAACATGTGCAAATCTTCGAGGCAAAAAAAATTTTCTGTCACTTACAACTCTACAATTTTTTTTAATACATGGTTTAAAATTAACACAGTCCACGTATAATTTCTTTCGATCAAGAACAGTTCATGAAACCATAACATCAGAAGAACACTGATCTCAGACAAATCCCCAGAAGCTTCAGAAAAGACTTTTCAAGCTGATGAACAACACTGTTACGGAAAGACTATGGAGAATCCTCACAACGTAAAAGTTGTCAATTGGTCACCAGAGAAATAAGCAATTAAGCTGACCTCAAAACCAAATTATCAGGACTTTAAAAGATTTCAAATCACTTTATGCATAATGATGAAGAAAAAGAAATCAAATTGAACAAACCTGTATTTAATGGTTTACTTTTTAGAGTATCAAAGCCTTTTGATGTTAAGTTTCTTTATGACTACTTTAAGCCTCGTACCCCGAGTCCAGAGTGCTTTACACAGATACAGATAGAGTTTGTTATAGATATCCCTACTGAAGACATCTATAAAGACTGGAAACCGAATGGCTAAAGGCATGCGGGATGTACGAACATCTATTACCCTAAAATTTCGCCTTTGCATTCCAATAACAAATAAAAGGTTTTAGTAAAAATGATAGGATGAATTAACAGAATGTGACAAGGAGTATGTGGGGTTAAAACGAAAATTACAGTATTTCGAGCCAGAGAGAAAATCATTAAGAAAGCAAAGGGAATATCCGCAGCGTTGGTGCATCAAACAAACACATGACAACTACAAGAAGCATTGATTGCAATAAGACTTTTCATCATGACAACGTAAAACACGATTCTAATCTACATGAGATCAACACAAACGGTTGTACCAACAAAGAATCATTAGATAGAACAAACACACAACGGTGTTTGTTAAACCAGAGTTTATCATATGAAATTGTCACTGAACCGTAAATTAATTAAAGCGGAACTGTTCCTGCGGAATTATCTGCAGTTCCTTCTTTCCAAAGATCTTTGAGGAGCTGGTTTTTTGTTGTGCCAGTTTCTCGTAAATAATACACGGGCGGATTCATTTTACAATTCTTTTTATTTTCACGGTCAACACTCCAAATTGGATCGGTTCCCTAGCGAGTGTCCCCTTCTGCTTCCCCGGTAAATAAAGGTACCTTACTTTCAATCCAAATGTTAATATTTCATGTTTGTACTGAGTCTCCTTTCAGCAACATTTATTGTTTTTTCTTTTGATTGCTTGTACTGTTTTAGCCCTTTAAATCTTCATTATTCATAGCGTGCGCAAAACTGAGGGCATCTTCTAACCCATTCTGTGTTGCGAGAATTGTCAATCAGCTCTCTTGATACTGTAGGAAAAAGTCTTTCAATAACTGTTTGTTTAAAGATTTCAACAAACTGTGATCGTGAACCCTGGAAATGCCTCTTTAATGGAAACTCTATGTTTTACAATAATTGATTCACT
>CM031611.1:22995279-23003852 GCA_018398815.1 Conus ventricosus | reverse complement strand
TTGCCACCAAAAACCCCCCCCTTATCTGGTAGAAACCGAAAGGCAGAGGATTCATTACACTTTCCACGGTCATGAGAGAAACAATCAGTTTCGAAATACCAGTATCTGACCAGGATTATATGTTAGTGAGTTTCCTCCCATTGGAGAGTGTCTCTTCCTTGGAGACTATAAGCTTGCAGAAGACTCATTTGAGAAACATTATTATTCCCCACTCGCCCTCTCAAGCACATACTGTTCGTTAGCAGAATTAACTGCCACTGCAGATGTGAATGCTTATTTCCCCCTATTTCTTCACTCTAAGACATAAGAACATATATATATATATATTATATATATATATATATATATATATATATAAAACAGAGTTTAAAAACCACAACAGACAAGATAAAAAGATTTCAAAATTTTCGGCTTTAATGCCTCTTCAATGGTGAGTTGACTGGCCGGGCGAGTCACACAACATTTGTACATGCATAAAAAGAACGTGAATAAAATTCACTGTTTTAAAACAAGAAGCTAAAAAGGAAAGGATTGCACGTACCAGGCATATCTTTCAAATGGAAGGGGAGCAAGGGGACGTTATATAGTAAGAGGAAGAGGGCTGAGTCAGTGTGTGTAAAAGCGTGCGTGCATCACGCACGTGTGGGAGTGTGTGCGTATATGAGTGAGTTGAGTTTGTGGGTGTATGTATGTGGTTTTGTGTGTGTGGTGTGTGTACCTATATATATATATCTAGTGAAGGGCTTCTCATATTTATAATATATTCTCCCCATTTTCTTCATCTTCAATTTTTTTTTCTTTTTTAAAGTTCAAATCTTTGCCAAGTCATTACTATAACGACTGAAGAATTGTTAACCTGCACTTGTTTTCACCCACTACTTAATTGTTCAGCATTCTATTGTTTGGTCAATCAGTGGGAGATTGCATCTCTTGGGAGATCCAAGTAAAGGTTGTTCTGTACAATTCTTAGCCACTCACAATGCTTGGGTTATTGACAGCAGAGCTGACCACTCACACTGTTCCATATCTTTTGATCTCCCTTGCATCCTTGAATGGATCCTCAAGCATAGGCTCAAAGATTGTCCCCTACATTTTATAACTGTTGAATAATGCTTTTAGTTTTTCAGCAACTTTTTGCTCTCCACACTTTTGTTTTGTTCCCTTTTACTACCCTTCGCTGGCTGCTTTGGGGGTGCGTTGGATTCTTTTTTGAACCCTTGGTGGTGTGAACACAGCAGAATTATGAACTGTGGTGTGTCTCTCTATTTGACACCAAGAGCACAGACACAGTCAGCCGTGTCTCCTGGGTGAGTCCGATCCAGCGGACGAAAGGCCTAGGAGCAGGCAATACAAATAAATGTGCCTTCGAGAGGGATTACAATGGTTCCCTCAGGCAGCTAGTGAAGGGCTTCTCATATTTATAATATATTCTCCCATGTTCTTCATCTTCAATTTTTTTTTTAAAGTTCAAATCTTTGCCAAGTCCTTACTATACGACTGAAGGAATTGTTAACCTGCACTTGTTTTCCCCTCTACTTAATTGTTCAGCATTCTCTCTCTCTCTCTCTCTCTCTCTCTCTCTCTATAATATATATATATATATATATATATATATTAATATATATATATTTTATATATATATATATATATATATCATAGTCCAAGTAATAGCACTCTTTGATCACTGTTCATTTCTGGGATAAAAAATATGCGCGTTGAATGAAAACAAAAGAGCATCAGTAACAGTCATAGAACACATACAAAAAAGGACTCGACATTACTAGCACTATGCTGAATCCCATCAAAATGTTTTCTTGTTCCCGACTTTCGCCCTAATCTTCCGACTTCAGACAGAATTGACGTCAAACTGGAAAAAAAATTAATGTATTAATGTGTTATTTACACATAAGCATGAACAAGATCGTTCACTTTGTGTCCTATTTAGGGCATGAAGGAAACAATAGAATGTTCTTTAAGACTGACATTAGCAATTAAAAATCTTGATGAAAAGAATCTCATTATATAAGTCACTGACTTGTTTGCTGATTGAGATAAGTCCAGCTTTTGTTAAAACAACGTAGTATTTCGACAATTTTTGAAAAAGAAAAAAAACACGAAAATGCCTGCTTAGTGTTACATAGTGATTTCACTTTGTTCCATTTTCTTAGCTTCCAAGTACCACTGGTGCGTACTTGTACTTACGTACACAGCAGAGATGTATCCGCATAGAAGTCCAATTTAGAGCACTTGTTTTTACTTTAGTTTTGCTTTTTGGCCCATACATACACCTTTGATCTTTTTTAATCATAGTATTTTCTTTGGCGAAGAGTAGGGGGTTTATATCGTAGCTTATCATTCACTATCTCTAATCCCATCATGCAAGATGTCCAATTTTAACCGTTTTTAAACATCACACTTGAGTACGGATAGTACTTTTTCCCTCAGTATATTGTTTATCTCTGCTTACCATTCGTGAAAAAATGTGAAGCTTGGTTACACACGTCATGATATGGACTGATCACTAAAATTTATGGATTGTACCTCAATATTTCTATAAAGTAACCTGTGTGTATTGTGAATAGATGTAATTCAAATTCTTGGGTAAATTATACCTTCTTAATTATCATATGTGACTTTCTGTATAATAATGAAACAAATAAGGATGTGTGGACTCCCCTTGTCTGTGTCCACCACCACCACCCTCCTTAAAGAAAGTAATTGCACAAATGTCCATTTAGTCCATTTACTGCATTTGTCGCTTTAATACTGTCCCCCAATTTATTTCCACACAGTGACAGGTTACCCTAAGTATAATCAAAGACTCATTTAACATTTTAAAAAAAAATTCAAATAGAAATCAAATACTTTTGAAAATCAGTAAATCACCTAATGTCTGTCAGTATATCTATGTAACTATGAACAATTCAGTATGATCCCTGTCACTGAACAGAAGATGCCTATATATGTCAGGCTGTGACCTTGATCCTTGACATCTGACTTTGACTTTCATTAAGCCAAACTGTCATAACAAGTGACTGTTTTACAAAGTTTATCGAAAACTTATTTCTCATAAACAGAATGTTCACTATATGTGTATGAAGATATGTGCAGTGAGAATACAATTCATTATTAAAAAAAATAAAGAAAGAAAACAAAAAGAAAAAAAGGAAGGTGAGAAGGTTGTGCACAAGTTCAATAACTATCTTAGCTTACAAAAGTTTCTGTATAATAATGCTGTGATCTTGACTTTCGACCTAACTTTCAAAAACATGTAAAGTTCTCATTATAATATACTTTGTCACTATATTAATGTATGGCTAATGGGCCAAGTCTTAAGCTCCGTCTTTTCCGCATCTCTTTTTTCGCTATGATGTAACCTCGACCGGTAGCTTTAAATTGCCGCCGCCTCATAAAGAGGACGATGGATTGGCTTTGTCGTATGTTCTCCCTTGATCTTTTTTTTTTTCGATCACTTGCAGATCTGGAGAAAAGGCACACAAAACGGTTTTACAGTCGTTATACAGACAAATAGATATGCACAGGTGACAGAAGCAGAGTTAGAACTGGACTGTCTTTTTTTTCTAACCACATGAGTCAAACAGAAGATGTACTTTTGGAAAAGGTTCCGCTGGGATTTCTTTTTTCAGTTTTCAGCTTAATGTAATGCTGATGTAAACATTTATCATCCTCTGTCCCCTCATAAAGGCTGTAACTGTTGGTTTCTTTAGTTGGTTGGTTTCGTTTGTTTGTTTGTTTTTGTTGTTTATTAAGAGAGATCGGTTATTGTTTCGTATCAGATCGGAAGTGGAAGATTATTTGACAACTCTCTTGAAGTTGTTTGATATTTCGCTCAATAGGGAAGCATGATCTCATCGTTAAATCAAGTATTTTGATACCTTTACGTCATTGTTCAAAACAGGCCGAAAATTTGGCCGTCACATATATCTTTTGAATAACAATGCTGGTTACTACCACTGTTAATCCTCTAGTTACTTAGATGTAACAGTGCAGGACTACCCTTCCTCTCCGAAGTATGTGGGCCTTTCATCAGCGGAGACAAATATTAGTAACTTTGATTCATATTATTAAGTTTCATGTATCTTTGTGTATTTCATTTGAGAAATAACCGATCCCGTCGTTAAAACAAATAATCGGATCCCGTCGAAAATTAGAAACTTAATTAATTCTGATTTGCAAGTCATATTACTTCCATGATTACGTTTTAAGTCCATGTGGGACATTGTTGCAGAATTGTATGCTAAAGAATTGCTTCGAAACCAATGCTGGTGGCTGGCAATGACCCCTCCTACTGTAGCTGGCATAGTTGGAATGGTGTACTGCGTCACACCTTCGATGCATCTTCATATGACGTCGAACATGATGATGAACATGGATACAATGAATTTGCCAATACCTGACAGTTATGTATCTTTCCAACTATATAAAGAGCAATGATGTGGTGGTTTTATGGAGTATTATTATCCCCACACTAAATGCCAAATACAGAGCTCATTGAAGAGAAAATCCTCGTAGGAGGCCGACTGAACCAAAACGAAAAATGTAAAACTCTGTAGTGATAAACAAGTGGTGTTCGATTTCTGGTGTAAAATTAAGAAAAGAATAGTTGTCTCAAATCCTCCCTCCCATTTGCTCAACATTTAGGCACCTTTCCAGTGACTGTGCGATGTCCATTGTTCCGCGGATTTGAAATAGAGTGATAGACATACCGATATACAAACGGACACACGAAAACAAAAAGAAGAGAGTGGGAGTTGAGGGTGGGGGGGGGGGGGGGGGGGGGGGGGGTAGAGAACTAGATACATCATATCATGCATCATATTTCATACGTCATCTCACATTGATCCAATCCATCAGCAATTCTTAAAAAATTGTCGATACAACTTAAAACGTTCATATGAAATCGGCGTTTGTGCGGGACTGTGTGCGTACTTTTGTGTGTGTGTGTGTGTGTGTGTGTGTGGTGTGTGTGTGTGTGTGTGTGTGTGTTCAAAGTCAGGGACGGTGTAAAATTCAGCTTTATACAAATGGACTGTATAAAAAGCAAACAGAGCATGAGAGTACCTTGGATTCTGGAAGAAGCGGGCCTCCATGCTCCGCCATGCAGAAATCTGATCCGGCTGGACTCTGGCCATGTGAGACGCATGTGAAGCTTGGAGTTGTAAAGCTTTCAAGAATATTCAGAGGCATTGTGTTGTCTCCGGCTTCATTCCGTAAATCTGACAAGGAAAACTATGTGAAAGTATTTAAATGTTACCAGACTCGATGACATCTAAAGCAAAATATAATTAACCGAAACATGTAAAGACATACACACATATCTCTCTCTCTCTCTCTCTTCCATCTCTCTCTCTCTCTCTCTCTCCCTCTCCTCTCTCTCTCTCTCTCACTCTCTCTCTCTCTCCTCTCTCTCTCTCTCTCTCTCTCATCAAATCCAGAATGATTTCCTGTTTTAAATGATTTCCTGTTTCGTCTACTTTGCTCGGTGGTTGCTGATTATTAACCTAACATTTGGTTTATATATACATCTAGGAACGAGTGTTTATGATGGATCCGTATTCGCGAATGTTTGTATATAAACAAAAGTTACAATTAGCTGTTATGTATGGCTTGGTAGTTTTTTTTTCCTGGGGCTGTACACTTACTCATCTCATAACGGCTGCACTGCGATTGAGATTAATCTATAAATGAGTCAACAGCGCTCTCTCTCTCTCTCTCTCTTCTCTCTCTCTCATCTCTCTCTCTCTCTCTCTCTCTCTGCGCGCGCGCGCGTGTCTCTGTGTGTGTGTGTGTGTGTGTAAGTGTGTGTGTGTGTGTGTGTGTGTGTGTGTGTGTGGTGGTGTGTGTTACAAAAAGTATCTTTTTGATGTAGGCACAAAACGCCAAGATGTAAAGGGACTGCTTATGAATGCCGATTCTTGATACTGTTGATAAAGCAAAGGTTGCTGATGTACTGAAGCATATCAGCCATTTCTGAAACGTGGAACTGTTTCGGATTAGATATGTAACGAAAGTCTGTTGGAATTATCTAGAGACCATATGGACATAGGTATTGACACAGTTTTATCAATAAACGTGACCTGCTTCCGAAAAAATGCCTGTCAGTTTTGCTTCTAAAGCAATTTCGTCGTAAACGCAATGTGACAAATGTACGATGCACATTCACAAAATCAAAAGTCCCCATTCAGAACTGATAACAGACCGTACACATACCAGTCTAATGCATTCTTTCCGTTCATTTCGTCTATGACCACCAACCTCTCTGAATCTGAAGTCCTTGACTTTCAGTCGAGCGTCCCAAATGTTTAGCCGAGATCTGGACCTGTCCCTGAATGGCCGGTAGCATATCCCATAACATACAGCTGGTGGGGTTTCCTCTCCTCGGAACTGCACATAGCACAAACATAACCACAAAAAGTGTGAGTCAAGATGGTCACTACGCCTTCAGGTGAGATCCTGAATCTTCCCAGTGAACTGGCATGATCCTGTGGTGACTCCTGTTGTTCAACACTTGTCACTGTCTGAGATTCCGCGCCAAGCAAATTCTCTTCCGTTGAAGCTAAAGAGGTTATGGTCACTGGATCCATGTCAAACAGCTGGCCTAGTGGTTGTGTCATGTCCTTACAGTCGTGCTGTGTTTCTCGTTTCAGCCTGCTCACAATGACTTGGCCTTGCTGGTTTCGGGAGACGTGGTAAACGTAGACACGCTCTGGGTCATAGTCTGAAGGCAAGCAGTGGGGCAGTTTTACAGTTACAGGACGCAGGAAGTGGAAGTCTGCACCTGCCCAATACTCAGCAAGAGGGGACACCACTTCTTCCTCCTCTGACAGCTTCAGCACATGCCGAATTTGACCCACATCAGCACACACTGCAGCATGGACCTTGACAGGATCGTCCTCAACAGCGTTACTGGGAACGTGAAGAGCCACGTCGGAATTATTCTGCTGTAGACATCCACCTTCCCTGCTGAAGACGGAGGACACTTGCCACTGTCCCACGGAAACAGGGGAGGAATGGCATCCTTTTCGGAGCCATGTTTGTCCTCGGCATGGCGTGTCCTGCCTGTGCCGATTCCGTCACTGTTCTCATCAGAGTCTTCAGGCTGGTCCACATCTGTAAGGGAAGATGAGGATGATGAGCTATCAGCATCCGAGCAAAACGAGCAGCGACTTCTTAAAGATCCATTTGCCTCGTCATCCGTATCGTCATACGAGCTTCCTGATGCTTGTCTTTCCTCATCTGGCGCTGTACCCACAATCACTGTGTGTATGTCTGGATTATCATGGGGATCTCCAGTCACAGGTTCTTTAACCATTGGTGCCGTTTCTGACCTCTCCACAATCAACAGTGCTGGAGCTGACAAAACTCTTTCAGCACCTTCTCCACCCACATCCTGTTCAGACTGGGCAGCACTGATCTGGTCGGATTGTTCCTGGTTCCACCTGACTGTGTCTGATCACGTAACTGGACTGCAGTCACTTCCTTCAGTGGTCCAGTCGTGTGTCCTTTGCTGATTTCTGAAAGACAAAGGACAGAAGTAAGGTCAGTATTCTTTAATCTTTGCGTCGTACATCTACAGCTAGCCAAAGGGATAAATTGTTTTGTAAAAGTCTAGAGATCACTTGCCTGTTTTAGGATCTCTTCTAGAAAGTCCACCTTAATCATCAGTCAGTGTGTGTGTGTGTGTGTGTGTGTGTGTGTCTGTGTCTGTGTCTGTGTGTGTGTATGCACACGCGTTCATGCGTGTGTCCATAGGCATGTTTGTTAGTGCGTTTGCCAGATGCTTGTGCGTATTAAATGTGTATGTTAGCATACACTTAAAACGCTATATTGCAATGATAACTTTATTATACCCTACTTTTGTTACACGCACAAATCAACGCATGCGAAGACAAAACTATATAGGCCGAGAGCCGCTCAGTTCCCCAGGCAATTCAGAAAATGATTATGATATCAAGCAATGGAAAGGCACACATTTAAGCAGAAGTGGGCACCCTTCTTGCATTTACTTCCACTGCAAATGACCGCGGAATACTTTACTAAATATAGAACACACGTATCAACTAGAAAATACTTGCACGACGCACAGAACACGCAAACTAACTCTGCATTATCTGCACCACATTTGAAACACGCAAAGCAAATTGTGATATACCTGCACTTCACACACACACACACACACACACACACACACACACACACACACACACACACACACACCACACACACACACACACACACACACACACACACACCCCATGCGCGCGCGCACTAATACGTGCACACATACATTTTCTGTACCATGCAGCATATCAACACACAAACCAACGTACACTATTTGTGCTATGCTTGAAAATCAAAAATAAGTAACACGACACTTCTGTCACTTAACTACATATAAAATACACAAAACAGCTATGAAATATTCACGAAAGAACTAACCCATAATTGCACTATGTATAAACCCATAAATCGACCACACAATACTTGCAACTCATACAAGACACGCAGTTGAACTATACAATGTTTACGCTAAAATAATACGCATTTTTACA
>CM031611.1:22975279-22990279 GCA_018398815.1 Conus ventricosus | reverse complement strand
ACATTTGTTTTTACTTGTCCATCGTATGGTGGGTTGTACCATATGATCTTTCTTTTCCTATTTTTCTTATTTCTGTTCGTGTTATTGTCTGGACTGTATTGTAGTTTATAATTGTAACCACTTTTTTTGTAATGCTTCTTGATATTCTGTTGCTGCATCATTGAATGCGTTTTCATTGCATGACAGGTTGGATAGTCTCTTGTTTATACCATTGGGTATTGTTTTTAGTATGGACGGTGGGTGGTTGCTTTTGATATTTACGTAGATTGGTATGTCATTGGGGTTTTTTGTATGGTTTGTACACATGGTCATTGAGGTCTAATGTTTTGTCTAGGTAATTCATTACTTTTTTGTTTGCTTCTATTGTGATTTTTTAAGTTGTGGTCTTTAAAGATTTTACATAATTCTTTTTTCTTGTTTTCAATGGTTCTTGGATTATTGTTTAATGCAGCGAGGCCGTCATCTCTGTATAAACCGACCTGTTTTCCGAGTTGTTTTTGGATGTTGGATAGCATGAATAGTCCGACTAGTTCACATGTTTCGGCACCATCATACGATCCCATGGTTACATCAAATGTGGAATTTTTGCTCGTTTTTTTTTATTCCAAGTTTCATTTCTGCTATGGAGTAAGGTTTTTTTGGTGTGGAAAATAATCTCCATTTCTGACTCTGTTATATTTGTATACTAGCCGGTGTACCCGGCTTCGCTCGGGTATATCTGTACAATGATTTTCTGGCCACCCTCTCTCTCACCACTTAAAAGACAATACAATAAAATTCAGCTTGGGTTTGTTTCGTTTTTCCATGCTGAACCTATTGCCCCAGCCTCCTCCTATCTACTTCACCCAATTTCTTCGGACGCCCACTCTCTTCTTGCCTCTCAATCTGTTTTCCCTCACGAATTTGTTTCGTAATACGATGCACAGTCCATAGAGGGATGCCTGTACTTTGTGAACTTACCAATGCATTCTCAATTCCTTGATTGAAGTGCTCCAAAATGACAACTCTGTGGGGGCCGCCATAACCTAGTGGATAAGGCGCTGGACTCATGATCCAAAGGTCGTGGTTTCGAATCCCGGCTTGGTCTTGGAAATTTTAACGTGGAATGTTTCCAGCTAAAATGACCGTGGTTTCACCCTGATGTCCACCCTGGCCCGCAGGTGTCAGGCTAATGTGACGGACCAGCCATCTGCATATCCTTGATTTGGGCACGGACGTTAAATCCAACTCAAACATGACAACTCTGTGAAAAGATTGCATTTTCACGATGTATCATGTCTATTGGAGGGCCTCTGGGTAGACAACATTTCTGGTCTCCCTGCTTGGCGCAAGTATAGTCAGTGTTTCTGCGTTTCCAGTTCGTGATGCTGCAACGTAGAACATTCCATGTGTAAAACACGGAACGGTCAGGTCTGCCCCAAGGGATGAAAATGTCTGACCCTGGCTCTTGATGATTGTCAGAGCGAAAGCTGGTTTCCTGGGAAACTGAAGCCATCAGAACTGGAATGGCAGGGGTGAGTCCATGGGTTCCAGAGGAATTTTGGGGAGCAGCACCGGTTCACCTTTGTGGGGGCCACATGATATTTTCGCTTCTACAACGTTCCTGTGCAGTCTGGTTGTCACGAGTTTGTCACGAGGCCTACGACGTTCGACCCACCTAGGGTGGCGGAATTACTTATTTGTTTATTGTCGTTGCTGTTGTCGTGTATCCGTCCCTTGATGTGGCTTGTGGTGCGGTTGCACCTTGGTGTAGTTCAGCTCAACTTCGGTTTGCTTCTCTCTCTCTCTCTCTAATTCCACCGCCCGTGCTATTTATCCTGCAAGTTCACGGGTGGCCGGTACCTTTCTCTCGAACTTTCTGTCTATCGGCCTCTCGCCTGTCTTTTTTACCTGTCGCACGTGCTTCATTTCTTTAGTTTGAAGTATGCTCACTCTGTGACGTAGGGTGGCATGTTCGCCGCCATTGCTGAGGGAGGTTAGCTCTTCACTCGAGCGGAAGATGTCTCTGGGGGCGCCTGCTCCAGTCTTGGTTCTTTACCGTATCATCGAGAGTACAGTCAGTACTTTCAATTCCTGCAGTCGGCCTGTAGGAGAGGGACATCACTTCTTCTGTTTCCGCATCTTCGCCTCTGTCCTCTCGACTGGACAGAGGGTAGAGAGAGTCGTTTGACCCCCTCTTCGGGGTCACCCACGGGTAGCGGGTAAGCATCAGTTTCGTGGTTTGTTTTTTTTGGGTTTTGTTGTTTGTTAGTGACTTAGTCTCCTCTTTTGCGCAATTTTCTTTTGTTTTCGAAATTGTAAGAAAAATATTGTTTGAGACCTTTTCTCTGGTTAATTCAATTTTTAAACCTGGCCATTCTAAATTATTTCAAAATTCTTTCTCTGTTTATACTCTGGTGATGCGGTAGTCGGTGGGGACGGGAGAGAACCTGGTGATTCAGGGTTGGAACTTGCTTTGTCTCGCTCGTCCGCCCCTGTCACGTTCGCCGGACTCTTATCCTTCGGCCACCGTCTGTTTGTGTGTGCAAGGAGAACGGTTTTATGTTCGCGAGCGGTGCGTACGCATGATTTGTCGTTCGGATGCATGGTTGGAGATTTGTGTTATTTTGAAATGTGTTTTTTAAAATGTGACAATTATGCCATTGAATTATTATTTGCAATGTGGTGACCAGTTATTAAGCGATGGTCGCTGTGTTGGTTTATTTCCTAAGAGGGAAAATGTTAAAGTGAGTGAGAGAAGGTAAAGATAATTCATATTTTTTTTTATAATTGTTGGTTTTTAATGCAGTCTTTTACCTGCATCGTGTGAGAAGACCCTAATGAACTTTATCTGATTCGATGGGTTTTTACTGTGTGCGTTAAGTAGACTTCCCCTCGCCATCATGCGAGTGGCTGTTAAGATTTGACAGCAGGGGGTCAGACTGTACTGACGGCAGGGTTTCAGTACCCTTCTTCCTTCCCCCTTTCCCTTCTTCTTTCTCCTTTTCGACTCTCCTCCCAGCTACGTCCTCCCCCTCCCGGGGGCTTCACTGGGCACGGACTGGATGGTGCCAGTGCTGGTTGAGGGCCCGTTTGGCTGAGACTACGGCTGGATGGTGCCACGTGCTGGTTGAGGCCACGTTCTGGCTGGACTACGGACTGGATGGTGCCACGCGCTGGTCGAGGCCACGCCATGGTCGGGACCGGGGACTGGTAGAGGAGCCCGCCTTTTTGACTGACGGCCTGCCCCCCGTCCAGGACCTCCAGTAACAGGCCTCGTTTTCCTTTCCCCTTTCCCCCCCCCCCCCCCCCCCCCCCCCCTCCGGGACGCGCTTTTTCACTGCCGGCTTGTGAGTCGAGGGTGTGGGCTTTGAGCGACTCCCTGCGAGAACCGACCCGGCTCGGAGCCCCTAGTGCGACAGGGTGCTCCCAGCAGACTTGACAGGGGCAGGGGTGTGGACGCACTCCATGGTGTTAAAAAGGGATCGATGCGGAAATATTTCTTTATAATTGTGTATATGTTATATGTGCTGGAATGCTGTAATTGTGATCGTGTACGTCGTATGGTGAAATATTTATTTATAAATCGTGCATGTTGTGGGTGTGGGAGTGCTTGATTGTGATTGTGCGTGTTGTGTGCGTTGGAGTGCTTGATTGTGGTTGTGCATGTTGTGAATGTTGGAATGCTTATTTTGCTGGTGTGAATAAATGGGGTGTTGTATCGTAATCTTTATTGTGTGGTCTCTTGCGGGGCGTGTGGGTCAGTCACTCCCTTCACTCCCACCTAGACCGATCCTGTCAGGGCAGACCTCAGGGGTCGGTCTTTGGACAATTGTGGGGGCTCGTCCGGGATGTGAAGGGCTCTGGCTGTCTCTCTCGTTTCGGGGAAAGTAATGTTTAGTTTTGTCTGTTTTGTATATGTTTAGTCAGTTTGTTGTGTTTGTTCGTGGGGGTTGGCTGGGTGACTCTAGAGTGAAGGGAGTCTTTTTGGTGGCCTGAGGGAAAACCCGGTGTGACTCGGGAGTCGAGTCGGACCGAGGGGAGTCGACCGCGCCCAGACCCCCTTTCCCGCCGGGTACCTCACGCAGGTACGGCCGTAAGTCTTGCCTTTCTGTTGCCGCTCAGTCTTCCATTCCTGTTTTGTATTTAGCCAGTTCTTGGTTGTTTTTTTTTCTTCTACCGGGTTATTGAGTACAGGGGGTTGTATCGGACGTTAGTGCCCCTTTGTTTTTTTCCTCTCTCCGGATTCCGTCTGCCAGTTTGTTTGTTTTTTTTTCCGGCCAGCCCCACCGCACTGTTGCTCGTGCTGTGGAGCGCGGTGTTGCCAGAGTGGGGCAGCCGGACATAGTTTTTGTTTTGTTTTTTTTTGGGTTTGAGCCCCACCGCACTGTTGCTGTGTTGTAGAGCGCGGTGTTGCCAGAGTGGGAGCAGCCGGAACTTGTCCGCACACACGCACACACACACATACACACATATACACACACCCCTAAAATATTTGTTTTTCAAGGGGAAATAGTCTTTCCCTGTATTTGATAACTGTAGGCTATAGTTGTCATGGAAACGTCCGGTGCTGGTGGTATGGCGACGCGTGCGTCGAAGAAGAAGGGTATTCAAATGTTACTGTAGTCCCTACTATTAGTACCAGTACTTCGACTACGGTAACTTCTACTTATTCCAGTGCTGTAGCAGGTAGTCCAGGGGGTATTTTTACTACCTCTTCGCGGGGGGGTCTGCCTGTCGAGACCCCGACTGGCACTTCCGCTCGGAAGGCCAGAGCATAGCGAAGCAACTTGGGCTTCTGTTGGGTCGCAGAGACAGAAACCTTCTCCTCTCCATGCTTCCCCTCGTAAGGAGTATGCCCTGGGGGGACTTTCCTCATGGGAAAGTCGAGACCAAGGGACGGGTCAGACGGGTCCTCCTCCCGTGTCGGGAGTGGTTGAACCCCGCCCAGGACATCGCTTCTGTCCTTATGTTTCTGGAGCGGCAGCGTAGGGAAGAGGCTCCCCAGCGTAGGGAAGAGTTGGATAGGATAGAGGCTCTGCGCAGAGAGGAGACTGCAGACAGGAGATTCTGCATAGGGAAGAGGCTATGCTGCGTAGGGAAGGGCTGCCCGACAGGAGGCTCTTCGTAAGGAAGAGGCTGCTCAGCGTAGGGAGGAGGCTGCCAGACAGGAGGATCGGCGTAGGGAAGAGGTGCCCCGACAGGAGGCTTTCGTAAGGAAGAGGCTGCTCAGCGTAGGGAGGAGGCTGCCAGACAGGGGTTTCAGCGTAGGGAAGAGGCTGATCAGCGTAGGGAGGAGGCTGCCCTCCGTAGGGAAGAACTAGACAGGATGGGGGCCCTCTGCGTAGGGAAGGATGGAACAACTTCTTTCGCGATCTCCCGCATCTGTAAGTCAGGGGGTTAATCACCAGGCAGGTGATAGAGTAGGCCCAAAGTTAAAGCTTCCAGAGTTCAGACCTGTGAGGACATTGATATGTTCCTGGAACATTTTGAAAAGGGTTGCCATTTCCCTATCAATTGTCTGAGGAACAGAAGGCTATGCACCTTTTTTCTGGATTATCTGGTGCTGAAAGGGAGTGTGTGCTCACTCTAAACGAAGGTGGTCTTATGCAGACATGCAGTTGGCTCTGCGTATGCGTTTCACCTTACCAGAGACGTACAGGAGGAAGTTCAGGTCCATGAAAAAGAATAACGACGAGACCTTCGTGCAGTTTGGTGATAGGCTGCGCAAAACGCTAGGGTATTGGCGTCAGTTGGCTAAGTTGGAGCTGGAGGATCTGAACCCTCATTAAACAGCTCACCAACACTGTGTCCCCAGAGTTGAGGATCCGGATAGGCGAGACAGCACCTCAGGATTTCGCGGCTGCGATTCACACAGTGAGGTGTTGCTGAAGCTCGCAGGGCTTATGGCATCGCCAGATCGGAGAGGAAGCCCTCCACAGGATTTAGTAGCAATAAGGCGCCGACAACTGCTAGCGGGGTGAACAAGGCAGGCAGTTCGTCGGGGATTTCAGCGCCCGATTTGGTTTTCTTTGTGGGCGTCCTGGGCCCCACATTAGGAAAGATTGTCCTAAGCCCTGGTAGTCGTGGGGCTGGTCCTTTCCCGTCTCGGTGCCTCGGCTAACGTGGGTTCCATCCCAGCTTCTGGTGATTCAGAGTGCCCAGTTTTTTCTCTCTGTTGTTGGTTCCTCCTTGGTCGAAACATCAGGATTCGGGAGCATCAACGATCTTTGTGGATAAGAATTTGGTTTCCCCTGAGGCCCGGCGGGGGCGCTAGTTATGATGTGTGGGGGTTTGGAGGTTTGGTTTTACCTCCACCGTCCTTCTGTACTTTTTCCTATCTCCACCCCTACTTCCGTGGCGAAGTATGGGCCTTTTGGGGTTTGGAACGACCTATGTATTCCCTTCTCATGGGAATTACTGTCACCTTTGCGGGACGGACGCAGTCAGTCCGTGTCTACGGATCTGCCCGTACAGGCGTGTGTGGGAGTCACCACACGCGCCAAGGCTAAGAAGCGGGAACGGAATTGCGTCCCGTTCTCCAGCCGACTCTGACGAGGTTCTGGCCGGGGCCGATCCTGCTACCATGGTCCGTCTTCAGGCCAGGGATTTGGGGTTTGTCCAACGCCTGCGACAACTGGAAGGTCGTCCTGCTCAGTCTGCCCGACACGCCAAGGTGAGCTTCAAGCTCCACAAGGGGATCCTTTTTAGGGTTTTCACCCAGGCAGATCGTTGGCCAAGCAGTTGTGGTTCCCCAAAGCCGAGAGGAGTCTGTCCTCCGGCAGGCCCACGATTCCCCATGGCAGTCATATGGGCTCCAAGCGGACTCTCGAGCGAGAAAGACAGGACTTCTTTCTGGCCAGGGATGAACTCGCAGGTTAGGCAGTACTGCCCCAGTTGCGATGTCTGCCAACGGACAACGCCTAAGGGTCACTTGAAGCGTTTTCCCCTTTTAGGGTCGTGCCTCTGGTTGGGGAGCCATTCAGCAAGGTCGGTTGTCGACCTGGTGGGACCCATTAAGCCACTATCCGATCGCGGTCACCGCTACATCTTGGTAGTGGTGGACAAACGCGACTCGGTATCCAGAGGTTGTCCCGCTTAGGACTATCGACGCCCCTACTGTAGCTGAAGCTCTCTGGCAGATATGGACGCGCACTGGCGTGCCCAAGAAGATCCTTTCGGACAGGGGACCCTTTTCTGTCCGAAGTCATGCAGGAGGTTAGCACTCTGCTCAATATTCACAAGGAAACAACGCCCTATCATGCGCAGGCCAATGGCCTTGTCGAGCGTTTCAACGGGACGTTGAAGCAGATGTTGCGTCGCCTTTGTGCAGAGCAACCTCGGGAGTGGGATCGTTCCTTCCTGCTTTTACTGTTCGCCTACAGGGAGGTTCCACAGGAAAGCAGGCGGTTTCCCCATTTGAACTCCTGTAGGGGCAGAACAGTGCGAGGACCCCAACATCCTGAAGCAGATGTGGACCCACGATGATGTGGAACCCTTTCTGTCAAGGAGGAGAGTCGATATGTGGTCGACCTACGCAACCGAAATCGCTGACACTTGCCAGCTTGCTCAGCAACACTTGCAGTCGGCAAGAACCAAATACAAGGCTTTGTATGACCGACGCAGTTTTTGAACGGTGGTTTGAGCCAGGTGATGAGGTGTTGCTTCTCCTTCCCAAAAGAGGAACAAGCTGCAGCTTGCTTGGCGGGGTCCGTTCGTGGTCTGCAGTCGGGTGGGTGATGGGACTACCGGATTCGTGTGCGTGGGAAGGAACGCCTGTATCACGCCAACCTCCTGAAGGCGTACGTGCGAGGGACTCAGGGCCAGGCAGGTTACACCCCTGTCGTTGTGGAGAGTGGCGATGAGCACGCCGTGTCGGTGGCTCAGGACATCCCCACCGTTCCTCTCGTCGGGGAAGAGTCGTGGCAGGATTGTTTGTTCGGTTCTAACCTCTCCTCGGACAGACTGACCAACTGCAACGGCTTGTGCCAGGAGTTCCAGGACGTGCTCACAGATCGGCCCCTGCACAGTCCCCTTGGCGAATGTACACTGGCTTTGACCACGAGACCCAATTGGGGTTTCAAACAGTACCCTCTGCCTCACTCTCAGGCGTTGTCAATCCAGCAGGAGGTGCAGGCCATGTGGGTTGGGGGTCATTAAAACGTGCGAGTTCTCCGTACTCATCCCCCATCCTTCTGGTAAAAAAGAAGGATGGAAAGATGGGGTTCTGCGTCGATTTTCGTCGGCTGAAAAAAGGTTCTCCGGTTTGATGCTGAACCTATGCCTGATGTCGCCCAAAATCTTCGCTCAGCTGAGTCGGGCCAACTATTTCTCTAAGTTCGATCTCGCAAAGGGATACTGGCAGATTCCCATGCGCAGAGAGGACAAACCCAAAACGGCATTCACGACCCCTGAAGGACAGTTCCAGTGGAACGTGATGCCTTTTGGCCTCAAAACTGCTGGAGCAATTTTCAGTCGCGTCATGCGAAAATTGCTTCTCCCGCTCGATACGCCAGATCTGATACAACTTCATGGACGACCTGCTACTCAGCTCATGTAGATTGGAGCTCGCACGTTTCGCTCCTCCGTCGTCTGTTCCTTCGTCTGCGCGAGGTTCAGATGTCGGCTCGTCCTTCCCAAATGTCAGCTTGGTCAGGACGAGATTCCTTTCTGGGGCATCTTTTTGCGGCGGGGTTTGATTGTTTGAGGAGGACAAGGTGACCAAAGTTGCAGGTCCCCAAACCTCCTGGACCAAAAGGGAATTGGGGTCATTCCCTTGGACTTGCGGGATACTACCGCAAGTTAATCCATGACTTCGCAAGGGTTGCCTTGCCCCTCATGACCTGACGAAGGGGAAGAAGCCGGAAACGCCTGATTTGGGACGAGGGGTTGCCAACAGGTTTTTGGGACGCCTTGAAGACGGCCCTCACTACTCCCCCAGTCTTGGCTCTCCCCGATCCTAGTCTCCCTTTTGTCTGCGGCTGATGCTTCTGCGGTGGGGATTGGGGCTGTGTTGCTACAAGATCAGGGGAAGGGACCCCAAAACCGCTTGCTTATGCGAGCAAAAAACTCACTGACGCCGAGACTAGTTACCACACGATTGAACAAGAGTTGGGTTTTGCAGTCGTGTGGGGCATCAGGAAGTTTTACCCCTACTTGTACGGCCCTGAGTTTGTGCTGGAGAGCGATCATCATCCTCTCCAGTACCTGGACCGGATCCGGGCCAGTCAGTCGTCGACTCATGGGTTTTGGGGAGTGGAGCTGCAGGTCATGCGTTCACTTTCCGTCATATCAAGGGTTCCTGTAATACGGATGCTGACTATCTTAGCCGAGCTCCGTAGTCAGCACATTGGAAAATCAGTCAGAGGGACACTTCCCCCCAACCAGGGTTATATCCCCTTATGGTCTCTGTATTAGGTGTAGTGACAGTTTTTACTTCAGTGATGTTAATGGTAGTGAATCACCAGTGATTCGGATTGTTACTTTCATGGTTGGAAGGTTCGCTTAGTTGTTTGATAAATGTAGTTATGTATTTTCGGGGTGATTCTATCGTGGAATGTTTGTATTGGATTTATCGTACTCTGTCGATCACAGAGAGTTGGGTTCGGTCATGTGTGAATTTGCAAGCGTAAGGTTCAAGGAGGGATGTATCGGGAGAAACGATGCTTTTAGAAGGGGGGTTTGCACGAGTTTGTCACGGGCCTACGACGTTCGCCTACCTAGGTGGCGAATTACTATTGTTTTTGTCGTTGCTGTTGTCGTGTATCCGTTTCCCTTGATGTGCTTTTTTGGTGGGGGTTGCACCTTGGTTGTAGTTCAGCTCAACTTTGGTTTGTTCTCTCTTCTCCTCTAATTCCACCGCCGTGATTATCCTGCAAGTTCACGGGTGGCGGTACTTTCTCTCGAACTTTTGTCTATCGGCTTCGCCTGTCTTTTTACCGTCGCACGTGCTTCATTTCTTTTGTTTGAGTATGCCACTCTTGGTAGGTGCAGTTCGCGCCCTTGCTGAGGAGGTTAGTCTTCACTCGGCGGAGATGTTCTGGGGCGCCCCTCCAGTCTTGGTCTTTCCGATCTCGGAGTACGTTGTATTTCAATTCTGCGTCGGCCTGTAGGAGGGACATCACTTCTTTTTGTTTCCGCATCTTCCTCTGTCCTCTCGTGGGCAGAGGGTAAGAGAGTCGTTTGACCCCTTCGGGGCACCAGGGTAGCTGGTAGCTCATTTCGTGTTTGTTTGTTTTGGTTTGTTGTTGTTAGTCGACTTAGTCTCCTCTTTGCGCAATTTCTTTTTTTCGAATTGTAGAGAATATTGTTTTAGACTTTTCTTGGTTAATCATCTTTACTGGCTTCAAATTTTTCCAAATTCTTTCTCCTGTTTTTCATCTGGTGATGCGGTAGTCGGTGGGGACGGGTAGACCTGGTGATTCAGGTTGGAACTTGCTTTGTCTCGCTCTCGCCCCTGTCACGTTCCGGACTCTATCCCTTTGGCCCCGTCTTTTGTGTGTGGGAAGGGAGACGAGGGTTTTATGTTCGCGAGGTGCGTACGCAAGATTTGTCGTTCGGATGCATGGTTTGGAGATTTGTTTTTTGTTATGTGTTTTAAAAAGTGACATTATGCCATTGAATTATTATTCAATGTGGTGACAGTTATTAAGCGATGTCGCTGTGTTGGTTTTTTTCCTAAGAGGGGAAAATGTTAAAAGGAGTAGAGAAGGTGAAGTAATTCAAAATTTGTTTATAACTTGTTGGTTTAATCAGTCTTTACTGCATCCGGGGTGGAGACCAATGAACAATCTGATTCGATGGTTTACTGTGTGCGTTTAGTAGACTTCCCCTCGCCCATCATGCGGTGGGCTGTTAAGATTTGACCCAGCATGGGTCAGACCTGTACTGACGGCCGGGTTTCAGGTACCCTTCTTCCTTCCTCCTTCCTTCTTCTTTCCCTCCTTTTCGACTCTCCTCCCAGCTTCGTCCTCCCCCTCCCCCGGGGGTTCACCTGGAGCACGGACTTTGGGTGGTGCCACGTGCTGGTTGAGGCCACGTTCTGGCTGAGACTACGGACTGGATGGTGCCACGTGCTGGTTGAGGCCACGTTTTTGGCTGAGACTACGGACTGGATGGTGCCACGCGTGGTCGAGGCCCGCCCTGGTCGGGACCGCGGAAATGGTAGAGGAGCCCGCCCCGTTTGGAATGACCGGCCCTTTACCCCGTCCAGGACCTCCAGTAACAGCGCCTCGTTTTCCTTTCCCCCTTCCCCCCCCCCCCCCCCCCGGGACGCGCTCTTCACTGCCGGCTTGTGAGTCGAGGGTGTCGGCTTTGAGCGACTCCTGCGAGGAACCGACCCCGGGTCGGAGCACCTGTGCGACAAAGGGGGCTCCCAGCAGACTGACAGGGGCAGGGGTGTGGACGCCTCCATTGGTGTTAGAAAGGATCGATGCTGGAAATATTTCTTTTATAATTGTGTATATGTTATATGTGCTGGAATGCTGTAATTGTGATCGTGTACGTCGTATGGTGAAATATTTATTTATAATCGTGCTGTTGTGGGTGTGAGAGTGCTTGATTGTGATTGTGCGTGTTGTGTGCGTTTGGAGTGCTTGATTGTGGTTGTGCATGTTGTGAATGTTGGAATGCTTATTTTTCTGGTGTGAATAAATGGGGTGTTGTATCGTAATCTTTATTGTGTGGTCTCTTGCGGGCGTGTGAGGTCAGTCACTCCCTTCACTCCCAACCTAGACCGATCTGTCAGGGCAGACCTCCAGGGGTCGGTCGTGACACTGGTGAAGACACATCGGGTGCCATTGATCCCCTTTGGCAGGTCCAGCGAGTGGAGAATGATCATGGGGACTCCAGATTTCAGCAACAGTTCATGCGGTGGAAGTCCAGAAATCTCAATGGAGTTCAGGAGTTCTTGTGGATAAAGGGGCTCCTCATCATCATTCTGTCAACAGATCTGTACAGGGTTTCCTTTCCAGGGAAGTCAGCTACGATTTTTTCTGTTTAGCCTGTTGACAGTCTCGTTCAGGGAGGAGATTATGGCCCTTTCCGCTGACCAGTCTGAGTCTGCCAGTGAGCATGAAGATCCGGGTAGACTGCTTCTATCAAGTCCTCCTTGGCTATCATAAAACTGGCATAGTGCTGGTGGGACCAATATAGTATCTGGAAACATGACTCAATGGCACCATTGCCAATGTCAAGCAGAAGTTTGGCGAAGCTGGCTTTTTGGGGATTTCCAGAAAGGTGGGCTCTCATATTGGTGGTAAGACGTTTAACAATCATGCTCCGCCACTTCTTCAGCAAGGCGTTGACAATGCTGGCTCTGGTGCCATTGAGGACGACAGGGGGATCTGCCAGAAGTCCCACAGAACAGCGTTGGGGGTGCCCCATTGGCCTATGCACTTGGGTGATGTCCTGCAGCGTAGAGGTCCCCTGGCCTCGTAGACAGCTTTGTGGGTCATGGGAGCTTCATCAATTATGACGGTTGCAGCCTCTTTGATGACTTTGGCCAACGTTGACCCACGCTTGCGGGCAGGTTGGCGTTTCTTGCTTGTTGGCATCCGAGGGACCTTGAAGTGCTATGTACTGTCGCCCACCCGGCAAAAGGTTTGCGGCAATGCCACTGGAGCAGTGGCTAGCACTATTTTGCCTGGAGCAGACCTGTTAGGATTTTTGATTCAGGATGGTCTTTCTGTCCCTCATGGAGCATCAAGGAAAAATTATGTTGCTGCTTTCTGTGGGATCCTGCCTCTGCTCAACCCTGGTCATAAAGCTGTCGTACACGTCTCTCTGGTCAGCTGTCAGCTTCTTCAGCTGATCATCAGCTGCTGCCTGGAGTGCAGTAGTGTCGTAATTGGTCTCGCGGTAGTATTCTCGAGGCACAGTTTGTCGTTGTGTGCTGTTGGCATCCCATACTCCTCTGTGACTTGCCTCCAAGAAGGAAGAGTTTGTGCTGAATCACAGTAAGAGTTGGTTGTAGATGGCAATCTGTGTACTGCGCTTTTATAACAGACATCTCTTCGGACTTGGAAGAGGAAATCTTCAGCAAGATGGTCTCTGAAGAGGTTCCACAGGTTGCCTGGGTTACTGGGGTTGCAAGCCACCAGGATAATACAGAAGTCCCCGCAGCAGTCGGGGTCTCTGGAGATGGAGGCTCCTCCAAGGGCAAGTTGTAGAAGGCGGTATCTTCCAGTTTCGGTTCGTGTAAGTTGTATATCATTGTTCAGCATTTAAAACTACACCTGTATACCAAATTTCATCAAGAAAGGTCTAAATTTTGAAAATAACGGATCTTAACGGTTTTTAACGCTCAATTTTAAGTTTCTGTTCGTGTAAATGTTATCAAATTTTTCAGCGTGTTAAAAATACATCTGAAAACCGAATTTCATCAGGAACGGTCTAAATTTATATAATAACGGTCTTTAACGGTCAATTTTTAAGTTTCGGTTCGTGTAAGTTGTTATCATTATTCAGCATTTAAAACTTCCTTGTATACCAAATTTCATCAAGAAAGGTCTAAAATTTTGAAAAAACGGATCTTAACGGTTTTTAACGCTCAAAATTTTTAAATTTCTGTTCGTGTAAATTGTTATCATTGTTCAGCGTGTGAAACTGCATCTGTATTACCGAATTTCATCAGGAACGGTCTAAATTTATATAATAACGGATTTTAACGGGTCAATTTTTAAGTTTCCGTTCGGTAAGTGTATATCATGTTCAGCGTGTAAAACTGGATCTGTATACCGAATTTCATCAGAAAGGTCTAAATTTATATAATAAAAGGTTTTTAACGGTCAATTTTAAGTTTTGGTTCGTGTAAGTTGTATTCATTATTCAGCATTTAAAACTTACCTGTATTACCCAATTTCATCAAGAAAGGTCTAATTTAGAAAATAACGGATTTTTAAGGTTTTTAACGCTCAATTTTAAGTTTCTGTTCGTGTCAATTGTATATCATTTTTCAGCGTGTAAAAACTGCATCTGTATACCGAATTTCATCAGGAACGGTCTAAATTTTATAATAATAACGGTTTTTAACGGTCAATTTTTAAGTTTCGGTTGGGTGTAAGTTGTATATCATGTTCAGCGTGTAAAACTGCATCTGTATACCGAATTTAATCAAGAAAAGGTCTAAATTTATATAACGGTTTTTAACGGTCAATTTTAAGTTTTGGTTCGTGTAAGTTGTATATCATTATTCAGCATTTAAAACTTCACCGTATACCAAATTCACAAGAAAGGTCTAAAAATTTTGAAAATAACGCTTTTTAACGGTGATAAATAACGGTCTAAAAAAATATCGAATGACTCAGTGTTTTCCACAGTATGGGCCTCAGACTCTTTCCAAGTTTGGTGGCGATCCCACGACTCCTTTGCCGCCAACATCAGAAAAGATTTTAATTTTTTATCGTTTTTAGGGGGGAAAGTGTTAAGGTTTTTAACGGGCATAAAAAAACGTCGTAGAAACTGTCCAATGACCCCATGTTACTCGGGAGATGTCCCTCTAGGTTCGATGTACCTGTGCAATGTCACAACGGCCATTTGATGAAAAGCAGAGGAAAAAGATGTCTTTGAAACCGTTTAAACAGTTTTGTAACGGGTTTTTTTAAAAGGTTTTCTTTTTTTAGAGATTTGTCCAAAACCATCCTTGGGTCACAAAAGACGTACCTGCAAATTTCAAGAAGATCGGGTTCTAAACAGTTTCTTTTATAGGGTTGGTGTTTTTACGGTTTTTAACTGTTATAAATAACGTTTTTTAACTGCCAAATAACGGTTCTAATTTTAGAGAAGTAGTCCTGTACCTGTGCAATGTCACAAAAGGCCTTTGATGAAAAGCAGAGGAAAAAGATGTCTTTGAAACCCTTATAACAGTTTTTTTTAAGGATTTAACGGTTTTATTTTTTTAGAGATTTAGCCCAAAACCATCCTCCGGGTCACAACAGACGTACCCGCCAAATTTCATTACAATCGGTTGGGGCCGTTTTTGAGTCTATAGCGTACACAGACACACACACGCACACACGCAGA
>CM031611.1:22930279-22972779 GCA_018398815.1 Conus ventricosus | reverse complement strand
AGTACATAAGTTGCATTTTTTAGAAATGTTGTTGTATGGTGTTGCTCTTTTTATAATTTTCCATGATATGTTGTAATCTATTTTCTTATCTTTAAGCTTCCAAATATGTTTACTTAATTCTGTTTGGTTTTTATATTTTTCATTTTTGAAGGACTGTTTATGGTTTGCATATCTGGTTTTAAAGTGGTTTGCCGTGATCCCTATGTATGTGTCTTTATCACTGTCTGTTGTTACCGTAGCTTGGTACACAATGTTGTTGTAGAGGCATTTGTTATTCAGAGGGCACTTGTCTTTTTTGTGCAATTACAAGATTTCCTTTCGTCACCCTCTTTGGTTGTATTATTTTTTATTTTATTGGAAAAATCAATTATATTTTTAAGGTTGGGCATACATGAGTACGATAGCTTGATGGTGTTTTTATTGAATATTTTAGATAGTATATGTTCTTTTGGGAATGATGTTTTAAGGATTCTAAGGAATTCTTTTCCTACGTTCGTTTTTAGTCTTCCATCATATGGAGGGTTATACCATATAATTTTTCTTTTCCTGTTTTTCTTATTGCTGTGTTAAATTTCTTTCTTATTGCATGATAGTTTAGATAATCTTTTGTTTATACCATTAGGTATGGTTTTCAAAATGGAGGGTGGATGGTTACTTTTGATGTCTATGTAGACACGTGTGTCATTAGGTTTTTTGTATGGTTTGTATGTATGGTCCTTAAGGTCTAATGTTGTCAAAGAGCGTGAAACCTCTCACAAACGGGCATTAAACGCTTAGAGGCAAAGGGACGTTGTACGTAGTATACAAATAGGTAATGGACCCATTAGCCAGTGTGCCTTACCCATCGCACACGGCCGAACTGTGTCAAGGAGGACGAAGTGGTCAGATGACAGATGGCACCTAATGTACTAGAGAGTTCGGATCTGCCCGATGGCGAAAGGGGGAAGGGATGTAACCACTACGACCTCGGTGCTCCAAGTGAGCGCTAGACACTTTGTCAGCTGAGGTTCTTTTGTAAACAGTCAGTGAAGAGCAGGAGTCTTAGACTCGTTCGGATGGTATTGCCGTGGGTCACTGTGTTGGTTCTATTGTCAGGCTGGTTGAATGCGTGCGGAGGTTGTAGTAGACCTCCTTAAGATAATTACTGTGTTAAGTGACCACCGAAGTCGGCGGGAATTTTCGATGTCCATCTGGTGCTAAGTGTTTGTTTGCTAATCAATTAGGTAGGGATGTGTGTAAATGCTGATGTGTGGGAGAATGTAGCGAATGGAGAATTCAGGGTACTTGTGAACTAGGGGTTTGAGAAGCAGCATGGACAAAAGGCATGGCCGAAGGGGGATCCTTTGTTTCCATCCCCATATAAACTGAGGGAGAACAACGTGGGGGAGAATAACACCAGGAGGGAGAGAGAGAGAGAGAAAACAGAGGAGAGAGAGAGAAGAGAGGAGTGAGCAGGACAGAGAAAGGGTCGAGAGAAACGTGGTCCGAGAGATAGAAGAGACAGCAAAGTCTGAGAGTTAAAGACAAGCTGGAAGAGAAGGAAACTAAGTTTGAAGCCCAGAGGTGGGTGAAGACAGACAAACTGAATGTGAACCCAGAGGTGGGTGAAAGAGACGAAGAAAAAGAGTTCTACGTCGAGATCCAGAGACGACCACGAAGACCCAGTCCTGAAGCCTGGAGCCAGTCAACCAAGGGCATCACCATCAAGCAGTGCTGAAGAAGACGTGAAGAGACTTTTTCAAGAACTGTGGTGTGGTGTGAAAGCATGGTTGTGTGTGTGAAAACCTGGCCAGGTAAGAAGTCATTTTATTATAACCCGGGATTAGGAAGTATTGATCTTTATGTTTTGACATTTCATGGTGTGTGATTGATTGTTCATGATTAATTATAAGTAGCATAGAAATTGTATTTCTTGTTCTCAGTCGTGTTAGGAAAGACTCGAATGAGTGACATCCCATTCCCAGAGAGAGGTGAATGTTTGATGGGCGCATGAGTGTGCATATGCGTGTATGAGTGCAAAGATAACCTTGGTGTGTAGAGCTTGACTAATAATACATCAACTTAGTGCACTTAAGCAATACCATCACGATTTCCTCCGTCCTGGACAAATGTTATGTCTAAATAATTTTTCTCCATAGCAACAATGAAACATGGATAAAAAAAAAACAGCAGAAACTCCACATTCGATGTCACAATGGGATCTTATGATGGAGTGGAAACTTGTGAATTAGTTTTCATTTTGTCTCATATACAGAAAATACTTGGTAAACAGGTTGGCTTATACAGAGATGATGGCCTTGCCACGTTAAACAATCAACCAAAAATCATTGAAAACAAGAAAAAAAACTTTGTAAAATTTTTCAAAGCCACAACCTAAAAATCACAGTAGAAGCCAACAAAAAATAGTAAATTATTTAGACATAACATTAGACCTTAAGGACCATACATACAAACCATACAAAAAACCTAATGACACACCTGTCTACGTAGACATCAAAAGTAACCATCCACCCTCCATTTTGAAAACCATAACTAATGGTATAAACAAAAGATTATCTAAACTATCATGCAATGAGAAAGAATTTAACAGTGCAGCAGCCGAATACCAAGAGGCACTGAAAAAAGTGGCTACAACTACAAATTACAATATAACCCAGATAATAACATGAACAGCAATAAGAAAAACAGGAAAAGAAAAATTATATGGTATAACCCTCCATATGATGGAAGAACAAAAACTAACGTAGGAAAAGAATTCCTCAGAATCCTTAAAACATCATTCCCAAAAGAACATGTACTATCTAAAATATTCAATAAAAACACCATCAAGCTATCGTACTCATGTATGCCCAACCTTAAAAATATAATTGATTCTTCCAATAAAATAAAAAATAATACAACCAAAGAGGGTGACGACAGGAAATCTTGTAATTGCACAAAAAAAGACAAGTGCCCTCTGAATAACAAATGCCTCTACAACAACATTGTGTACCAAGCTACGGTAACAACAGACAGTGATAAAGACACATACATAGGGATCACGGCAAACCACTTTAAAACCAGATATGCAAACCATAAACAGTCCTTCAAAAATGAAAAATATAAAAACCAAACAGAATTAAGTAAACATATTTGGAAGCTTAAAGATAAGAAAATAGATTACAACATATCATGGAAAATTATAAAAAGAGCAACACCATACAACAACATTTCTAAAAAATGCAACTTATGTACTACAGAAAAGTGGCTGATATTATGTAAACCCCATCTAGCATCCCTGAACTCTAAAGTAGAAATGGTAAACAATTGCAGGCATAAATGGAAATCTTTGTCAATGCACCATTCCTTGGCACGTCCCCCCTGAACGCGCCCCAAAAAGAAAAATCTACAGGCCACGTGCCACACGCGCAGAGCTCACGCACCCACACAACACACTATATAATACCGGTGGCGTGCCCTGATTGTACACCCTGAGGAGAGCATTCAGCTCGAAACAATTTTGTTGGTTTTATCTTTTCCATTTTAAAATCTTATTTTAAACTGGTATGTCGCTCCCTACTTGGTTGAGCACTTTTAGCATTCTGAGCGGCGTTTTAACTCTAATTTATATATAAAATTATATATAATATATATATATATATATATATATATATATATATATATATAAACGCACATAAAATGAAGATAAAAACAACAGACTCATCAAATTTTTCCCAATATTTCGACCTCAGGTCTTCCTCAACGGAGTTTGTGACAAGAATGAGGCCAGGCATCCAGTCATCAACTACTGAAAACAATTCACAAATGTTCTTACATCCGCGAACTGTTTTCTTTTTCCTTCCCTACTCCCTCCTCAACCCACCGCCGTGGACCCCCGTCCACCCACCCCACCAACGCCAACATTTTGTGAATAGACATCTCCCCACATGCAAAAATACAAATAGAAATAAAATATTTTGATGCATGCCCCCAAAACACGCCATACAATCGCGAAAAGAGGAGAGCGCGGGAAAAAAAAAGGGGGGGGGGGGGGGGCGGAAAGGGCTCAGCGAAAGGGGGAAGGAAGGTGGTCAAACACATCAACCACAAAACGCAACCAAAGCTGCATACACCTACGCAGCCACAAACTCCTAAACGTTAAATAACGAATAACGTCAAAAACCTGTAATAACTGGAGTGAAAGGTAAACAAGATATAAAACCAATTCATACAGGGTAAAACAGTTATAAGTACTCAAAGGTAATATGCCTGAACAGTGAGGGGAAAAAAAAGGGGTGGCGGGGGGGTTGGGGGGTGGGGGGCTCAGCGGAAGGGGGAAGGAAGGTGGTCAAACACATCAACCACAGAACACAACCAAAGCTGCATACACCTACACAGCCACAAACTCCTAAACGTTAAATAATGAATAACGTCAAAACCTGTAATAACTGGAATAAAAGGTAAACAAGATATAAAACCAATTCACACAGAGAAAAACCGTTATAAGTACTTAATAGTAATATGCTAAAACGGTGAGGAAAAAAAAAAAAGGGGGGGGGGAGGGGAAGAAGAGGACGTAAAACCAATCTGTATGGAGCGAAACGGCGTAAAAACACATAAAACCAAACCGTACAGAGTGAAAGTAAAAGAGAAGAAGATACATAAAAACAGTCCTAGTGGAATACAACAATAGAAACAAGCATAAAAACCAACCAGTACACCATTAAGGGAAATGTCTGCAAGGGGGAAGGGGGTGGTGGTGGGGGGTTGGAAAAGATCAACCCGTGCAGAAAGGCCAGTACTAGCTCTCTTGACTATTTAAGCCCAGAGGTGAGAGAGTTTTTAATTTGGTTATCCAAAAGGTTTCTCTTTTTAATCTGGATTTAAGATTTTCGCTATGCACCCTTTCAATAATAACACATTTAAGATTGGAAAGGGAATGGTCAGGTGAGTTAAAATGTTTAGCTACAAGCGTTCCTGTGTTTTTTCTTATATTAGACCTATGGAGATAAAATCTGGTTTTCAAAGTGTTCTTAGTTTCGCCAACATATTGTGTGTGTTGGCATTTGTTGCAAAATAAAAGATAGATCACATTTTTGCTCTCACAATCCAATCTCTCTCTCTGATGGTAAAAATCTCGTTAGTTCTGGAACTTGAAAATTGTTTAGTTTCTAAAAGATGGTTAGAGCAAACGACACATTTTGTTACAGCAGTTATAGCAGCCTGCAGTCCCCAGTGACAAGAGGGGCAAGGCAGAAGGCATTAAAATGTTTTTAAGAGACTTACAATTTCTTTCAACCCACTATCGGCTCAGTAGGAACTGCCTCCCGCATTATTTTGCTATTATGGAGTACTGGAAGCTGTTCTCTGAGCCAAGTCCGGAGAGGAGGGTTGGAAGGATTGTGCGTTATAATCACGGGCACCCTGCTGGTATTTACTTTGGGTCTGTAGTGCAAGGTAAGAGATCTGGGTGTCCTTTCAGCTTTAGACCTAGCGGATAGAAGAAGAGGAAGGGGATAACCTCGACGTAAAACGTGCTCTGTCATTTGTTCGCAATTGGTAGTGAAATCTTTGTGGTTAGAACAAAGTCTACGCAGCCGCAAAAACTGGCTAAAGGGTACGTTTTTTACACAGTGACGAGGGTGGCAAGACCTAAAATGTAAATAAGAGTTAGTATATGTTTCTTTCTTAAAAAGACTGGTACTAATGAATCCATTATCAAATTTCAAAAGGATATCCAGAAAGGAAACTTGTCTTGATGAACTGTTTACAGTGAATTTTATTGACGGATGAAATCCATTGATGAAGCTGATGAAGTGGTCAAGATCAGATGGTGTGCCCATCCATAGGACCAGAATGTCATCAATAAATCTCTTCCAACAATTAGGTTCTATTTTAATGGGGCTATGTTCTAATAAACTGTTTTCCATCCAGCCCATAAAAAGATTGGCCACAGTAGGGGCCATAGCTGTGCCCATGGTTGTGCCTGATATTTGATGATAAATAGTGTCTAGAAAGGAAAAATAGTTATTTTTGAGGACATGTCTCATAGTTTCTAAAACCGTTTTTTGGGGAGGGGCTTTTTCATTGGTAAAAACTGTCAGAAAATGGGTAGTAGATTTTTTTTTAATATGAATATATATGCTATATATGGGACGTAAGCCATAATGTCTACGAATATTATCAGACATAATACAGTTGATTCGTCCACCATCATACAGTATCACTATCCTCAACCCCCACCTTCTCTCGCTCTCTCTCTCTCTCTCTCTCTCTCTCTCTCTCTCTCTCTCTCTCTCTCTCTCTCTCTCTCTCTCTCTCTCTCTCTCTCTCTCTCTCTCTCACACTCTTCCTCAAAGTCTGTTCAGATAGATATATAGATGTCTGTGCATGAGAGTGCATGTGTGTGTATGTGTGTGTGTATGTATGTGTGTGAGTGTGTATATTTGTGTGACTGTGTGTGTGTCTGTGTGCGTGTGCGTGCGTGTGAGAGTGTGTGCGTGTGTGTGTGTGTGTGTGTGTGTGTGTGTGTGTGTGTGTGTGTGTGTGTGTGTGTGTGTGTGTGTGTGTGTGTGTGTGTGTGTGTGTGAACGTGCATGTATGGGTGCGCGCGCGCGTATGTGTGTGAGTTGTGTGTGTGTGTGTGTGTGTGTGTGTGTGTGTGTGTGTGTGTGTGTGTGTGGTGTGTGTGTGTGTGTGTGGTGTGTGTGTGTATGAGTGTGTGTGTGTGTGTGAATTATCCTTCCGGTGACAAATTATGTAACGAGATTACAACACAGGTTCAGGCCAGTGAGCCACATTACAGCAAAAACTCGTCTATTAATTCAATATAGTCCACAAACCAATCAGAGAGCTCAGCGTGTCCCAGAACTCTGATGGTGGCGTTCTTTCTGACGTAGGATACATCATCAAAGTGCAGTGTGGATGTTTGGTTTCAGTCCAGACATGCCTCCACAGCAGAGTGTCACCGCTGTGTTGCAACTGTCTTGTGAATAGAAACAGTGTGTGGATCTCGGGCTGATCAAATTGTTTTACAGCTTGATACAGGCCCACCACTTCCTCCCACCCATCCCCCTTACGAAGGATGACCACGATATCTGTTTTCGGAGAGATAGATGACAGTTCTTTCAGACGGGGTGCAGGTATCAGCTCCAGTTCAGAGCGTGTGTTCAGCTCCTTGGCTAGTTCCCATTCCACAAACCGTCTACTATAACGACTGTGGATGACGTGCACAAATCTGTGATCTGGTGACTCGAACACAGCGTGCTGAACCAGACCAAAGTCATTCAGGACAGCGCGCTGAGTGGGGTCCATGTCTGGATGTCCTGAAGACAGATATATCATACAAATGATTGATCGGTAGATGTACAATGACGTTGTAATAAACAATGAAAACATTTGACAGCATGTACCTCATGCCATATGGAGCACTATTCGACAGAGCAACCCTTAATGTCCCCACCCCCCATGCCCGCCACCTTTCCTTTCTCCTTATCACGCGCCCTTGGACATATGCATGCACACACACACACACACACACACACACACACACACACACACACACACACACACACACACACACACACACACACACACACACATTCCAAGAACTGGCCCTCAGCACTTGTGTCTTAGAGGATATCTTTTTATATTTTTTACTTTTCACAAGAAAATGTAGCTTGTTTTGCTCTTTTATGATTTTCTTTTGCTCCTTAGGTGGCACCTTTGGTTGGTTTTTTGAAAACTCAACAAACATACTACGGTATTGCACACCAACCTTTTCTGGGATTGCATTCTTCTTAAAACTGAAAAGGCAGAGGAGTCAAATTACCACTTTCCGCGGTCACTGAGGAGAAACCACCAAGTTTCGAAATATCAGTATATGACCAGGAGTTATATGTTAGTGAGTTTCCCTCCCTATTGGAGGATGTCTCTCCCCCTTGGAGAATATAAGCTTGCTGAAGGCTCATTTTGAGAAGCATTTATTTTATTTTCCCCATTCACCCACTCTAGCACATACTGTTAGTTAGGCAGAATCATCTACCACTGCAGATATGAATGCGTATCTCCCCCTATTTCTTCAATCTAAGACATAGGAGCAAGCTTTGTTTATAATTCAATATTTCTTGCAGTCATTGCAACACCAAGCTGCTCTGTAAGTTGCTGGAACGGTGTGGTACTTATCCTTGGAATTTATTAGTTTGTTGTATTTTAGTCCCTTGCGGATTCATTCCAAGAGCTAGCCCTCAGCGTTTGTGTCTTAGAGGATATCTTTTTATATTTTTTACTTTTCACAAGAAAATGTAGCTTGTTTTGCTCTTTTATGATTTTCTTTTGCTTCTTAGGTGGCACCTTTGGTTGGTTTTTTGAAAACTCAACAAACATACTACAGTATTGCACACCAACCTTTTCTGGGATTGCATTCTTCTTAAAACTGAAAAGGCAGAGGAGTCAAACTACCACTTTCCGCGGTCACTGAGGAGAAACCACCAAGTTTCGAAATATCGGTATATGACCAGGAGTTATATGTTAGTGAGTTTCCCTCCCTATTGGAGGATGTCTCTCCCCCCTTGGAGAATATAAGCTTGCTGAAGGCTCATTTTGAGAAGCATTTATTTTATTTCCCCCATTCACCCACTCTAGCACATACTGTTAGTTAGGCAGAATCATCTTCCACTGCAGATATGAATGCGTATCTCCCCCTATTTCTTCAATCTAAGACATAGGAGCAAGCTTTGTTTATAATTCAATATTTCTTGCAGTCATTGCAACACCAAGCTGCTCTGTAAGTTGCTGGAATGGTGCGGTACCTATCCTTGGAATTTATTAGTTTGTTGTATTTTAGTCCCTTGCGGATTCATTCCAAGAACTGGCCCTCAGCACTTGTGTCTTATAGGATATCTTTTTATATTTTTTTACTTTTCACAAGAAAATGTAGCTTGTTTTGCTCTTTTATGATTTTCTTTTGCTTCTTAGGTGGCACCTTTGGTTGGTTTTTTGAAAACTCAACAAACATACTACGGTATTGCACACCAACCTTTTCTGGGATTGCATTCTTCTTAAAACTGAAAGGGCAGAGGAGTCTAATTACCACTTTCCGCGGTCACTGAGGAGAGAAACCACCAAGTTTCGAAATATCGGTATATGACCAGGAGTTATATGTTAGTGAGTTTCCCTCCCTATTGGAGGATGTCTCTCCCCCTTGGAGAATATAAGCTTGCTGAAGGCTCATTTTGAGAAGCATTTATTTTATTTTCCCCATTCACCCACTCTAGCACATACTGTTAGTTAGGCAGAATCATCTACCACTGCAGATATGAATGCGTATCTCCCCTATTTCTTCAATCTAAGACATAGGAGCAAGCTTTGTTTATAATTCAAAATATATATATATTGTTTAAAATCAAGCATTAAAAGGAATATTGAAATCTCTACGATATTGTTTCGAGCTCTTGCTCTCGTCAGGATGATGTTTGGGTCACCCACCGCCGGTGTTTTATAGCGTGTGGGGCCCAGTTGTCACTGTTTACACGTGCGGGTTAGTTGCACGTGTTTTGGGGTTTTTCAGGTAGTTGTTTGGGGTGTGCTCACTAACAACGATTTCCATTTGTGCCTGCAGTTGTTTACTATTTCTGTTTTAGTGTTTAAAGTTGCTAAGTGTGGTTTACATAGTATTAGCCATTTTTCAGTTAAACATGAGTTGCATCTTTTGAAATATTACTGTATGATGATGCCCTTTTTATGATTTTCCAGGATATATTGTAGTTTATTTTTGCATCTTTAAGTTTCCAAATGTGTTTGCTCAGTTCTGTCTGGTTTTTGTATTTTTCTTTATTCTTCTTCTTCCTAAAATACTGGTTCACTCAAAAACGAGTAGGTCACCATGACTGTTTATGGTTTGCATATCTGGTTTTGAAGTGGATAACGTGGGGCTATGGTTTTGTGATCAGTTTTGGCATGTGTTGTGTGTGTGTGTGTGTGTGTGTGTGTGTGTGTGTGTGTGGTGTGTGTGTGTGTGTGTGTGTGTACGCTATAGACTCAAAAACGTCTCAACCGATTGTAATGAAATTTGGCAGGTACATCTGTTGCGCTAATCTCTAAAATAATAAAACCGTTTAAAACCGTTAAAAAAAACTGTTATAACGGTTTCAAAGACATCTTTTTCCTCTGCTTTTCTTCAAATAGCCGTTGTGACATTGCACGGGTACAGGACTACTTCTCTAAAATTAGAACCGTTATTTGGCAGTTCAAAAACGTTATTTATAACAGTTAAAACCGTTAAAAAACATCAAACCCTATAAAAGAAACTGTTTAAAAACCCGATCTTTTTAAAATTTAGCAGGTACGTCTGTTGTGACCTGAGGATGGTTTGGGGCTAATCTCTAAAAAAATAAAACCATTAAAAACCGTTAAAAAAACTGTTATAACGGTTTCAAAGACATCTTTTTCCCCGGCTTTTCATCAAATGGCCGTTGTGACATTGCACAGGTACAAGGCTACTTCTCGAAAATTAGAACCGTTATTTGGCAGTTAAGAAACGTTATCTATAACCGTTAAAAACCGTTAAAAACACCAAACCCTATTAAAAAAAAGTGTTCAAAACCTGATCTTCTGAGATTGGCGGCCTCGAAAGTCATAGGATCGCCATTAAAAAATTGACATAAGCCCACAGGAAAATCCAGCGGGTAACATAGGTTTCATTAGATAGTCATTATGACCATTAAATTTGACCGTTTAAAACCGTTCTTTTCAAAATTTAGGCTGTTCTTGATGACATTTGGTATACCTGTGCAGTTTTAAATGCCAAAAAAATGATATACAACTTTTACGAACCGAAATTTACAATTGACCGTTAAAAAAAACGTTATTTTATAAATTTAGAGTATTCTTGAAGAAATTCGATATACATGTGCAGTTTTGAACGCTAAACAATGATACACAATTTTCAAGATCCGAAAGATAACATTGACCATTTAAAACCGTTATTTTATGAATTTCTAAATTTTCACTGTTCTTGATAACATTCCATATGCACGTACAGTTTTAAGCGCTGAACAATGTTATGCAAATTTTACGGTTTCAAAGACATCTTTTTCCTCTGCTTTTCATCAAATGGCCGTTGTGACATTGCACAGGTACATCAAACCTAGAGGGACATCTCCCGAGTAACATAGGGTCATTGGACAGTTTCTACGACAGTTATTTATGACCGTTAAAAAACCGTTAACAACACGTACCCCCTAAAAAACGATCAAAAATACAATCTTTTCTGATGTTGGCGGCAAGAAGTCGTCGGATCGCCACCAAACTTGACATGATTCTAGAGGGACATACTGTGCATAACATGGGGTCATTCGATAGTTTTTATGACCGTTATTTATCACCTTTTAAAAAGCGTTATTTTCTAAATTTAGACCTTTCTTGATGAATTTGGTATACAGGTATAGTTTTAAATGATGAACAATGATACACAACGTACACGAACCGAAACTTAAAATTGACCGTTAAAAACCGTTATTATATAAATTTTGACCGCTCTTGATGAAATTCAGTATACAGATGCAGTTTTACACGCTGAACAATGATATACAACTTACACGAACGGAAACTTAAAATTGAGCGTTAAAAACTGTTAAGATCTATTATTTTCTAAATTTAGACCTTTTTTGATGAAATTTGGTATACAGGTGCAGTTGTACACGCTGATCAATGATAGACAACTAAAAATGAACAGAAACTTGAAATAAACAGTTAAAAATCGTTAATTTTTAAATTTAGAGATGGTATCACCGTTAAAAAGCGTTATTTTCTAAATTTAGACCTTTCTTGATGAAATTCAGTATACAGGTGTAGTTTTAAATGCTGAACAATGATATACATCTTACACGAACCGAAACTGAAAATTGACCGTTAAAAAACTGTTATTATATAAATTTAGACCTTTCTTGATGAAATTCGGTATACAGATGCGGTTTTACACGCTGAACAATGATATACAACTTACACGAACGGAAACTTAAAACTTGACCGTTAAAAACCGTTATTATATAAATTTAGACAGTTCCTGATGAAATTCGGTATACAGATGCAGTTTTACACGCTGAACAATGATATACAACTTACACGAACGGAAACTTAAAAATTGAGCGTTAAAAACCGTTAAGATTCGTTATTTTCTAAATTTAGACCTTTTTTGATGAAATTTGGTATACAGGTGCAGTTGTACACGCTGATCAATGATAGACAACTAATATGAACAGAAACTTAAAATTGACCGTTAAAACAGTTAATTTCTAAATTTAGAGATGGTAGTCTGCAGAGGATTTCAGAAATACCCCGAAGTCATGATGCTCTGCAATACCCTCTGATTTTTGTCTGTCAACAAGAGCCATGCTCAGACATTTTCATCCCGTGGGGCAGATCTGACCGTTAGAGAACAGTAAAAAGCTCATTCTGGCTCCCCGGTCTCAACCAGTTTCGATCGGGCGACTCCAGAATGAGCTTTTTATTGTTCTCTGACAAGTAAGACTTTAATAACCAAAAAATAACGACCCTACAAACATACATACTGTGTTGGGTTATCCGTTTTCAATACTAATGTACTAAACTTTTCAGATTTTAGTTTTTGCTTAATCCTGTGTTTTTCCTGATCATTTTCAATAATATCATTTTCACACATACAGTCATCAAACACTAGAGTGGAAATCCCCCATAAATTTAGAAATCACGTAAGACTTGGCGTGTGCACAACCCTAATTAGAGGGGCGGCAAGCAGTAACATGTACGGTGGTCCTGGGCGGATCATGTGATAGGACACGCACTATCCGATTACTTACTACGTGGCCAGACATGACGCGGCATCACACGATGGGCCGATGTCACAGCCGACCAATCGGCAGGGGGGTTACAATTAAGTGCTGGGCTTACGGCGCTCACATGACCAGGTTAACCAACAAGAAGATTGATTTCACCATTCTCCCACTGACTGCTGAACGAGAAGGACGCGTTTACTGTGCTCTCTACTGTGCTTGGTTGTGTTATTTTAACAATGGATAACAGGTTTACTGAAGAACAGAATCGTACTATTCAAGATTACAAGTTTTACTTTAACTGCATGTTAGAGTATTTGTCAAAAAAGGAACTAGGCGAAGCATGTTCTCTACCAGTGAAACCGAAAAGAAGCATTGCTTTTCTAGAAGGCGGAGAAAAGGAAAAAAGTGAACCGACTGCTTTGGAAATGGACGACTATCTTAAAGGTTTGTTGGTTCAAGGAAATGAAAACGTTGAAGGCAATATTGTTGACCAAGATATAGACGATTTCAATACGCGTTTGACTATCGATGAGATGGTTCCTTATCTAAGAAATGGCGCTGCATTGTTGAAAGTTGGCCGAAGCAAAACAATCCATCATGCGTTGATTGTTGGGCATTGGCTTGAGACAGCCCAAGCCATGTTTAAAAAACAAAAAACGCATCAAACATGGCGTTCATTTCTCAAGGAGCAGGTAAACATGGCTGATTCGCATGCTAGAAAACTTATTCAACTTTCTGTGTGTTTTTATAACTATCGTAAATTTCACAAGCTAGGAATCAGTATAAATGAACTGTGTAGCAAACGTCAAACTATCATTAGACTTATGCACCTGAATAGCGATTTTTGGAGGTTCTGGCAAACAAATTAGATAGGGCTAGGCAGACCTTAGTACATCTACCAGTATGGAGAGGAGTAGTGTGTAGCCAGCACTATCTCCATATAAATGCTCCAAATATACAATGACGGATGTACTACTACTGGCGATTAGAGCCGCCATAAAAGCTCGGCTACAGCAATTACTGCTGTAACTCTGCCAAAGCCAGTTGCAAGCCTGGTTGAGAAAAGAGGAGCACAGTGGCAAACTAGGTCAAGTGATCATATATGATCACTTGACTTGCAAAGCGTGGCAGCACCTGCAAAGCTCAGCACGCCCACCCTACCCACCCCCACCCCGCCCCACCCACGCATGCACAAACTCAAGTAACTTTAAGTTCTTAACTCAAGTCACCCCAAGTCACCCCAAGTCCTTAATTAAGTCACCCCAAGTTCTTAATTAAGTTTTTAATCAAGTTCTTAATTAAGTTTTTAATCAAGTTCTTAATTAAGTTCCTTTAAGTTTCTACTTAAGTCACATCAAGTTCTTAATAAGTTCTTGATGAAGTCACCTCAAGTTCTTAACTTAAGTCACCTCAAGTTTGTAATTAAGTCATCCTTTAAGTACAACCAAGTTCTTATTCAAGTCAACTTATAATTATTTATTAAGTTCTTAAAGTATTATTGCATCTGAAATGGATCAAAATGATCTTTTGTTGTTGGCGGTTCTGGTATGCCGTTGTGTTCGGATTCTGTATTTAGTGGTTGAGATTGTTCGGACTGCTTTGGTTTTTGGTGTCTTTGTTTATATATTTTATAACCGTAATAACCACCCCCAGCAGCAACAATACTGCCAAAAATGACAATTGTTTTAAGAAAATTCTGTGAAGACTTTGGTGGTGTAGGCAGTCCTGGCGTTTTTATAGCCGGCATTGAAACAACTGGCTGCAGCTCTGGCACTTTTTCATTCTGTGCTTGTAACTTTAATTTTGTTTGTTTGTTCCACTCTGCTAATTTTTTCCCTGCCACAACGCGTCCAGGATGAGGAAGTTTTTTAGTGGTTACTTTCTCCGCCCGATTCAATGTTTCCTGATTCTGATGATTTTCTGGCTCGTTCATTTTGAAGGGAAATAAAATCTATATGATTAAATGTAATTAATCCCATGATTAATGGCGACAGTAATGTTCCAAATCTGTAGTATAGATCACATCCTAGAGACTCTAATGACTTTGTTAAAACTGGATCCTGCGTTAAATCATACATAAAATCTTGTTCAGAATCAATGGGAGCAAATCTACTGACTAGTTTAATGTACAAACTAAGAACCGTTTGTCCTACACTTTTTACCATTCTTGATCCTAGTTGCGCTTCATACCTGTTATGATACTTTATAATGTCTTGCGGCGACATTTGTTGAATCTGTTCTATGCTGAATTCATTTCCGAGGAACTGTTTTGTTTTTCCACATGCTGCCAAAGAATACAGCCTTTCCTTTTTGAGCATAATGGCTTGCTCATCAACCAGGTCATTTGTAATCATAAGTTCAGGAATGTTTAATAGATCATCGGTGTTCATGTTTTTATTAATTATAATTATTTCGTTTTTAAAAAATGAGCGCCGAAAAAACTATTACCAATCTTGTTTACCATTCTGCTGTTATTGGAGGCCTAAGTATAGGATACACAATGCTTGGTAAAAGCCTGTTAAAAATTAAACCAGCAGATCTTGGCAAGCTAGACTTTGAGGATTCGACAAAGCTAATTGCTATCATTGCAGCTTCATTCGCTACGAAAGATTTTCTAGTTAAGCAAGGAATAATTCCAGACAGTATCAATATGTAAAATTAAAAAAAATACATTTATAAAAATGGCTTCACTCGTAATGATGATAGGCGGCGCAGTAGTGAATGCGCTTGCTTTTAGCGGAAGTAATTATGCGTTTAGTAAACTACAAACTAATGAAGAGAGAAAAAGACATAACAAAGCTATGGAGCAACTAGCAGCTGCACAAGACACCTATGAAAAGCAGAGAATTGAGCAGTTAGATTTTATTAACGACAAACTGAAAAAACAGGGCCATGCAGCTTACACATTTAAAGATGTTGACCAGGCAATAAAAGAATATTATCTTGTAACAGGCAAACCAATCGAGACATTGCCCCCGCCAAAATTCAGTGACTTTTATCAGCCATCAGAAAAACAAAAGATGCAAGAAATCGGGTTTATCGTCTTTGGCATGACCATTGTGTATTTTGTTGCACATAATATTGGCTGAATAAAAATGAACAAAATCTATTATTCACCAAAAGGATATTGGAAGGGAATCACGGCAATTAAAAAGCTAAGCCAAGCAGCGGGAGTCAGTGAACAAACAGCAAAGGAATGGTTATCTAAACAAGCGATTTGGCAAATTTATTTACCTGTGCCTAGACGAATACAGAGACCACACTTTGTGAATACAATACCGAACGACACCATCAAATGGACCTTCTATATTTACCTCATGATACGATTAGACGAAAAAGATTTAAGTACGTGCTCACAGTCATTGACATAGCTTCAAGATACAAAGATGCGGAACCATTAACACAAAAGAGTGCTTCTGCTGTTGCTGTCGCTATACAACTGATATACCAACGAGGCCCGCTAACTTATCCTCGTATGATTCAAGTCGATGATGGAAAAGAATTTAAAGGCTGAGTGAATCAATTATTGTTAAAACATAGAGTTACCATTAAAAGAGGCATCCGGGAGTTCACAGATCACAGGCTTTAGTTGAAAACTTTAACAAACAGTTATCTGAAAGACTTTTTTCCTATCAGTATCACAGAGAGCTGATTGACAATTCTCGCAACACAGAATGGGTTAGAAGACTGCCCTCAGTTTTGCGCGCAATGAATAATGAAGAATTTAAAGGGCTAAAACCCGTACAAGCAATCAAAAAACAAACAATAGATGTTGTTGAAGGAGAGTCTTCATCCGGCAAACTATTACCATTTGGTTTGAAAGTAAGGTACCTTTATTTACCGGGGGAAGCAGAAGGGGACACTCGCATTAGGGCAACCGATCCAGTTTGGAGTGTTGATCCATATGAAATAAAAAGAATTGTAAAAATGAATCCGCCTGTGTATTATTTACGAGAAACTGACACAACAAAAACCCGGCTCCTCAAAGATCTTTTGTGAAGGAAGAACTGCAGATAATCCCGCCAGACACAGTTCCAGTTGCTTAATTAATTTTACAGAAATATATTTGAGTCTAAAATGGAAGACGAAACAAGAATGATAAAGGAAGAGACCTTGGAATTAATACGGGAATCATTTGATACGAATTATATTATTAAGGAAGCATTTATGAGGATTCATCAACATATGCTAAAAATCCAGATCACCTACAACCCAAAATCCCAAATTTTGATTATCAGATATGGGGAAAAGAATATCTTGAAATAATTAAAAAAAATACGAGCACATCAAGCAAACATGAAAAAAGATTTAGCTGAATTGTATAATGATATGATTGAGCTTGTAACAAAACTTGAGGAAAAATATGAAGAAGATATATAATTATGCTGTTCTCAAATGCCCGATTGCATATGAAAACTCTGGATTAACAAATACTCGTTTAGTGTTTGTTCTATCTAATGACTTCTTTGTTACAACAGTTGTGTTGATCTCATGCAGATTAGATCGCAGTTTTACGTTGTCATGATGAAAAGTCTTATTGCCAAACAATGCTTCTTTGTAGTTGTCATGTGATATGTTTGACTGCACAACACTGCGAGATATTCCCTTTGCTTTCTTAATGGTTTTCTCCTGGCTCGAAATACTGTACATTTTCGACCTTAAACCAATAAACTCCTTAATCACCCCTCCAGATAATTCATCCTTCATCTTTCCTAAAACCTTCTTATTAACGGATGAATGTAAAGGCGAATCTTTAGGGTAATCAGATGTATCATACCATCCCGCATGCCCTTTAGCTACTTCGATTTTCATGTCTTTATAGATGTCTTCAGTAGGGACATCTATAACAAAACTATCTGTATCTGTGTAAAGTACTCTGGACTCTGGATACAGGGGTTTAAAGTAGTCATAAAGAAACTCTAACATCAAAAGCTTTGATAATTCTAAAACAGTAAACCCGATAAAAACAGGTTTGTCCAATTTGACTTTCTTTTTTTTCATCATTATGCCAAAAAGCTGATCATGAAATCTTCTAAAGTACTGATATTTTGGCTTTGAAGTCAGCTTAATTGCTTCGTTCTCTTTGGTGACCAATCTGACATCTTTGCGCTTGTGCGGATTCTCCATAGTCTTTCCAAAACAGCTGTTGTTCATCAGCTTGAAAAAGTCTTTTTCTGAAGCATCTGTGGATTTAGTTCTGAGATCAGTGTTCTTCATGATGCATGGTTTCATGAACTGTTCTTGATCAAAAGCAATTATACGATGAACTGCTCTCAACTTCAAACCATGTCTTAAATAAAATTGTAGAAGTCTGTAATGACAGACATAATTTTTTTTGCCCCGAAGATTAGGCACAAGTTTAGGCGGCTCTCTTGGATTTGTCTTTAGACTTTCTGCTGCTAATGGGTAGTCATTATGTAGGTCATGGAGTTCATGAGGATATTCTAAGTCAACTTCTAGAATGAAACCGCGCTGTTGATCTGTTGTCAATCTGCTCAACCACTTTAACGCCTTTTGAATATTATTTGTACCGCCGCCTTTGTACAGTTCAAAGTTACGTAGTGGAAGTGATTGTGCCATAGCCCAACCATACAGATTGTTTGCATCTAAATACATGAGATAGTTAGACCTTTTACTTGGATCATAGTCGCCCAAGTATTTGTTGTTTGCTTTACAGTAATGATGCGACGCCATACTAATTCCTCCACGCAATCCGTTTTCAATCATCTGAATCATTGGTAAATCTGACAATAGATCAATCTGTACTCCAGTAAACTTTAAGAAAGCGTCCCAGCTCATCCCGGGCGCAGAAATATAATGCGCGGGATCCAGGCTATAATGTTTCATGCAGGTCTTTCTATAATTTTCAAAAATGTCCACCAACAAACATACATCAGCCATCAAGTATGAATCATGATAGTCTCCCATTGTTTTACACTCTAACTTCTGCCATGCTTCTTGAGCATGCTGGTAATCAGAATCACTAATGTCCTTTCCTCTAAGACTAGAAAAGAACGCGCCTTTAGGTGGAAGTGTATCTTCATCAAACCTTTCCCAACTGTTCATGTACTCATAAGGGTAAACACCCTTTCTAACAAGAGTTGGGTCAAAATATTCTTCTGTTATTGGGCAGGACTTTAAGGACATAGCCAGTGACTCTAATGATCCCATCAGGTGTTGCATAGAGTCATAAAAAGACATGTTATTTAAAGTGAAACACATGTACTTTTCTGATGACTGTGCAATGCATGCTACCCTGAAGGCGTCGGTTACTGCTCGCATTATAAGATGAGAGTCGTAACCTCGCAAGTTATGAAAGAAGATGGGCAGCTTCCATGTCTTAGGATCAAACTTTAGTTGAAGATTGCATTTACTGTGCGCCGCTCCTCTAAACTTTCCGCTAATGTGATCATGGTCTCTTACTGTTGGATTCTCTGCGTCTGATGAGAGGCCTAAACCGCAAATCCAACAATGTGTGGCTAAGTCATACTGTTGTTGATCTTTAGGAGTCATAATAATGTCTGAGAGATTCAGTTCATTAGAACAGGCGTTACGCACTTGCTGCATGCGTTCTAAGAAGTATTCTGCAGCATTAGATCCTCTATATAATTCTGGCGCTGAATGGGCTCCATCCGACCTGACAATGATAAAGGCAAATGAACAAATCTGATGATTACTCATTAAGACAGTTTTCGGAAGTTTCTGTGGGGTTGGCCCCTCATAAGGAACAATAAGCGACTCGAAGTCTGCGTAAACAATGTATGGAGAATTTTGCATCAGTTTCCAGTTCTTAAAACTAACTTTAGATCCGGGTGGGGGCGGTAATTAGTTCTGTATTACAGTCAACTGGGCCGATACAATGTTTCTTATGTTCACTCACAGCTTGAACAGATGGAATTCTTGTTAAACATTTTCTACAGAATTCTTGTTTGCGTCTTTGTTTTGAAGTATGCTGCATTAGTCTACTCATTGTTCGTATCAATGTGTAATGCGGTAGCCCCGCTGGCGAAAACATCAGCAGTAAGTCAACATGGCTTTTGTCTGGCTCGCCAATCGTTGGACTGTTCTTGGACACTTTAATCGGTTGTAGATTTGTTTCCTCATCCCATGTGTAGATATTAACAGTTATTGGTTTGTTTTGTTCTTCAAACTGATCAATGGAATCCACGCTAACAGGAAAGGACACCCCACTAAAGTTAAGATCATTGATGTAAGGTTCATAGTTAGATACTCTCTCTGCGTTTTTACGGGCGTAATGCAGCCTTGCAAGAACACACCACATAAAACATTTGTTGTCTGAATTCTTTATGTTTAGAACTGCTCTTTTTGCGACTAATGCTGGAGGTAGTGGAATGTAAGACCTGCCTACAATCGGCTCATACTTAGCCTGTTTTAATCTGATCTCTAAGACTTCGCCTCTGACCAACCAGAGCCTCTCATTTTGGCTTCTTCGGCGGCCACATCAAACTGTGTAAGCAGTTGGTCTGCCCAACCTGGTGTTAAGTCATTATGAGAAAGAATAACCTGTTGTTTAGTTGAGACCCAGACTTCTAGATTTTCTTCATTTATTGTTATATAATCGATTAAAACAGCTAACATTACTTTAACTGGCGGGTCTATTGTTAGTTTACCTGGAACTTGAGAAATAGCATGCACAACACTTGCCTGCACGTTTGTTGGATCAACGACTTCTAGATCAATATCATTTAAAGCTTTTGACAAACGCTCTTCCTTACGCATTCCTTCAAACAATTCGTCTTGTCCTTCATATATTTCAGCCATGTTGAGTTTCCTTTTCTAACTCAAAATATTTATTTAAATTAAAAAAATACAACGTCTTAATCGGAATCAATATCGACGGTCTTTTTGTGCTTGGACTCATAAACTAAAGTATAAACGCCCTTTGATGTTGTTACTGTGAGCTGTTTAGAACAGAGTTTAATGTCTCGTTTACTTTTTTTAAACATTCCTTTTTTATCTGCTCGGGGTCTGGCTGTTGAGAAAAACTTGCCCTTGCCTTTTTTGAAGATCAAACTTTTGTCTTTTATAGTCATCAAAATCGGCCTGTAAACGACTAAATTCTTCATCCGTGATGTTTGAGTCAACTAGCGCTTTATTTATTGTCAGTTTGAACGAACTAAGTTTAGCTGTTATTAGTTGAACCATAGCTGTGTGCTTTTGGAGTTTAGTTTTTAATTTTTTGCTAGCAGCACTTACAGCTAATGAACATAGGCCAAGAGCTAAAGACAAACCGCCTAGAGGTAAAGCTGCTGGCGCACCAACACCTGTTGCTAAGAGACCAACACTCGTTCCTGCTGATAGAGCACTTACAGTTGATGCTCCAGTATTAACATATGTAACAGCATTACAGGCAGCAGAATACCTTCGTTTGGTTTTGCTGTATTTTGAAAGGTCCTGCTCTAGTTTTTGTTGCATTTGTGTAATGTTAGTTAATCTGAAGGTTTTTATGTTTGGGGTTTCTACTATCCCTTCTTTTGGCGACTCTGTTGCTGTAGGTACTTTTGGATAAACCTCAACAGACATGCTTTCTTTAAAATAAAAATAATAATTTAAGCATTCTATTTTTTTAAATCTGTTACCTTCAATATTCAGCTGCGAATCATGTATTAAAAACAAATGTACATTAAGCGGTTTATCGTCATCTTTTTCTTTGTCAATTTGAATGTTTATTACTTCTCTAACAGTTCTCCCACTTCCATGCAGCTGATTATCCTCTGTCGACCTTAGGTCAATCCATAAGCCGTATTTCGTTGCTAAATAATCATCAAGCCTAACATCATGAAGGTGGAGATCTTTAGACACGAGGTCTGCTGTTGGATTTTTATGCTTCCCGCCTCCAAACAATTTTCTTATTTCATCAAAATGCTGATAAGGTCTAAGCCCGCTAGCGTAGATTTGGTTAGGACTACCCTCAATTGTACATTGCACTTTCGTTATTTTAGGATTAATAAACTTTTCGGTTTGTCTGTCAAATGGTTGTTCATCTTCGCACAGCAATAAAATACCTTTAACTGATTTTACTGAGACACTAAAACTAAAATTCCATATAGTGTCTGCCCTGCTTTTAGGGTGTGTAGAATGGTGATCCACTCTTTCGGAATATATTGCTATTTTTTCCTTATATTGATGCTCAATCAGCCTTGCTAAATCATGATTGCGAACAATGTCAAACTCTAACGCGATGTCAGAAATACTGTACTTTGCTGCGGTGTCTTCTTTAGATTTAATAACCCATTTGTATTCATTAAAAGTTAGTTCATATGACAATCTGTCTTTTAATACTCCTTGAAAGTATGGCGCATGCGCACTTAACAACTCAAAATCCAAGGGGATGGAAAAGCGATTTCCATACGCATAACTTACAGCGACATACTTTTTGCCTTCTTTAGCATCTGCGGCGCCTATTCTGTGTTTTAGTGCTTCATTATTTTCGATCCTTGAAAAGCAAGATCATTCCTTTCATTCTCGGTTAGCCATAGATCACAATAGGTTAAAAATATGTCTGCATTATGTAAAGAAAATATTTCTTTCCCCTCAAGTTTTATAGAAATTTTCTTAACAATTGCCCGTCCCAGATTCTGGACAACTGTCCTGTTTGGGTCTGTTGAATTGAGTTTTATTTTGAAAGTAAGTCGCGTAGAGCCTGGCACAATCACTTCATCTGCTCCTAGGTCTGGAAATCTGACAGTAAGAATTTGATCTGCATCAATAGTAGATGGATTATTTGGAACAATAATATTCTGTTTATTTCCCTTCACGCCAAAGGGATCTTGCAGTCTTCTATGCGGGTCAAGAATTGAACCATATGTTTGCTCCATTTTTATAAAACAAAATAAAAAGTTAATTATTTAAAAACATGGCAGGAATTGAAGGTGAAGAAGATTATGATATTTCTGATCCTGGAGACGACATGAGTGAACTGACTCCTTTGGCACAGCGTCGCTCATTGCTGTATGAATTAGCAGAAAGCCAGCATAAATTAACATTAAGTAAGGTTGAATCATTTTACAAAAGTTTAGGCCTAGAACCTCCCGATTTTCCTACTGATTTTGAAGTAGATAAAAAAGGCCATTTGTATGTGAAAAACGATGAAGGACGACTTATTCGGCTTACAGATAAACGAGACCCATTAAAGTTTGTAGGCATGAATACAATTAGACAAAGACTTAGAGCGAGCGAACGAAATCGCCTTGACCTTGTTAGACCAAAATTAAGGGGGAAGGAAGTTTCTAAATTTCAAAACACACTACAAGATCTCCCAACAGATAACCAAATGCAAAACATGGAACTTAAAGATTTAAGTCAAACAGCAGGCGAATTAATAAATACAATAGAAGCAGAAACCAGTTTTTCAGAAGAAACAGCATTAAAAACTATCCACGATCCGCCGCTACCCATGCGAGAATTATTAGCCCCAGAAGCAGAAACCAGTTTTTCAGAAGAAACAGCATTAAAAAACTATCCACGATCCGCCGCCACCCATGCGAGAATTATTAGCCCTTGATCGTACTTTAAGAACCATTAAAGGCGAATTAGAAAACAATTTAGCAAAACTAGGTGAACTAGATGTCACGACCGACCCCTGGAGGTCTGCCCTGACAGGATCGGTCTAGGTGGGAGTGAAGGGAGTGACTGACCTCACACGCTCCGCAAGAGACCACACAATAAAGATTACGATACAACACCCCATTTATTCACACCAGCAAAATAAACATTCCAACACACGCACCATGCACGATCACAATAAAGCACTCCAACGCACACAACATGCACAATCACGATCAAGCACTCCAACGCACACAACATGCACAATCACGATCAAGCACTCCAACGCACACAACATGCACAATCACAATCAAGCACTCCCGCACCCACAACATGCACGATTATAAATAAGTATTTCGCCATACGACGCACATGATCACACTTACAGCATTCCAGCACATATGACAAATACACAATTATAAGGAAATATTTCCAGCATTGACCCTTCTTAACACCATGGAGTGCGTGCACACCCCTGCCCCTGTCGAGTCTGCTGGGAGCACCCTGTCGCACTAGGTGCTCCGAGCCGGGTTGGTTCTCGCAGGGAGTCGCTCAAAGCCGACACCCTCGACTTCCAAGCGGGCAGTGAAGAGCGTGTCCCGGGGGGGGGGGGGGGGACGTAGCTGTTACTGGAGGTCCTGGACGGGGTCCAGGCCGGCCAGTCAAGACGGCGGCGTCTCTACCAGCCCTCGTCCCGACCAAGGCGTGGCCTCGATCAGCGTGTGGCACCATCCCGTCCGTGGTCTCAACCAGAACGTGGCCTCGACCAGTACGTGGCACCATCCAGATCGTGCTCCAGGTGAAGCCCCCGGAGGGGGGGGGGAGAGACGTAGCTGGAGGAGAGTCGAAGAGGAGGGAAAGAAGAAGGAAGGAGGAAGGAAGAAGGGTACTGGAACCCTGCCGTCAGTACCATCTGACCATTGCTGTCAAGTCTTAGCCACTCGCATGATGGGCGAGGGGAAGTGTATTCAACGCACACATTAAACCCATTGAATCAAGTCTTCTCACACGATGCAGGTAAAAGACTGCATTAAATCAACAGGTTATAAAACAAATATGAATTATCTTCACCCTTCTCTCACTCACGCTTAACGTTTTTCCTTCCTAGGAAATAAATCAACACAGCGACCATCGCTTAATAACTGCCACCACATTTGCAAATAATAATTCAATGGCACAACTGTCACATTTTATAAACACATTTCAAAATAACACAATTTTCCAACCACGCATCCGAACGACAAATCATGCGTACGCCACGCTCGTGAACATAAAACTCGTTCTCCTTGCACACACAAACAGACGGTGGCCGAAGGATAAAAGTCCGGCGAATGTGACAGGGGCGGACGAGCGAGACCAAGCAAGTTCCAACCCTGAATCACCAGGTTCTCTCCCTTCCCCACCGACTACCGCATCACCAGACACATAAACAGGAGAAAGATTTTTGGAAATAATTTAGAATGGCCAGGTTAAAGATGGAATTAACCAGAGAAAAGGTCTCACACGATATTTCTCTTACAATTTCGAAAACAAAAGAAAATTGCGCAAAAGCGAAGACTAAGCCGGCTAACAACAACAAACCAAAACAAACAGACCACGAAACTGATGCTTACCAGCTACCCGTGGGTGACCCCGAAGAGGCGGGTCAAAGGACTCTCTCTACCCTCTGTCCAGTCGAGAGGACAGAGGCGAAGATGCGGAGACAGAAGAAATGATGTCCCTCTCCTACAGGCCGACTGCAGGAATTGAAAGTACTGACTGTACTCTCGACGATAAGGTAAAGAACCCGGACTGGAGCAGGCGCCCCCAGAGACATCTTCCGCTCGAGTGAAGAGCTAACCTCCCTCAGCAATGGCGGCCAACATGCCATGCTGCGTCACAGAGTGAGCATACTTCAAACTAAAAGAAACGAAGCACGTGCGACAGGTAAAAAGACAGGCGAGAGGCCGATAGACAGAAAGTTCGAGAGAAAGGTACCGGCCACCCGTGAACTTGCAGGACGAATAGCACGGGCGGTGGAATTAGAGAGAGAGAGAGAGAAAGCAAACCGAAGTTGAGCTGAACCACACCAAGGTGCAACTGCACCACAAGCCACCCTAAGGACGGCTACACGACAACAGCAACGACAATAAACAAATAAGTAATTCCGCCACCCTAGGGGGTCGAACGTCGTAGGCCTCGTGACAAACTCGTGACAAACCCCCCTTCTAAAAGCATCTGTTTCTCTGAGATACAGTGCTCCTTTGAACCTTGTCGCATGTGCAACTTCACAACAATGGGACCGAACCCAACTCTCTGTGATCGACAGAGTACGAAAAATCCAATACAAACATTCCACGATAAAATCACACCGAGGAATACATAATACTACATTTATCAAACAACTAAGCAAACCTTCCAACCATGAAAGTAACAATCCGAACCATTGGTGATTCACTACCGTTAACCTCACTGAAGTGACAACTGTCACTACACCTGATACAGAGACCAAAAAGGGGATATAACCCTGGTTGAGGGGAGGTGTCCCTCTGACTGATTTTCCAATATGCTAACTACGGAGCTCGGCTAAGATAGTCAGCATCCGTATTACAGGAACCCTTGATATGACGGAAAGTGAACGCATGACTCTGCAGCTCCACTGCCTAACTCATGAGTCGATGACTGACTGGCCGGATCCGGTCCAGGCACTGGAGAGGATGATGATCGCTCTCCAGTACAAACTTCCGGCCGTACTTCCTCTTGGGCACGCCAGTGCGCGTCCAAATCTGCCTGAGAGATTCAGCAACAGTAGGGCATCGATAGTCCTAAGCGGGACAGCGTCTGGGTATCGACTCACAGATTCTACCACTACCGAAGTGTAGCGGTGACCGCGATCGGATGGAGGATTAATGGGTCCCACCAGGTCGACCCCAACCTTGCTGAATGGCTCCCCAACCCGTGGCACTGACCCTAGGGGAACACGCTTCAAGCGACCCCTAGGCGTTGTCCGTTGGCAGACATCGCAACTGCGGCAGTACTGCCTGACCTGTGAGTTCATCCCTGGCCAGAAGAAATCCTGCCTAACTCGCTCGAGAGTCCGCTTGGAGCCCATATGACCTGCCATGGGGGAATCGTGGGCCTGCCGGAGGACAGACTCTCTCAAGCTTTGGGGAACGACAAGCTGCTTGGCCACACGATCTGCCTGAGTGGAAACCCTAAAGAGGATCCCCTTGTGAAGCTTGAAGCTCACCTTGGCGTGTCGGGCAGACTGAGCGGGACGATCCACCAGTTGTCGCAGGCGTTGGACATCCAAGTCCCTGGCCTGAAGACGGATAATGGAAGCAGGATCGGCCCTAGCAAGAACCTCGTCAGAGATCGGCTGAAGAACGGGACGCAATTCCTGTTCCTGCTTCTTAGCTTTGGCGCGTGTGTTGACTCCCACACACGCCTGTACGGGCAGATCCGTAGACACGGACTGACTGCGTCCGTCTGCGAAGGTGATAGCATTCCCTATGATAAGGGAATACAGAGGTCGCTCCACCGCGATGGCCCACACTTCGCCACAGAAGTAGGGGGTGGAGATAGGAATAAGTACAGAAGGACGGGTGGAGTAAAACCAGCCTCCAACCCGCACACATCATAACTAGCGCCCCGCCGGGCCTTAGGAGAAACTAAATTCTTATCAACAAAGAGCGTTGATGCTCCCGAATCCCTGATGGTGTCGACCAAGGAGGAACCAACAACAGAGAGAAACACTGGGCACTCTGAATCACCAGAAGCTGAGATGGAACCCACGTTAGCTGAGGCACGAGGACGTTGGAAAGGACCAGCCCCACGACTACCAGCGGCTTTAGGACAATCTTTCTTAATGTGGCCAGGACGACCACAAAGAAAACACAGTCGGGGCGCTGAAATCCCCGATGAACTGCCTGCCTTGTTCACCCCACTAGCAGTTGTCGACACCTTATTGCTACTAAATCCTGTGGAGGGCTTCCTCTCCGTATCTGGGCGATGCCCATAAGCCCTGCGAGCTTCAGCAAACACCTCAGCTGTGTGAATCGCAGCCGCGAAATCCTGAGGTGCTGTCTCGCCTATCCGGATCCTCAACTCTGGGACACAGTGTTGGTGAGCTGTTCAATGAGGATCAGATCCTCCAGCTCCAACTTAGCTAAACTGACGCCAGTACCCTAGCGTCTTGCGCAGCCTATCACCAAACTGCACGAAGGTCTCATCATTATTCTTCTTCATGGACCTAAACTTCCTCCTGTAGGTCTCTGGGGTAAGGTGGAAACGCTTACGCAGAGCCAACTGCAATGTCTGCATAAGACGCACCTTCATTTAGAGTGAGCACACACTCCCTTGCAGCACCAGATAATCCAGAAAAAAGGTGCATAGCCTTTTGCTCCTCAGACAATTGGTATGAACAAGCAACCTTGTCGAAATGCTCTAAGAACATATCAATGTCCTCACTAGGTCTGAACTCTGGAAGCTTTAACTTTGGGCCTCTAACTCTATCACCTGCCTGGTGATTAACCCCCTGGTTTACAGAAGCGGGAGGCCGCGAAAGAAGTTGTTCCATCTCCTCCCTACGCAGAGCCTCCATCCTGTCTAGTTCTTCCCTACGGAGGGCTTCCTGCCTGTCAGCCTCTTCCCTACGCCGATCCTCCTGTCTGGCAGCCTCCTCTCTACGCTGAGCAGCCTCCTCCCTACGCTGAGCCTCCTGTTTAGCAGCCTCCTCTCTACGAAGAATAGCCTCTTCCTTATGCACAATCTCCTGTCTGTCAGTCTCCTCTCTGCGCAGAGCCTCCATCCTGTCTAGCTCTTCCCTACGGAGCCTTGCCTCTTCCCTACGTTCTTCCCTACGCAGGGCTTCCTGCCTAGCAGCCTCTTCACTACGTAGGGCTTCCTGCCTAGCAACCTCTTCCCTACGTAGGGCTTCCTGCCTAGCAACCTCTTCCCTACGTTGGGCCTCATCCTCCCGTCGCTGTCGCTCTAGAAACATCAGGACGGAAGTGATGTCCTGGGCGGGGTTCACCACTCCCGACACGGGAGGATGATCCGTCTGACCCGTCCCTTGGTCTCGACTTTCCCATAAGGAAAGTCTTCTGGGGCATGCCCCTTACGAGGGGAAGCCTGGAGAGGAGAAGGTTTCGGTCTCTGCGACTCAACAGAAGCCCACAGTTGCTTCGCTATACTCTGACGCTTCCGAGCGGAAGTGCCAGTCGGGGTCTCGACAGGGAGACCCCCCAGCGAAGAGTAGTAAAAAGTACTCACTGGCTACCTGCTACAGCACTGGAATAGGTAGAAGTTACCGTAGTCGAAGTACTGGTACTAATAGTAGGGACTACAGTAACATTTTGAATACCCTTCTTCTTCGACGCACGCGTCGCCATACCACCAGCGCCGGACGTCGCCATGACAACAATATCCTACAGTTTTCCAAATACAGGGAAAAACAATTCCACTAGAGAAAAAAAACAAATATTTTAGGGGCGTGTGTATATGTGTGTATGTGTGTGTGTGCGTGTGTGCGGACAAGTTCCGGCTGCTCCCACTCTGGCAACACCGCGCTCTACAGCACGAGCAACAGTGCGGTGGGGCTCACCGAAAAAAAAACAAAACAAAAACTATGTCCGGCTGCCCCCACTCTGGCAACACCGCGCTCTACAGCACGAGCAACAGTGCGGTGGGGCTGGCCGGAAAAAAAACAAAACAAAAACCTAGCAGACGAAATCCGGAGAGGAGAAAAAAAAAAAAAAAAAACACTAGCGTCCGATGCACCCCCCTGTACTCAACAACCCGGTAGAGAAAAAAAAAACAAGAATTGGCTAAATACAACACAGGAATGGAAGACTGAGCGGCAACAGAAGGGCAAGACTTACGGCCGTACCTGCGTGAGGTACCCGGCGGAAGGAGGTCTGGACGCGGTCGACTCCCCTCGGTCTCACCTCGACCCCCGAGTCACGCCGGATGTTCCCTCAGCCACCAAAAAGACTCCCTTCACTCTAGAGTCACCCAGCCAACCACCCACGAACAAACACGACAAACTGACTAAACATATACAAAACAGACAAAACTAAACAGGTACTCTGCGAAACGAGAGAGAGACAGCCAGAGCCCTTCACATCCCGGACGAGCCCCCACAATTGTCACGACCGACCCCTGGAGGTCTGCCCTGACAGGATCGGTCTAGGTGGGAGTGAAGGGAGTGACTGACCTCACACGCTCCGCAAGAGACCACACAATAAAGATTACGATACAACACCCCATTTATTCACACCAGCAAATAAACATTCCAACACACGCACCATGCACGATCACAATAAAGCACTCCAACGCACACAACATGCACAATCACGATCAAGCACTCCAACGCACACAACATGCACAATCACGATCAAGCACTCCAACGCACACAACATGCACAATCACAATCAAGCACTCCCGCACCCACAACATGCACGATTATAAATAAGTATTTCGCCATAACGACGCACATGATCACACTTACAGCATTCCAGCACATATGACAAATACACAATTATAAGGAAATATTTCCAGCATTGACCCTTCTTAACACCATGGAGTGCGTGCACACCCCTGCCCCTGTCGAGTCTGCTGGGAGCACCCTGTCGCACTAGGTGCTCCGAGCCGGGTTGGTTCTCGCAGGGAGTCGCTCAAAGCCGACACCCTCGACTTCCAAGCGGGCAGTGAAGAGCGTGTCCCGGGGGGGGGGGGGGGGACGTAGCTGTTACTGGAGGTCCTGGACGGGGTCCAGGCCGGCCAGTCAAGACGGCGGCGTCTCTACCAGCCCTCGGTCCCGACCAAGGCGTGGCCTCGATCAGCGTGTGGCACCATCCCGTCCGTGGTCTCAACCAGAACGTGGCCTCGACCAGTACGTGGCACCATCCAGATCGTGCTCCAGGTGAAGCCCCCGGGAGGGGGGGGGAGGACGTAGCTGGAGGAGAGTCGAAGAGGAGGGAAAGAAGAAGGAAGGAGGAAGGAAGAAGGGTACTGGAACCCTGCCGTCAGTACCATCTGACCATTGCTGTCAAGTCTTAGCCACTCGCATGATGGGCGAGGGAAGTGTATTCAACGCACACATTAAACCCATTGAATCAAGTCTTCTCACACGATGCAGGTAAAAGACTGCATTAAATCAACAGGTTATAAAACAAATATGAATTATCTTCACCCTTCTCTCACTCACGCTTAACGTTTTCCTTCCTTAGGAAATAAATCAACACAGCGACCATCGCTTAATAACTGCCACCACATTTGCAAATAATAATTCAATGGCACAACTGTCACATTTTATAAACACATTTCAAAATAACACAATTTTCCAACCACGCATCCGAACGACAAATCATGCGTACGCACGCTCGTGAACATAAAACTCGTTCTCCTTGCACACACAAACAGACGGTGGCCGAAGGATAAAAGTCCGGCGAATGTGACAGGGGCGGACGAGCGAGACCAAGCAAGTTCCAACCCTGAATCACCAGGTTCTCTCCCTTCCCCACCGACTACCGCATCACCAGACACATAAACAGGAGAAAGATTTTTGGAAATAATTTAGAATGGCCAGGTTAAAGATGGAATTAACCAGAGAAAAGGTCTCACACGATATTTCTCTTACAATTTCGAAAACAAAAGAAAATTGCGCAAAAGCGAAGACTAAGCCGGCTAACAACAACAAACCAAAACAAACAGACCACGAAACTGATGCTTACCAGCTACCCGTGGGTGACCCCGAAGAGGCGGGTCAAAGGACTCTCTCTACCCTCTGTCCAGTCGAGAGGACAGAGGCGAAGATGCGGAGACAGAAGAAATGATGTCCCTCTCCTACAGGCCGACTGCAGGAATTGAAAGTACTGACTGTACTCTCGACGATAAGGTAAAGAACCCGGACTGGAGCAGGCGCCCCCAGAGACATCTTCCGCTCGAGTGAAGAGCTAACCTCCCTCAGCAATGGCGGCCAACATGCCATGCTGCGTCACAGAGTGAGCATACTTCAAACTAAAAGAAACGAAGCACGTGCGACAGTAAAAAGACAGGCGAGAGGCCGATAGACAGAAAGTTCGAGAGAAAGGTACCGGCCACCCGTGAACTTGCAAGACGAATAGCACGGGCGGTGGAATTAGAGAGAGAGAGAGAGAAAGCAAACCGAAGTTGAGCTGAACCACACCAAGGTGCAACTGCACCACAAGCCACCCTAAGGGACGGCTACACGACAACAGCAACGACAATAAACAAATAAGTAATTCCGCCACCCTAGGTGGGTCGAACGTCGTAGGCCTCGTGACAAACTCGTGACACTAGATAAGGATATAAAAAGAGAAAAAGAAAAACTCGTTGAGGCTGATGACGCCAGCTTAGGGCATGATATTAAAGAAAGAATAACCCAAAGACTAAAAGATCTTGAACAAGAAAGATCAGCAAGACTAGAAGTGCTGTCTACTAACCGAGAACAATTACGAACTCAAGTGAATAAAATAAGAGAAGCTATCCAAAGAATTTTATATGAAGACACAACGCTAGCAGAACGAATACGAACACTGTTTAGAGAGCAAGGAGTCACATTAGCAAGCGTTATAACGGCCTTAGGATTTGCAATAAGTACACTGGTGATGGCTATTACAGGCGGCAGTGGTCCCGGGTCAGTGCCTCCACCACCATCCCCTCCATCACCGCCTGATAAATCATGGGTAAAAAAAACAGCTTGATCATCTTGCGGGTTTATTAAAAAAATTAGCCAGTAAAGCCGTGGACGCTTTACCAGGTATATTAGGAGGTGTCGTTAGCTGGCTTTTGTCTACTGCTGGCAAAGTAGTTGGCTTTATGGCCGAGCACTTATGGGCATTAGTTCTCTTAATAATTGGGTTAATATTTAGTAAGATAAAGACCGAGTAATCCTATGCCAGTTAATCCAAGAACAAGTGCTGTCTTTTCATATTCATGGTCATCGCGAACAGACTCCGCGTCTTCAATGGCCTTTAGGCTTTGGGCCTTGGGGATTGGATGACTTATTCTTGGGTGTTTTTTATTGTTTGTAATATTACTGGCCCAGAATTTATTTCGTTTTTTCCGACCTTCTGTTCATCGCCTGCCACAAGGATTTCATTATTGTAGTTTATTATTATTCCTATCTGGAGCCTGAGGACAGAAGGCAGCATGTATAAATCAGTGCCAACAGCAAAGTCTACTTTCGATCTTGCGTATTGTAAAACATTTTGGTACCTTTTTATACTTGAAGGTAAATCAACTGTAGAATTAATGGCGTCCTCTAAATTTGCTAAGTATTGTTTTTGTGCGTCAAAGCCAGTAGAAGGATCTGTTATGCTCGATCTCGTTTGCGCTTGCGAACCTAGCAAACACCAAACGTAAGTACGAACAGAGTCGTTTATTCGTTCTATTCCCGCTCTAGTTAGGCCCTTAGAAGTGTCTAATATAAATGTTGTCCATGCTGTTTTATGTTCTTGCTCTATGGACCCGAGGTGAACAGCTGTGCCTGAAGAGAAAGATGTGTAAGGAGGATTCCAAGCATAGTTATACTTTCTGTGCACGCCCCAAAAATAAGGGGTGCCTAAGCCATGATTAAGATCCAACTTTTGTCTAAAGTCTTCCTTAACATTAATATTGAATTCGTTACAGATCCTTTCAAAAGCCTTCATGTCTATTCTGTTGCTGAATGGATTAAACGGTTTGTCATTTGGCAATGGCGCTTGCAGTTCAGTCAAAATACGCCTGAAGGTGTAATAAAAATGAAATCTGTACACTGACCTCACCAAAGGATCAGGATGATTTAAGTGATCAGCATACGACACTCCGCACCCAGTTGATGCACAAAACACAGCAAAGTTTAACTGCTGATAAAACTGCATCGGATGACTAAACCACACTTTCGGGATGCGATCGTTTTTAATAGGAGGGTTAAGATAGCTCTTCAATGGAGTACTAACCTTTACTTGAAAGGCGTCAGACTGAGTCACAGAAATGTCAAGAGTATCGGTTGTTATGTTTTTAAGATTGTAGTGCGGCCCAACAGAATATTTTGCATCAGTATATTTAAATGCAGTCATTTTTATTTCGTTTAAAAAAATGTTTGTAACAATAACAACCCAAGACCGTCCTTCAGTTTTAGAACATGCTATTGATAACAATTGCGGAACCAAAACAGTCGCACTCCATGAAATATTTTACAAAGTCGTATGGTTGAATATAAGCAAAGCCAAGAATAATAATAAGATTAAAAAAGTTAATAATAGAGGACAATTAGTTAGCCAGTTAACCATACCTGATGGTTATTACGGGTTTTGCTCACTAAAAGAAGCAATGAGTAACTTTGACATTACTCTCAAACTTAACAATGCGAATCTGAAAACAATGTTAACATTCAAACCTGAAAAAGAAGAAGTAAGTTACTCTTTTGATAAAGAGCTAGCTAAAATGTTAGGCTTTGCAACTAATAATCAGCCCCTTCATAGTTTTAGAATTGCGCCAGACAAAACTACTTATGAGGGGGAAAGTCCGCTCGATCTTGCATTACATTCATTACTCTATGTTCATTTGGATGAGCTGAGCACTGATGAAAACTTATATGATGGAAGGCCCTCAACTGTTTTAAGAGCTCTTCCGTCAGGGAAAGCTGCATATTGCGATTATGAAATTATACAATTCCCTAATTTACAGTTTAAAAGATTAGTTTGTGGGAGGGTCGGATCATTTAATATAAAAATCATAGACAAAACGGGGAAAGTTGTGAAATGCGATAACCTACACATTGTTTTAGAAATAAAATAATTAGTTGTTCTAAAAAATGTCGCGCGGGCCAGAAGAATCGGGAGTTACATTAGCGCCTGTGAGGTGTATAACTTTAGAATTAAAAGACCTTGCAGACGTTACGGACTTTGAACAGAACGGTGAGATAGGCGCTTTGTATGGTTTTGAGTACACTAAAGATGGTGATTATAAACGTAAAGAAGTAGGCGACAGCAAAAGGTTTCCTAAACTAGAACAACTGCGCAATGTAGAAGCAAATAATGCTGGCCAGTATGAATATAAAATAGTTCGAAAACCTGACAGCAAATGGCACTTAGAACCATATTTAGAATGGGACATAAAATTTGAATTCATAAGCCCATTTACATTTTTTAGCCGCCAAAAAAGTTTTAGAAAAGCATTCAACTCTGGCCCTTTACATATAAGTCTTATGCCAGAGGACAATAGTCGGAAAGAGATTGAAATAACGCCGTATGGGAAAAAACAGTACATCCTCCACAGAAGAGAATCAGTTTTGAAAGATGCTTCTACAAAATTACAGTTCATTCCACAAATGAAATTAGGAGACACGTTCACAATGATATTTGAAATTTCTGTCTTAAAAGATGTGAAGAGGGATGGGGTTGTGGGCGTTAGTGACGTCCTTCTAAAAGGAATTCTAATTAGCTGGCAAAACTTAGACGTTGAAAAACTTAAAGTTACTGTCGTCATTCTTCACAATGGTGAGGATATTAAGGTCATAACAACAAGCAAAAAAATCAATATTAGTCTAAATAGAAACAATCTTACAGAACTAAATTGGATTAATCTTACACATTTAGATCTTATAGGGTTTTATTATACTGAACAAGTTTTGACAGAGAGCATGATAAACATAATAACTGGATTAGATTAAATTCTGTTATAAAACTATGGAGCAGTTAAACTTTATGACAAAAACTCCTCATTGTTCATTGATTTGTGGGCAGACTGGTTGTGGAAAAACAATATTTATCCTAGACCTATTACAAACAGTTTATCGCTATAATTTTGATTATATTGTGATTTTCTGTCCAACACTTGAATTTAACAAAGCATATCATGATAGAAGGTTTATATGGGCAGATGATAACATATATACTCAGAGGCATAAAAAACGCGAAAACAAACTGTATAGAAATTTTGATGTAATTTGGCTACCGATTCCTTTGAACTGGTAATAGAAAGTGAGAAAAAGCAATCGAACACCGCAAAAGTGTCCTTTCAAAGTTCATTCTGGTAGAAAATAAGGTCACATGAACTTGACCTTGACCCTGTGTTAACAGCAGAATGTCAGTATCTGGTGTGACCACCTCGAGCATTGATCACAGCTGTGCACCTGCGGTACATCGAGCGCACCAGAGTGTTGGTCTGCCTCTGGGGGACTTGCCACAACACCTGGCCCACAGCAACAGCAAGCTGAGCTGCTGTCTGGGGTCTGGGGTTGAGCTGGTTCAACTGCATCTGAAGGGCATCCCAGAAATGCTCTATTGGGTTAAGGTCGGGAGAACGGGCTGGGTGAGGCAGCAGATTGATGTTGTTCTGCCTCAGGAAGTTCTGCGTAGCACGGGCAGTGTGCGGCCTTGCGTTGTCCTGCTGAAACAGGTTCTGTGGATGCCGCTGGAAATGCGGCAGGATGTGGGGCCTCAGAACTTGGTCGATGTAATGAACAGCAGTGACCCCGTTCCCACGTCCTGGACCCACATTCTGGAAGATGACTGGCCCAATACGGCGATTTATGCCGATAGCCCCCCAGATCATGATGCTTTCACCACCCCATGGGTCCCTTTCGGTGATGTTGGCATCCGTGAAGCGTTCCCCCGCTCTTCTCCAGATCCGGATGCGGCCACCGCCTGGGTCGACGCAGAACCGGCTTTCATCACTGAAGAGGACTCGGCCCCAGTCCCGATGGCGCCAATGCACGTGGATCTGTGCCCACTGCAGACGGTTCTGGCGATGCTGGAGTGTCAGGATAGGTCGCCGGGCTGGACGCCTGCATTGGAGACCAACTGTGTTCAGTCGGCGACGCACGGTCCTGTTGCTGATTGGCCTGCCATGGTTGCCGACGGTGTTCCTGGCTGTGTTGGCAGCGGTTTGGTAAGGCTCCCGTCGATGCTGACGAAGAAGATGGCGGTCTTGGGCTGCTGTGGTGACCCTCGGTCTGCCGCTCCTCGGTCTGTCATCAGTGGTGTTTCTTGCTTGAAAGCGGTCCAGAAGGCGATAGACGGTGGAAATGTGGACTCCGAATGCGATAGCGACCTGCCTCATTGGAACCCCGGCCTGCAGTTGCCCCATTGCTATGCAACGATCTTGACGAGAAAGTCTCGGCATTATGTTGGCGCCTCTGGAAGGGATGATTTGAACTTTTTGGGGGTTGGAAATTTATAGCCCCACAATGGGGGCCACATTGAGTTGCAATTCACATTGATGCACGTGGCGTAGGTAGTCCACATGGCAAATGCACTCCTCGTGCCAAAAACGCTGACCCGGCAACATTCACCCACTGTTACGAGGTTACAACCGGCCAAGACACCACGTACTGCTAATGTTGCACGTGCCAACGACATTGCTTACGTCCTGTTCACAATGTGAACAATCGTGCACTGTCTCTATTTTTTCGCGTTTTTTATGCCTCTGAGTATATTTAGTTGATCCTAGCAATAAATTGAGTGAGTGGTTAGAATACTTTTATAAACTGTTTAAAGGAACGCAGACACTATTTATTATAGATGACTGTTCGGCAGAACGAGACATAGTTAAAAAAAGAAACACTTTATCAAAACTAGCTTTCAGTGGAAGACATGCTGGGATAAGTGTGTGGATTTTATGTCAAAAATATAACTCGGTTTTAAAAGACTTTAGAGAACAGTTAAAGACTGTAGTTTTATTTCACATGAAAGACAGAGACTCATTTGATGAATGTTTGCGCGAAAATGATGTTATTGAAAATGACCAGGAAAAACACAGGATTAAGCAAAAACTAAAATCTGAAAAGTTTAGTAAATTAGTATTGAAAACGGATAACCCAACACAGTATGTATGTTTGTAGGGTCGTTATTTTTTGGTTATTAAAGTCTTACTTGTTAGAGAACAGTAAAAAGCTCATTCTGGAGTCGCCCGGTCGAAACTGGTTGAGACCGGGGGAGCCAGAATGAGCTTTTTACTGTTCTCTCCGTTCCGTGTTTTACACATGGAATGTTCTACGTTGTAGCATCACGAACTGGAAGCGCAGAAACACTGACTATACTTGCGCCAAACAGGGAGACCAGAAATGTTGTCAACCCAGAGGACCTCCAATAGACATGATGCATCGTGAAAATGCAATCTTTTCACAGAGTTGTGATGTTTGAGTTGGGTTTAACGTCCGTGCCAAAATCAAGGATATGCCAACGGCTGGTCCGTCACATTAGCCTGACACCTGCGGGGCCAGGGTGGATATCGGGGTGAACTATGGTTATTTTAGCTGAAAACATTCCACGTGAAAATTTCCAAGACCAAACCGGGATTCGAAACCACGACCTTTGGATCATGAGTCAAGCGCCTTATCCACTAGGTTATGGCGGCCCCTACAGAGTTGTCATTGTGGAGCACTTCAATCGAGGAATTGAATGCATCGGTAAGTTCATTAAGTACAGGCATCCCTCTATCGACTGTGTATCGTATTACGAAAAAAAATTCGTGAAGGAAAACAGATTGAGAGGCAAGAAGGGAGTGGGCGTCCGAAGAAATTGGGTGAAGTAGATAGGAGGAGGCTGGGGCAACTGGTCCAGCATGGGAAAAACGAAACAAACCCAAGTTGAATTTTATTGTATTGTCTTTTAAGTGGTGAGAGAGAGGGGTGGCCAGAAAATCATTGTACAGATATACCCGAGCGAAGCCGGGTACACCGGCTAGCATATATATGTCTTCTAATATATAAATGGCAAATTCTGTCTGCATGTGTGTACGCTATAGACTCAAAAACGGCTCTACCGATTGTAATGAAATTTGCCAGGTACATCTGTTGTGACCCGAGGACGGTTTTGGGCTAATCTCTAAAAAAATAAAACCGTTAAAAACCGTTTAAAAGCTGTTATAACGGTTTCAAAGATATCTTTTACCCCTGCTTTTCATCAAATACGCAACATGGATGTGCCATTGCACAGGTACATAGCTGCTTCTCGAAAATTAGAACCGTTATTTGGCAGTTAAAAATCGTTATTTATAACAGTTAAAAACCGTTAAAAACACCAAACCCTATCAAAACTGTTTAAAACCCGATCTTTTGGGGTTGGCGGCCACGAGAGTCATCAGATCGCCACCAAACTTGACATAAGCCTACAGGAACATCCAGCGGGTAACATAGGGTCATTAGATAGTCATTATGACCATTAAATTTGACCGGGAAAAACCGTTCTTTTCAACATTTAGGCTGTTCTTGATAAAATTCGGTATACATGTGCAGTTTTATACAACTTTTACAAACCGAAATTTAAAATTGACCGTTGAAAAACGTTATTTTATAAATCTAGAGTATTCTTGAAGAAATTCGATATACATGTGCAATTTTAAACGCTAAACGATGATATACAATTTTTAAGATCCGAAAGTTAACATTGACTGTTAAAAACCGTTATTTTCTAAATTTCGAAATTTACAACGTTCTTGATAACATTCCGTATGCACGTACAGTTTTAAGCGCTGAACAATGTTATGCAAATTTTATGAACCAAAACTTAACATTGACCGTTAAAAGCCGTTATTTTCTAACTTTACACCACTATTGATAAAATTCGGTATGCGTATGTCCAGTAACCGTAAGTAATTTTGCAACATGGATGGAACAGTGTAGAGGGATGAAAACGGAAGAATGAGAGGGCCAGAAAAATGACTGTACCGTGCAAAGCCTGATTTACTATTTTTACATTAGACACAGACCCGTTGATTAACTCAAGCAAAACCTAAATAAACTACTTCTGCACAAAGGCTGTTCCTACAAAATTAAGGGCAATCAGAAAAATGGAAATGGGAACAGTGAGTGCAGGCGGAAAATCGAGCAAGAGAAGCATCTCGTCGTGCTAGGGAAGATCCAGAGGAATGGGGCCAGAGGCAGGCGGAAAATCGAGCTAGAGAAGCATCTCGACGTGCTAGGGGAGATCCAGAGAAATGGGGCCAGAGGCAGGCGGGAAAATCGGGCGAGAGACGCATCTCGGCGTGCTAGGGAAGATCTAGAGGAAAGGAACCAGAGACGGGAAGCAGACCGTGTCCGGACTGCATCTCAGCGTGCCTGGGAAGAACCACATGAGATGCAATCAAGGCAGCAAGCAAACAGGAGATCACGAGCCAATGCTAATGCTGCAAAGAACATTGCGTGGCTAAAAGCAGCCTTTTCCTACGAGCACGTCGAACCAAAACTTAACATTGACCGTTAGAAACCGTCATTTTCTAAATTTACACCGTTATTGATAAAATTCAGTATGCGTATGTCCAGTAACGGTAAAATCTTGATCCAGTGGGTTTGGGGCATGCGTGTGTGAAAACAATAGAATGTATGAGAGAGAGAGAGAGAGAGAGAGAGAGAGAGAGAGAGAGAGAGAGAGAGAGAGAGAGAGAGAGAGAGGGGGGAGAAGCTGCCGAAGAAAGGGGACTTGTCATCCTATAAAAACTGGAGAGGGATTATGCTGCTGTCCATCCCGGGGAAGGTGCTGGCCAAAATCATGCTAGAGAGACTAAAGACTGCCATAGACAAGACCCTCCGCCAAGAACAAGCTGGATTACGCCAAGACAGATCATGCAAAGACCAAATTGCCACCATGAGAATTATCATCGAGCAGTCTCTGGAGTGGCAGACCCCTTGTACGCAGTATTTGTGGATTTCCAGAAGGCGTCTGACAGCATCGACAGAGATACCATCTGGAAACTCATGCACCACTATGGCTTCCCACCCAACTTTGTTGCCATCATCCAGCACTCTACGAGGATGCCACATGCCAAGTCGTCCACGACGGGAAGCTAACGAAGCCCTTCACTGTACAAACCGGCGTCCATCAGGGGTGTCTGCTATCGCCAACAATTTTCCTGATGGTCGTTGACTGGATAATGCGGCAGTCTACAGACGGCAAGAGGACGGGAATCCAGTGGACTTTCACCAAGCAACTGCAAGACCTGGACTTCGCCGACGACATCAGCCTTCTCTCCCACAAACAGCAAGACGCACAAGAGAAGCTGTGCCAGGTAGCAGAAGAAGCAGGAAAGACAGGCCTCCAAATCAACACAAAGAAAACAGAAGCCATGAGAGTCAACAACCAGCAACGAGACCCATTGCGACTACAACAGGAAGACATCATTGAAGTTGACAAGTTTGTCTACCTCGGCAGTGTGGTCAGCAAAGATGGAGGTACAGATGAGGATATCAAGAGCCGCATCAATAAAGCCGGGCATACCTTTACTACGCTACAGCCTATCTGGAATTCCTCTGCCCTCTCACTCCACAACAAGATCAGAATCTTCAACTCAAATGTGAAATCTGTCTTTCTGTATGGTTCTGAAACGTGGCGAACAACAAAGACAAACACCAACAAACTCCAAACATTTATCAACAGATGTCTGCGAAGCATTGTGAACATCAGATGGCCAGATGTTATTGCCAACACAGAACTGTGGAACAAGACCAAGCAAGTTCCAATAGAAATAGAAATCAGAAAACGGAAATGGGGATGGATTGGCCACACCCTCAGAAAGTCTCCATCCAACATCACAAGCCAAGCCCTTGAATGGAACCCTCAGGGCAAAAGAAAAGTGGGAAGACCAAGACAGACATGGCGAAGGAGTACCGACGCGGAAGTGAAGGCCGCCGGAATTACGTGGGCCGAGCTGAAGAAGATCTCCCCAAACCGTGTCCGCTGGAAGAGTGTGGTTGCGGCCATATGTTCCCCAGGGACTTCAGAGGACTAAGTCAAATCAAAACCTGAATAAAATACTTTTGCACAGTCTGTTCCTACAAAATTAAGGGCAATCAGAAGAATGGAAATGGGAACAGTGAGTACAGGCGGAAAATCATGATCCAGTGGGTTTGGGGCATGCGTGTGTATAAACAATAAAATGTATGAGAGAGAGAGAGAGAGAGAGAGAGAGAGAGAACACTGAACACTGAAAATTTATTGCATAACACTTGACATGTTCATTGCAATGTGAATTGTAAGTTATTGTCAAAAGGACTTATCGCTAGGAACTCATCTGATGCGACAAGATAATTGCAATTCTTTAATAAGCACAGGGGAATGTCATAAAAAAATATGAGAGAGAGAGAGAGAGAGACAGACAGACAGACAGACAGACAGACAGAGACAGAGACAGAGAGAATGTGTATTTGTGTGAGGGGAGGGGATGGGAAGATGTGGGGGGGGGGTTGATTGTAAATCAAAACAATTAATACATGTTTGCCGTCACGTGAGTACCGCAAAGAATGTTCATATCCCGGGCAACACCGGGTGCCCCTGCTAGTATACTATAAATGAGACGTAAACCATAATGTCTGCGAATATTATCAGACATAATACAGTTTATTCTTCCACCATACAGTATCACTATCCTCAACCCCCACCTTCTCTCTCTCTCTCTCTCTCTCTCTCTCTCTCTCTCTCTCTCTCTCTCTCTCTCTCTCTCTCCTTCTCCTCTCTCTCTCTCTCTCTCTCAAAGTCTGATTTGTTCAGATAGATAGATGTCTGTGCATGAGTGTACATGTGTGTGTGTGTGTGTGTGTGTGTGTGTGTGTGTGTGTGTGTGTGTGTGTGTGTGTGTGTGTGTGTGTGTGTGTGTGTGTGTGTGTGAGTGTGCATATGTGTGTGAGTGTGTGTGTATGTGTGCGTGTGTGAGTGTGTGTGTACGTGTGAGTGTGAGTGTGTGTGTGTGTGTGTGTGTGTGTGTGTGTGTGTGTGTGTGTGTGTGTGTGTGTGTGTGTGTGTGTGTGTGTGTGTGTGAACGTGCATGCATGGGTGCGCGCGCGCGCGCGCGCATGTGCGTGTGTATGTATTATCCTTCCAGTGACAAATTATGTATGAACATTATACATTATAACACAGGATCAGGCCAGTGAGCCACATTACAGCAAAACCTCGTCTATTAATTCAGTATAGTCCACAAACCAATCAGAGAGCTCAGCGTGTCCCAGAACTCTGAGGGTGACGTTCTTTCTGACGTAGGACACATCATCAGAGTGCAGTGTGGATGTTTGGTTTCAGTCCAGACAGGAACCCCATGCCTCCACAGCAGAGTGTCACCGCTGTGTCGCCACTCACTTGTGAATAGAAACAGAGTGTGGATCTCGGGCTGATCAAATTGTGTTACAGCTCGAAGCAGGCTTTCCTCTTCCTCCCTCCCATC
>CM031611.1:22899399-22913911 GCA_018398815.1 Conus ventricosus | reverse complement strand
AATCCTTCTTTGCGACTTGTCACAGAAATTGAAGGAGGATTGATGAGAATTGAGGTCGAGAATTAGTGATATGATGAGATTGAACTGTTGAAGCCTACCATGGGCAACTCTCGAAGATAGGCGTCCAAGCAGTCCCTCTGCTCGTCGAGGCGACTCAGTTGATCGTAGACGGTGGAGAAATCTTCTTTTGTTGTTGAGGAGATCGAACGCCTTGTCGGATACCTCCTCCATGCTTCTTCTTCTTCTTCTTCTTCTGCTCCTTCTCCTCTTTCTCCTTCTCCTTTTCATTATTGTCTGTCTGTGTCTCTGTCCGTCTGTCTATCTGTCTGTGTTTATGTGTATTTTTCTGTCTCTGTCTCGATCACACAGCCGAAACCACCTTGAGACGGGGGGAGCAACAAGGTCAATTGGGCATGGTGTGCTCCCCCCGTCTCAAGGTGGTTTCGGCTGTGTGATCGAGACAGAGACAGAAAAATAACAGCTTAACGGACCACTCCTAGATTAATGGGAAGAAAAAAAAATGTGTCATCATTTTGTGGCAGGCGTAATGCCCCCGCTAGCCCTAGGATGAATGGGGAAAAAAAACCCTGCGTTATCGTTGTATGAGGCGGTATTAAACGTCAGGTGCAACCCCCTCTAGCCTCCCTTCATTTAATATTATTGATCGGTCCCCACGATAATGACAGGAAAAATGTGTCAACGTAGACTAAGGTTTGTTACACTCTCGGTAAAAGGGAAGTAAAGATCGGAGACGGTTGCTTCCCTTAGTCGCTTGCTGGAAATGACCTTGCTATGGGTGAAGCACCTAGCCTAACACGCTATACTTCAAGGCGATTGCGTCCCTTGACACAGCCGAAACCCCACCATATATTGATTTGTATGAGTCAACTGTTACTGCTAATGCACATCAAGTGACGTGTCAGAATCGATACAAACACACACACATACACACATTACTCAAGTGGTACTTGGAACATGGTCTTGTTGTGACCAACATCACATTAGTCATTGAGTACACACCCAACCCGTGTTTCAAGGAAGTTGGTGAACGGGTGTCTGACGCACGCAGACAGGGTGATAAGGATTCATCGGAGACTAATTCTGGCTGAAACTTTCAAATTTTTAGGCAACAGAGCCTATGGTAAAACGCTGACTAACATCGCCAAAACACCGAGACATTCATTATGTCACCGTGGATCAAGCCCCCCAAGCTCGTCAATGAAGGTCGGTTTAAAAAAAAAAAATGACCGAGCTAGGTGGCGGTGTTGTAGAAGTGAAATGAAGAAAAAAAAGATCAACTGGGCACTCCCGATCCAGATTGGTTATTTCGTCTACCAATATGCCAAGTTGCGAATGTTGCAGTTATATTATGACTGTTTGGACAAATTTGTCAACAGATCAGATTTTCAACTTTTGGAGATGGATACGGATTCGCTGTACATGGCACTCAGTCGTCGACGTTTGGACCAAGTCGTACGACCCTCCATTCGACAGCAGTTTTTCGTTGAGTACCATCGGTGGTTTCCGAGTCCAGCTTGTCACTTCTTTTTTCTGTATTTGTATGATAGCGTTCTAACGTGATTGTGGTCTTGATGGCTGTTCAAATAGTCGTTTTATTTTTTTCTTGTATCAGAGTGGGCTGTTTAATCCATTATTTTTGGGGAAACAGTCCCCCACCTCCTCGTGGTGTTTCCTGGTGGTCCTTCGTTCTGTAGGACTGACTAAAGTTAACATTACTATTTGCTTCAACTTTAGTCCGTTTTATAGCTCGAACGATCAGCGTACGGGGGAAAACATGTCATTTACACTAATATTATGATGCTCTGATACCACATGATTTTCTTTTTTTTTTGACACGTTGATATAGCCTTCCAGATTCGATGGTTTACAAAAAACATTCAGCTTCTTTATAAGTTGACAGACAGGCGTATAAATTATAGTGCATGCGTTTTCATCGCCTTTAGGGTCTTTACTAGCGAGCACACATCAATCTCGCGATGCATTCACCGAACTTCCTTGTGTCATATCCGTCGCCCCTAAGGCGTTTTAATAGGAATATTGACAGTCAGTGATGATCAGTTGGTAAGGATGTAGCTAGTTCAATTGGGGCCTTTCAAGGGAGCTGACTTTTTTTTTCATCATTTGTTGTCGCCCTTGTGAGAGTGTTTAAAATATGTTATAACCAGTCTGTCATTTTTTCTTTACGTTTTTAATTCTGGTTGCACCATCAAGATGCGAGTATCAATTGGGGCCTTTCAAGGGAGCTGACTGCCTTTCAAGGGAGCTGACTGCCTTTTTTTCATCATGTGTTGTCGCCCTTGGAAAGAGCTTTAAAAAAAAAGGTTATAATCAGTCTGTCATTTTTTCTTTACGTTTTTAAATCTGATTGCACCATCACGATGCAAGCCTCGTCATCGCCCGTAGGGTCTCTTCATAGGAACCTCACATGAATCTCGCCGATGTCTTCACCCATCATCCTCTGTGATATGATTCGCCCCTTCGGCGTTTCGACCTTTGTGACCTCCGCCACAACCACAACCGTTTACCACAACCGTTTTAGGGCATGAGAGGCCCCTAACCCTACTACTAACGTGCTAGAAACAGAACGCTACGAATTTGTGAGTATAATGTTTTTCGTTGTATAATGTCTTTAAAAAGTTAATTCAAACATATATGTTCCAAAACTAACGTTAAGAGTTGGTTTCTTTTCACAAAACCTCAGTGTTCAACTTGTCAATAAACCTACCTCCGGCAACTGGATCTTAACGAAGAAATTTTTTAATGCATAATCTTTTAGTTTTTCAGCAACTTTTTTTCCTCTCCACACTTTCGTTTTCTTTTATTTTACTACCTTTCACTGGCTGCTTTGGGGTGCTGTTGGATTCTCTTTTGAACCCGTGGTGGTGAGAACACCACAGAATTACGGACTGTGGTGTGTCTCTATTTGACGCCAAGAGCACAGACACAATCAGCCATGTCTCCCTGATGAGTCCGATCCAGCGGACGAAAGGCCTAGGAGCAGGCAATACACATAGATCTGCCTTCGAGAGGGATTGCGATGGTTTCTTCATGCAGCTAGTGAAGGGTTTTCATATTTATGATATATATTTTCCCATTTTCTTCATCTTCAATTTTTTCCCCTCTAAATTTCAAATCTTTGCCAAGTCATTATTATAATGATGGAAGAATTGTTAACCTGCACTTGTTTTCCCCCACTACTACTTAATTGTTCAGCATCATATTGTTTGGTCAATCAGTGGGCGATTGCATCTCTTAGAAGATCCAAGTAAAGGTTGTTCTGCACAATTCTTAGCCGCTGACAATGCTTGGGTTATTGAACATCAGAGCTGACCACTCAGACTGTTCCATATCTTTTGATCTTCTTGGCATCCTTAAATGGATCCTCAAGCATAGCTCAAAGATTGTCCCCTACATTTTATACTGTTTGCATAATGTTTTTAGTTTTTCATCAACTTTTGTCCTCTCCACATTTTTCGTTTTCTTTTATTTTACTACCTTTCACTGGCTGCTTTGGGGTGCTGTTGGATTCTCTTTTGAACCCTTGGTGGTGAGAACACCACAGAATTACGGGCTGTGGTGTGTCTCTATTTGACGCCAAGAGCACAGACACAATCAGCCGTGTCTCCCTGATGAGTCCGATCCAGCGAACGAAAGGCCTAGGAGCAGGCAATACATATAGATCTGCCTTCGAGAGGGATTGCGATGGTTTCCTCATGTAGCTAGTGAAGGGTTTTCATATTTATGATATATATTTTCCCATTTTCTTCATCTTTTTTTTTTCCTCTAAATTTCAAATCTTTGCCAAGTCATTATTATAATGATGGAAGAATTGTTAACCTGTTCAGAAGAAGTTTTACGGACTGTGACGAAGTAGATGGAACAGTGATTGAAAATATCTGCATAATAATTGAACATGAAAATTGGACCAAAAAAATGCTATTATTTGTGATATTGTTATTGTAAATTATTTGTTGTGTTTAGTAAAGGGAGCACAAAAAAGAATTCTTGCTTCCTCGGTTTCTCCCTTGAATGAATGGAGTTGATACACGCATATGGAGTGAACATGCTGTGTTTGTAATTGACTTATGCAAATGCGGCGTGTGACTGTGTGTGTGTGTGTGTGTGTGTGTGTGTGTGTGTGTGTGTGTGTGTGTTTGGTTGTGAGTGTGTGTATGTGTGTGTGTGTGTATGTGTGTGTGTGTGTGTGTGTGTGTGTGTGTGTGTGTGTGTGTGTGTGTGTGTGTGTGTGTTGTTTGGTTGTGAGTGTGTGTGCGCGCGCGCACGTGTGTGTATGTGTGTGTGTGTGGGGGGGGGGGGGGGGGGACCAATCCACTTGAAGGAAGATGGAAGATCACTGCAGGCCAGATGAAAAACCGTAGCACTTGTTTTTACCTTCTGTGTCTTCTGATGTATTTTTGTGAATGGCTCATTCTGCGTGGCCACATCAGTCTTCTCCTCTGCTTGCTTCGCTGAAGACCCTGCTGCCTTGGACTTGTCAGAGTCACCGTGTCTGTCTGTGATCCAGAGCCAGCTGTTTTCCCCAGGACATCCATGGTGCCGGACAGTCGGCTGGTTGAGATGAAGGAACCTGTGCACATCACACAAGATTAGATGATATTAATGACGTTTATCATCACTTCAGCTAGCGTGCTATCAACCAATACATTCCTCTCAAACTTCTGTAACTCCTTTGCATAAATCAGCAACATTTAATCTATTAACACTGTCCTACAAAGGACAGTACTTAGAGCCTAACCTAAATGGTTTGTTTCCTTCCTTGTGAGTGCTTTGAATTCAGCATGTGGGTGCGTTAAAATTCAGCAAATTATCAATTCTCCGTACTTTGGCTGTGACAAAAGATTCTTCAGAGAGGAACTAAACCATATTTTCAGGTTTTCATGGATGCAATATAGGTCCAGCTTGCATGTAAGCGGGAATTAGGCTGACTGTTATACTGGATTTCTATCAAAATGTAGAAATATGAACAATAAGTTTATGTAGGCCTTTTGAATATTATATGTGTGTTCTGCTAGTATAGCCTGTGTGTAAATTCTCAAAGAAATGAAATATGTTTTTATTAAGGAATGTTCGAACTTAAGAAAGCAAACATTCGAAGGTGAATATCCGTGAAAGTACGTGGAGGAGACGGAAGGTGCCAAGAGAATTGGGGAGAGGTTCCAGACGACGTGCAAACAGGTAGCAAAAAAGCGTGTCTGACAGAGAGAGAGGAGAGAGAGAGGAGAGAGAGAGAGAGAGAGAGAGAGAAGAGAGAGAGAGAGAAAATTTTCTCTACCGGTCAATTCTATTATAAAACTGTTTAATGATTATTTCATTGTTCACAGAGAATAAAAAAAATCTCCTGACGAGCATTCCAGGCATCAGTGTCTTACAAGCCCGGTTTATACTGGGATGAATTTTAAAAAGGCGTATTGCAACTGCCCTGTCGTGCAGTATCTTACCAGAACTGAACTCCACTGCATCAGTTATATTACTCCCTTTGGTCTTCACGGAAAAAGAAAAAGTCTTACAATCTGTGGCACTCCCAATCCTCTCTAACACTGCTCCCCATACCCATTCCCAACACCCACCCCCACACCCACCCCGTGTCCAGTTTCAGCGCCTTTCACCTTGACTGTGTGAAGGTCTGGCAGCCAAAATCACAAATCCAACCCAGATTTGCTCTTCTTGATACGCATTTGGGTGTCATGACACAAAACACCAGGTAGAAAATGTTGCCTTTAGGAGCCAGTCGGTCCTCTGAAATTGAACAATAGCGCTCAGTTGAGTCGACCCTCTAAAATTCTGCGGAGCGCCTGGACACAGCAGATCAGAGTATGCTACACGAGCCCCAACTCATTGAACAAGGTTTCTCAGTCAATATAAAATGGTAAGAGATGCCGTTTCTCATACTGACTGAATAAATAAGTGCCGTAATCCTTCTAGCGTGAATCACGCCTTGCCTTATCAATAGATAGATAGATAGATATAGATAGATAGAGAGAGAGAGAGAGAGAGAGAGAAGAGATAGACAGACAGACAGACAGACAGACAGACAGACAGATAGATAGATACAGATAAAGCAATAGTAATAGATATATACTAGGAGGAGAGGGAGGGGGGGCGGAGGGAGACAAGGGAACTAAATCAGTATCTCCTTCCACCCACACTCTAACTCCAGAGGCCTCCCTTGAACTACAAGCCGCTCCCATCCTCTACTTCCTCGCCTAGTGAACACCTTGCCTTAGCAATCGTTTTTCGACTTTTTTTAAAGGCCCAGCAAGTTGGTCTTTGACGTTCTGACATCGTTTTCCATTCCTTAACAAGGCCATATCTGGACGAAAATGTCAAACAAACAAAAAGAAAAGAAAACGAAACCTACTCAGGATGGCTGCAGCTCTTCACACTTAGTCTGCTATGAATCTACACCACTCTATGGCAAGTTCCGTGCCCTCATTATCTGCTACCATCACGTGTCCATGCTGCTCGTGCCCGAAGTGGTGTTTGAATGCTGACATCCATAGGACACGCAGTATGTGCACCACATGCCCCTTCTTTCATCCATACAACTCGAGCCAAGCTAGAACATTTTTCTCTTGAACGTAAATTGTCGACTTTGTCTCGCGTGTCAACCGTTCCAAAAAGAGTCCTGTTAATTTAGGTCTGCCAGTTTTGGTCAGCGAGTCAGACAACACTCCTATCTGCTCCTAATCCCGGAGATCACTGAAGCGTGTTGAGGATAGCCCGTCCATCAACATTTCCCTCTTCACGTTCTCATCCTCCGAGTAATGTGAGCAAAAGCGGAACAGCTGAACCGCCAAACGAAGGAACAAATAGGTACAAATAAACAAGTAAAGTTGATGTGTGAAAGTACACTTAACTTGTGTCAGTTCTTTGTTATTCATTCAGTACTGAATGTTTGAATTTGTCTCTAATTCTGTTTCTCAGAGCTACAAGCACTTTTAAGAGTACAAGCCTCAGCAGTATTGTTCCTGAGCCACTTTTGGGTATTTTAACAGTCCCTAGAAAAAAAATATACATTGCTTTCAATGACTAGTACCGGAACGTTGCTCCTTCCATAGCTAGTAAGAGAGAGGGTGGAGGCAAGATCTTAACATAACTATTTGAGAAAATATTCTAAGTTCTTCCCCTAGAGGACAACACCGACCCACGCCCAATTCTCATCACATCGAAGTGGGGGCTAGTCTGGGATTGTTAACATAAAATTTACTCAGTTTTATTTCCTTTGGTTAATCCAAAATTTTGGACAAGGAACATAACTAAGAGCAAATAGGCTGATTGAGTTGCAGTCCAGGAGAAATCTTTGTGTCTGTTTTGTTGTGTACATGCTTATCATATATGATAACATTGTGCTTGACTGATGCTATAGGCGGTCTATGATTGTGGGTCATTGATACTCTAGTCAATTTATCTATGTGTTATATGTGATGTTGTTTGCTTTTGCTGTTTTTTGTGGATACTTGATTGCTTAAACTTATTTAACAGTTCAGTATCATGGCTGAATCAGTTAAACTTATACGGAAATCAAGGAGTGGGTGAATCTTTAGGCCTCTCTGGTCAAGAGTTAGTCACACACCTGTGATTACACAATTTGAAAAGGAGACAAGAAGGCTGCAAAAGAGACCAGAAATTAAAAGAGCTGGAAATAGAGGCGAAAGCGCAAAACAAAGCTGCTGAAGCTGCCGAGCGAGAAAAAATCAGACAGCATGAACAAGCAGAGCGCGACAAAGTCTGAGAAGCTGGAGAGCAAAACAAATTAATGGAGCCAGAACAAGCAGAGTGCAAAAAATCCGTGAAGCCTAAGCGCAAAACAATACATGAAGCTGAAGAACCGCAAGAAAGTCAGAGAGCATGAACTTCCTCTCAGAGAGCTTGAAAAATCAGTCAAGACAGATAGCTCTTCAGGCATGGCCAGCCGAAATTCTCAGCCTCCAAACCAAAGGCCGCTATGTCGTTTTCTTTGGATCCATTCAACGAAACCACTGAAAGTTTTGACGCGGATCAGTTCGAGAGATTAAGCTAATGAATTCGGCCTGGACCCAGAAGAGCATAACATCAAACTGGCGTAAGGTCTCAGAGGTGCTGCGTTATGATGTTAATACAAAGTTAACACTGAGTAAAGTATCTGATTATGATACTCTCGAACAACCCCTACTTACCCATATGAACTGACAGCTGAAGCATACCGAAAGAAATTTCGAAGCTCGCGGCGTAGCAGGGGAGAAACATACAGCCAGTTTGCAGATAGCTTAGTGACGTACCTCAAAAATGGATAACATTGTCCTACCAAGAACAGATATTTGACATACTGACTGAGCTCATTCTCTGTGAGCAGCTGCGTGACACAATGTTCACTGAGCTACAAACCTTCATGACGGAACAAGGTGCTTCCACGTCAGCTGACCTGATCAAGCTTGGGGATTGGTACAACCACCGCCTATGACAAGACAAACTCTCATGAAAGAATAGGTGACAAACTGAATAGGGATTCAAACCCTCACCATCACAGCAGTCTCAAAACCAAAACCCCTCACCAAGTAGGAGAAAGCCGGATGATAAACTACGAGTGGAAAAGCACACAGTGGGAATTCAGCCCACGTCGGCCAAAAGCAGAGCACATAAGAGTTACTGCTCAAACTGTAGAATGACCTCCACAACACAGCAGACTGCTGAAATTTCTTTGGACCAAGACTCAGACAATTGCAAAGTACCAGATAGTTTCTACCCCTTAAGGTGCTGATTCACAATCTATGCCTATGCCTATATCTTAAGCGCCGTAGTAGAAAGAATTCCGCGCATAGTGGAGAAATGAGTAATGGGCCGAAAGTAGTTCGCCCTCGCCTAGCGCATAGTGTCAAGGAGGCTGAAATGGTCAGGTTAAGGCCCTTCCCGAGTTCGAACCTACCTGATAGCGAAAGGAAAGGAAATTTATCCACTATGACCTCGGAGTATCGAGTGGCGCTAAAACCCAGTCAGCCGAAGTTGCTTGTAAAAGACCTTGAAGAACAGGAGTCTTGGGCTTGTTCAGATGGTATTGCTGTGAGGCACAGTGTTGATGCTTAATCAGCTGGTTGAATGCGTGTGGACGTCATTGTTGTAGCTGCTATAGGAAATTACTGAGGCTCCCGGAGTCAGCGGGAATTTTCGATGTCCATTTGGTGTGAAGGGGTTGTTTGCTGAGCAGTTTGGTAGGGATGTGTGTAAAATGTGTGGAAGAATGTAGCAAAAGAGGAATTCAGTGTAAGTGTGAACAAGGTGGTAGAGAATCAACATGGACAAAGGCATGGCTCAAAGGGAAATCCTTGTGTCCATTTCCTATATAAACTGAGGAAGAACATCAAGAGAGAAAAGAAGAACACCACGTAAAGAACAGAACAGAGCAGGAGAGAGAGAAGAGTGAGCGGGACAGAGAACGGTTGGAAGAAACGTGGTCTGGGCGACAGGAAGTGACAGCAAGGTCGTAGGTGTAAAAGGCATGCTGAGAAAGAAACACTGAGTACGAAAACCCAGAGGTGGGTGAAAGAGACAAAGAAGAAGATCCTACGTCGAGTTCCCAGAGACAACCATGGATACCCGTCCTGAAACCTGTGCCAGTCAACCAAGGGCGTCACCATCACCCAGTGCTGAAGAAAACTTGAATTGACTTGTTCGAGAACTGTCGTATGGTGTGCAAGTGTGTGTGTGTGTGTGTGTGTGCGTGTGTGTGTGTGTGTGTGTGTGCGTGCGTGCGTGCGTGCGTGCGTGCGTGCGTGAGTGCGTGCGTGCGTGCGTGCGTGCGTGCGTGCGTGGTGTGTGTGTGTGTGTGTGTGTGTGTTGTGTGTGTTGTTGTGTGTGTGTGCGTGTGTGTGTGTGTGTGGAAACCTGGCCAGGTAAGAAGCTATTTTATCGTAACCCATGATTAGGAAGTATAATCTTTTATGTCTTGATTATTCCATTCTGGATAACTTGATTTTTCATGTGTAATTATAAGTAGCATAGAAACTGTATTTCGTGCTCTCATTCGTGTTAGGAGAGAAGCGAATGCGTGACATTCCATTTCCAGAGAGAGTTGATTTTTTGGTGGGTACATGAGTGCCCATATGTATGTATGAGTGCAGAGATAACCTTTGTGTGTTAAGCCGATTGATAGTACATCAACTTAGTTCACTTCAGCGATACCATCACGATTTCCCCTGTCCTGGATAGCAAGATGCTTTAATGATAAAGGCGGGATTTTTTATACGAAAGAGATTAGAACAAAAGAAATCAATATTTCACGCTTTTATTACAACAGCATTTGCCACAGCTAAAAGGAATCTCAGATTTCAATTCATGTTGTACCCTGCCTGTTGCTGTATAACAATAAGCTTTTACAAAAAGGCTATTGGTGAGCAAAAAGGCAGCATTTTTTTATATGAAAGAGATTAAACAAAGAAATGCCACATATTTCACGAACGGCAATCAATATTTTATGCTTTTATTACGAAGCATTTTGCCACAGCTAAAAGGTAATCTGAGATTTCAGTTCATTTGTACCCTGTCTGTTGCTGTATAACGATAAACTTTTACAAAAAAAAGCTAAAAATGAAGTAAAGAAATCGTCTATGGTAAGCAAAACAATTATTACACAGCATCCACTGCAAAATGATAACTTCTTTCTAGACTCCAAGCGAGGGGATCAGATTCCTTCTGTTTTGTCAGTCCATGGAGATTTACACCAATGAAGTCTGTCCATGAAAATGGAATGTCGTGGCGAACTCTCTGTTCAGAGAGAACCAGCTTTTCTAGGCACAGTAGATATGACCCAATCAGTGTTCCGATCAATTTGTCAAGTTTTGTTCACCCTACATACAAACCTCTTTGCAACCAGATGGAACAACCAACTTTTCGTGTTTGTGTTGCCATGCTGGACCCCATGGCTCACACAACGGATTCTCTGTCATCTCTTGTGGGGATGTTGCTTTGGCATTTCCTACTACTCCTCTTGTTTCAGCGGCCTTGAGCAAGGCCATTGAGAGAGAAATGCTAGCTGATTCTATATGAGAATGATAACGATGCAAACGGTAAAAAGTGGGAGCTCTGTAAAACGAAATTACATCTTTTCGCAGTGACTTTGGTAAAAACTTTGCATGCAAAAGACAAAATAATGAACGCGTCTTAAAGCTTCAATAGTGAAAGTTCAAAAAGAGTTAACAGTCAGTCCTGGGAATTGTAACCTCCAGCCAGATATTTGAAATTGGAAAGAGGAGCAAGAATTGTTACTATTAGATCTTTCGTATTAAATGGATAGAAGACAATGAATGAAATACTGAATATTTCTGTAATTTAGAAAAGGTCCAGAGCAAGAACAAGATAATAACTAGATTGTGTAAATCTCCAGCGAAATCATTACAGACCAAAAAGACATACTTAGAGCACAGTACATTTTAGAAAAGATTGTGTAGTCAGTCAACAACTTCCCATGACATAAAAGCTGCAACAGACGCATTTCTAGAAAATGAAGATTTTCCTCATCTTGATGAAGTGGAAGCCGCTTCGTGTGAAGGAACAGCCAACTTAGAAGAAACCACTAGTGCATAAAATGCATGAGAAATGGGTCTGCACCAGGTAGTGATGGGATAACTATCGACTTTCTTAAACATGTGGACAAAAATTGGCAAAACTGTGACAAAACCTTGAAGAAATCTTTCGAAAAGCTAACTAGCATGTACACAGAGACAAAGAGTTTTGACTTTATCACAAAAGTCAAAAGTGTTAGACAGAGATACATTAGAAAACTGGAGACCACTAACTTTACTTAGCTGTGATTATAAACTTCGTGAAAAACATTGGCAAAAAGATAGACTCTGTTATCCATAAATTAATTTGCAAAATCAGGTGAGTTATCTGAAAGGAAAAAACATATCCACTATACTTAGACTGATTGATGATGTCATCAATTATTTAAAAACTACAATTACAGCTGGATATTTACTTGCTGTAGATTTTTCTAAGGCTTTTGATTCTGTTTCTTCTAAGACTTTCCTTTTGCGCGTGTTTTTGTTTTGGGCTGTAGCCAAGATTTTCAAAGAGGGGTTTCTATTTTAATGAAAGGTACTGTAAGTTCAGTTAACCATGGTGGTTGGATTTCAGAGCCTTTTGATGTGTTGTACGGTATCAGACAGGGATGCCCATTCTTCCCATTGGCTTTGTGTTAGCTTTGGAATTATTAGCTGTTAAAGTAAGAAATAGTGAGATCATAGGGATTGAAACTCTCCATTTTAATAATAAAATATCCATGGATCTGAAAATAAAACAAATGGCAGGCGATACAACTTTATTTCTTAAAGATGAAGAAGACATGTATAGTTCGTTAACTATTTTTACTGATTTTGAAAGCTTCTAAGGTTTCAGACTCAATGCACTGAAAACAAAGGCACTTAAAATAGGCAGGCAATGTGACAACCCAAATCTTCCGTTCGCCACAGTCGACAATATCAAAATATTGGGAGTATATTTTGAAAGCTGTAGAATGGCAAGACACGTAGAAGACAGGAACTGGACAAGTAGAATTGTGAGAATTAATAAGCTCATAAAAGATTGGAGTTGAGGGACTTGAGCATTCATGGTAAACTTGTGGAAATGAAAACATTCCTTTAAGTCAGTTCGTTTATGTTATGCAATACATTGGTCTTCCTAATGTTATTCTAAAACTAAAACAAAAAATGAATATCTCTTTATATTTTTTATGGCAGAAAAAGGTGCAGCAACAGAAAGGCTTTGGAAAAAATAAAAAGAAGGTAATGGAGGTAAGTGTCGAAATGGCGGATTGAGCATGATTAACCAAATGCAACTTCAGAACTGCTTCTACCTGCAGTGGGCAGGGAAAATATTTGCAGTTGTAGATGGCATCTGTGTACTGCGCTTCATAACAGACATCTCTTCGGACTTGGAAGAGGAAATCTTCAGCAACATGGTCTCTGAAGAGGTTCCACAGGTTGCCTGGGTTACTGGGGTTGCAAGCCACCAGGATAATACACAAGTCACGCAGCAGTCGGGTCTCTGAGAGATGGAGGCTTCCTCCAGGGCAAGTTGTAGAAGGCGGTCATCTTCCAGTTTCGGTTCGTGTAAGTTGTATATCATTGTTCAGAATTTAAAACTACACCTGTATAAACCCAAATTTCATCAAGAAAGGTCTAAATTAGAAAATAACGGATCTTAACGGTTTTTAACGCTCAATTTTAAGTTTCTGTTCGTGTAAAATTAATTGTATATCATTGTTCAGCGTGTAAAACTGCATCTGTATACCGAATTTCATCAGGAACGGTCTAAATTTATATAATAACGGTCTTTAACAGTCAATTTTAAGTTTCGGTTCGTGTAAGTTGTATATCATTATTCAGCATTTAAAACTTCACTTGTATACCAAATTTCATCAAGAAAGGTCTAAATTAGAAAATAACGGACCTTAACGGTTTTTAACGCTCAATTTTAAGTTTCTGTTCGTGTAAATTGTATATCATTGTTCAGCGTGTAAAACTGCATCTGTATACCGAATTTCATCAGGAACGGTCTAAATTTTATATAATAACGTTTTTAACGGTCAATTTTTAAGTTTCGGTTCGTGTAAGTTGTATATCATTGTTCAGCGTGTAAAACTGGATCTGTATACCGAATTTCATCAAGAATGGTCTAAATTTATGTAATAACGGTTTTTAAACGGTCAATTTTAAGTTCGGTTCGTGTAATTGTATATCATTATTCAGCATTTAAAACTTCACCTGTATACCAAATTTCATCAAGAAAAGTCTAAATTTAGAAAATAACGGATCTTAACGGTTTTTAACGCTTAATTTTAAGTTTCTGTTCGTGTAAATTGTATATCATTGTTCAGCGTGTAAAACTTCATTTGTATACCGAATTTCATCAGGAACGGTCTAAATTTATATAATAACGGTTTTAAACGGTCAATTTTTAAGTTTCGGTTCGTGTAAGTTGTATGTCATTGTTCAGCGTGTAAAACTGCATCTGTATACTGAATTTAATCAAGAATGGTCTAAAGTTATATAATAACGGTTTTTAACGGTCAATTTTAAGTTTCGGTTCGTGTAAGTTGTATATCCTTATTCAGCATATAAAACTTCACCTGTATACCAAATTTCATCAAGAAAGGTCTAAATTTAGAAAACAACGCTTTTTAACGGTGATAAATAACGGTCATAAAAACTATCGAATGACCCAGTGTTATCCACAGTATGTCCTTCTAAGAGTCATGCTAAGTTTGGTGGCGATCCGACGACTCCTTTTGCCGCCAACATCAGAAAAGATTGTATTTTTGATCGTTTTTAGGGGGGTACGTGTTGTTAACGGGTTTTAACGGTCATAAAAACTGTCGTGAAACTGTCCATGACCCTATTTACTCGGAGATTCCTCAGGTTCGTGTATATCTTATTCAGCAGGCCATTTGATAAAGCAGGAAAGATGTTGCTTTTGTACCATTACCGGTAAAAGAGTT
>CM031611.1:22867487-22886249 GCA_018398815.1 Conus ventricosus | reverse complement strand
TGTTAATGAAAACCACTGCCAGTATTCTTCTCATTTCAAGAGAAGGCACACAGAGAAATCGCTCTGTACTGCTGATGTGAATCAAAGAGACATCCCTGTTCACAGTGAATCAAAGAGAATCCCTATTCACAGTGAATCAAACAGACATCCTTTATTCACAGTGAATCATAGAGACATCCTTATTCACAATGAATCAAACAGACATCCTTATTTACCAGTGGGAAACATAGAGACATCCTTATTTACAGTGAATCAAGAGACATCCTTATTCACAGTGAATCAAACAGGACATCCTTATTCACAGTGAATCAAACAGACATCCTCATTTACAGTGAATCAAACTGAAATCCTTATTACAGTGAATCAAAGAGACATCCTTATTTACAGTGAATCAATCAGACATCCTTATTCACAGTGAATCAAAGAGACATCCTTATTTACAGTGAATCAATCAGACATCCTTATTCACAGTGAATCAAGCAGACATCCCTATTCACAGTGAATCAAACAGACATCCCTATTCACAGTGAATCAAACAGACATCCTATTCACAGTGAATCCCAAAAGACATCCTTATTTACAGTGAAACAAAGAGACATCCTTATTCACAGTGAATCAAACAGGGCAACCTTATTTACAGTGAATCAAACAGACATCCTTATTTACAGATGAATCAAAGAGACATCCTTATTCACAGTGAATCAAACAGACAACCTTATTTACAGTGAATCAAACAGACATCCTTATTTACAGTGAATCAAAGAGACATCCTTATTCACAGTGAATCAAACAGACAACCTTAATTACAGTGAATCAAACAGACATCCTTATTTACAGTGAATCAAAGAGACAATCCTTATTCACAGTGAATCAAGAGACATCCTTATTCACAGTGTAATCAAACAGACATCCTTATTCACAGTGAATCAAACAGACATCCTTATTTACAGTGAATCAAACAGACATCCTTATTCACAGTGAAACAGACATCCTTATTTACAGTGAATCAAACAGACATCATTATTCACAGTGAAACAGACATCCTTATTTACAGTAAATCAAACAGACATCCTTATTTACAGTGAATCAAACAGACATCCTTATTTACAGTGAATCAAACAGACATCTTTATTTACAGTGAATCAACGAGACATCCTTATTTACAGTGAATCAAAGAGACATCCTTATTTACAGTGAATCAAACAGACATCCTTATTCACAGTGAATGAAACAGACATCCTTATACACAGTGAATCAAGGAGACAACCTTATTTACAGTGAATCAAACAGACAACCCTTATTTACAGTGAATCAAACAGACAACCTTATTTACAGTGAATCAAACAGACATCCTTATTTACAGTGAATCATAGAGACATCCTTATTTTACAGTGAATGAAACAGACATCCTTATTCACGTGAATGAAACAGACATCCTTATTCACAGTGAATCAAAGAGACATCCCTATTCACAGTGAATGAATCAGACATCCTTATTCACAGTGAATCAAAGAGACAACCTTATTTACAGTGAATCAAAGAGACGAATCAAAGAGACATCCTTATTTACAGTGAATCAAAGAGACATCTTTATTTACAGTGAATCAAAGAGACATCCTTATTTACAGTGAATCAAACAGACATCCTTATTCACAGTGAATGAAACAGACATCCTTATACAAAAGTGAATCAAGGAGACATCCCTATTCACAGTGAATCAAAGAGACATCCTTATTCACAGTGAATGAAACAGACATCTTTATTCACAGTGAATGAAACAGACATCCTTATTCACAGTGAATCAAACAGACATCCTTATTCACAGTGAATCAAAGAGACATGCTTATTCACAGTGAATGAAACAGACATCCTCATTCACAGTGAATCAAACAGACATCCTTATTCACAGTGAATCAAGCAGACATCCCTATTCACAGTGAATGAAAGAGACATCCTTATACACAGTAAATCAAACAGACATCCATATTTATGTGAATCAAAGAGACATCCTTATTCACAGTGAATCAATGAGACATCCTTATTCACAGTGAATGAAACAGACATCCTTATTCACAGTGAATCAAACAGACATCCTATTTACAGTGAATCAAAGAGACATCCTTATACACAGTGAATCAGAGAGACACCCTATTCACAGTAAATCAAACCGACATCCTTATTCACAGTGAATCAAAGGGGACATCCTTATTCACAGTGAATCAAACAAACATCCTTATACACAGTAAATCAAAGAGACATCCCTATTCACAGTGAATGAAACAGACATCCCTATTCACAGTGAATCAAAGAGACATCCCTATTCACAGTGAATCAAACAGACATCCTTATTCACAGTGAATCAAAGAGACATCCTTATTCACAGTGAATCAAACAAAACATCCTTATTCACAGTGAATCAAAGAGACATCCTTATACACAGTAAATCAAACAGACATCATTATTCACAGTGAATCAAACAGACATCCTTTTTTACAGTGAATCAAAGAGACATCCCTATTCACAGTGAATCAAAGAGACATCCTTATACACAGTGAATCAAACAGACATCCTTATTTTACAGTGAATTTAAACAGACATCCTTATTCACAGTGAATCAAGGGACATCCTTATTCACAGTGAATCAAACAGACATCCTTATTTACAGTGAATCAAACAGACATCCTTATTCACAGTGAATCAAAGAGACATCCTTATTCACAGTGAATCAAACAGACATCCTCATTTACAGTGAATCAAAACAGACATCCTTATTCACAGTGAATCAAAGAGACATCCTTATTCACTGTGAATCAGAGCGACATCCTTATTCACAGTGAATTAAAGAGACATCCTTATTCACAGTGAACCAAAGAGACATCATTATTCACTGTGAATCAAAGAGACATCTTTATTCACTGTGAATCAAACAGACATTTTTATTCACAGTGAATCAAACAGACATCCTTATTTACAGTGAATCAAACAGACATCCTTATTTACAGTGAATCAAACAGACATCCTTATTTACAGTGAATCAAACAGACATCCTTATTTACAGTGAATCAAAGAGACATCCTTATTTTCAGTGAATCAAAGAGACATCCTTATTCACAGTGAATAAACAGACATCCTTATTTACAGTGAATCAAACAGACATCCTTATTTACAGTGAATCAAAGAGACATCCTTATTCACAGTGAATCAAAGAGACATCCTTATTTACAGTGAATTAAAGAGACATCCTTATTCACAGTGAATCAAAGAGACATCCTTATTCACAGTGAATCAAACAGACATCATTATTTACAGTGAAACAGACATCCTTATTCACAGTGAATCAAAGAGACATCCTTATTTACAGTGAATCAAAGAACATCCTTATTCACAGTGAATCAAACAGACATCCTTATTCACAGTGAATCAAACAGACATCCTTATTTACAGTGAATCAAACAGACATCCTTATTTACAGTGAATCAAACAGACATCCTTATTCACAGTGAAACAGACATCCTTATTTACAGTGAATCAAACAGACATCATTATTCACAGTGAAACAGACATCCTTATTTACAGTGAATCAAACAGACATCCTTATTTACAGTGAATCAAACAGACATCCTTATTTACAGTGAATCAAACAGACATCTTTATTTACAGTGAATCAAAGAGACATCCTTATTTACAGTGAATCAAAGAGACATCCTTATTTACAGTGAATCAAACAGACATCCTTATTCACAGTGAATGAAACAGACATCCTTATACACAGTGAATCAAGGAGACAACCTTATTTACAGTGAATGAAACAGACAACCTTATTTACAGTGAATCAAACAGACAACCTTATTTACAGTGAATCAAACAGACATCCTTATTTACAGTGAATCATAGAGACATCCTTATTTACAGTGAATGAAACAGACATCCTTATTCACAGTGAATGAAACAGACATCCTTATTCACAGTGAATCAAAGAGACATCCCTATTCACAGTGAATGAATCAGACATCCTTATTCACAGTGAATCAAAGAGATAACCTTATTTACAGTGAATCAAAGAGACATCCTTATTTAGAGTGAATCAAAGAGACATCCTTATTTACAGTGAATCAAAGAGACATCCTTATTTACAGTGAATCAAAGAGACATCCTTATTTACAGTGAATCAAACAGACATCCTTATTCACAGTGAATGAAACAGACATCCTTATTACACAGTGAATCAAGGAGACATCCCTATTCACAGTGAATCAAAGAGACATCCTTATTCACAGTGAATGAAGATAAGATAAGATAAGATAATGTTGCTTATAGCCCAGCCGACCGCAGAGGGCCACATCAGGGCTGTCACCACGTTAAAATCAACTCACCAGTCATTTAAAAAAAACAACAAAACTTTCACACATCTCGTTAAATGACATCGTCTACAACGCACCAGAAACTTGTTAAAAATCTTTCTTCCGTAAAATCTTAAATCAGATGAAAAATGTTAATTTCTCTCAAAAACTCAAGGATCACGTCAGGCGGGACATCCTGAACAGGATCTTCATGGACTCGCTGTAAAATGTTTGTGTCTCACATCGTGCAAGTCCCAACACTCTAAAAGAATATGTTTCATTGTGAGTGGCGCATGACATGGAATGCACCATGGAGCTTCTTCACTCTTTAAAAGGTAAGAATGGGTAAAATACGAATGGCCCGGGGTGCAGCCGGCACAGAACCGTTTCCTCTTACGACCCCCGACGTAGATGGGAGGAAGTCCTTAGTTTGGACGGATCTGAAAGAGTTTGTTATTCGTCTGTGTGTTTCCAATCCTCCTGCCAGAGGTCTCTCACATAATCGTTTTTTTGGGTTTCACATCTGACAGGGATATAAGTGTTGGACAGTTTCTCTCTTGTGGCGTTCTTGGCTAAACGATCAAACATTTCGTTCCGCCGATGCCAACATGACCAGGAACCCAAGCAAGAGTAATGTTGTAACCGTCCGCCTTCAGCTTACTAAAAAGTTCAAAAAAAAGTAAAGTTCTGGATGCTGAAGGTTGCGGCCAGCTATGGCACTCCAAGCTGGGCAGCGAATCCGACAGAACCAGAAAGTCCTCTTTGAAAAATGTGAGATTATCTTCAAAGCCAAAACCAGAGCAGTAAGTTCAGCAGAATAGACAGAAGCATCTGAATGAATATGTTCCAACAGTATCTGAGAAGGAGCCCCAGGGCAGTAGGCTGCACAGGCCACTCCATCTTCAGATTTGGAACCGTCAGTAAAAACTTTTTGACAGGATGGGAATTTCAAACAGAGCTCAGCATACAATGCCTTGTACGCCAGAGAGCTGGTAGACTCTTTGCGAAAAGCTGCAAGATCAAAACAAATCTCTGGCGTGAAGAAGGTCCACGGTGGTTGATCCGGAAACTTGGAAAAATCAGATACTACACCTAGGTCTAGACCTGCATTCCGCACGTGAGGCTGCATACGAAGACCAAACGGCGGAATACATTTAGGGTTGTTTACAAACTTACTTTGGAACGGAGGATCAAAGACACAGTCATAGGCAGGGTTTTCTGGTTCCGAGAACAGTCTGATGTAATAATTCAAAGACAGTTTCAGCCTGCGGTTGGACAGTGAAGGTTCCTCCCCCTCTGCGTACAGGCTGTACACAGGGGTGGTGCGGAAAAGCTCCAAGACAGAGACGAAGCCCTTGATGGTGGATAGGGTCCAAGAGTTTGAGGTAAGACGATCTTGCGGAGCCGTAGACAGCACAACCGTAGTCCAATTTGGAACGGACCAAGGCTCTGTAGAGGTGCAGCAAAGTTTTTCTTATCAGCGCCCCAGTCAGTGTGCGCTACGACCCGCAGAATATTCAGTGCTTTCTGGCAAGCAGTTTGAGGTTTTTAATATGGCTGAGAAAGTTAAGTTTTTGGTCAAAAATGACTCCCAGAAATTTGGCCTCTTTAACAGCTGGGATGGGAGATTTCCCTACTTGAAGTTCAGGATCTGTGAAAAACTGACGGAAATTATGGAAGTGAATACACTGCGTCTTTGTTGGAGAAAAGGTGAAACCGTTTTCATCCGCCCACCGATGGATTTTTATCTACGCAAAGCTGGAGCCTGCGCTGGACACTCGGGTACAGGCTTCCAGTTGCGTAGTCAGCGAAATCATCCACAAACAATGAGCAGTCTGAACCCTGCTGAACTGATTTCACAATATTGTTGATTTTAATACTAAAGAGGGCAGGAGACAGTATGCTCCCCTGTGGAACACCCAACTCCTGCTCGTGGACATCAGAGAGAGTGGTGCCAACCCGGACCTGAAACTGTCGTTCTGCCAAAAAATTTTGAATAAAAAGCGGAAGATGACCTCGAAAACCCAGATCGTGGAGATCATGAAGTATCCCCGACTTCCAGGTGGTATCGTAGGCCTTCTCCAAGTCGAAGAAAATTGCCACTGCATGCTGTCTGTTTAAAAAAGCGTTCCTAAGTGTAGATTCCAGACGAATCAAATGGTCAACTGTACTACGATGTTTGCGGAAACCACACTGTTCTTTCGCCAAAAGGCCATCGGTTTCGAGTTTCCACATGAGCCTAGCATTGACCATTTTTTCCATCAATTTACAGACACAGCTGGTCAAAGCTATGGGACGGTAGTTAGATGGATTAGAAAGATCTTTTCCAGGTTTGGGGATGGAATAATGAGGGCTTTCCGCCAAGAGGGTGGAAACAGTGAATGAAACAGACATCTTTATTCACAGTGAATGAAACAGACATCCTTATTCACAGTGAATCAAACAGACATCCTTATTCACAGTGAATCAAAGAGGCATGCTTATTCACAGTGAATCAAACAGACATCCTTGTTCACAGTGAATCAAACAGACATCCTTATTCACAGTGAATCAAGCAGACATCCCTATTCACAGTGAATGAAAGAGACATCCTTATACACAGTAAATCAAACAGACATCCTTATTTACTGTGAATCAAAGAGACATCCTTATTCACAGTGAATCAATGAGACATCCTTATTCACAGTGAATGAAACAGACATCCTTATTCACAGTGAATCAAGGAGACATCCTTATTTACAGTGAATCAAAGAGACATCCTTATACACAGTGAATCAGAGAGACACCCCTATTCACAGTAAATCAAACCGACATCCTTATTCACAGTGAATCAAAGAGACATCCTTATCACAGTGAATCAAACAAACATCCTTATACACAGTAAATCAAAGAGACATCCCTATTCACAGTGAATGAAACAGACATCCCTATTCACAGTGAATCAAAGAGACATCCCTATTCACAATGAATCAAACAGACATCCTTATTCACAGTGAATCAAAGAGACATCCTTATTCACAGTGAATCAAACAAACATCCTTATTCACAGTGAATCAAAGAGACATCCTTATACAAAAGTAATCAAACAGACATCATTATTCCAGGAATCAAAGACATTCATTAGTCAAAACAGGTGGCTGTCATGCCTTTCAGGATCTGAGACAAAATTTATGGACGGGACCGTTGCTTTACTTCTAGAACATTGATTTGGATTGAAACCTCCAGTGAAGATCTAACACCACTGACCTGCATAACTGAGGATGAAAAAGTATATGCCTCAACCGGACGTATGTTGTACAAATGGTGGTGAGAACAAGTGGATGGAAAGAAGATGCACCCCCCGCTTCAATCAGACCAGCTCAAGCTGGTCTAAATAACTTCACATCATATGGAAATGAAACATCCCATCCCACAGACGTTGATCAATAACATTGCTGGCAAGCCACTAAAGCGGACTGAGATGCAAATTCAGACAATCCACAGGGAACTGGCTCTGACGCGCACAGGCAATACCAAATATATTCTGAACCTCAATTGGAGTTACAAGCAGACTGAAACACTGGATGAGCACAATGACAATCCTTGGCCTTTCGTTTTCCTGGAGGATAATGTCCAAGTCACTGGGTGTCAGAAAGGAGTACGTGTCTCCAGCCACATTTACAGGATAATCACCCTGATGGATGACTCCAATAGCTGGAGGGGGAGAGGCCAAAACTGGAAGTACTAGAAGGAACAGACCTTACCCACGAAGCCAAGCTTTAGATTCATGAACATGACCAATGATCTGGAATGTGAAAATGGCATCTGAAAATTCAGATGACTGCCTAATCTCCTTGGAAGATGGGGAGAAAAACAGAAACTACAGATAAAAGTGTGGAAAGCATAGGTGCTATTCAGAAAAGTCAACTCTATACCAGCTCCAACTTCGCTGTCCTGTTGGGGACCTTACAAGGGATGCAGAAAAATAACCCACCTTTGGGGCAAATATGGAAATTATCCGGATAATGGCGTTTCTTAGTTTAAATACTTCCTAGGGCCTCCCTTAATTAGTCCACTTCCTCTGTCAAAAGCATAGCCTTTATGGGACTGTATGCATTCTGATCTAAACTGAGGACAGCAAGGAGGGGAAAAAGTTGGGAAGCTCAGATGCGGGAGTAGGTGATGGGGGAGGGGGGGGGGTGCAATTGAGATTTCCCTGATCCTCTAAGGACCACTATTTCAAAGTAGACCTCCTCCACTCTGGGGTGGAAGTTGGAGAGGACAGCCTTCATGGGGATTATCTTTAACCCAACAAACAAACAAAAAACAACAAGAATCAAAAAAGAAAAAAGAAATAAACAAACAAAAAATGTGAACAGTGCATTCCGAACTCCATGATTCACTTGGCGTTTACTGGACGGCACATCTTTCAACACCCATCCAGGAAAACTGCATTCCATACCCTGACATTCTTCCGTCCACACAGACTCTGCTCCAATGAGGTTTCGCACAAGAATCAGCCGAATGTTCGAGTTTTCGATACCCCAGTAACGTCCATTTATGAATGCTCTCAAGTGCACCACAGCTGTGTCCCGAGCAACTTCCTTGAAAGACCCAGCTCCCAAAGCAAACCAGACAGACCCAGTACCTACTCCTCCACCCTCAAATGCTTCCATCTGACAGGTCTTCAAGTGCAAATGGAGCAACATTCCAGCGAAGATCTCAAACCTGTCTTTGAGACCAAAACCCGTGATTACTTTCACGCGCAACAAAACTGAATATCTATTTGTGCACTTCAAATTGAACAAAATCACTACACCTGTTTCACTTGGAATTCTTCCCGCCCAAAAGCTACTGAATAGCCTCCTCTCGCCAAATCAGACCCATGTTTTCCCCTGGGTTTTGGCCACAAAAGCTCGTTTAAAAATTAATGTACATTTGTTGTTTAGAATCCGTGACATCGTTGTATGCTAACCACCTGTGAACTGTTTGCAGTTAAGATCTGTGTCGGTGAGACATCCTGCACACCTGAGGCGTGAGAATTTATGTTACACTGGCCGACCATCGCCATCACGACACAAAACAGTCACTTGCAATTTTACCCCCCACCTTCAACCCCACCAATACAGCATCTTCATGTCAAAGTCTGGCGCTTTGGCCAATCACAGAGCAACAACTTGAGCACGCCTCAAGCAGGGATACCAACTTACTGCCAGGATAGAGACCCTGCCCTCTTCGGTCGACTTCCAAAAATCGTATTGCTTATCACCTGCAACACTGTCCGCAAATACTCTCTCAAAGTCTCTAGCATACTACTCTTTCATTGACTCTTGTGATGTTACAGCTATTTTCTCCTTCTTTTCCCCATTACTATCTCCAGTTTACTTGTCTATTCTTTACTCACTAATTTATCATCCTTTCTTACTTATTATTTCTTCCAACTAATATTATGCTTCGCTTTTACATTTATTTTTCGTCATCTTCTCCCTCTTTTTTCCTTTGTTTGTTTGTTTCTTTCTTTGTTTTCGTCTTCTTCTGGTTTTTAGTGCAGTTAGGTTTTCACTTATTGATCTGTTTTATTCATTTTTACCTAGCAGCATGATCCTCCTCCTCCCCCCCTCCTCCTAAACAACAGGCGCAACATTTTTTATTTACATTTTCTCTTCTGTTTTATTATTCTCACCATTGGTAGTAATAGCAATACTACTAGTAAAATAATCATCATCATCATTCACATCATCATCATCCAATCTCATCATCATCACCATCTTCATCCTCATCATCATCATCCATCATTATCATCATCATCATCTTATCATCATCATCATCATCATCATCATCATCATCATATCATCATCATCATTATTTACGCTTCGGCCATTCACACTCTGTAATGATATTTATTCCATTTGTATTATTGAAATGTTATGCAGTTGTGCATATCTTAAGAGATCTTACTGTTTTTTTTTTCTATTTTCTGTATAATAATTATAGTTATTATTATTTTAATGTTAAGATTATAATTTGATTATTGTCGTAGCTATCTGTATGTATCTTAGGATTCTGTCTGATATTTTCCCTTTTTCTGTATTTTCTTTTCCTTCATCATAATCATCATCATCAAAAATCTTCATCTTTTTCTTTTTCTGCTTCTTTTTCTCATCATCATCATCGTCATCATCATCAAAACTTGTGATGTTAAAGGAAATGATGATAATTCATCATCATCATCATCATCATCATATCATTCATTCTCATCATTCATCATCATCGTCGTCGGCGTCGTCGTCGTCGTCCCGTACATTCGGGGTCTTCGTCATCGTCATAATCGCATCATCATCATCATCATCATCATATCATCATCTTCATATCATCAAAACGATGGTGAGAAGAAGAAGAGTAGAGAAGAAGAAGAAGAAGAGAGAAGAAGAAAGAAGAAGATGTAGAAGAAGAAGAGATGATGATGTTGATGTTGATGATGATGATGATGATGATGATGATGATGATGATGATGATGATTTTCCATTTTAATTATATTGTTCCAAACTCTCCCTCTTTCGTATCTCCGGATATTCACATTCGACTGTTTGCTTACTTAAAGCTCGAACTTACCCTTTAGAAAAACATTATTCATTTCTTTGAGAATTTACACAAAGGCGTATACTTAAACAGGGAATACACATATAATATTCAAAATAGGCCTTACCCGTAAACTTATTGTTTCATATTTGTATATGTGGCAGAAATCGAGGTATAACAGTCAGCCTTATTCCGTTTCCATGCAAGGTTAGACCTTGCATCATGAAAATTTGAAAATATGGTTTAGTTCTCCTCTCTGAAGAATCTTTGTCACAGCAAAGTACGGAGAATGTTAATGTGTTGAATTTAACGCACCCCACATGCTTGTCTACACACTAGGATTTTTGTTGAATTTAAAGCACTCACAAGCATGAAGCAAAAAAAACCCGTGAGGTTAGACACTAAGTACTGTCCTTGAAAAGTCGTTTTAATGGGATTAAGGTTGCTTGTATTATGCAAGGAGTTTCAGAAGTTTGAGATAAATGTATTGGCTGATAGCACGGCATGCTGAAGTGATGAAAAAAAAAAATTCGTCAGTGTCTCCTGTTCTTGTGTGAGTGGCAAAGGGTGTTCATCTCATACCAGCCGACTGTTCGACCAGCCCCATGGATGTTCCTGGGGGGAAAAACAGCTGGCTCTGGATCACAAGACAGACACGGTTACTCTGACTAAGTCCAAGGCAGCAGGGTCTTCAGCGAAGCAGGCAAGAGGTGAAGACTGACGTGGCCACGCACGAATGAGCCATTCACAAAAATACAATCAGAAGGACACTGAAGGTAAGAACAAGTGCTACGGTTATTCATCTGGCCGCATGATCTTCCATCTTCCTGAAGTGGAATGTCACCTTAACACACAACACACACACACAACACACACACACACACACACACACACTCCCACACACACACACACACACACATCCACAACACACACACACAACACACACACACACACACACACACACTCAACACACACACACACACACACACACACACACACAAACAGTGACAGCCGTATTTTGCATACAGTCAATCACAAACTCAGTATTGTTTCTCTCATACACCGCGTTTCTACTCCATTCATTCAGTGGAGAAACCGAGGAAACAAGATTTTTTTTCCTGGTGACTCCTTTGCCACACACACAAAAATTCTACCAATGGACAACCAACATAACAAAAAATGAATTTTTTGTCCAATTATCATGTTATTTTTAGTATGCAAATATTTTCAATCACTTTTTCCATCTACTCGCCACATTCCTACCCCTTTCTTCTGTTGTTCCTTTTGTATTTGTGGTACTTAATTAACATTCTTGTGAGATCAGTAACCGGAGGTAGGTTCATTCACAGGGTTGGACACTGGAGTTTTTGTGGAAAGAAAACCCAGTCCTTACGTGTGCTTGGTTATGTAATGTTTGAATAAACTTTTAAGACATGACAACAAAATATTGGTAACACATTATAGTCACAATCGTAGCTGTCTATTTCTAGCACGTTCCTATCTACAGTTGGGGATTACAATGTGCAATCGTTACAAAAATATTGAATTGAAAAAAAAAATGCTTAAAAAAAACAGTTACGCCTTTTCGCTCTCTTTCTTTCTTTTTTTTTTTTTTTTTTAAATAAATTTCTGCGTATGCAGGTTGATACTCCTGCGGACACCCCCTGTTTAGAAAGGCAGGGATTAATCCCATCAAACCCAACAAAGGGAGTGGAGGTTTGTGTGTATGACGTTTTTTTTATCCCGCCATTAAGACAGCATACTCAACTTCGGGAGGGTGCTGCTATGTGTAATGTGACATCTTTACCAACGGCCAAACTGGCCTTCTTCGGAAAGTTTTTTTTTAAAAACTTTTTTTTAAATTGCCTTTAAACCAAAAATGACAATAAAAAATACAGAAAAGAAATCATAATCATTATAAGTTGAATTAAATTAAAGCTAGAAAAAAAGATAAAGGATATTCATGGAGGGAGGTGATGCAGTGGGGGAGTGTACAGAGAGTAGAGGAGAGACTGGATTGGGTTTGTGCGTGACTGCCAATGCTTTCAGTAACATGCTTTAAATCAAAGTTTTGGATGTTGGAAAACAAAGTTGTTAAAAACACAGTGGGAGAGTACATGGACCAAAACAAGACCTATATCCAACCCTATGTGTGTAACAAGCAAATCTAATAGTTGTTTACATGCGGGAGGCAAAAAGTGGCCCATTTTTTCAGAAGAGAAAAATAATGATCACCTGAAATTAATGCGTATGTGATCATACAGAGAACAAGATGGAAAAGGATAATGTCCGTCAGGCGAATCTAATGAAATGACAATCCGATGTAATTGTCTATAATACGTACAACTGTATTTTGTAAAGTATATTTGTGACTGATTAGGTGTCAGATAATAATGGTTTGCATGTTAATTCCATTTTGTTAGAGAAAATTTGCCTGGTTAGTAGTTAACAGGTATATATTCTTCGATTTTATATCTGAATTTTACTTTTTCAGGAAAACACATATCTGCGCGATTTGTTTAAATAGTTTACAATGTGTACAAATAGTATTTTGCAAGCAATATTAAGAAATAAAAAAAAACGCTGTCTGTTAAAATGTTATGTCATAACGAGCAACAAAATATTCTGGGTTAATCGTACATTTCTTGCATTTATACACCTTTCTTTCATTAAATCAATGAGATTGTTCCAAAACCTGTCGTTTTACATTTCCCAAAACAGTGATCAATACTATCCTTGTGCATTTCCACAGAAATTACAAGTATCGTGATCAATTATTTCCAATTTCCTTAGGATAATGTTCGTCCTGAGGCATCGTTGTGACAATCTTCACTGAAACCATTAGTTTACGCATTTATTTTATGTAGTATAATGGAAGCACGATTTCCAGTTCATGGACTGTTGAGGAGCTTTAAGGTCCATTTATAACAGCTTGGTTTCAGATTATTTTCTACCAGTAAAATCATAGTACATTTTGAGCCTTTGTTAATTGCAATATGTTCCTAAAACAAAGTGATTCGTTTAGATATTATTGTCCTTATCATATATTTATACTTTTTTACCATCGTTTATTGCGGATGTTATAACCCCCCAGCAAAAGTAACGAAGTCAATGTTTCAATTATATTTTCTTTGAACCGCATATGCGACAAAACTCTTACTTGCTCATATTCATCACAAAACTGTGCAGGTTGTAGATACCTTGTTTGTAGCTCTTGTAAGCTATATTTCAAAAAGATGCAACTATGCTAATGAAAAATGGCTAATACTATGTAAACACATTAGCAATATTAATTACTAAAACAGAAATGTAATAACTGCAGGCATAAAATGGAATCGTTTGTTCGTGAACACACCCGGTACAACAACCTGAAAACCCAAAAACACGTGCAAACAAACAGGCACGCAAAAACCGCTGAACTGGGCTCACGCGCTATATATTAACATAGGCGGTGGGCACCCAAAACTTCATCCTGACGATAGCCAGCGCCAGAACCAATTTGTAGATAGTTTTAGATTTAACTTATCATTGTGTTTATATATATATATATATATAGACAATGGTATGAGTACCAGCAGAGATTTAAAAAAAATGCTCAACGAAAACTGGGAGAACATTTGTGAAAAAGTAAGGTATTAAAACTATTACAGCGTGTTTCATGCAATGCAAATCATCAGGATGTGGTGGCGGTTGTGCTGCCGGTGTTTATAACTGGCTTGTGTTGTCTGTCATCACGTGCTTCTGAGTTTTTGTTGTGTTTCTGGTTCTTGTTCACTGATAGGAATTTCCACTTGTGCTGGGCCAGGTTGTTAACCATTTTCTATCCTAGTACTTTAAAGGTGGCCAGTTGTGGTTTGACAAGTATTATGTACTTTTCTGTTGAGCATAGGTTACATCTTTTTTGAAATGTTGTTGTATGGTGCTGCTCTTTCTATGATTTTCCAGGATATATTGTATTCTATCTTTTTCTCTTTTGAGCTTCCAGATGTATTTACTCAATTCTGTTTGGTTTTTGTATCTTTCTTTGTTAAATGGACTGTTTGTGGTTTGCATATCTAGTTTTAAATTGGTTTCAGGGATTCCTATATATGTTTCTTCTGCGTTCTCTGATGTTACAGTGGCTTGGTACAACAATGCTGTTGTGAGCATTTGTTGATCAGAGGGCACTGTTCTTTCTTGATAACAGTTGCAGGATTCCTTTCATACCTCGTTTTTCTCTGTACTGCTTTTCATTTTGTTGTTGTATTCAATGAGGTTTTAAGGTTGGGCATACATGTGTATGATATATTTGATGCTGTTTTTGTGGATTATCTTGGATAATATGTGCTCTTTTGGGAATGATGATGTTAGGATTCTAAAGAATTCTTTCCATATATTGTTTTCACTCTTCCGTCATTATGGGGGGTTGTACCATATGATCTTTCTTTTCCTGTTTCTTCTTGTGTCTGGCTCATGTTATTATCTGGGTCTATTGTAGTTTGTGATTGTATCCACTTTTGAGTAACGTTCTTGATATTCAGCTGCAGCGTTTATTGAATTCTGTTCATTGCATGACAGGTTAAGATAATCTCTTATTTATGCCTCTGGGTATTGTTTTTAGTATGGAAGGTGGATATGGTTACTTTTGATATTTACATAGACAGGTGTATCATTTGGTTTTTTGTATGGTTTATATATGAAACATTTGAAAACATTGAAAATAAGAAAAAAGATTCTGTGTAAAATCTTCCAAAACCAAAAATCTAAAAATCATATAGAAGCAAATGAAAAAAGATAGTGAACTATCTAGATATAAGTTTGATCTCAACCGGCACATATATATAACATACAAAAAACCAAATGATACACTGTCTATGTACATATAAGTTAACCATCCACCTTCCATACTACAGACAATACCCAGAGCAAAAATAAGAGATTATCTAAACCTGTCATGCAATGAAACGCATTCATAACGCTGCTGCTGAATATCAAAGAAAGCGTTACACCAAAAGTGGGCTACAATACAAACTACAAATATGACCAGAAATAACATGAGCAGGACCAAGAGAACAGGAAAAGAAAGATCATATGGTACAACCCCCATATGAGGAAGAGTTGAATAACAAAATATAGGGAATGAATCTTTAGAATCCTAACATCATCATTCCCAAAAGGCACAAAATTATCCAAGATAGTCAACTAAAAACTGCATTCAAAATTATCATACTACATGTATGCCCAACTTAAAAAACATCATTGATTCAACCAACAAAATGAAAATGCAGTTACAGAGAAAAACGAGGGTGAATGAAAGGAAATCCTTGCAAACTGTATCAAGAAAGAACAGTGCCTCTGGAGCAACAAATGACCCTTACAACAGCATTGTGTACCAAGCCACTGTAACATCAGAGAACGCAGATGAAACATTATAGGTATCACTGAAAACCAATTTAAAACTAGATATGCAAACCACAAAAACAGTCATTTACAAAGAAAGATACAAAAACCAAACAGAATTGAGTAAATACATTGGAAAGCTCAAAGAGGAAAAAGATAGAATACAATATATCCTGGAAAATCATAGAAAGAGCAGCACCATACAACAACATTTTCAAAAGATGTACCTATGCTCAACAGAAAAAGTACATAAGACTATGCAAAACACAACTTGCCAACTTTAAATACTAGGATAGATATGGTAACAACTGCGGCACAAGTGGGAAAATTCCTTCAGTGAACAAAGAACAGAAACACCGAAAAAACACAGACAGCACGTGATGACAGACAACACAAGCAGTTATAAAACACGGCAGCCCAGACCCACCACATCTGATGCTTGCATTGCCATGAAACAGCGCTTTAGATAGTTTTAAACCTTACTTTTTAACAATTTCAATATTTATATTTATATTATATTATATATTTATATATATATTTATATATAGATAATCTTTTATATATTATATTATTATATATATATTTATTTATGTGTGTGTGTGTGTGTGTTGTGTGTATGTGTGTGTGTGTGTTGTGAGTGTGTGTGTGTATTGTGTGTGCGAGTGGGTGTGCATGCGTCGTGTAGTGTGTGTGATGATGTGTGTGTGTGTGTGTGTGTGCTGTTTCTTACTTTCTTACACTCATGCTTTCCTCTGTCTCTTCAGGCTTTTAACTTCCGTTTCCTAACTTTCCGTTTTCTACGTTACTTAATGTACTGCTCATCTTAACCGCAACATTTTTCTTGCTGTCATCCTCCTTTTCTTTATAAGCTGACGCCCTGTTGTCCTTACCATTTACTTTCTCTCACAAAACATCCCTCCCCCCTTTATACCCCGCCTTTCATTATTCTGAGGGTGGAAACCACTACTGTCAAAAAAATTTGGGGAGGATCCACGGTTACAGCAGACACTGCTTCTTCACTTGGCGGGTCCGTTTCTGAGAAAGGATATTCATGGAGAATTTTGAACGATCCATCTGTGTGTTGATGTGTGCGTGTGGCTGTGTGTGTGTGTGTGTGTTGTGTGTGTGTGTGTGTGTGTGTGTTGTGTGTGTGTGTGTGCGGGTGTTGTGTGTGCTGAACAGCTATTTAGTGGTGAATGCAAGCGCAGGATTACAAACTCCTCCATTATGAAAAATCACATGGCAAGGATTCCGAGAGTGAGAAAGAAAAAGAAGAAATGGGAAGGCTGGGAGGGTGGGGGAGAGTTAGATGGGTGTCCGACATATTACATGCGAAGTTTTGAATTAAGTTCCTGCATGGTACTGAGGTCCCCTCGGGGGCAGTGGGTGCAAGTCAGGCTTCATCAGAGAGGGCTGTAAACATTGTACATATTTAAAAGTGGACTTTTCGGGAAATATGAAATGAAACTTTAACATGAAAATGTGAATGAGGACTGGACTTATTGTGGACTGTTATTTTGTGAATCTTACATTGCCGTTTTTACTGGAGGCTTTATAAACGATCGTCCTTACTTGTGTTCAGGGTGTAGTTGTTTAATACAGAAATTGATAGGAAGATGGTATATGGTTGATCTTACCCTTAGCCTCATTATCGTTTACCTTTTTTTCTGCCTCGTTCTTCTGTTCTCTAGTCTTTGTTTATCTGTGTATTGCTCTGTTTCTCGTCCACACCCCACGGCTCCTTAAATTCACCTGCTCCCGTTTACCATGTATTTCCCTTGTTTTCTAAAACACAGTACCTCTGTTTGCTGTTCACTACTCGTCCTTTCTTCCCTCTTTTCACCTCTTACTCTTCATACCACCAATCTCATTAAGAATATTTCTGTCTGTTGGGAATAATGATCACCTGATTATTTTATGGATTGATTGACTCCTTGTATTTCTTTTTTTTTTGTGTGTGCATTTCTGCTAGTATTTTCTTAATGGACACTCTAGCCCCCCCCCCCCCCCAAACCTTTCCCTTCCCTCTCTCTCTCTATTTATATATACTATATCTACATGTGTGTGTGCGCAGGGGGGGGGGGGGGGGGCATGTGGGTGTGCTGTTTCTACTTTCTCTATATCTTGAAGATCCTTCATTCGAATGTCAGGCTCAACAAGACTTGGTCAATCATTGGTAACAAATACTGCGGTTCTTTCTATCTTCCTCTGAGCCTTGTCTGCATGCAACCTAAGTGAGTGGGGTTGGCATTAAACGGGATTCTTTTGGTAAGCCATTATTTGTGTGATGCTCGCGAAATTCCCAATCAACACTTAGGTGGACACTGTCTGGTCTCTCTCTTCTCTGTGTATATATATATATTGAATTATAAACAAGCTTTGCTCTTATGTCTTAGATTGAAGAAATAGGGGAGATATAAGCATACATATCTGCCGTGTAGAAGGTTCTGCCTATCTGTTGTGCATGAATGGTATGGGGAAAAAA
>CM031611.1:22832487-22862487 GCA_018398815.1 Conus ventricosus | reverse complement strand
TCTGCCCACTGGAGCAAAGACTTGTCATCTTGCTGGAGTTTATCCATCACCGCCTTTTGTTTTTCACCCCCCCCCCACAGCATTTGTCATTGGAGGGCCAAAGGAAGAAGAAGAAGAATAGACCCCCTGCGAAGAATTACAGGAAGAAGACCGTGAGAAGAGGACGGGGGAGGACCTTGGAAAGTAAAGAATGGAAGAGGGGATCAGAGGGACAGGCGGGTCAGGCTGGGGGCGCATCTTCTGGGGGAGGTTACCATGCTTTTTTCTTCCCAGACGTGTGTGACCTGTTGTCTTCGTCCTTTTGCACGAGTGTTTTTTGGTAAATGTTGAGATTTTTAAATTAATATTGGTGGTACAGTTGTCAGGTGAAAGATATTTTTGGTCAGATTTCGGCCTTCATTTCTTTCGATTGCGACTCTGGGTGGTTCGTTTTCCAAGCAATCACAGCCTCTACTTATTACAAGTTGTAATTCATACATCTCAGTAATGTTTCTTTCGTTCCCTTTTCCCACTCTCCATGTTTGGTGTTTGTGACCGCGTATCACATTGTGCGCTGAAATCGTTATTTTATTTCCATTTACCGTTTCAAAATTCAAAGGATTCTTCATTTTTGTTTCTATTTCCAGCATACATTTTTATTTATGGCATTCCCTGTTGTGGGCCTAATGGGTCGAGGCTGGGGGGAATGTGTTGGTGGGGAGTTGTTTTGGGTGTTCGTTGTTCCCTCTTTCCCCTCCTCCCCCTTTTCCTTATGGTGACCAGGGCCCTTGTCTTGTCTGTTTTTGTTGGGTTGCATGGAGAGTGAATGGTGATATCATTTTTGTGTATTATTTTTTGTCTCATCCCTCTTTCAAAGATGCTTGATTGATTGAGTTCAGAGATAGTCTTACTAGCCTTCGTGGTCAACTGGATTATAATCAAAATGATTGATGATGAGATGCATAGGGCCAGTGGTCCTTCCGTTTGTCATGCTTTGGGTAACTCGCATTACATTTCTATATGTTAATGTAGCAATCCGTTTGTCTTTTAAATACTGCATTCATAAGGTGATTCGAATAATTTTACCAGTTTCAAAGCGTTTTCACTATAAGTAGAGAGTTTTTGTATGTATGGATTAATGTGCTATATATATAAAGTTAGGTGTAGTGGGATTCCTTGTGTCATAGTTACCTCCCTTCCCCACGTTCACTTCATCGCACCCTCCCCCTTCCCTCGTTCCCGCGACGTCGCTATAGTCGTGCTCATTTTCTGGGTGCACTGTATGATGTGCAGCACTTTCTTTCCTTTCCTGCATTTTCCCCGGGGATCTTCAACTGCTGCTTCACCTCCTGTTCATTCCACGCCCTGAACTTGCTACTGGTGGCAGCGACGTCAATACAGCCTGCTGCCCTGGGACCGGAAGCCGTCCGATTGTGAAGTCTGCATTTCCTCGCTGTCCCGGACGTCATGAGGCGAACTGCAGTGAGGGGCGTGCGTGAGTTAAGGTTTGTGGGTTGGGGGTGCTGGACTCAATGTAGCCCCAGAAAGACAGAACAAGACAGAAGCAGACAGAAGTCGCTACCAAAAGAATGAACTGGTTGGATGTGTATGTGTTTTTTTGTTGAGTTTTCTTTTCTTTTTTTGACCAGGTGATTAGGTTTGTTGTTTTTTCTTATGTGATTGTCATTGGTCACCATTTCCCTTTCCCCATGGGCTTCACTAGTGTGGGGTAGGTGATGGTGTTAGGTCTCCTGGGTTAGGGTTGGGGCGATTTAGTATCATCACTGTTCTATCTAGTTAGTTAGGGCCTGTCTTCTTCATCTCTCGTCATATTTGTTTAATGTGAATAAATGTTGTGGTTTGTCTATCTCTTGCTGGTATGTTTGATTTGTGCGTTGAGGTCAGGTTACTTGGCGGGTTCTCCCTCTTCTCAGCGCCTCGTTCATGAGTCACCATTAACCCGCGTGATCCGTGTTGAAAACGAACCCCAGTTATGAAAATCAACCAACGGTTTTGACCTCTCCTTGTCTTCTTTTTTAAGTTGATGTTTACCTTAACTTATCTCCCTCTCATCATGAAAGGTTACTGTTTCTGATACAGGATCTGAACAGGTTTAGTTTGAAGAGGTCTTGCTTCACCTGGCGATCTCATGACTATTTATGGCTGGTATCCTTTCAGAGGTCTTCTCTTTTGGAGACGTTTAAGGCTTATGAGAAAGGTCACGGAAAGTCTCCTAAAGAATGGACTGTACTGACTATAGAGATTAAATCGCACGGGAGGTGTTTATCAATCTTCCTCCTCTAGTGGGAGAGCACACTTTGGACGGTGTGCGTCTTGATTGTTCTGGAAAATCTCCACCGCCTGCATTCCCACCGCCCTATTCCCGCATTTGAAACCTCACGCTCATCCTGTCCCTTCTTATTGTCCTCAATTTAGAAAGAATGTCGACAGATCCGATAAATGTGTTAGTTTGCAGAGGAAATTGGAAGGAAGGCACGGTTGGAGGTGTCCCTGTGACTTTCCCTAAAGGTTTTTACTCAGCTCTTTTCTGGTTCCCAAAATGAAAATCAGTGGTGGTAGGAGTATACTTGAATTGTTTTCCCCTTGAATATGTACCTTTGCTTTAGCAAAGTTTTCATGGAATTAGTCTAAAGGCTTTGTTCTTCACTCTTTAGGAGATAAGACAGTCAATCTGGATCTTTCAAATTGCCTTACTTTCACGTTCCCCATCCATGGTATACAATAAGTACTTACATTGTGGTTTCTCGGCAGGGTCAATTCCTTCAAGGTGCTTCCTTTTTGATCTATCCCTCAGCTGTTGGGTTACCACCAAGGTGATGGAATCATGTATTATGGCTGGAGACACAGTACTTCTTTTCTGACACCCAGTGACTTGGAGATTATCCTCCAGAAAGAACAAGGACCACATGGTCCTTGTTAAGGAATCTTTTGTCTTCGTAAGTGACTCTCTCCTCTCCGGAGATAATGTTAAATTCAGGAAGTAGTAAGATCACTCCAGGACTTTGATCATTTTTTGGGTAATGCTTTCCAATGGGTCTCAGTCATGTATGTATTTCCCAATGCTACAGTGAAAAGATTGTTATTGTGCTTAGTCGTGTCTTAGGTCTCGGGTTTTTGACTTCAGTTATGCGAGAGCTTTATGTAAGAGTCATGCCAGGAAGATTGACAGATGTGAGTGTAGGAAGGACTGGTGGTTGCTCAGATCAAGAAACAACCTTAGTCATTGAATCTTTTAGTCTGGTGTCCTTTCTCTCTGATTTGGTCTATCTGCCAGAGAGAGAGGAGAGAGAGAGAGAAGAGAGAGGAGAGAGAGAGTGAGAGTGGAGACGAAGAGAGAGAGAGAGAGAGAGATGGAGAAGAGAGACAGAGAGAGACAGAGACAGATGAGAGAGAGACAGAGACAAGAGACAGAGAGACAGAGGACACAGAGAGAGAGACATGACATGACACAGTTGTATTGCCAATAGCAAACCAAAGCCTGTTGGCAAGGGGTTACAATTTCTGCATTAACGGTATGCGTAAATATTGTCATTGAAAGACAAATCAAAGGACATAGAAATCGAACAGTTTACCTCCATTCAGATGTATAATCGCAACACAACGTTCACGGCTACAAACACACCACACACATACCAACGCAGTGCGCACACGCGCGCAACACACACACAAACACACACAACACACACAACACACACACACACACACCACACACACACACACACACACACCACCCCACCCCACACACACCACACATACACACAACACACAACAACACCACTCGCACACACAACACACCAAACACACGCACACACCACACACGCCAACATACACACACGCACGCACGACGCACGCACGCACGCACGCACAACACACACAAACTCACTCGCTCACTCCGCAATTCATTAATCGTTGTTTCGACCATCAAGCCATGAAATAATTACATAAGTGCAAACAGAGGATTCATACAGCGTCACACATTTTGCCAACAAATTGTTGTAAGAGATTCTTTCTTCGAAAATCACTAGCTTTGCTATATATTTTGCAAATGATATGATTTATGTTCATCTTACTGAGATAGAATTGCTACGAGATCTTTTCTTTGTGCAACTGGCTCCCTTGAAAATTTTACTTCTCTTCGAAATCTGGTAAGCAGGACAATCAAAAACAAAATGCACTTCATCTTCACTGTTGTGTCCCACTACCAAACATGGCATGTTTTATTGTCGATCCATTTTTGTTTGCATTAAGGCCTGTGTTATAGTTCGAAAATTTGTTAAGTTATATTTATGTCATTTATTTGTACTAATCCCGAAAATACATTTCCATTTCAAAACTACTTTTAAAGGAGAGAAAACCATTATATTAGAGTTTCCATCCTTGGCTGGAATGCCAGTTTGTCTGTAAGACAAATTAAACGTGCAGTAATTCGGATATAAACTCCAGTATTGCCTACACCCTGACAAAGCCAAACGATACAAAACCATTTTTTGTTAGTATTTTCTTGACCACAAGACACCCAATTAAATTTTTTCCCATATCGTGTTGTAGCAAAAGCATTTCATACGCTGACTTCGAGTCTGGTGGTAAGGGAATGAACTAATCTTAAAGTATTTAATGATTTGATATAATTATGTTCGTATAAAATAGAGGATATCGACACTTTCACCATAAACTATCTTATTTGATGCATATAACGGCACACGCATAACAGTTTTATTGCATAAGTGTGAATTTTACCATGTGGGCGTTGTCAACAGACCCCACACCTCAGACGCATATGTCAGGATGGTTGGATCTGGGTGTCGAATAATAATTTGCCAAACAAAACCCGTCAATGAATTCAGTCTTCTCATTGTTCTTAATAACTTTCACTGGACCCTCTCTCTTTCCTTCCTAACGTCTCCAGCAGCATGTATTTTAAGCTTAATTTTTGTAGTGAATAACATACTAAATATTTCTAGCTATTTGTCACTTTGACTTCTGATCTGCCGTAGAACCAACTTTTCAGTTGTTGCTAAATGTCCTCCATTTCAAAGAACCATGGATATTAGTTATACTTAAATTTCGTCAGTTGCAATGCTATCAGATCTTTTAAAGCGTTCCAACTGTTTCTGCAAACTGGACGGTGATCGCAAGTGCTGAGGGCAGTTCTAGGAATGAATCCGCAAGGAACTAAATTACAAAAAACTAATAAACTCAAGGATAAAGTAGACTGAGCACTATTTCAGCAACTTAAAGAGCAGTTGTGTTGCAATAACTGCAAGAAATATTGAATTATAAAACAAAAGCTTTGCTTTATGTCTTAGATTGAAAATTAGTCCCTGCGGATTCCTTCCAGAACTGGCCTCAGCACTAGTGTCTTAAGGGTTATCTTTTTATATTTTCTACGTCTCACAAGAACAAGTAGCTTGTTTTGTTCTTTCATGATTTTCTTTTGTTCTTAGGTGGCACCTTTGGTGGGTTTTTAAAAACTCAACCAAAAATGCTACGGGATTGCACCAGCCTTTTCTTGGATAGCATTCTTCTTAAAACTGAAAAGGCAGAGGAGTCCATATTACACTTTCCGCGGTTCACTGGAGGAGAAACAACCAAGTATCGAAATATCGGTGTATGACCAGGATGGTAGGTGTTCGTGAGTTTCCTCTATTGGGATTTTAAGCTTGTGAAGGGCTCATTTTGAGAAGCATTTATTATATTTTTCCCCATCCACCCACTTGAGCACATACTGTTAGTTAGGCAGTATTAACCTTCCACTGCAGATATGAATGCTCAATCTCCCTATTTCTTCAATCATAAGACATAAGTGCAAGCTTTGTTTTATTAATTCATATTTCTTGCAGTCATTGCAACACCAGCTGCTCTGTAAGTTTGCTGGAATGGTGATCTGTATTATCTTGGATGTTTTATTATAATATAAAATATATATATATTTATATTTATATATTTAACCTATATTATATTATATAATTGTGTGTATGCATGTATGTTGTGTAATTTTCTGATGTCTGTGTGTATTCTGTAGGCGTGTGTGTGTATATATGTATGTATGTATGATGCATGTATTTTATATGCTTATATGTTTGTATGTATGTCTGTATGCTATGCATGTGTGTCTGCCTGTCTGTCTATCTGTATGTGTCTATGTATGGCATGCATGTATGTATGTATGTTACATGCATGCCGCATAAATGTTAGTACGTGTGTCTATATGTGCTATGTTGTAAGCCCTTTGTCATGTGGAGGTAATTCTTTACCTGTGCCTATTTTATTCACCACAACACTCAGATATCAGACAGACAGACACATAACACACACACACACACACACACACAACACGCGCGCGGCGCGCGCACGACACAGACACATTCGTTTTGATATAGCCAAACGATGGACGCAAAATGTGGCCACTGACTAATATGAGTCTCCGTGAATCGAAACTGCAGAGAGTCGTACTTTTTATTTGGGGCAGCCGTGCTGCTGACTCGTTCCCGTCCAAACTCCAATACATTAACTTGTTAATGTCGATGAAAATCTCGGAATCGATGGAATAATATAAGTAAGTCAATTTGGATGATTTTGTTGCTGCACTTATGGTTATTAATAACCAGAGCGAACTACTTTTTTAAAAAAGCAAGTTTTTGCCATTTTTTTTTGCTTTTCTGATGGTGAGCCGTGAAACAGCGAGCAAACTATTTGTTTTCGTTATATATAAATGTAATAAAATGTAAACCATTATGTAGAGTGAAGAAAAAACTATAGCCTGATTCATGAGGGAAGGAAATCATGTTAAAATTGAGGTTCCCCAGATACAAAACCATAGAATTGACTGTAAAATGAAAGGTCGCGTGTTTCAGTTCATGTTTACCATGCAGGATCTGTTATTCAAACCACAGGTCATTTAAGCCAACATTCATCAATCGGTGTACCACACACAACACACACGCACACACACACACACACACACACACACACACCACACCACACACACTCACACACCACACACACACACCACACACACACGAACTAATTATGTGATAGTTGGGGTTTTTTTTTTAAATCGCCCATTTTTTATTTTCTGTTGATTTCTCCCCACGGTTTGCAATGATTTTAAAAGAAAACAAGGGTTATTTTTTTTAACTGTTCCTTTACTATTCAAGGGTTTCTTTGTGAGAAGAAAAGTCGTGTAATACGAGGTGGTGAGAGTAGGTTTAAGTGTGCAGTATTTTGGCCTTTCTTCGCCCAGCAAAATAGAAAATAATTTTTGTCGTTATCATCGCTTTTTTTTTTTTTTTATTACGTCATTATCAATTTCATCAATGATGTTATTTGTTTAGGGTGCTATTGTTAGAATTTCTATTGTTTGTTTATGTAATTGTTGTTGGCGTTTTTTTAAATTGCCATTATCAGTATTAGCTCATTATCCGTTCGCATGTTAACGCTGTATTAGCATTCCTGGCGTATTCTTGTTATTTCTATACTGCTTTTTATAATTATTTTTGATTTTCATACTATAAACTGTTATACATTATCATCAGTATTGTTGGTTTATTCTCATGTATCAATACTAATATTATTACAATCATAATTCATAAATTTTCCTCCCCCTTCCTCGTCGTCGTTGTCGTCATTAATTACTATCATTATCATTTATCATTCATCATCATCATCATCATATCATCATCATCATCATCCTATCATCATCCATCATCATCATCATTAGTTGTTTGTAGTAGTAGTAGTAGTAGCAGTAGTAGTAGTAGAGTAGTAGTAGTAGTTGATCATCTCTCATATCATCCATCATCAATCATCATCATCATCATCGTATAGTCTTCATCATCATATCTCATTCATCATCATCTTCATCATCATTATCATCATCTTCATCATCTTCATATCGGATCATCATCTTATTTTTTATCATTCTTGTTATTATTCATTATTATACTATTACCTCATTACCAATGTCAACATTATCATTAACATTATATTATTTTGTCATTGTTAATATTACTACTATTATTATCGTAGTAGTAGTAGTAGTAAGTTGCAGTGCAGCAGCAGCAGCTGTAGTCGTACTATTGTAGTTGTTTTCAACTGATGATTAACTTGGGAATTTCTGAACTTTAAATGAAAGATAATGTAGATATGAAGTGACATTTATTTATGGAGGGACTGAGAGACAGAGGAGAGAGAGATGAGAGAGAGATGATCGAGAGAGAGAGAGAGAGAGGGAGAGATGAGATGAGAGAGAGAGAGAGGAGAGAGAGAGAGAGAGTCAAATATTTTATTCATAAAGGCCAGAGCCCCTTAGAAAGAGGATAATACATTTTAAGTCGCATATGATATGAATATTGGTTTCTTTCATATCGTTTATAAGAGAGAGAGAGAGAAGAGGAGAGAGATGAAGAGAGAGGGAGAGAGAGAGAAGAGAGAGAGAAGAGAGATGAGAGAGAGAGAGAGACAGAGACAGAGACAGAGACAGACAGAGGAGAGAGAGAGGAGTTTAGTTATTTTGAATTCCAGACTTGGAATTAAGTGAGTGACTGAAGCATGCCAGTTTCATTTGATTATTCTGTTCTTATTTACTTTTTGTATATAGTAAGGCAACATTTTTCCATTTTCACTTTGTGTGTATGGTGGACGGGGACACTGTATTATGTCTTATGGACTCCAAATCTAACATTACATATCTGCATATACATACATAGATACATAATTCACACTACATTAATACATACCCCACAACCCTGTCCCAAGCGTACGAGAAAGAGCGGAGTGAAAGCGAAAAGGGATGGGGAGAGGGGTATTTTGGAGTATATGTCGAATTGATAAGTAATCTGTATGCGGCTGAAATATGCTGTCAATGTTTACATTGTTTATTACAACGTCCTTGTACATTCTACGATCAATCATATTTGCTTCAGGCATCCAGCCAATGGACCCCACTCAGCGTGCTGTCCTGACTGAACTTTGGCTGGTTCAGCCCGCTGTGTTGAGACACCAGACCACGATTTGTGCACGTCATCCACAGACGTGATTGTAGACGGTTTGTGTTCCCCCGGAACTAGCCAAGGAGCTGAACACACGCTCTGAACTGGAGCTTGATAACCTGCACTCTGTTCCTGGGGGGAGAGAGAAACCGGCATCAATCTCTCCGAAAACAGAATATCGTGGTCATCCATCGTTGAGGAGGATGGGACGGGAGGAAGAGGAAAGCCTGCTTCGAGCTGTAACCAATTTGGATCAGCCCGAAGAGCCACACTTGTTTCTATTCAAAGTGATGTGGCGACACAGCGGTGAACTCTGCTGTGGAGGCATGGGGTACTGTTGGACATGCCCACCCCCCCAAAACATCCCACACTGCACTTGATGATGTGTCCTACGTCCAGAAAAGAACGTCAACCGCAGAGTTCTGGGAACACGTGTAGCTCTCTGATTGGTTTGTGACTATACTGAATTAATAGACGAGGTTTTGCTGTATTGTGGCCACTGGCCTGATCCTGTGTTATATGTATAATGGTAATACATAATTTGTCACTGGAAGGATAATTACCATACACACGCACATGCGCGCGCGCGGCGCGACACCCATGCTGCACGTTCACACACACACACACACACACACACACACACACACACACACACACACACACACACACACACTCACACACACACACACACACTCACACTCACACGTACACACACACTCCACACACGCAACACTACACACACACTCACACACATATGCACACTCCACACACACACACACACACACACAACCACCACACTCACACACACACACACACAACACACACACACCACACACACACACACACATGTACACTCCTGCACAGACAATTATCTATATGAACAAATCTGACTTTGGAGAGAGTGTGTGGGAGGAGAGAGGGAGAGGGCGGAGGAGAGGATGGAGAGTGGAGAGAGAGAGATAAGGGGGGGGAGCAGAGAGAAGTGGGATGGTGTGGTGAGGAGGAGAAAGTGAGGAGAGGATGGGGGAGGACCGGAGTGTGTGAGTGAGAGTGGAGTGATGTTGGTGAGAGTGTGTCGGGGGAGTGTGAGAGGAGAGAGGACGGCGGTTGGAGTTGAGAGAGGTAGAAGGAGATGATGTTGGAGGAGATGAGGAGAGAGAGAGGAGGAGTAGAGTGGAGAGAAGTGTGATGAGAGGAGGATGAGAGAGTAGAGTGAGAGAGATGGAGAGTGGATGAGAGAGGTGTGGAAGAGAAGATGAGGAGAGGAGCGAGGAGTGAGGTGGAGAGTGGGAAGAGAGAGAGTGAGACAGAAGGTGAGAAGGAGGAGAGGAGAGGAGAGTGGGGGGAGAGAGAGGAGTGAGAGAGAGAGGATCAGACGAGAGGAAATGGAGGGAGAGAGAGGGAGAGAGGAGCGGAGGAAAGGGAGAGAGTGAGAGAAGGAGAGAGTGGGTGTGAGAGAGGCAGAGTAGAGAAGGAGAGAGAGGAGGAGTGGAGAGGAATGAGGATGAGGGAGAGAGATGAGCGAGGAGAAGAGAAGGAAGGAATGGAGGAGAGGAGAGAGAGTGAGAGGGAGAGACGGGGAAGAAAGAGAGGAGAGAAGGAGGAGAGGAGATGGGAGAGAGAGAGGAGAGAGGGAGAGAGAGAGAGAGAGAGGAGGAGGGGAGAGAGAGGAGAGTGAGAGGGAGAGAGAGAAAAGGAGTGAGAGAGAGGAGAGGGAAGAGAGAGAGGAGAGGAGGGGAGGGAAGGAAGAGAGAGAGGGAAAGAGAGAGGAGAGGAGAAGAGTGTGAGGAGAGAGAGAGGAAGATGAGTGATGAGAGGAGGAGAGGGAAGAGGAGAGGAGAGAGAGATGAGGAGAGGAGGAGAGAGAGAGAACGATGAGAGAGAGATGAATGAGAGAGAGAGGAGTGTGGGGGTGAGGATAGTGACTACTGTATGGTGGAAGATAATGTAGTTTATGTCTGATAATATTTCGCAGACATTATGGTTTAGTCTCATTTTAGTATACTAGCAGGGGCACCCGGTGTTGCCCCGGATATGAACATTCTGTGCGGTACTCACGTGCGGCAAACATGTATTTATTGTTTTGTTTACAATTAACCCCCCCCCATCTTCCATTCCCTCCCCTCAACAAATTACACATTCTCTCTGTCTCTGTTCTGTCTGTCTGTCTGTCTGTTGTCTGTCTCTCTCTCTCTCTCTCTCATATTTTTTTTATGACATTTCCCCTGTGCTTATTAAAGAATTGCAATTATTCTTGTCGCATCAGATGAGTTCCTAGCGATAAGTCCTTTTGGACAATACTTTACAATTTCACATTGCAATGTTCATGTCAAGTGTTATGCAATAAATTTTCAGTGTTCAGTGTTCTCTCTCTCTCTCTCTCTCTCTCTCTCTCTCTACAATTTATTGTTTATACACACGCATGCCCCCAAACCCACTGGATCATGATTTTCCGCCTGATACTCACTGTCCATTTCCAATTCTTCTGATTGCCCTTAATTTTGTAGGAACAGGATGTGGGCAAAAGTATTTTATTCAGGTTTGTGATTTGACGTAGTCCTCATGAAGGTCCTGGGGAACATATGGCCGCAACCACATCTTCCAGCGGAAGGTTTGGGGAGATCTTCATCAGCTCGGCCCACGTATTCCGGCGGCCTTACTTCCGCGTCGGTAATCCTTAGAATGTCTGTCTTGGTCTTCCCACTTTTCTTTTTGCCTGTGGGTTCCATTCATGGGCTTGGCTTGTGTGTTGGATGGAGACTTTCTGAGGGTGTGGCCAATCATCCCCATTTCCGTTTTCTGATGTCATATTTTATTGGAACATGCTTGGTTTGTTCCACAGTTCTGTGTTGGCAATAACTTCTGCCATTGATGTTTTACAATGCTTCGCAGACTCTGTTGATAAGTTTGGAGTTTGTTGGTGTTTTGTCTTTGTTGTTCGCCACGTTTCAGAAACACATACAGAAAGACGATTTCACATTTGAGTTGAAGATTCTGATCTTGTTGTTGGTGTGAGAGGGCAGAGGAAGTTTCAGATAGGCTGTTGCGTAGTAAAGGTATGCCGGGGGGACTTTATTGATGCGGCTCTTGATATCCTCATCTGTACTCCATCTTTGCTGACACACTGCCGAGGTAGACAAACTTGTCATTCAATGATTGTCTTCTGTTGTAGTCGGCCATTGGGTCTCGTTTGCTGGTTGTTGGACTTCTCCCAGGTTTGTTTTCTTTGTGTTGGCATGGAGGCTGTCTTTCTGCTCTTTGCTACCTGTCCACAGCTTCTCTTGTGACGTCTTGCTGTTTGTGGGGAGAAGGCTGATGTCGTCGGCGAAGCAAGGTCTTGAAGTTGCTGTGGGTGAAAGTCACCAACTGGATTCCCGGTCTCTTGCCGTCTGTAGACCTGCCGCATTATCCAGTCACGACCTCAGGAAAATTGTTGGCGATAGCAGACACCCTGAATAGGGACGCCGGTTTGTACAGTTTGAAGGCTTCGTTAGCTTCCCCGTCGTGGACGACGGTCTTGGCATGTCGGAATCCTAGTAGAGTGCTGGATGATGGCAACATGTTGGGTGGGAAGCCATAGTGGTGCATGAGTTTCCAGATGGTATCTCTGTCGATGCTGTCAGGGAGCCTTCTGGAAATCCACAAATACTAATATGCGTACTGGGGTCTGCACACTCCAGAGATGGCGATGAAATTTCTCTGGTGGCATTTTGGTCTTTGCATGATCTGTCTTGGCGTAATCCAGCATGTTCTTGGCGGAGGGTCTTGTTATGCAGTCTTTAGTCTCTCTACGGCATGATTTTGGCCAGCACCTTCCCCGGGATGGACTGCAGCATAATCCCTCTCAGTTTTTATTGGATGACAAGTCCTTTCTTCGGCAGCTTCTCCCCCCCTCTCTCTCTCTCTCTCTCTCCTCTCTCTCTCGCTCCTCCGCTCTCTCTCTCTCTCTAGCTCTCTCATACTATTCTTTTGTTTTACACACGCCATGCCCAAAAACCCTCGGATCAAGATTTTTAACGTTACTGGACATACGATACTGAATTTTATCTATAACGGTGTAAATTTGAAAATGACGGTGTCTAACGGTCAATGTAAGTTGTGGTTTTCGGACGTGCTCGTAGGGAAGGCTGCTTTTAGCACGCAATGTTCTTTGCCGCTTTAGCATGGGCTCGTGTTCTCTGTTTGGCTTGCTGCCTTGATTGCATCTCCATGTGGTTCTTTCCCAGGCACGCTGAGATGCCAGGTCCGGTCACGGTCGTTTCCAGTCTCTGGTTCCTTTCCTCTAGTTCTGCCTAGCACGCCGTGATGCGTCTCTCGCCCGATTTTCCCGCCTGCCTCTGGCCCATTTCTCTGGATCTCCCCTAGCACGTCGAGATGCTTCTCTAGCTCGATTTTCCGCCTGCCCTGGCCCCATTCCTCTGGATCTTCCCTAGCACGACGAGATGCTTCTCTTGCTCCGATTTTCCGCCTGCACTAAATGTTTCCCATTTCCATTTTTGATTGCCCTTAATTTTGTAGAACAAGCCTTTGTGCAGAAGTAGTTTATTTAGGTTTTGCTTGAGTTAATCAACGGGTCTGTGTCTAATGTAAAAATAGTAAATCAGGCTTTGCACGGTACAGTCATTTTTCTGGGCCCTCTCATTCTTCCGTTTTCATCCCTCTACCACTGTTCCATCCATGTTGCAAAATTACTTACGGTTACTGGACATACGCTTTACCGAATTTTATCAATAGTGGTGTAAAAGTTAGAAAATAACGGTTTTTTAACGGTCAATGTTAAGTTTGGTTCATAAAATTGCAAAACATTGTTCAGCGTTTTAAAACTGTACGTGCATACGAATGTTATCAAGAACGTTGTAAATTTCGAATTTAGAAAATAACGGTTTTTAACAGTCAATGTTAACTTTCGGATCTTAAAAATTGTATATCATCGTTTAGCGTTTAAAATTGCACATGTATATCGAATTTCTTCAAGAATTACTCTAGATTTATAAATAACGTTTTTCAACGGTCCAATTTTAAATTTCGGTTTGTAAAAGTTGTATAAAACTGCACATGTAACCGAATTTTATCAAGAACAGCCTAAATGTTGAAAAGAACGGTTTTTCCCGGTCAAATTAATGGTCATAATGACTATCTAATGACCCTATGTTACCCGCTGGATGTTCCTGTAGGCTTATGTCAAGTTTGGTGGCGATTGATGACTCTCGTGGCCGCAACCCCAAAAAGATCGGGTTTTAAACAGTTTTGATAGGGTTTGGTGTTTTTTAACGGTTTTTAACTGTTATAAATAACGATTTTTAACTGCCAAATAACGGTTCTAATTTTCGAAGAAGCAGCTATGTACCTGTGCAATGGCACATCCATGTTGCGTATTTGATGAAAAGCAGGGGTAAAAGATATCTTTGAAACCGTTTATAACAGCTTTTTTAAACGGTTTTTAACGGTTTTATTTTTTTAGAGATTAGCCCAAAACCGTCCTCGGGTCACAACAGATGTACCTGGCAAATTTCATTACAATCGGTAGAGCCGTTTTTGAGTCTATAGCGTACACACATGCAGACAGAATTTGCCATTTATATTTAGAAGACATATATATGCTAGCCGGTGTACCCCGGCTTCGCTCGGGTATATCTGTACAATGATTTTCTGGCCACCCCTCTCTCTCACCACTTAAAAGACAATACAATAAAATTCAACTTGGGTTTGTTTCGTTTTTTCCCATGCTGGACCAGTTGCCCCAGCCTCCTCCTATCTACTTCACCCAATTTCTTCGGACGCCCACTCCCTTCTTGCCTCTCAATCTGTTTCCTTCACGAATTTTTTTTCGTAATACGATACACAGTCGATAGAGGGATGCCTGTACTTAATGAACTTACCGATGCATTCAATTCCTCGATTGAAGTGCTCCACAAGACAACTCTGTAGGGGCCGCATAACCTAGTGGATAAGGCGCTTGACTCATGTCCAAAGGTCGTGGTTTCGAATCCCGGTTTGGTCTTGGAAATTTTCACGTGGAATGTTTTCAGCTAAAATAACCATAGTTCACCCGATATCCACCCTGGCCCGCAGGTGTCAGGCTAATGTGACGGACCAGCCGTTGGCATATCCTTGATTTTGGCACGGACGTTAAACCCAACTCAAACATCACAACTCTGTGAAAAGATTGCATTTTCACGATGCATCATGTCTATTGGAGGTCCTCTGGGTTGACAACATTTCTGGTCTCCCTGTTTGGCGCAAGTATAGTCAGTGTTTCTTGCGCTTCCAGTTCGTGATGCTACAACGTAGAACATTCCATGTGTAAAACACGGAACGGAGAGAACAGTAAAAAGCTCATTCTGGCTCCCCGGTCTCAACCAGTTTCGACGGGCGACTCCAGAATGAGCTTTTTACTGTTCTCTAACAAGTAAGACTTTAATAACCAAAAAATAACGACCCTACAAACATACATACTGTGTTGGGTTATCCGTTTTCAATACTAATTTACTAAACTTTTCAGATTTTAGTTTTTGCTTAATCCTGTGTTTTTCCTGGTCATTTTCAATAACATCATTTTCGCGCAAACATTCATCAAATGAGTCTCTGTCTTTCATGTGAAATAAAACTACAGTCTTTAACTGTTCTCTAAAGTCTTTTAAAACCGAGTTATATTTTTGACATAAAATCCACACACTTATCCCAGCATGTCTTCCACTGAAAGCTAGTTTTGATAAAGTGTTTCTTTTTTTAACTATGTCTCGTTCTGCCGAACAGTCATCTATAATAAATAGTGTCTGCGTTCCTTTAAACAGTTTATAAAAGTATTCTAACCACTCACTCAATTTATTGCTAGGATCAACTAAATATACTCAGAGGCATAAAAAACGCGAAAAAAATAGAGACAGTGCACGATTGTTCACATTGTGAACAGGACGTAAGCAATGTCGTTGGCACGTGCAACATTAGCAGTACGTGGTGTCTTGGCCGGTTGTAACCTCGTAACAGTGGGTGAATGTTGCCGGGTCAGCGTTTTTGGCACGAGGAGTGCATTTGCCATGTGGACTACCTACGCCACGTGCATCAATGTGAATTGCAACTCAATGTGGCCCCATTGTGGGGCTATAAATTTCCAACCCCAAAAAGTTCAAATCATCCCTTCCAGAGGCGCCAACATAATGCCGAGACTTTCTCGTCAAGATCGTTGCTTTAGCAATGGGGCAACTGCAGGCCGGGGTTCCAATGAGGCAGGTCGCTATCGCATTCGGAGTCCACATTTCCACCGTCTATCGCCTTCTGGACGCTTTCAAGCAAGAAACAACCACTGATGACAGACCGAGGAGCGGCAGACCGAGGGTCACCACAGCAGCCCAAGACCGCCATCTTCTTCGTCAGCATCGACGGGAGCCTTACCAAACCGCTGCCAACACAGCCAGGAACACCGTCGGCAACCATGGCAGGCCAATCAGCAACAGGACCGTGCGTCGCCGACTGAACACAGTTGGTCTCCAATGCAGGCGTCCAGCCGGCGACCTATCCTGACACTCCAGCATCGCCAGAACCGTCTGCAGTGGGCACAGATCCACGTGCATTGGCGCCATCGGGACTGGGGCCGAGTCCTCTTCAGTGATGAAAGCCGGTTCTGCGTCGACCCAGGCGGTGGCCGCATCCGGATCTGGAGAAGAGCGGGGGAACGCTTAAACGGATGCCAACATCACCGAAAGGGACCCATGGGGTGGTGAAAGCATCATGATCTGGGGGGCTATCGGCATAAATCGCCGTATTGGGCCAGTCATCTTCCAGAATGTGGGTCCAGGACGTGGTAACGGGGTCACTGCTGTTCATTACATCGACCAAGTTCTGAGGCCCCACATCCTGCCGCATTTCCAGCGGCATCCACAGAACCTGTTTCAGCAGGACAACGCAAGGCCGCACACTGCCCGTGCTACGCAGAACTTCCTGAGGCAGAACAACATCAATCTGCTGCCTCACCCAGCCCGTTCTCCCGACCTTAACCCAATAGAGCATTTCTGGGATGCCCTTCAGATGCAGTTGAACCAGCTCAACCCCAGACCCCAGACAGCAGCTCAGCTTGCTGTTGCTGTGGGCCAGGTGTTGTGGCAAGTCCCCCAGAGGCAGACCAACACTCTGGTGCGCTCGATGTACCGCAGGTGCACAGCTGTGATCAATGCTCGAGGTGGTCACACCCAGATACTGACATTCTGCTGTTAACACAGGGTCAAGGTCAAGTTCATGTGACCTTATTTTCTACCAGAATGAACTTTGAAAGGACACTTTTGCGGTGTTCGATTGCTTTTTCTCACTTTCTATTACCAGTTCAAAGGAATCGGTAGCCAAATTACATCAAAATTTCTATACAGTTTGTTTCGCGTTTTTTATGCCTCTGAGTATATATGTTATCATCTGCCCATATAAACCTTCTATCATGATATGCTTTGTTAAATTCAAGTGTTGGACAGAAAATCACAATATAATCAAAATTATAGCGATAAACTGTTTGTAATAGGTCTAGGATAAATATTGTTTTTTCCACAACCAGTCTGCCCACAAATCAACTGAACAATGAGGAGTTTTTGTCATAAAGTTTAAATGCTCCATAGTTTTATAACAGAATTTAATCTAATCAGTTTTATGTTTATCATGCTCTCTGTCAAAACTTGTTCAGTATAATAAAACCCTATAAGATCTAAAAGTGTAAGATTAATCCAATTTAGTTCTGTAAGATTGTTTCTATTTAGACTAATATTGTTTTTTTGCTTGTTGTTATGACCTTAATATCCTCACCATTGTGAAGAATGACGACAGTAACTTTAAGTTTTTCAACGTCTAAGTTTTGCCAGCTAATTAGAATTCCTTTTAGAAGGACGTCACTTAACGCCCCCAACCCCATCCCTCTTCACATCTTTTAAGACAGAAATTTCAAATATCATTGTGAACGTGTCTCCTAATTTCATTTGTGGAATGAACTGTAATTTTGTAGAAGCATCTTTCAAAACTGATTCTCTTCTGTGGAGGATGTACTGTTTTTTTTCCCATACGGCGTTATTTCAATCTCTTTCCGACTATTGTCCTCTGGCATAAGACTTATATGTAAAGGGCCAGAGTTGAATGCTTTTCTAAAACTTTTTTGGCGGCTAAAAAATGTAAATGGGCTTATGAATTCAAATTTTATGTCCCATTCTAATATGGTTCTAAGTGCCATTTGCTGTCAGGTTTTCGAACTATTTTATATTCATACTGGCCAGCATTATTTGCTTCTACATTGCGCAGTTGTTCTAGTTTAGGAAACCTTTTGCTGTCGCCTACTTCTTTACGTTTATAATCACCATCTTTAGTGTACTCAAAACCATACAAAGCGCCTATCTCACCGTTCTGTTCAAAGTCCGTAACGTCTGCAAGGTCTTTTAATTCTAAAGTTATACACCTCACAGGCGCTAATGTAACTCCCGATTCTTCTGGCCCGCGCGACATTTTTTAGAACAACTAATTATTTTATTTCTAAAACAATGTGTAGGTTATCGCATTTCACAACTTTCCCCGTTTTGTCTATGATTTTTATATTAAATGATCCGACCCTCCCACAAACTAATCTTTTAAACTGTAAATTAGGGAATTGTATAATTTCATAATCGCAATATGCAGCTTTCCCTGACGGAAGAGCTCTTAAAACAGTTGAGGGCCTTCCATCATATAAGTTTTCATCAGTGCTCAGCTCATCCAAATGAACATAGAGTAATGAATGTAATGCAAGATCGAGCGGACTTTCCCCCCCATAAGTAGTTTTGTCTGGCGCAATTCTAAAACTATGAAGGGGGCTGATTATTAGTTGCAAAGCCTAACATTTTAGCTAGCCTTTATCAAAAGAGTAACTTACTTCTTCTTTTTCAGGTTTGAATGTTAACATTGTTTTCAGATTTTGCATTGTTAAGTTTGAGAGTAATGTCAAAGTTACTCATTGCTTCTTTTAGTGAGCAAAACCCGTAATAACATCAGGTATGGTTAACTGGCTAACTAATTGTCCTTATTATTAACTTTTTTAATCTTATTATTATTCTTGGCTTTGCTTATATTCAACCATACGACTTTGTAAAATATTTCATGGAGTGCGACTGTTTTGGTTCCGCAATTGTTATCAATAGCATGTTCTAAAACTGAAGGACGGTCTTGGGTTGTTATTGTTACAAACATTTTTTAAACGAAATAAAAATGACTGCATTTAATATACTGATGCAAAATATTCTGTTGGGCGCACTACAATCTTAAAAACATAACAACCGATACTCTTGACATTTCTGTGACTCAGTCTGACGCCTTTCAAGTAAAGGTTAGTACTCCATTGAAGAGCTATCTTAACCCTCCTATTAAAAACGATCGCATCCCGAAAGTGTGGTTTAGTCATCCGATGCAGTTTTATCAGCAGTTAAACTTTGCTGTGTTTTGTGCATCAACTGGGTGCGGAGTGTCGTATGCTGATCACTTAAATCATCCTGATCCTTTGGTGAGGTCAGTGTACAGATTTCATTTTTATTACACCTTCAGGCGTATTTTGACTGAACTGCAAGCGCCATTGCCAAAAAGACAAACCGTTTAATCCATTCAGCAACAGAATAGACATGAAGGCTTTTGAAAGGATCTGTAACGAATTCAATATTAATGTTAAGGAAGACTTTAGACAAAAGTTGGATCTTAATCATGGCTTAGGCACCCCTTATTTTTGGGGCGTGCACAGAAAGTATAACTATGCTTGGAATCCTCCTTACACATCTTTCTTCAGGCACAGTGTTCACCTCGGGTCCATAGAGCAAGAACATAAAACAGCATGGACAACATTTATATTAGACATTCTAAGGGCCTAACTAGAGCGGGAATAGAACGAATAAACGACTCTGTTCGTACTTACGTTTGGTGTTTGCTAGGTTCGCAAGCGCAAACGAGATCGAGCATAACAGATCCTTCTACTGGCTTTGACGCACAAAAACAATACTTAGCAAATTTAGAGGACGCCATTAATTCTACAGTTGATTTACCTTCAAGTATAAAAAGGTACCAAAATGTTTTACAATACGCAAGATCGAAAGTAGACTTTGCTGTTGGCACTGATTTATACATGCTGCCTTCTGTCCTCAGGCTCCAGATAGGAATAATAATAAACTACAATAATGAAATCCTTGTGGCAGGCGATGAACAGAAGGTCGGAAAAAACGAAATAAATTTTTGGGCCAGTAATATTACAAACAATAAAAAACACCCAAGAATAAGTCATCCAATCCCAAGGCCCAAAGCCTAAAGGCCATTGAAGACGCGGAGTCTGTTCGCGATGACCATGAATATGAAAAGACAGCACTTGTTCTTGGATTAACTGGCATAGGATTACTCGGTCTTTATCTTACTAAATATTAACCAATTATTAAGAGAACTAATGCCCATAAGTGCTCGGCCATAAAGCCAACTACTTTGCCAGCAGTAGACAAAGCAGCTAACGACACCTCCTATATACCTGGTAAAGCGTCCACGGCTTTACTGGCTAATTTTTTTAATAAACCCGCAAGATGATCAAGCTGTTTTTTTTTACCCATGATTTATCAGGCGGTGATGGAGGGGATGGTGGTGGAGGCACTGACCCGGGACCACTGCCGCCTGTAATAGCCATCACCAGTGTACTTATTGCAAATCCTAAGGCCGTTATAACGCTTGCTAATGTGACTCCTTGCTCTCTAAACAGTGTTCGTATTCGTTCTGCTAGCGTTGTGTCTTCATATAAAATTCTTTGGATAGCTTCTCTTATTTTATTCACTTGAGTTCGTAATTGTTCTCGGTTAGTAGACAGCACTTCTAGTCTTGCTGATCTTTCTTGTTCAAGATCTTTTAGTCTTTGGGTTATTCTTTCTTTAATATCATGCCTAAGCTGGCGTCATCAGCCTCAACGAGTTTTTCTTTTTCTCTTTTTATATCCTTATCTAGTGTCACGAGTTTGTCACGAGGCCTACGACGTTCGACCCACCTAGGGTGGCGGAATTACTTATTTGTTTATTGTCGTTGCTGTTGTCGTGTAGCCGTCCCTTAGGGTGGCTTGTGGTGCAGTTGCACCTTGGTGTGGTTCAGCTCAACTTCGGTTTGCTTTCTCTCTCTCTCTCTCTAATTCCACCGCCCGTGCTATTCGTCTTGCAAGTTCACGGGTGGCCGGTACCTTTCTCTCGAACTTTCTGTCTATCGGCCTCTCGCCTGTCTTTTACCTGTCGCACGTGCTTCGTTTCTTTTAGTTTGAAGTATGCTCACTCTGTGACGCAGCATGGCATGTTGGCCGCCATTGCTGAGGGAGGTTAGCTCTTCACTCGAGCGGAAGATGTCTCTGGGGGCGCCTGCTCCAGTCCGGGTTCTTTACCTTATCGTCGAGAGTACAGTCAGTACTTTCAATTCCTGCAGTCGGCCTGTAGGAGAGGGACATCATTTCTTCTGTCTCCGCATCTTCGCCTCTGTCCTCTCGACTGGACAGAGGGTAGAGAGAGTCCTTTGACCCGCCTCTTCGGGTCACCCACGGGTAGCTGGTAAGCATCAGTTTCGTGGTCTGTTTGTTTTGGTTTTGTTGTTGTTAGCCGGCTTAGTCTTCGCTTTTGCGCAATTTTCTTTTGTTTTCGAAATTGTAAGAGAAATATCGTGTGAGACCTTTTCTCTGGTTAATTCCATCTTTAACCTGGCCATTCTAAATTATTTCCAAAAATCTTTCTCCTGTTTATGTGTCTGGTGATGCGGTAGTCGGTGGGGAAGGGAGAACCTGGTGATTCAGGGTTGGAACTTGCTTGGTCTCGCTCGTCCGCCCCTGTCACATTCGCCGGACTTTTATCCTTCGGCCACCGTCTGTTTGTGTGTGCAAGGAGAACGAGTTTTATGTTCACGAGCGTGCGTACGCATGATTTGTCGTTCGGATGCGTGGTTGGAAAATTGTGTTATTTTGAAATTGTGTTTATAAAATGTGACAGTTGTGCCATTGAATTATTATTTGCAAATGTGGTGGCAGTTATTAAGCGATGGTCGCTGTGTTGATTTATTTCCTAAGGAAGGAAAACGTTAAGCGTGAGTGAGAGAAGGGTGAAGATAATTCATATTTGTTTTATACCTGTTGATTTAATGCAGTCTTTTACCTGCATCGTGTGAGAAGACTTGATTCAATGGGTTTAATGTGTGCGTTGAATACACTTCCCCTCGCCCATCATGCGAGTGGCTAAGACTTGACAGCAATGGTCAGATGGTACTGACGGCAGGGTTCCAGTACCCTTCTTCCTTCCTCCTTCCTTCTTCTTTCCCTCCTCTTCGACTCTCCTCCCAGCTACGTCCTCCCCCCCCTCCCGGGGGCTTCACCTGGAGCACGATCTGGATGGTGCCACGTACTGGTCGAGGCCACGTTCTGGTTGAGACCACGGACGGGATGGTGCCACACGCTGATCGAGGCCACGCCTTGGTCGGGACCGAGGGCTGGTAGAGACGCCGCCGTCTTGACTGGCCGGCCTGGACCCCCGTCCAGGACCTCCAGTAACAGCTACGTCCCCCCCCCCCCCCCCCCCGGGACACGCTCTTCACTGCCCGCTTGGAAGTCGAGGGTGTCGGCTTTGAGCGACTCCCTGCGAGAACCAACCCGGCTCGGAGCACCTAGTGCGACAGGGTGCTCCCAGCAGACTCGACAGGGGCAGGGGTGTGCACGCACTCCATGGTGTTAAGAAGGGTCAATGCTGGAAATATTTCCTTATAATTGTGTATTTGTCATATGTGCTGGAATGCTGTAGTGTGATCATGTGCGTCGTATGGCGAAATACTTATTTATAATCGTGCATGTTGTGGGTGCGGGAGTGCTTGATTGTGATTGTGCATGTTGTGTGCGTTGGAGTGCTTGATCGTGATTGTGCATGTTGTGTGCGTTGGATGTGCTTGATCGTGATTGTGCATGTTGTGTGCGTTGGAGTGCTTTATTGTGATCGTGCATGGTGCGTGTGTTGGAATGTTTATTTTGCTGGTGTGAATAAAGGGGTGTTGTATCGTAATCTTTATTGTGTGGTCTCTTGCGGAGCGTGTGAGGTCAGTCACTCCCTTCACTCCCACCTAGACGATCCTGTCAGGGCAGACTCCAGGGGTCGGTCGTGACAATTGTGGGGGCTCGTCCGGGATGTGAAGGGCTCTGGCTGTCTCTCTCTCGTTTCGCAGAGTACCTGTTTAGTTTTGTCTGTTTGTATATGTTTAGTCAGTTTGTCGTGTTTGTTCGTGGGTGGTTGGCTGGGTGACTCTAGAGTGAAGGGAGTCTTTTTGGTGGCCTGAGGGAACATCCGGCGTGACTCGGGGGTCGAGGTGAGACCGAGGGGAGTCGACCGCGTCCAGACCTCCTTCCGCCGGGTACCTCACGCAGGTACGGCCGTAAGTCTTGCCCTTCTGTTGCCGCTCAGTCTTCCATTCCTGTGTTGTATTTAGCCAATTCTTGTTTTTTTTTTTCTCTACCGGGTTGTTGAGTACAGGGGGGTGCATCGGACGCTAGTGTTTTTTTTTTTTTTTTTTTCTCCTCTCCGGATTTCGTCTGCTAGGTTTTTGTTTTGTTTTTTTTCCGGCCAGCCCACCGCACTGTTGCTCGTGCTGTAGAGCGCGGTGTTGCCAGAGTGGGGGCAGCCGGACATAGTTTTTGTTTTGTTTTTTTTTCGGTGAGCCCCACCGCACTGTTGCTCGTGCTGTTAGAGCGCGGTGTTGCCAGAGTGGGAGCAGCCGGAACTTGTCCGCACACACGCACACACACACATACACACATATACACACGCCCCTAAAATATTTGTTTTTTTTTCTCTAGTGGAATTGTTTTTCCCCTGTATTTGGAAAACTGTAGGATATTGTTGTCATGGCGACGTCCGGCGCTGGTGGTTATGGCGACGCGTTGCGTCGAAGAAGAAGGGTATTCAAAATGTTACTGTAGTCCCTACTATTAGTACCAGTACTTCGACTACGGTAACTTCTACCTATTCCAGTGCTGTAGCAGTAGCCCAGTGAGTACTTTTACTACCTCTTCGCTGGGGGGTCTCCCTGTCGAGACCCCGACTGGCACTTCCGCTCGGAAGCGTCAGAGTATAGCGAAGCAACTGTGGGCTTCTGTTGAGTCGCAGAGACCGAAACCTTCTCCTCTCCAGGCTTCCCTCGTAAGGGGCATGCCCCAGAAGACTTTCCTTATGGGAAAGTCGAGACCCAAGGGACGGTCAGACGGATCATCCTCCCGTGTCGGAGTGGTGAACCCGCCCAGGACTCACTTCCGTCCTGATGTTTCTAGAGCGACAGCGACGGGAGGATGAGGCCCAACGTAGGGAAGAGGTTGCTAGGCAGGAAGCCCTACGTAGGGAAGAGGTTGCTAGGCAGGAAGCCCTACGTAGTGAAGAGGCTGCTAGGCAGGAAGCCCTGCGTAGGGAAGAACGTAGGGAAGAGGCAAGGCTCCGTAGGGAAGAGCTAGACAGGATGGAGGCTCTGCGCAGAGAGGAGATGACAGACAGGAGATTGTGCATAAGGAAGAGGCTATTCTTCGTAGAGAGGAGGCTGCTAAACAGGAGGCTCAGCGTAGGGAGGAGGCTGCTCAGCGTAGAGAGGAGGCTGCCAGACAGGAGGATCGGCGTAGGGAAGAGGCTGACAGGCAGGAAGCCCTCCGTAGGGAAGAACTAGACAGGATGGAGGCTCTGCGTAGGGAGGAGATGGAACAACTTCTTTCGCGGCTCCCGCTTCTGTAAACCAGGGGGTTAATCACCAGGCAGGTGATAGAGTTAGAGGCCCAAAGTTAAAGCTTCCAGAGTTCAGACCTAGTGAGGACATTGATATGTTCTTAGAGCATTTCGACAAGGTTGCTTGTTCATACCAATTGTCTGAGGAGCAAAAGGCTATGCACCTTTTTTCTGGATTATCTGGTGCTGCAAGGGAGGTGTGTGCTCACTCTAATGAGGTGCGTCTTATGCAGACATGCAGTTGGCTCTGCGTAAGCGTTTCCACCTTACCCCAGAGACCTACAGGAGGAAGTTTAGGTCCATGAAGAAGAATAATGATGAGACCTTCGTGCAGTTTGGTGATAGGCTGCGCAAGACGCTAGGGTACTGGCGTCAGTTAGCTAAGTTGGAGCTGGAGGATCTGATCCTCATTGAACAGCTCACCAACACTGTGTCCCCAGAGTTGAGGATCCGGATAGGCGAGACAGCACCTCAGGATTTCGCGGCTGCGATTCACACAGCTGAGGTGTTTGCTGAAGCTCGCAGGGCTTATGGGCATCGCCCAGATACGGAGAGGAAGCCCTCCACAGGATTTAGTAGCAATAAGGTGTCGACAACTGCTAGTGGGGTGAACAAGGCAGGCAGTTCATCGGGGATTTCAGCGCCCCGACTGTGTTTTCTTTGTGGTCGTCCTGGCCACATTAAGAAAGATTGTCCTAAAGCCGCTGGTAGTCGTGGGGCTGGTCCTTTCCAACGTCCTCGTGCCTCAGCTAACGTGGGTTCCATCTCAGCTTCTGGTGATTCAGAGTGCCCAGTGTTTCTCTCTGTTGTTGGTTCCTCCTTGGTCGACACCATCAGGGATTCGGGAGCATCAACGCTCTTTGTTGATAAGAATTTAGTTTCTCCTAAGGCCCGGCGGGGCGCTAGTTATGATGTGTGCGGGTTGGAGGCTGGTTTTACCTCCACCCGTCCTTCTGTACTTATTCCTATCTCCACCCCCTACTTCTGTGGCGAAGTGTGGGCCATCGCGGTGGAGCGACCTCTGTATTCCCTTATCATAGGGAATGCTATCACCTTCGCAGACGGACGCAGTCAGTCCGTGTCTACGGATCTGCCCGTACAGGCGTGTGTGGGAGTCAACACACGCGCCAAAGCTAAGAAGCAGGAACAGGAATTGCGTCCCGTTCTTCAGCCGATCTCTGACGAGGTTCTTGCTAGGGCCGATCCTGCTTCCATTATCCGTCTTCAGGCCAGGGACTTGGATGTCCACGCCTGCGACAACTGGTGGATCGTCCCGTCAGTCTGCCCGACACGCCAAGGTGAGCTTCAAGCTTCACAAGGGGATCCTCTTTAGGGTTTCCACTCAGGCAGATCGTGTGGCCAAGCAGCTTGTCGTTCCCCAAAGCTTGAGAGAGTCTGTCCTCCGGCAGGCCCACGATTCCCCCATGGCAGGTCATATGGGCTCCAAGCGGACTCTCGAGCGAGTTAGGCAGGATTTCTTCTGGCAGGGATGAACTCACAGGTCAGGCAGTACTGCCGCAGTTGCGATGTCTGCCAACGGACAACGCCTAGGGGTCGCTTGAAGCGTGTTCCCCTAGGGTCAGTGCCACGGGTTGGGGAGCCATTCAGCAAGGTTGGGGTCGACCTGGTGGGACCCATTAATCCTCCATCCGATCGCGGTCACCGCTACACTTCGGTAGTGGTAGAATCTGTGAGTCGATACCCAGACGCTGTCCGCTTAGGACTATCGATGCCCTACTGTTGCTGAATCTCTCAGGCAGATTTGGACGCGCACTGGCGTGCCCAAGAGGAAGTACGGCCGGAAGTTTGTACTGGAGAGCGATCATCATCCTCTCCAGTGCCTGGACCGGATCCGGCCAGTCAGTCATCGACTCATGAGTTAGGCAGTGGAGCTGCAGAGTCATGCGTTCACTTTCCGTCATATCAAGGGTTCCTGTAATACGGATGCTGACTATCTTAGCCGAGCTCCGTAGTTAGCATATTGGAAAATCAGTCAGAGGGACACCTCCCCTCAACCAGGGTTATATCCCCTTTTTGGTCTCTGTATCAGGTGTAGTGACAGTTGTCACTTCAGTGAGGTTAACGGTAGTGAATCACCAATGGTTCGGATTGTTACTTTCATGGTTGGAAGGTTTGCTTAGTTGTTTGATAAATGTAGTATTATGTATTCCTCGGTGTGATTTTATCGTGGAATGTTTGTATTGGATTTTTCGTACTCTGTCGATCACAGAGAGTTGGGTTCGGTCCCATTGTTGTGAAGTTGCACATGCGACAAGGTTCAAAGGAGCACTGTATCTCAGAGAAACAGATGCTTTTAGAAGGGGGGTTTGTCACGAGTTTGTCACGAGGCCTACGACGTTCGACCCCACCTAGGGTGGCGGAATTACTTATTTGTTTATTGTCGTTGCTGTTGTCGTGTAGCCGTCCCTTAGGGTGCTTGTGGTGCAGTTGCACCTTGGTGTGGTTCAGCTCAACTTCGGTTTGCTTTCTCTCTCTCTCTCTCTAATTCACCGCCCGTGCTATTCGTCCTGCAAGTTCACGGGTGGCCGGTACCTTTCTCTCGAACTTTCTGTCTATCGGCCCTTCGCCTGTCTTTTTACCTGTCGCACGTGCTTCGTTTCTTTTAGTTTGAAGTATGCTCACTCTGTGACGCAGCATGGCATGTTGGCCGCCATTGCTGAGGGAGGTTAGCTCTTCACTCGAGCGGAAGATGTCTCTGGGGGCGCCTGCTCCAGTCCGGGTTCTTTACCTTATCGTCGAGAGTACAGTCAGTACTTTCAATTCCTGCAGTCGGCCTGTAGGAGAGGGACATCATTTCTTCTGTCTCCGCATCTTCGCCTCTGTCCTCTCGACTGGACAGAGGGTTAGAGAGAGTCCTTGACCCGCCTCTTCGGGGTCACCCACGGGTAGCTGGTAAGCATCAGTTTCGTGGTCTGTTTGTTTTGGTTTGTTGTGTTAGCCGGCTTAGTCTTCGCTTTTGCGCAATTTTCTTTTGTTTTCGAAATTGTAAGAGAAATATCGTGTGAGACCTTTTCTCTGGTTAATTCCATCTTTAACCTGGCCATTCTAAATTATTTCCAAAAATCTTTCTCCTGTTTATGTGTCTGGTGATGCGGTAGTCGGTGGGGAAGGGAGAGAACCTGGTGATTCAGGGTTGGAACTTGCTTGGTCTCGCTCGTCCGCCCCTGTCACATTCGCCGGACTTTTATCCTTCGGCCACCGTCTGTTTGTGTGTGCAAGGAGAACGAGTTTTATGTTCACGAGCGTGCGTACGCATGATTTGTCGTTCGGATGCGTGGTTGGAAAATTGTGTTATTTTGAAATGTGTTTATAAAATGTGACAGTTGTGCCATTGAATTATTATTTGCAAATGTGGTGGCAGTTATTAAGCGATGGTCGCTGTGTTGATTTATTTCCTAAGGAAGGAAAACGTTAAGCGTGAGTGAGAGAAGGGTGAAGATAATTCATATTTGTTTTATAACCTGTTGATTTAATGCAGTCTTTTACCTGCATCGTGTGAGAAGACTTGATTCAATGGGTTTAATGTGTGCGTTGAATACACTTCCCTCGCCCATCATGCGAGTGGCTAAGACTTGACAGCAATGGTCAGATGGTACTGACGGCAGGGTTCCAGTACCCTTCTTCCTTCCTCCTTCCTTCTTCTTTCCCTCCTCTTCGACTCTCCTCCCAGCTACGTCCTCCCCCCCCCTCCGGGGGCTTCACCTGGAGCACGATCTGGATGGTGCCACGTACTGGTCGAGGCCACGTTCTGGTTGAGACCACGGACGGGATGGTGCCACACGCTGATCGAGGCCACGCCTTGGTCGGGACCGAGGGCTGGTAGAGACGCCGCCGTCTTGACTGGCCGGCCTGGACCCCCGTCCAGGACCTCCAGTAACAGCTACGTCCCCCCCCCCCCCCCGGGACACGCTCTTCACTGCCCGCTTGGAAGTCGAGGGTGTCGGCTTTGAGCGACTCCCTGCGAGAACCAACCCGGCTCGGAGCACCTAGTGCGACAGGGTGCTCCAGCAGACTCGACAGGGGCAGGGGTGTGCACGCACTCCATGGTGTTAAGAAGGGTCAATGCTGGAAATATTTCCTTATAATTGTGTATTTGTCATATGTGCTGGAATGCTGTAAGTGTGATCATGTGCGTCGTATGGCGAAATACTTATTTATAATCGTGCATGTTGTGGGTGCGGGAGTGCTTGATTGTGATTGTGCATGTTGTGTGCGTTGGGAGTGCTTGATCGTGATTGTGCATGTTGTGTGCGTTGGAGTGCTTGATCGTGATTGTGCATGTTGTGTGCGTTGGAGTGCTTTATTGTGATCGTGCATGGTGGTGTGTTGGAATGTTTATTTTGCTGGTGTGAATAAATGGGGTGTTGTATCGTAATCTTTATTGTGTGGTCTCTTGCGGAGCGTGTGAGGTCAGTCACTCCCTTCACTCCCACCTAGACCGATCCTGTCAGGGCAGACCTCCAGGGGTCGGTCGTGACATCTAGTTCACCTAGTTTTGCTAAATTGTTTTCTAATTCGCCTTTAATGGTTCTTAAAGTACGATCAAGGGCTAATAATTCTCGCATGGGTGGCGGCGGATCGTGGATAGTTTTTAATGCTGTTTCTTCTGAAAAACTGGTTTCTGCTTCTGGGGCTAATAATTCTCGCATGGGTAGCGGCGGATCGTGGATAGTTTTTAATGCTGTTTCTTCTGAAAAACTGGTTTCTGCTTCTATTGTATTTATTAATTCGCCTGCTGTTGACTTAAATCTTTAAGTTCCATGTTTTGCATTTGGTTATCTGTTGGGAGATCTTGTAGTGTGTTTTGAAATTTAGAAACTTCTTCCCCTTAATTTTGGTCTAACAAGGTCAAGGCGATTTCGTTCGCTCGCTCTAAGTCTTGTCTAATGTATCATGCCTACAAACTTTAATGGGTCTCGTTTATTGTAAGCCGAATAAGTGTCCTTCATCGTTTTTCACATACAATGGCCTTTTTTATCTACTTCAAATCAGTAGGAAAATCGGGAGGTCTAGGCCTAACTTTGAAAATGATTCAACCTTACTTAATGTTATTATGCTGGTTTCTGTATTCATACAGCAATGAGCGACGCGTGCAAAGGAGTCGTTCACTCATGTCGTCTCCAGGATCAGAAATATCATAATCTTCTTACCTTCAATTCCTGCCATGTTTTAAAAATACTTTTATTGTTTTAAAAATGGAGCAAACATATGGTTCAATTTGACCGCTAGAACTGCAAGATCTTTGGGAGTTAAAAAGA
>CM031611.1:22810326-22832387 GCA_018398815.1 Conus ventricosus | reverse complement strand
TAGTTTTTATCTTTATTATATTGTTTACATCATTCTCAAACCAAATTCACTCAAATCAATGTTTAAATTAATTCATTGTTTCATCAAATAGTTCATTACAATTCTTTAAATCAGATTCACTGAGTTCGGCAGCCATTTTTAATATAAAATAAATAAAAAATAATTGTAAATTCAGCTCTTATTCATAGTCTTTTCTAATCGCAAAACCTGTTCTTCATTAAAGCGAATAGCTACTCCTTCAGGGGTAGTAGAAACAGTCAGATTAACATCTTCAGGAGCCATATTATCTAGTAATATAGCAAACAACTTTACTACTGGTGGGGCCCAAGAATCTGGTATTTTACTGAAAAGCTTCCAATACACTTTCTCGCATGTTTATACGATTAAAAAGATCAGTAATTAATTCTTCAAACCTCTTCTTAACTGATCTTTTTCAGCTTCTCTCTCCCAATCCAACTCGTAAAGTATATTAATAAGCTCTGTAGCTAATTCAGCCTTCATTTTTAAACCAAATTTAAATCATAAATTAAAAAAATTAATTAATCAGTTTCTCTTGTTTTTGTGCTATAAATATAATCTGAATCACACACACACACGAGAATCATTCACACAATAGACGGGATGGTGCTTGCAGGAAATGTAAAAGGGGCTTTTTGTGGTTCACACTTGAACGGCGTAAATTCGCCACCTAAAAGGCAGCCTTTGTATGTGAAGCGGAGCGTAAACAGCAAACGGCGAAGTGGGCAACTACAGCAGCAAAAAAGCCTGATCTCCTCACTGATGATAACCTTTGACCGCTTCAGGGTGGAGCGCTAGGAAACGGCTTGCCACTGTGACCTTTGACCGCTCTAGGGTGGAGCGCTGGGGAAACGGCTTGCCACTGTGACCTTTGACCGCTCTAGGGTGGAGCGCTGGTTCTCTCTCACTGCTGCGGCCTTCAGTAAAGTCAATACTACCGCCCGCAGCCGGCGTCTCTCCCCGTAAAGCTCTGGAATCAATAACCGACGCTGTCTCTGCCTCTGTGTGTCTGCTCTCATCGACTAGTGTTGATTTTTCTCAGCAGTTAGCCAGAATACTGCTTTAATTCTCCAGGACGCTTTTGGATTAAATTTTTTTAAACAGTTTTTGTTCTTTCAAGCCAATGGCCTAAAAGCAAAGATTGCCGAAGAGTTTTACAATTTTCAGCTTTGATCTTATAGTCGGCCTTCATAAAACGGGTAAAAATTTCAGCCATTTTTCCTCAAAAAAGGGGCCTCTCAACGCTCAAAAAACAAGTTGCTCTACAAAAAAATTACTAAAAAAGCGCCCAGTTCACTACGTCATTTCATTTTTTCGTTGCTTCTTTCTAAAAGATTAAGTCTATTTTGACCAACCGTTTAAAAACAGAGGGGCTAAAAGCATGTCCAACCCCCTTGGCGTCCGGGTCGGAAAAGTCGAACCCGGGCCGGCTCGCCATCCCCAATAAAAGGGAAATTTTTTTTACCCCCGGGGTTTTTTGGTGAGCTGCACATGGGGTGCGAGCTTCACGTGTTTGAACGTTTTTGCAAAAGGTTCGCGCTGAGTTTTGGGGGTAATGTTTTTGGAACGTCGGGGTTTGGAGACGGCAAACCAAAAAAACCCTTAAATTTTATGTCTCTTTAAAATTAAATATTTTCGTTCACGATCACCTATCTTATCACACGCAAGCCCCCCGTTTTAATTTGAAATTTGTCAATATTAGGGGTTTTTGGGGGTTAAATTTTTTTTGGAAAAAACGGTGTTAAATTTTGGCCAAAACGATGGGGATGACGTGTTTTGTATGTGGGGGGGGTTTTGGGGAAAACACAGGGGTGGCGTGAACCCGCATATTTAATTCTCTTAGCCGGGAAACCCCGCCTTTACATCCTGCGCCCGGGGATGATTGGGATGCTTTTTTAAAGTTTAGGGAGTACAATTGATTTTTGTCTACTGCCAATAAATCAATGTTGAAAAGGGATTGCGTGGAGGAATTTAGTATGGCGTCGCATCATTACTTAAAGCAATCAACAAAAAACCTAATGTTTTAAAACCAAGTAAAAGGTCTAACTTTCTCAGTATTTAGATGAAAAACAATCTGATTTTTGGGCTTGGCGCAATCACCCCCATTTAGTAACTTAAAATGACACTGGGGGTATTAAAAATTAAAGAATTTGCGAAAAATTCTACTCTTACCTGATCGTAAAAGGGGCAAATTCAAAATTTCTTAGAATACCTCATGAACCATGACCTACAAATACTACCATTAGCACAGAAATCAAAAGATGGCAAAAACAGACCGCCTAAACTTGTGCAATCTTCGGGGAAAAAAAAATTATGCCATTACAGACTTCAAAAATTTTTTTTAAAAGACAGGGTTTTTAAAGTTGAGAAAACACGTATAATTCTTTTGATCAAAACATTCATGAAACCATCATCAGAAGAACACTGATCTAGACTAAATCCACAAATGCTTCAAAAAAGATTTTTTAAGGATGAAAAACAGTTTTTTTGGAAAGACTATGGAAAATCCACAAAAGCGTAAAGATGTCAATTGGTCCCCAAAGAGAACAAGCAATTAAGCTACTTCAAAACCCTAATTTCGGACTTTTAGAAGATTTCATATCAGCTTTTTGGCAAATGATGAAAAAAAAGAAGTAAAAAAGGAAAAACCTGTTTTAGGGTTTTACTTTTTTTAGAATTATCAAAGCTTTTGTGTTAGAATTTCTTTATGACTATTTAAACCCTTGATCCAGATCCAGAGACTTTAACAATACAGATGTTTTTTAAAAGATACCCCTATGAAGACATCTATAAAGACATGGAAATAGAAGAGCAAAGGGCATCGGGAGGGTATGATCATCGATTCCCCCAAAAGTTTCCCTTTTACATTCAGTTAAAAAAAGGGTTTTTAGGAAAGATGGGGGTAAAATTTTATCGGGGGGGTGTTAAGGAGTTTATTGGTTTAAGGCGAAAATGTACAGTTTTTCGAGCCAAAAAAAAACTATAAAAAAAGAAAAGGGAAACTCGCAGTTTTGCCTCAAACTATTACATGAAAACTCAAAAAACCCTTTTCAAAAAAACATACTTTTCATCATGACAACGTAAAATCGATCAAATCTACTGAGATAAACACAACTTTTAAAAAAAAAGCTCTACACCCCAAAACCAAAAAACGGTATTTAATAACCCAGAGTTTCATATGAAATTGGGGCACTAGAGAACGGCAAATTACTACCTTTTATATTTTCCTAAATTTTTTATTATAACTCAATCTATCTTTATCCAATTCACCCAAAATTTTTTTTTCATTTTTTGCTTGATGTGTTCGAATTTTTTTTTTTTATTTCAAGAATTTTTTTCCCCCATATCTATGATCAAAATTTGGGAATTGGGGTTGTAGGTGATCTGGGTTTTTACATGGTTGTGAACCCCACAAGTTTTCCTTAATAATGAATTCGTTTTTGTTTCCGTTTCAATTCCAAGGGTCTCTTCCTTTATCTTTCTTTTTTCGTTCTGTGTTTCCCTTCAGCTTCCTTTTTAGCCCAAAAAAATTATTTATTAAATTAAAAAATTAATTGACCAACTGGGAACTGGTTTGGTGGATTATCCAGTTTTCCTTCACAAAAGACTTTGGGAGGGTTGTTTTGTTGTGTCAGTTTCTCGAAAATAAACACGGGCGATTCATTTTTAAAATTCTTTTTTATTTCGAAAACACTCCAAACGGATCTGTTGCCCGATGCAAGGCCCCCTTTCTCTTCCCCCGGAAAAAGGTATTTATTTTTTAAACCAAACGGTAAAAGTTTGCTGTTTACGGAGTCTTCAGCACATTTATTTTTTTTTTTTGTTTGCTTGTATGGTTTTAGCCCGAAAAATTAAATTCTTCAAATCTTGCGCGCAAAAACTGGGGGCGTTTCTAACCCATTCTGTTTGGGAAAAATTGAAAATCACTCTCTGTGATACGGGTAGGAAAAAAGTTTTTCAGATAACGTTTTTTAAAAGTTTTCAACTAAACCCTTGATCGGAATCCTGTGCCCTTTAATGGTAACTCTATGTTTAACAATATTGATTCACGGCCTTTAAATTCTTTTCCATCATCGACTTGAACATGCGAGGAAAAGTTAGGGGGGCCTGTTGTATATCATTTTGTATGGCAACACAACAGCAAAACACCTTTTGTGAAAAGGGTTCTGCATCTTTGTATCTTGAAGCTATGTAAAATGACGTGAGTGCGTACTTAAATCTTTTTCGTCAAATCTACAGGGGAAAAATATAAAGGTCCCTTTGATGGGTGTCGTTCGGGTTTTTTATTCACAAAGTGTGCCTCTGTATTCGTCAGGGGCAGGTAAATAAATTTTCCAAATCGCTTTTTAGATAACCATTCCTTTTTTGTTTGTTCACCTGCTTCCCCCTGCTTGGCTTCTTTTTTATTGCCGTGAACCCCCTTTCCCAAAATCCTTTTGGGGAATAATAGATTTTTTCATTTTTAACAGCCAAAATTATGTGCAACAAAATACCAACGGCAACCCAAGAGATAAAAAACGATTTCTTGCATCTTTTTTTTTGATGGTTGATAAAATCACGAAATTTTTGGGGGGGGCAATGTCCGATTGGTTTGCCCCGTTACAAAAAAAATATTTTTTTATTTCCGGTCAACACTTTAAAGGTTTTCTGCAAAGTCCCGTTTTTTCATTTTTTGTTAATAAATCAATGCTCAATTCCGCTTTTTTATAGTAATCTTGTGCACTGCTATTTCTCCATACTTGTTTTGTCTTTTTCTTCTTCATTAGTTTTTAGTTTACTAAAAGCTATTACTTTCCCCTAAAAAACAAGCGCATTAACCCAGCGCCGCCCACACATTACGAAAGAAGCCTTTTTATAAAAGTATTTTTTATTTTTTTCTATTTTTTAAATGTCTGGAATTTTTCCTTTTCTTAACAGAAAAAACTTCGGAGCAAAAGAAGCTGTAATGAAAACAATTACTTTGCTGATCCCAAAACCTAGCTTGCCAAGACTGCTGGTTTATTTTTAACAAGCTTTTACCAAGCATTGTGTACCAACTAGGCCCCAATAACACAAATGGTATATAAATTGGTTCAGTTTTTTTTGGTGCCATTTAAAAAAAATAATAATTATATTAGTAATAAAGATGAACAGCGACATCGCTAAACATTCCCGAACTTGTGATTACTAATCAAGTTATGACCAAACTTTTTTGCAAAAAAAAAAAGGGTATTTTTGGCAGCATGCAAAACAAAACATTTTCCTCAGAAATGAATTCAGCATGAACAGTTTAACAGATGTCGCCCCAAGACATTTTAAAGTATCATAACGGTTGAAGCGCAACTAGGGGCAAGAAAAGTAAAAACCTGTCGGAAAAACATTCTTGTTTGTACACTAAACTAGTAGCCAGATTTGCACCTTTGATTCTGAACAAGATTTATGTTGTTTAACGCAGGGCCATTTTTTAAAAAAGTCTAGAGTTCTAGGATGTGACTAAATTTCAGATTTGGAACATATTGTCGCCCCCAATCTGGGATTAATTTTTTAATCATTGATTTTATTCCCTTAAAAATGACCGAGCAAAAAACCCCGCAGAATCAAAAACATTGAATCGGTGGAAAAGTGACCAGTAAAAAGCCCCTCAACCTGGGGGGTTTGCAGCAGGAAAAAAATTAGCAGAGTGGAAAAACAAACCAAAAAAAAATTACAAACACAGAATAAAACTCCCAAAATGAAAAAGTGCTAGAGCCGCAGCCCGTTGTTTCAATGCCAGCTATAAAAAACCGAACAAGTTTTTCAAGACTACAACAACAACAGGGTTGCCCACACCGCCAAAATCTTTTTTGGAATTTTTAAAGCAATTTCATTTTTTGGGGGTAGCTGGGGGGGTTATTACGGGTTTTAAAATATTAAACAAAGAAAAGCAAAAACCCAAAACAGTAAAAAAAATCAACCACTAAATACAGAAGCCCAACAAAAAAAACATCCCAAAAGCCCCAAAAACAAAAAACATTTTGATCCTTTAATCAATAATACTTTAAGAACTTAAAAAATAATTATAAGTTGACTTGAATAAGAACTTTGGGTTTTACTTAGAAAAAAACTTAATTAAAACTTGAGGGGGTTTAAGTTTAAAACTTTGGGGGACTTTATCAAGAACTTGATTAAAACTTTAGGGACTTAAGTAAAACTTAGAGGGAAATTAATTAAGAACTTGGGGGGGACTTGATTAAGAACTTAATTTTAAAAACTTGGGGGGACTGATTAAGAATTAATTAAGGACTGGGTGACTAATTAAGGATTTGGGGGGAATTGGGATGATCGGATCAACACCACACGCACATACACACAGAAATCATTCACACAATAACGGGGGGGCGTTGGGGGGGGAAAATGAGGGGGGCTTTTTGTGGTTTTACACTTGAACGGCTAAATTTGAGACAGCCGCCAAAAGCATTATAAAAGTCCTGAATATTTATCACAGGGCTCTTTCAAAGGTCTCTCGGGGGGCCGCCGAAAAGGGGCCCCTTTTGAGGGAAGGAGGTTTGGAAAACTCAAGCCGTCGGGGGTTTTTGCATAACCGTTACTATTTTTAGACCCCGTCATCGTTTTGTGGCTTTCATGAGAGTCTTGCAGGTAGTTGTCAGAGGTGACTGAGAGGGTTTTTTCCAATCTTCTCCAAATTTAGGACTTGCACATGGGGATTTGTTTTTAAATTGCTGGAAAAAGAAATGATTGGGAAACCCAAAAATGTAAAACTGCCAATTTCCATAAAGCACATTGCAACAGCGACTTTGCGGCATGATCGTAGAAAATCCCCCCATTTCTCTTTAAGCCATTGAGCCCCAAATTTCTTTTATTCTCCCCTCTTTTCTTTCCCCTTCATGCCAATTTTTGCAAAGATTCAAAAAATGCCCAAATTGAACGTAGATCATGATTGTTTGAGCATCCTGCTTCTTCACATTTCTCACGCCCTTTTGCAGCCGTCAACAATTTCATTTTCAGTTGTTGTTTGTGAAAAAAGGTTTTCCGAAAACGTTTCTCTTGAAAAGATGATTGAATGTCAGCCTGATTTGCCACGAGATAGTCATGTAATTCTTGTGGTGTTGAAGGTTCTTTTCTCCTTTTCTAGTTCCCTTTCTTTTCTTTGAACAATTGCTCAAGCCGTCTTTATTGGCTCTTTGGCAATTTTCTGTGGGCCTTCTCTCTCTGCTTTACGAGCTACTTCAATCATTTTTCAAAGTATCTTATATTTTCATGTAAAGTATTCTTCTCTTCTTCAGTCCACAATTCTGTTGGGTTGGCGGTGTAATGGGAGATTTTGAGCTTGTTGAAAAGTAGAAGCTTGATCCATGTCAGGTAGAATTAAAGTTGATGGCTGTGTTGAGAAATCTAATAGATTTTGATGAGCAACTTGCGATTCCAGAAGTTCTCTCTCTAATTCTGAAGAAATGCTGTCTTGAGACATAATATTTTTGGTAAAATCACTTCTCCCCGCACGTCTGTAGAGCGCAATCACTCTCCCACACGTCTGCACAGCACGGCCCTCCAATGTGAAATGGCGAGATAGTTAATGCAGGTTGCTAACAACAAAAATGTCACGTGATTTAAGCATGCGTGTGTGTGTGTGTGTGTTGTGTGTGTGGTGTGTGTGTGTGTGTTGTGTGTGTGTGTGTGTGTGTGTGTGTGTGTGTGTATGTGTGGTGGTGCGTGTTCTGAATCGAATGACTGGAAGACAGAGTGGCTGCCAAAAGAGGTGTGTGACCGGAGGATCACTGCAATTTCACAAACCACCAATTGCCATTTCCCCTCTATTCTTAGCCTGTCCGGTTTCCGCACATTCTTGGCAAATGACAGTGATTCCGACTGTCTCGGAGCCGCGCAGAAGAGCATAAATTAAGTGATCGGTGTCAGCCTAATGACGGGTCTCTATAGCCCCACCGCTGCCTCGTGTCTGTCTGTCTGTTATGCAAAGTTTTGTAAACTTATAAAGATATAATGTAGGTAGAAACTAGCTGGAATAAGTGTGTGGATTTTATGTCAAAAATATAACTCAGTTTTAAAAGACTTTTAGAGAACAGTTAAAGACTGTAGTTTTATTTCACATGAAAGACAGAGACGCATTTGATGATGTATGCGTGAAAATGATGTTATTGAAAATGTCAGAAAAACACGGAAATAAGCAAAACTAAAATTGAAAAGTTAGTAAATTAGTATTGAAAAGGGAAAACCCTCACAGTAGCATTTTTGTGGGTTTCTAGTTAGAGAAAGAAAAAAAACCAGCCTAGGCAACCGCCAAAAGGTGAGGGCGGTTTGATGGTTGGGATTTATTAGTTCTCGAAGTGGGTTTTTTGTGATCCTATGTTGTTTCATTTTCATTTTCTGATGTCAATGGCTTGGTTACAATGTTGTTGTGAAGGCATTTATTGCCTCCTTGAAGGGTTTTCGTGTCCCTTGTATTTTCATTTTTATTTTCGATGTCCGTGGCTTGGGGATACAGTTGTTGTGAAGGCATTTATTCTCAGGGGGGGGCCCGCTCTTCTCTCCTCTCTCTCTCCTCTATATATTAATATATGTTTTATATATATATTATATATATTATAATATATATTATATATATAATTTAAAAAAATATATTATATATTTAATCCCTTTTTTAACAAAAAGTGATAAATTGAAGCGCACTTTTCTCACCCCGACGGGGGGCGAGGGAAAGAAATGGGGGGGGGGTGAGGAAAAGGAGAGGGGGAAGAGAGGGAGGGAGGAGAGAGGGGAGAGAAGGAGAGAGAGAAGAGAGAGAGGGTCATCACACAGTACCACAAATGTCAAACACGATCGAGAAAATAATAAACATAAAATTGGGGAAGGGGGGGGAGGTGGGGGTTAGGGGGAGATAACACGTAACAAAAAACGTCAAACACGGTTCGAGAAAAAATAAAACTAATGTGAGGGAAGGGGGGGGGGGGGGACGGGGGGGGTTAGGGGGGAGATAGCACACAGTAACGACAAACTGTTAAACACGATCGAGAAAATAAACACTAAGTGTGAGGAAGGGGGGGGGGTAGGAATGAGGGGTTGGAAGGTCAGGGGAAGAGAGAGCGAGAGAAGATTAATTTTTCCTGATGAAAAAAAAAAGAAGAGAAAAATAGACAAAAAGTCTGTGTGACCGTTTTCATAGTCCGGTTGGAGCCCCACAAAAAAGCTAGCTGATTCTCATGTGCCCTCTGAACTGAAGTGCTGTTTGAACTGGATAAACTTTCCTGTCAATCTCCTGGTGACGGTTCTCATTCCTTTGCTCCAGACGCTGGATCTATAGAGTCAGCCCAGGTCAAAGAAGTGGTATCAGGACCTGGTGTCGCTCTCTCTCCACCTCAGCGACATATTAGGGGACATAATATCAAAACATGGATACCTCCAACTTTATCAAGAGCTTGTTAGTGCTAAGACGTTTGTCTTACAGGAACATAAACAATTTGCAGGATCACTATGTCGTACAGAGACATTACTAATATGCAGGATCAGTACCTTACAGAGCTAGTTTTGCACCTCTCCTAAGAAAAACCTCAACCGCCAGACTCTTAATAAGAGTCACCCACTGGTACTGGAGTATCTCACCTCTGGTAATTTTGAGCTCTTGGCTGTATGCTTTTTGAAGGACCTGACCCTCAATCAGTGATTCCTGCTCCCCCTTTGGGCGTCTGTTTTAGAGTAAGAAAGGGGTTCATACCTTTTTCAAGGGCCCTCGGTCTCTAAACGTGGCACAATGACGGTTCTTTCAACCTCTCCTGGGACACTTCTTTCCTAGCTGACAGCCATGAGCCCTAGCAGCAGTCTTCATGATAGCCTTGCCACCGCTGGCTTCTTCGATGTCTCTTCCCTGGTGCCAACAATTTCAACGGGACAGTTAACTGTTCATTCAACTTTTAAGAATTATCTATGAACGTTCACACAAACGAATCACAAGACAAAACACGACCGTTTCGACCTCTGAGGTCTTCTTCAGGCAAGATACACAACACTCAGGACAACAAAAAATGAACGGCAATCACTTATCTTCATCCAAATTTCGGCGCAAGATGAGCGTTGAATGAAAACGAGGCTGTCGGGAGGGAGGCAATGCGAGTCGAGGTAATAAGATGATAAAATGATACTGATAGAAATCATGATAATGAACTGATGATGAAAAAAAAACATTAAAAATAATAGAGGGTTACTACCACGTCTGGGGGAATTAGGGCAATAGCAGTTGTAGTATGGGAGAAAGGAGGGATTAGGGGAATGTCGAACACCAAGGTTGTCGTGGCAACAGTGTTGATGACTATGGTGATGATAGTGGTAATGATTGGAATATCAATACTAACCACTGGTTATCATACTAACACTGGTATTAAAAAATAATGATTATGATGTAAACAGCAGTAGAAACGATAATTTTAAATAATGTACTAGTAATAAAAGTTCGATACAGATATATAATAGAAAATAATAGTAATGATAATAATGGTACCAACACTAATTCTGGGAAAGAAGAGAGAAGGAAAAGGAGGAGGTGGAGGGGGAGGACATGACGAACAAACAAAAAAAGGAGGTACAGATTATGGGCAGGATGGAATCTTTAGGTGTATCAATAATTATACTATTTTATTTTAAATAGTTTTAATAATAGTCATAATTGTAACCATGTGGTAACGATAGTGATGCTATAGGAGGCTGAAAAACTGGTAAGTTGGGAATATCAGAATTTATTGTGAAGTAAAAAGATTCAATTTATAACGTAGTAAATGTAGTATTTGTAACATTATGAAGTTTTTAACAATAGTTACATTTGATGATAATAGTAATATATATATATATATATATATAAAATAATATTAATATATATTTTATATATATATAATATATATATATGTGTGTGTTTGTGTGTGTGTGCGTGGTGTGTGTGTGTGTGTGTGTGTGTTGTGGGGGGTGTTGGTTACATAATTGAAAAAAATAATAGTGATCATAATATGATAGTTTGGTGATGTTAATACTAATTGAGATTATAAGAAGGGTAAAGCTGGTAGTTTGGGTTTTTTACACACATCCCGCACGCACGCGCGCACGCACGCACGCGCGCACGCACGAGCGCGCACACACAAAACCATAAACACACTTTCTTTCTTTTATTTTCTCTCTGTCTGTCTCTCTGTCTGCCCTCTCTTCTGTCGCCCTCTGTCTGCCCTGCCTGTCTGTCGCTCGCTCTCTCCTCTCTCTCCTCTCTCTCTCTCTCTCTCTCTCTCTCTCTCTCTCTCTCTCTTCTTCTTCTTCTTCTTCTTCTTTTTCTTCTTCTTTTGGCAACAGGAATGCTATACCTTTTCTCAATGACCCGTTGCATTTCATTTCAAGTCTCTATTGTTATTACAATGTTATACACTTATCATTGATACTATCAATATTATAACCCAATATTACTGTTTTCCCTTTCAATTCATTGACCATTTCTATGCCTTTCCATCAACTTCTGTTTTACTAAGATTACTTCTGCAGTTTATTATATCTTTACTACTATCGTCATATCATTATATAATAACTGTCATCATCAACAGTATCATCATAACTGACTGTCATCATATCATTTTATCTTATGTCATCATCACCATCATTATCACAAACATCATCATCATTATTACTGGTGTCTCTGTTGTTGTTACTGTTACTGTCATTATCACTACCACCATGCATTAACCTAGGTCCATTATCACTAATCCCATGACCAGCAGAAAGTTGTAGAAGTAATAGCAGTAATACTGATAAATTTAAAAATGTGTGTGGGGTGTGTGTGGTGTGTGTGTGTGTGTGTGTGTTGTGTGTGTGTGTGTGTGTGGGGGTGTGTTTGTGTGTGTGTGTGGTTCACCACCCTCCTTTTTTCCAACCCCTCCCCCTCTTCCCTGCTCCAATTTAAAACTGTGACCTTTCACTCTTTGTCATCCCATTCCCTTTCACCTACCATTACTTTACTAAATTACTATATTTATCCCCCACCTCCTTCCCCTGCTCCAGTAGCACTGTTAAGTTTACTCCTCGACATTCCTATCCACCGACTTTACCATTACCAATACTACTTTTACTTCATTTTTATCAGTAGCACTGTACATATCATCATTATCAGCACTATCATCATCACCTTAAAAAGAACTACGCATTTTATCATTCTTATCATCTTAAAATTTGTATTAACATCAATATTATCTTCAGCACTATTTATCGCCATTAATTACTTATTTTTACCAATTCTATATTTTTTCTACTATCATAATCAATATAACTCTTACTTCAAGTTCATAACTATTACAAATAGTATTTTTGACTACTTTCATTAATTTCATCATTATACTTTATAAAATTTCCGACATTCTAAGCTACCACTTTCCAGCCTCCTATAGCATCAGTATTTTACTATATGGTTACAAATCACGAATTTATTAAAACTATTAGTACATATATCATGATTATTAATGTACTATTAGGTTCCATCCTTCCCTAATTTTCACCCGCCTTCTCCTCTTTTGTTCTTCCGGGCCTGCCCCTCCCCACCTCCTTTTTCTTTCCCCTTCCCCCTTTGCATAGGGTATTTTACTATTATTATCATTACAATTATTCATATCATTTTTTATTATAATTCTTTATTAAAAATTTTATTTGTAGTATTTATTTATTACTATTACCGTTACTACTGGTGTTAGCATTTTTATCATAATTAGTAACACCAGTGTTAGTGTTGATTACTATCATTACCACTGTCGTCACCATCGTTATCGCGTCTAACACGTTGCCATGACAACCATACTGTTCGATTTCTCCCCCTAACACCCTCTCCTTTCTCCACACTACAACTGCTATTGCCATATTATCACCAGAAGTGGTAGTGATGTTCTATTCATTACTTTTCAATACTTCTTAATCATCATCATTATCATTCTTATCATTCCTATCAGTATCATTATCATCATCATTACTACCTCGACTCGCATTTGTCTCCTTCCCGACAAATCGTTTTCATTCAACGCCCATCTTGAGCCAAATCGGTGAAGATAAGTGATTGCTCGTTCATCTGCGTTGTCCTGAGTGTTGTGAAGAACAACTTAGTGTCGAATCGCGTCGTGTTTTTTCTTGTGATTCGTTTGTCTACATTTTTCGGCGGAGCCTTATAAATGATTTTTCAAATTTGTTCTGATTCCGCCTGCAGTCGCCTCATTATGCAACTAATAATGTCTTGACCCCAGACCTCAAGCTCCTGATCAGGCAATTCTATGCTTCTGGCCAGAAAGTGCTTCCCCTAGAAGTCCCTGAAGGCACATGAGATCCCAGTTCTTTTCATCAATTCTGCAACTCGAATTATGTGTGCAGCAAGCTGGAAGAATCAGATTACCTTTGAAGGCTTTGTTTGAGAGATAGTCTGAAGATCTGACAGGTCATGGGTTGCTTGGGAGGATTGGTATTGCTCAGGCCATAACACATCCTCGAAATGAACCCTTTCGGTCCTGATTTCCTTTCTCTACTGATTCGGATGCTTTTATGTTTCAATTTTGAAAATATTTCCTTTCCTTTGTTTAAATTATATTTCTCATGACATATTTATAAATAACCACGTCCCTTTTACTTCAGCCAGCTATGTTTTATGCAAAGAACAAGACCTGAATCCATTCACCTTCAGATTTACGCAAGGAAACAACTCGTTCTTTAAGATGCCGTCCTTCTGCCAGAATGCTGGTTTAGGGGACATTTTGACACTTGTGTGGTGGTTTTACCTTCCTCGTTGAAGATAAGCAGGTTTCTTCTCCCCCACCATCCTTTTCAGTACACTGCCTCTACTTTAGACAGTTAAGTACCTGTCACCGATCGGCGGCGGTACTAATCAGCCATCCATGTGTTTGGAGTAATGGTAATTCAGAAATAGAGAGCATGTGCGCGTGTGCGTGTGCATATGTGTATAGTGTGTGTGCGAGCGTGCGTGTGTAAGATTGGGGTTTTGGTTAAGGTGGAAGGTTAGGCTGGGTAGGGGGCTGGGAAATAAACATACAATATTCTTGAGTTTCCAATCTCACTTGTTGAAGGGATGGAACGGGAGGTTAGTTTCGTTTCCGATTGTTACCCTTTTGTTACTTTGGTTCTACACCAGAGAAGGCGGAGCAGGATGTGGCTGTTGTTGTATTGTCAAGTCTGTGAGTTGTTGTGGTAAATTGTCGTGTTGGTTGCACGAGCGACTAGTCCGTTGGTCGGACGTGTCAGCTCTGCGGGGATACGCTGCTCTGACAAATCGCTGTTTTGTGTTGTGAGTAGGTTCGCTTGATTCCGACCAGGCGAAATGCGTTGGGGTAGCTCACTTCGGTCCCTGGTGTTCGTCGGAGTGGACGTACTCCTTGTAGGTGCGGCGGCAGCGCCGTTAGGTTTTGAGGAGTGACTTCGAGTCATAGCTAGTGCCAGGTCCTCGTCGGGTTTGGGTGCCCTTGGCCTGTGCCGAGTCGGTATCGTCTTGTTGGTAGCCACTTCAGCCAGTTGCAGAACTGGTGTGGTTGAACGTCTGTTTGTCCAGTTGTCAGCAGGTGTCCTGTTCCGTCCTGAGGCTGGGGACAGACCACCGCAGTCTACTGCCGCGTGCCGGCAGGTGAGCGGCGGTTTTCCGTTGCCTGCTGCTTTCCCGGGAGAGGGAGACCATCCAGGCCGTCTGCCGTCTGTGAGGCAGCTCTCCTCCTGCTACCGGGATTCTTCCGGGAGTTCTCCAGCCGCCTGTTGCTCTTTCCCTGTTCGGGCGTCCTGTGAGAGGGCGCTGCACCAGACCTTCCCTCACCCTCGTGTCCGGTGAGGCCTTCAGAGGAGGAGGCGTCCTTCGAGCCCCGGACTCGTCGGAGAGGGCGTCTGGTGTGTGTATGCGTTAGGTGTCGTGCCCAGCGCGTGGGAGGAGTCAGTCTGCGGGAAGCCACGGTCAGCGCCGGGGTGCAGAATCTTCCGGGGAGGTGTCAGCCTGTGAGGGCCACGGACAGTGCTGAGGAGTGGAGCTTTCCGGGGAGGATGGGGTGTCAGGTTTTGTGGTAGGAAGGGGTGTAGCTTTAGGCAATAGGGTTAGGGGTGTTAGCTACTGCCTCCTTTTGGGACGTAGTGGCCAGCACGGTGTAGGGTACTTGTTGTTGCCTCCCTTAGGGACGCAGTGACCAGTGCGGTAGTGGTCCCGGGTCAAAAGAGAAGGGTGGGTCTTGGGGAGAGGTGTGGGTGGTATTAGTTTTAGAGATTAGAGTCCCTTGGGTTGGTCCTTGTCCCTAGTAGTTAGCCACCACGTTTGCGGGCTATCTTTGCGTCCCTAGGTCGCAGTGATATACCGCAACTGGTGATTTAGCATAGGTTAAGGTTCTCAGGGTCATAGCAGGGTAGTGTGGTCAGTGAAGAAGTGAGATACCGGTGTGTGGTTGTGGACGGACGTGAGTGGTGGCGCCATAATGTGTGTGTGTGTGGTGGAAATAAAGAAGTGCGCATGATTGTAAAGCTGTGTTAGTGTGCTGTGTTGTCTGCTCTAATGTGTAATAGGCGTGGGTAGGGGTGGTAGGGCCGTCCGGCTTAGCGACTATGACACTTTGGTGGAGATGCGGGTACTTAGGTGGTTCTGGGTAGGTGATAGTAGCTAGAAGGGAGGTAGGCAGGGTATTGTGTCCGGTGTGTACGTTGTGTGAAATGTAAGTGGGGGGTTGGTGGGAGCGTACCAGTACCCTGGGAGGTGGTACGTAGTGTCCCTGTTCACTTCAGGCAGGTTTCCATTGGCATTGGGCAGGGCACTTGTGTTGGTGTGAATGTGTTGGCGCTACCGAGTGTGTGAGGTATGAATGGTCAATAAACATTGAGTGGTTGTTGGAAGTGTGAGTGATTATATCGTACAGGGTAGGTGCCGGAGGGTACCAGGTGTCCCTTGTGTCCCTTGCATCTAGTATACCCCAGTGAGTAGGTAGAGTGGGTACCCAGCCCGTGACTGTGCACGCTGTGTGGTCGGATATCCTGTGGGGATTAAGAGCAGAGTAAGCCCAGGTGACTGTGCGTGGGAAGCACGAGGGTGCGCAGGGTTGTGACACTATGGGGTGCTGAGAGTGTATATGGACTGGCGGGGTGCAAGTGCACTGTGATCGTGTGGGTGTGGCCTACCAGAGACAGTGAGGCCTGTGACTGAGGGTAACTGGTGCGCATGTACAGTGGACGGTGGGCATACGGTGTCACGTGATTCAGTAAGTGGCCAGACAGTGCATTGGTAGTATTGTATGGATTGGAGTCCATGTGCGTATATGTATGAGGTACACAAGTGTGGGTGGAGTTATGCTTGTTGCGTGACTCATTGAGAGTATTGTGTGTACTTGTGCTGAGTTGCTTCAGGGGCAAGTGCGTAATCAGGAACCTCCAGTTGCGCTCAGATCGCATACTGTTTGTTGTTAGCTCTGTGGTGGTAGGGGTACCCTATGTCTAAGCACACCCGAGCCCATCCGCAGCACGACCCTGATAGTGTCATGGATCCACAGGCCCCTACGGCGGATACCAAACCCAAGGTTCGTGACCAGGATGCGGGGGTGGATCAAGAACAGGGGACAGGGCTTATGCGAAGTTTGCCAAGTTGGGAGCGGCGATGGGTTTTGCTGGGGGAGAGCTCGCCAAGTTCGTCACAGACTCGGTGCGTAATGAGGATGAGAAGATAGCGAGCGAAGCAGAGTTGGAGCTCCGGATGGAGAGAAAGTGAGGCAAAGATGAAGGATGAAGAAGAGAAAGCTGCTAGGCAGAGGGAGTTAGAGATACAGCAGAGGAGGATTGAAGAGGAGAAAGCTGCTAGGCAGAGGGAGTTAGAGATACAGCAGAGGAGGATTGAAGAGGAGAAAGCTGCTAGGCAGAGGGAGTTAGAGATACAGCAGAGGAGGATTGAAGAGGAGAAAGCTGATAGGCAGAGGAAGATTGAAGAGGAGAAAGCTGATAGGCAGAGGGAGCTAGAAATGAAGCAGAAGAAGATCGAAGAGGAGAGAGAAAGGTTACAGCGGAAGGATGAAGACGAGAAAGCAGCGAGACAGATGGAACTGGAACTGCAGAGAAAGAAGAATGGAGGAAGAAAGGGCGATAAGAGAATAGAAGCTCAAGCACGACAGGCCGAGTTAGATCTCAAGAGACGAAGAGATGAAGCTGAGGTAGAGGCAAGAGAGCGAGAGCTAATCATACAAGAGAGACAGTCCTTAGATGAAGCAGCGCATAAAAAACGCTTGATTGAGGTGAAGGAAACGAAGCGTGTCCACCTTGAGCCGTTAGGAGAGAACGACGACGTGGACGCTTTCATCGCCCAATTTGAGCGTGTAGCCCAGATGTGCAAGTGGAGCGAGACCTCATGGCCCACACGTCTGATGTCTCTGCTGAGAGGAAAGGCTGGAGAAGCAGTGATGCGGTTAAGTGTGGATGAGTTAAGCGACTATGATCAGATAAAGAGCGCCCTGTTCAGCCACTTCAGGCTAGATGCTGAGGCCTACCGTGAAAAGTTCAGAAGCATCAAGAAGGACGCTGCTGAGACTTCGCCCAGATGCTGGGAAGGATGAAGCGGTGGTTTTCCCTCTGGTGTGCGGCAGCGGGCAAGGATGAGAGTGTGGCAGAGGATGTTAAGGATCTGCTTTTCCAAGAACAGTTTTACCAGCTGCTGTCCCCAGAGTTCACGATCGAGGTCCGGAAGACATGCCCGAAAACTGCTGAACAAATGGCAACAGAAGCTACTGTTTTAGCAGAGGCCAAAAGATTGGGGAGGAAGGCGAAGCAAGACCGAACAGTTAACCAGCCCAACCTGGGTAATAGGCGTGAAACAGCAGGGAGCCAGCCACACAGAGGTCCCAACAAAGTGATGGTGCACTACAGCAGCAGAACAGGAGATCAGAAGGGCCTAGATCGACCATAGTTTGTTTCAACTGCAAGAAGCCAGGCCACATCGCTAGGAAATGCCCTGAGCCCCATTCTGTTGGAGCGGTTCATTGTTGTGACCAGCCCCAAGCTCGAGTAGTCCCTACGTTGCGCTGAGCAGCAGTACGAGCCTGCGTACGTTGTAGAAGTTAACGGAGCTCCGGCCAATGGATTACGAGACACTGGTGCCGGATACACCGTAGTGGCCAAGTGGTTGGTACCAGCAGACGCGTACACAGGAGAGACAGTTCCAGTAGTGTTGGCTGAATCCAGATGTAGGTCTGTGTTACCTGTGGCGGTAATGAGTTGAAGTCACCATTCATAGCAGGGAAGTTGGAGGTTTTGGTCATGAATAGCCCTGTGCAGGAAGTACTGATCGGAAACTTCGCAAAGAGACTAGGAGATTCCGGTTGGACACGTGTGCCTGTATACGCAGACCCGGCGTTGGTAGGGGCGGTGCAGACACGCGCGCAGAGAGCCAGGGAGCAGCAAGAACCAGCACCACTGCCCGTCGAGGAGTGCATTCTGAACACCTCTACCCAGCAGTTAATTCAGATGCAGGACCAGGATGAAACTTGAGGAAGGCTCGGAGTGCGTGTGAAGCAGGGACGCACTTCCACACCCAGTTTGGACGAGTCGAGTACGCTCGGAAATCTGGTGTACTGGTCAGGCGGTTTCAGGGTCCCAAGGACGTAGCGAGTCAGATCTGCGTCCCAGTTGAACTACGGACCACGGTGATGAAGCTAGGCCACGACGTACCCATGTCTGGTCACTTAAGTACCACCCGAACCAAGGAGCGAGTTGGTCGCCATTTCTATTGGCCAGGCATGCATGCTGACATTCGTCGGTACTGCCAGTCATGTTTCCATTGTCGGCGTACTGTTAAGGGAAGAGTCTCAGGGTTTCCCTTGTAAGGAAGCCACTGATGCGCAGGCCCATGCAGATACTGAGGGATCTCTGGTTGCAACCAGAAAGGCAAGAGTTCCGCACAGCGGCAGAGGACGTCAACTGAGGAACAAAATAGCTGAGTCGTGTGAGTTGACAAAGAAGAACTTGGCAACAGCAGGTTGCAGGTACAAGCGACATTTTCATTTGAGGACGAAACCCAGGAAGGTAGCTGTGGGGTCTAGAGTACTACTTGGAGGATCACAAGGTGGGCACGGCAGCTGCAGCCATTCCAGTTTACGGGGCAGGCAGTGTCTGGAAAGGACAATGTGGCGGCAGACTTCTTGAGTCGTTTGCCGTAGAGAGAGAGAGAGAGAGAGAGAGAGAGAAGAGAGGAGAGAGAGAGAGAGAGAGAGAGAAACCTGTAAGTTCCATTTACCTGTGTCAAGAGGGGTTGACATTGTCGAAGATATGCATGTGTCAGTGTCATTGGAAGAGGATGACGTAGCAAAGTGTTAATGGGGGTGTGGTATTTGTAGCACGTGTTGCATAGCGGTCGTGCATGGTCAGAGCACCCTCAGTTAAGAAATTTATATAGAGAGCGTAGTGTAACGGCTGCCTGTAAGGGCCTGCGTTAAGGTCGTGTGAGGCAGAATTGGACCAGAGTGATTAATGTATTCTGCAGTTAATGATGTATTTAAAAGTGATGTTGTTAGAATGATGATGGGTGCATCAAAAGTAACAGCAGGGCAGAATGAGTGGTGTGGAGTTGGAGTGTTATAGGTAGGGTGTGAGTAAACGCCGATCGAGTGAGAAGTTTTTCTTGGTTTTAACCTGTAGTTAAAACTTAGGCAGGGGGTGTGTCACCGATCGGCGGTACTAAATCAGCCATCCATGTGTTTGGAGTAATGATAATTCAGAAATAGAGAGCATGTGCGCGTGTGCGTGTGCATATGTGTATATGTGTGTGTGCGAGCGTGCGTGTGTAAGATTGGGGTTTTGGTTAAGGTGGAAGGTTAGGCTAGGTAGGGGCTGGGGAAATAAGACATACAATATTCTTGAGTTCCAATCTTCACTTGTTGAAGGGATGGAAGCTGGAGGTTAGTTTCGTTTCCGATGTTTACCCTTTTGTTACTTTGGTTCTACACCAGAGAAGGCGGAGCAGGATGTCGGCTGTTGTTGTATTGTCAAGTCTGTGAGTTGTTGGGGTAAATTGTCGTGTTGTTGCACGAGCGACAACTAGTCCGTTGGTCGGGCGTGTCAGCTCTGCGGAGGGATACGCTGCTCTGACAAATCGCTGTTTTGTGTTGTGAGTAGAGTTCGCTTGATTCCGACCAGGGCGGAATGCGTTGGGGTAGCTTCACTTCGGTCCCTGGTGTTCGTCGGAGTGGACGTACTCCTTGTAGGTGCGGCGGCAGCGCCGTTAGTTTTGAGGAGTGACTTCGAGTCATAGCTAGTGCCAGGTCCTCGTCGGGTTTGGGTGCCCTTGGCCTGTGCCGAGTCGGTGTCGTCTTTGTTGGTAGCCACTTCAGCCAGTTGCAGAACTGGTGTGGTTGAAACGTCTGTTTGTCCAGTTGTCAGCAGGTGTCCTGTTCCGTCCTGAGGCTGGGGACAGACCACTGCAGTCTACTGCCGCGTGCCGGCAGGTGAGCGGCGGTTTTCCGTTGCCTGCTGCTTTCCCGGGAGAGGGAGACCATCCAGGCCGTCTGCCGTCTGTGAGGCAGCTCTCCTCCTGCTACCGGGGTTCTTCCGGGAGTTCTCCAGCCGCCTGTTGCTCTTTCCCTGTTCGGGCGTCCTGTGAGAGGGCGCTGCACCAGACCTTCCCTCACCCTCGGTGTCCGGCGAGGCCTTCAGAGGAGGAGGCGTCCTTCGAGCCCCGGACTCGTCGAGAGGCGTCTGGTGTGTGTATGCGTTAGGTGTCGTGCCCAGCGCGTGGGAGGAGTCAGTCTGCGGGAAGCCACGGTCAGCGCCGGGGTGCAGAATCTTCCGGGAGGTGTCAGCCTGTGAGGGCCATGGACAGTGCTGAGGAGTGGAGCTTTCCGGGGAGGATGGGGTGTCAGGTTTTGTGGTAGGAAGGGGGTGTAGCTTTAGGCAATAGGGTTAGGGGTGTTAGCTACTGCCTCCTTTTGGGACGTAGTGGCCAGCACGGTGTAGGGTACTTGTTGTTGCCTCCCTTAGGGACGCAGTGACCAGTGCGGTAGTGGTCCGGGTCAAAAGAGAAGGGTGGGTCCTGGGGAGAGGTGGGGTGGTATTAGTTTAGAGATTAGAGTCCCTTGGGTTGGTCCTTGTCCCTAGTAGTTAGCCACCACGTGTGCGGACTATCTTTGCGTCCCTAGGTCGCAGTGATATACCGCAACTGGTGATTTAGCATAGGTTAAGGTTCTCAGGGTCATAGCAGGGTAGTGTGGGTCAGTGAAGAAGTGAGATACCGGTGTGTGGTTGTGGACGGACGTGAGTGGTGGCGCCATAATGTGTGTGTGTGTGTGTGAAATAAAGAAGTGCGCATGATTGTAAAGCTGTGTTAGTGTGCGGGGTTGTCTGCTCTAATGTGTAATAGGCGTGGGTAGGGTGGTAGGGCCGTCCGGCTTAGCGACTGTGACAAGTACGAGAACATGAGTTTTTGTTTGTTTGTTTGTTGTTGTTGTTTTTACTAAAAGCGGTTTTTGGAAATGCTCACTTGTCTAAACTCTGGAACTCCCTTCCATTTCCCTGCTGTGAGCAAGAAGAGCTGCCGAAGGTGAATGACTTGTGAGCAGATTGAAAGGGGCTTTTATGTCAAAGGAGATCACTCTCTGGAGTCCAAATGGAGGTGATAGGAGGCATGGGTTTAGTTCCTCCCCCCCCCCCCCCCCCCTCCACCGACCGTCCCCCATTTTTACGGGATCCTGACTAGATGAGGCTCCCTTCTTGAGTCGACTTCACGCGGGTCGCAATCATCGCCATTTGAGCATGAAGACCCGGGCAACCATTTTATGAAATACTGAAGAAGACTGAATCATTCATCAGGGAAAAAACTGAAGAATGCCAGGACATCCATCTGAGAAGATACCAAAGAAAACTTGGACATCTGTCTGAGAATATACAGAAGACTGTGACATCCGTCGAGAAAGATACAGAAGAAGACTGGGACATTTATCTGGGAAAACAACGAAGAAAGAAGGCCTGGACTCTGGTCTGGGAAGACAACACTCCACGATCTTGGACCGCGGAGTCCGGACACAATCCATGACCTCCTGCCAATGCTA
>CM031611.1:22795326-22805326 GCA_018398815.1 Conus ventricosus | reverse complement strand
TCAGTGACAGAGAAGGCAAGAAAAAAAGCTCTTCTTCTGCATTATGCCGGCGATGAAGTTTTCACAATCTACGAATCGTTTACTGCTCAACAAAGAGGGAAGGCGATGATGTCAACGACGAGTACAAAGCCCTTGTGGATTCCTTCAATGCTCATTTTACGCCGAAAAGAACATTGATTTCGAAACATTCAAGTTCGTCATGTCGTCAAAACGAAGGTGAAACGATTGACGCTTTTATACAAGACTGAGATTGCTCGCTGCAAGATGTACTTTGAAAATGAAACAGGGAGATCAAAGCACAAATTCTCCAAGGATGTACGTCGTCAAGACTACGTAAACGTGCACTTCGGATGAAAAACTCACTCTGACACAGCTTTTGGATACTGCTCGTCTACTTGAACTGTCTGACAAACAAGCTCAAGAAATGGAAGGTGAATGCAGTGCTACAGCCCACATGGTGGTTTCTCAAAATCGTCGTACTTCATTGTCGAGAACAAAATGATAGATATAAATCGCATCAACATCTACAACAACGTGGACCCCAGCAACATTTCAGCCAAGGTTCTGCTTCACGGAAGAATAATCAGAACGGCCAAATGTGCAGTTGGTGTGGTGGACAGCAACATCCTCGTGAAAAGTGCCCAGCCAAAGAAAAGACTTGTAACTCTTGTTCAAAGGTGGGACATTATGAAAAGGGTGTGCAGATCAGGCAAGCCCCGATCTTATCCACGTCGTCGTCCAGCGAATGTGATGAACGTTCAGTGTTGTGATGACCAGTCCTCTTCTGATGACGAGTACATATTTGGAGTGGGTAGCAGTAACAAAACGCCTTGCATCAGCCTCGCACTCTCAGGTAAGACTGTTCCTTTTTTTGTTGATACCGAGCTTCAGTAAACGTACTTGATGAACAATCATTCAAGAGTATGAACATGAACATGAACTGTCTCCCTCATCAACAATCATCTATGCATATGGTGCCAAAGAACCTCTACATGTGCTAGGACAATTCACAACAACTGTCACATACAAAGACACTTTCACTACTGCAACTTTTCATGTTGTAACAACCCAAACCAGATGCAAAGGGAGGAAATCTCCTCGGTGCAGGCACAGCAGAAAGACTACGTATTGTGAGTTTTGCTCTGGCTGCCAGCGCACGCACTGTTGCCGACACTCTTTGTGACGAAAACCCTACCCTGTTTCAAGGCATAGGCAAAATGAAAGATGTGGTGAAAGTAACATTGTATGAAGACAACTCAGTGTCACCTGTTGCCCAACCACATCGCCGCATCCCATACCACATGCGCAAGAAGGTTGAAGAAGAACTTCAACGACTAGAGGATCTAGACATAATTGAAAAGGTTGACGGACCTACCCCTTGGTTTCCCCTATCGTTGTGGTGCCCAAACCCAAGAAGCCCGATGAAATTCGTATTTGTGTGGACATGCGCATGCCAAACAAAGCCATCAAAAGAACACGTCACATCATGCCTACGGTTGATGACATACTGATGCGACTGAAGAGGCAACCGTGTTTAGCAAGTTGGATCTAAACTCTGGATACCACCAACTTGAACTTGATGAACAGTCAAGAAACATCACAACATTTTCAACGCTTGTCGGTTTGCGACGTTACAAGCGTCTGAACTTTGGAGTGACCAGCGCTGCTGAGATATTCCAAAATCACATCGCCGAAGTCATTTCTGATATTCCTGGAGTTCTGAACACAAGTGATGATATCTGGTTTACGGCAAAACCCAGGAAGAACACGATGGGACGCTGCAGAAAGTTTTGCCCGCTTGAAGGAAAAGAACCTGACCCTCAACAGGATCAAATGCGAATTCAATAAGAACACTGTTGAATTCTACGGCTTCGTTTTTGGACAGAATGGAATTTCGCCTGATCCAAAAAAGGTTGAAGCTGTTTGCAAAGCTACTGCCCTGGCAACGTGAAGGAAGTCAGAAGTTTCCTTGCCTCACCAACTACATATCTCGTTTCATTCCAACTACGCTCAGATCACTAAACCCTTGCGAGACCTGACACGCAAGAATGCTGAATGGGTTTGGTCTGCTGCTCAAGAAGACGCATTTAATAAATTTGAAGTCAAAACTGATGAGCTCCCAAGTCATGAGCTACTACAACCCTGACGCAGCAACTGAAGTTGTTGTGGATGCAAGCCCTTTTGGTCTTGGCGCAGTTCTCACTCAACGAGATGACCAAGGCACTCAGCACACTGTAGCCTATGCCAGCCGTGCTTTAACAGATGTTGAGTCCCGCTACTCACAAACTGAACGTGAAGCTCTCGCAGTCGTCTGGGCGTGTGAACACTTCTACTTGTATCTGTTTGGACATAACTTTACAGTGATTTCAGACCACAAGCCTCTTGAAGGTATTTTCAACAGTACAACATCACGCACATCCGCACGCATCGAAAGATGGAATCTTCGTCTGCAAGCCTTTGACTTCACGCTACGTTATCAGCCTGGAGACAGCAATCCAGCTGACTTTCTGAGTCGACACCCTGTGGAAAAGGCAGAAAACAAGACAAAACATGAAAAGACTGTTGCTGATGATTATGTGAATTTCTTGTTAATCACACCATACCCAAAGCCATGACAATTCAAGAAATTATCAGTGCAACAAGAGAAGACCCCACACTCCAAGCGGTCAAGAAAGCTTTGAAGCATAACCAATGGCAAGTTCCCAGTGATCCGTCCACGACGTTTCATCATTTCAAGTCTTCAAGACCATCAAAGATGAACTCTCTTTATGTATGACTCTGACATCATTCTTCGTTGCAACAACATTGTAATCCCAAGTCACTTCAACAGCGTACAATTGACATTGCACATGAAGGTCACCAGGGAATTATAAAGACTAAACGTTTGCTGAGAGAAAAAGTGTGGTTCCCCTACATTGATCGTTTAGTTGACAACACAGTCAAGTCCTGTCTTGCATGTCTCGCTACAATCCCTGAACATGTGGTGGAACCAATGAGAATGACTGATTTGCCTGCCCGTCCATGGTCCGAGGTCAGCGTTGACCTTCACTGGTCCTTTCCTTCTGGAGAGTATCTTCTCGTGGTCACAGATGCTTATCCAGGTTTCCAAAGTTGAAATCATCAAATCCACCAGTTTCAAGTCCACTGTGCCTAAACTTGATGCAATATTCGCCCGTCTGGTGTGCCGGACATCCTAAATCAGACAATGGTCCGCCTTTCAACAGCCATGATTTGGACAGTTCGCTGCTCAGCTTGGTTTCAAACATCGGAAAGTGACCCCTCTGTGGCCCCAAGCAAATGGTGGTGTTAGCGTTGCATGCCAATGCTCAAGAAAGTCATCCAGTCTGCTCACGTAGAAAACAAGAATTGGAAGCAGGAACTGTACAAATTTCTGCGCAATTACAGAGCTACCCCGCACAGCAGCACAGGAATGACTCCAGCTGAAGCTCTGTTTGGCAGAAAAATAAAAGTCAACTCCCTGAAGTCCCATCAGCCCCACTCCTCACTCCCCTTGTGCTCATCTGGATGCGCAGATACGCCAACATGACTTTCTCATGAAAAGAAGATGAAGAACTACGCTGAGGCCAAGCGCAACATCGCCACGACGGATATTCAGGTTGAGATACAGTTCTTGTGAGACAACCGAAAAAGAACAAACTGACTCCTTACTAAACAATCACAACCCCAATTGCAAGTGACAGCAAAGAAAGGATCCATGCATACAGCCAAGCAACCAGGAGGTACCCGCATCACACGCAATTCATCCCACTTCAAGAAGATCACGGCAGCTGTTCTTCTCTACAGCCTCTCAACTTGCCTGAAAGCTTCCCAGAGATGGTGGAAATGAATGATGATGATTTGTTGCCCAGCACCTCTTGATGAACATTCTCTACAGTCATCAGAAAGAACAACAGCTCCTCATCAACCTCTACCTGACTCTCTTGTGTCCAGTCCAACTCCCCGAAAGTTACCCATGAGAGTTCGAAACAACCAAGCTATCTGAAAGACTATGTGTTAAAATGAGAACGCAGCCACGTGACATTGGCCTGAAAAAAAAAAAAGGGAACAATAGTCCTGCATGAATTTTGGTTGTTCGTTGCTGTGTTTCATGGTTCTATAGTCCTGCATGAATTTTGGTTGTTCGTTGCTGTGTTTCATGGGTTTTTAGTTCCTGTTATTTTCAGCCTGGTATGCATGCTTTTTTTTTATCACCAGTTTTGACACTTTGTCATAATTTTTAGTTAACACAATGTGTTGGATTAATACATGCATGTCCTCTAACAGTCACCTAACTTTGAATCAACAATTTTGATCTGAGGTGAGGGGGATGTAATGTCTTCAACATCCGTTTTGAAACATTATATTATGTTACTTTAATTCCCATCATTCCCGTTCTTTTATTGAATAGAGAGACCCGGATGTTTGTGACGGGAGACAGTTGCTGATTGGTTGAGCATGGAGCATGCAAGCGTGAAGCCCTACATGTTGAGCAGCCATCTTGTAATCTGTATTTGTCTCTATGGAATATTAAAATAGTCTGGAGTACACGAGCTGTATCAGTGATGCTGATTGGTCGTGAATGGTTTGCATTCGACACACACACAACATCACAGTCCAGAGACGGTGAGGAAAAACTCACTGACCACATGGAATGTTCTGTTGACCGCGGGAAGACTTTGACTGGATCTCTTCACAGAGCACATAAGATCTCATGGCGAAAGCTTGGCCGTGTCTGGAGTTGTACTATCGTCGCCTGTCAGCAGAACGGCAACGCGTGAGCTTCGGGATGTACACGACAGTTGCTCGGCGGTGGCGTTTTTGCCGGTGGACTCTGCAGTTATGAAATACGGGCTGGTACAACCATGGCAATGCTCTCGTTGAGGTTCTGTCGTGTCACATCCATGGCCATTACAGCACGTATCTGCTAGGGAGCAATTATTTCCCTTCACGTGGTATATTAGTGGATGTCCGTGAGTGCCTGCACCCTATGTGAACACTGCGCAGACTTCAAAGGGTGGTACAGGATTGGTCCCAGCTGGTTTGTTCGGCAGTTGAGGACAGTACTTCTCTGGGATCTACCCGCACCTTCGAGTGTTTCATTTTTCATTTTCTTCTTTCCTCTGGAATCTTCAGCAGAGACCAAGTGCGCCCACCCAAACCAGGCTACAGAATGACTGTAACATGAAGCAACATCCCAGGGAAAATCATCCATCTGGAGCCATCGATGTGAAGGCGATGTAAATACAGTGGTGATACAACCGTCCACAGAGATACGTGACCTAGATTTTGTAAAGGGAAGCCACCTGCCTTTGTCCTTGGGCAAAGTCACTTGACATTAGTTATATCCCTTGGGTTCCTCTCTCTCTCTCTCTCTCTCTCTCTCTCTCTCCTCTCACTCTCCTCTCTCTCTCTCTCTCTCTCTCTCTCTCTCTCTCTCTCCTTCCACTCCTCCTAGTCATGTAAAGGAAACGTACACAAAGAAACACGAGCCGATGCCAAGATATGTGGAGGATAGAGGGGCGTCGTATAAATACTAACCTCATAGAATCTGGGCGCTGTGACAATATTTCACATGAAATATTGCAAAAGAGGAACCAAATTTCATGCGAACTACTGCCACATATCCATAGTTCGCGTGGAATATGTCCGCAGTGGTCATAGTTCACCTAAAACGAGACTGTCATGACATTATCAAATTTTCATGTGAAACACGATCATGCAGCACTTTGTTACTTAAGTTTGGACGTGAAAACTTTATTGTGGTTACTGAAATCTTATAATGTCATGATGGAAGAATTTCGTTTTCAAAATTAAGTTTCAAATCGACCTGCTGTAGCTGCAAATGTGTTTTTATGGCGGGTAATAGTGATCACTTGCTCTACGTCATCATGGGTTAAAAAAATGCAAAAGAAGTTATTCTGTTTGTCACTATCAAACTTTCAGCTTTTCAAATTTAGTCTTGGTGGGGGGCGGGGGGGGGGGGGGAGGAGAGAGAGAGAGAGAGAGAGGAGAGAGAGAGAGAGAGAGAGAGAGAGAGAGAGAGAGAAATTTTTGCCAAATAAATAAGGGAGGTCCTAGTCATTCTCCCCAGAATTTTCTTGTAGGGAAAGAAAGATCCGGTCGCACAGTCGATTTACAAAAAACAAAATATTGCGCGTGTCCTATTTTCTAAGCGAAAAAATGGCCGCTGTGTCCATATTTCACAAGGACATTTAGGGGTATTCCAATTTCACGTAAAATATGGTCGCAGTGACCATATTTCACAGTGTTTGTATTTCACACCACAGGAGCACAACCAGCCTTCGTCACTGACATGCCGTGAGGAATATTGAGACAGCCACTGTCAGACTGTGTTTATGTGACTGTCGTGCTCTCCTTTATAAACGCTACCTGTTGCTGAATAATAATGGTTGTTGCGAAGTGAGGGAAAGACGGACTAAGTTTAGGACAAGCACGCGAGTTCACACATCTTCCATTCTTTCTCCCACTCTGCAATCATAAGAAAAGAAAAGATATCAGGAAATTTCCCCTGAGCCAGTATAATATTACAATACACAAGTAATCTGAATTGGTCTCAAACATAAGAAAATAGATTTTATCTCACACAGCGCGCTCTCTCTCTCTCTCTCTCTCTCTCTCTCTCTCTCTCTCTCTCTACTCTCCTCTCTCTCTCTCTCTCTCTCTCTCTCTCTTCACACACAAGTTGTCTTTGAATAAATAAGTCTTATTTCTGAGGACAGAGGACAGTTCACATGGAACAGACTTACGATTTTCGTGTATCACAGACACATAAAAACACAGAACTTGCCACTTCGAAGCATGTCCACTTTGAAGCATGTAAGAATTTCAGTTTCCGTTGAAACAACCATCACCACTCCAGTGATGTCCACAATCCCGTCAGATTTGTTGACGTCAACTCCTGGAACACTTCTCGTCCACATTATTCCGTGTAGAACGTTGCTCTAGTCCCAGAGCGGCCCAGCTCCTGGCCGACTTCCACAGGAAAAGAACCCTGGACAAAATACACCGTCTCAAGTTCTTGCTCACTCAGTCTGTTTTCCCCCTGGCAGTAAGCGAAATCCTTCCTTGTCTTGTCCTACCTTCTATTCACATCGCACACACTGCTCAACACTCACACCAATTAACAGAACCTATTTACTTATTGCAAAGCGAGACGACTGCAGGCGGAAATCTAAACAAATCTAAAATAAATGTTAGCGAACCGCCCAGAGAACGTGGACAAACGAGTCACAAGACAAAACACAACGCGTTTCGACCTCTTAGGTCTTCCTCGGGTGAAACATAAACGAATAAAACAACGAAAATTCACTTAGAACGCCTTCCTCCTTGCGCTGAACCCTAAGCGATCTGAAGCGATCAAAGCTAAGTGAATTTTCGTTGTTTTATTCGTTTATGTTTCACCCGAGGAAGACCTAAGAGGTCGAAACGCGTTGTGTTTTGTCTCGTGACTCGTTTGTCCACATTCTCTGGCGGTTCGCTAACATTTATTGGTAAACATGTACTTTAGAGTGCGAAATTCATGGGGCTGTTTGTACGCACTTTTTCGGGTGTTTTCGGTTCTTCTCGATGCAAAGAGACGTAAGACACCCTCACCTGCCCACTTTGACCTGTCCTGCCCCACTTGTGGGTGCAAATAATTTATTTCACTTCACAAGTAGGGATATGCATGCACATCCAATGCGCCATGTTGGTTGCTGATGACATGGGCACAACGTCATCACTACTGGGGTTCTTGTCTATAAATAGTAACCGCAGGAAAACAAGTGTTGCACTGACACACGTGGTTGAAGGCCATGCGGTTACTATTTATAGACAAGAACCCCAGTAGTGATGACGTTGTGCCATGTCATCAGCAACCAACATGGCGCATTGGATGTGCATGCATATCCCTACTTGTGAAGTGAAAATAAATTATTTGCACCCACAAGTGGGGCAGGACAGGTCAAAGTGGGCAGGTGAGGGTGTCTTACGTCTCTTTGCATCGAGAAGAACCGAAAACACCCGAAAAAGTGCGTACAAACAGCCCCATGAATTTCGCACTCTAAAGTACATGTTTACCATTTATTTAAGATTTATTTACTTATTGCCTAATCACATTTGTGTTTATCAAAGTTATCAAATATTAATCATCAAATCACTTAGAAACAAACTTTTTCCCCAGACAATTTGACACAATGAATTTACTGTACCAAGAAAAGAATAATATACAAATAACAGCATACAAAAACAATAATTAGCCATTATACCAGCAAGGAGAAACAGCGGTTAAATGTAAATAGTCACCTGGTGCACGGAACCATTCAGGGCATGATAATATTCAGCTTAACAAAGCCAACCAAAAACGGACAAGAGAAGGGAAAAAACGAGAAAAAAAAAAAAATCTCACCAAAACGAAACTGACGTCAAGAAATTGACGTCAAAATGACATTACGTATTATGCCTACATAAAACAGCCAGCAGTGCCACACAGGTACTGCAAATTCCTTAAGCAAACAAATTCAAAGATCAACAGGTATCTGAAATACAATTAGAAATTCGAAAGGCTTCTCACTTCATAACTATGGTACGTTATAATAATATCTGGTGTATTAACTGACATTGGCGTGTATTGTCCTTATTGCATGGAGCACCACGCTCGACTGGTTAAAAAGTCCAAAGGCCTAAATCGCCCTAAGGGGCGTGAATTATCAGAAGTTCACCGTGTCTGGAGCAACATGGGCACAAGGCAAGGCGAAGCCTATGCCCTTCCTTCCGCCGCCTTACCTTTCATAAACAGAATAAGGTACTACCCGTTTACCTCTGGGGGAGGGGGGGGGGGAGAAGGTTTTCAGGTCGAAAAACATCCGATCCCAGAAGTGGTCAAGATCGCAAGCTCCACATGAAAACACTACAAACATTTCACTATGGGTCACCATAACAACACCTACATCTCTTCCTCTGTAGTTCTATTGTCCCTGCTTGTCCAAATGACCAGTCTGTCATGATTCATCACTTTGGTTCCGTCTGTGTTTGTCTAATTGGACGAACAAGGAATGACCAATAAAGAGACTTGCTTTCACTTTTCAAAATAACAACTACCACTGTGATCGAGCAGACGTATCAGTGCACATTAACTTTGCGTAGCTGCATATACGCCCGTGCGACTACACAGTTACGGGTGTGCAATCTAATCACACACGCGCGCGCAGGGGCACACACACAGACACAGAAAACACACACACACACACACACATCGCCAGTGTAGGCACACACACACACACACACACACACACACACACACACACACACACACACACATCGTCAGTGCAGGCATGTACAATCGCGCGCGCGCGCGCGCGCGCGCACAACACACACAAAACACACACACACACACACACACACACACACACACATATCAGCAAAACTAAATATCAGCAAAACTAAATGTATTTATGTAACTTCACGACAAAAAAGAAAAAAAATGTGTTCCCCCTTTGCACCATTATACCTCAAAGGACAAATTATAAACGAAGTAGTCTCACATAAAGTTTTAGGAGTCACCATCGACAACGATTTACTATGGTCTGAACATATTTCTGATTTAGGGAAAAAAATTTCAAAAAGACTATATCAGCTTTCAAAAATTAAGAATTTTCTAAATCTGTACTCCAGGAAAATGTTTTTTCATGCACACATCCTATCTCTAATTAATTATGCATCCACATTATGGGATAACTCAAGTGAAACTAATCTAAAATACATAAATCGATTATACAAAAGAGCTATAAAATTAATTAAATTAAGTCCTAACACGTTGAGTAAAGATGATTTTAAGAATTTGGATATTCTTCCTCTTAAGGAGCGGCTTTATTTTAACAAATATTTGTTCATGTACAATGTTGTGAACGGAATATCTCCGAGAAAAATCGTACGATATTTCTCTATCAATGAAAATAGACACAATCACAAACTTTCCTTTCCTAGACCTCGTAACGATCTG
>CM031611.1:22755326-22790326 GCA_018398815.1 Conus ventricosus | reverse complement strand
GGGAAGGGGGCGGGGACTGGCCGAAGCCAGTGCTGATACAATTCGTTGCAGCCCTCTTACTGCACCTCATGGTTAAGGTCGCAGGCTCTGGGTGGTAGGTTGTGGGATCGAGTCTCACCAGAACCCAATCTTTGACGGATTCTTTGATTCCTGTCTGTCACTCCTGCATTTGTACCCAGAACATGAGCATGCCATACGGACTTTAGGAGGGAAAACTGGTACCACTCATCAAATTTCATTCACTGATTGGGGATGTCTCTAAAGGTGCTGCTCAAATGCCCAAACACCGCAGGTATTTTGTATCTCTGGGGCCTGGGGAAGTGCGGGATATGGTTGTGAAAGGAAGAGTAGAATGCAGCTGTCGAATGTAGTCAGACACAGAAATGGAACTCTATAGTATAATCTTTACTAAGCCCATCATTACCGATCGTTGTTTGAAAAAAAAAGAAAGAAAGTACCAAATTATGTGGTCCTTTGAGACATGCTGTCATGTTGACCTCAGTTTCTGTTTCCTCGCCACGTCAGTGTGCGTGGATCCTAGTTATGTCGTCGATTTCCGCAAGTTTTGTAGGGACAGTCATGAGACGGATGTGTTGGCGCCTCGCCCCCCAGCAGCGCAGTCTCCTGTGGAGGGCTACCTTATGGTGACATGGTGTTGACTGTTCGCTGTGAAGTGTTGTACTGGTGAGGCAACAGCACGATCTACTTTGTGCCTTAGGGTGACATGGTGTTGACTGTTCGCTGTAAAGTGTTGTACTGGTGAGGCAACAGCACGATCTACTTTGTGCCTTATGGTGACATGGTGTTGACTGTTCGCTGTGAAGTGTTGTGCTGGTGAGGCAACAGCACGATCTAGTTTTTGGTTGAGGATGATGGAGTGAGCGAATCAGGGTTATACCAATCGGAGGGCAACTGTAAATTAAGACAGCGAATAAAAGATTACTGATAATTGTAATGATGATAATAACAATAAAATGATAATGTAACAATAAAAAGGTAATAATAATGATAGTAATGATGATGATGATGACAACTGTTATTATACAGATAATTATAGAAACAATTCCACATGCCAGCGTGGATTTGAATAACGAATTCAACAGCTTGATGGATCATGTTCAGTGGAGAAACGGAGAGTCTAATATTTACCTGTCTCATTACCGCTATAATCTATGGTAATTGCCGTAAGTGAAGGCGCACTACAACAGACACATTAACATTGTTGAGCGTTGGTCGCAGCATTTCCAGCGGATGATGCGGAATGGTCAGCGGAGACTATCCGTTACCAACAAACCTACAGCATTCTGGGTACTTTTTCTCTATTCCACCTTTTGTGCCACCTCTCACCTCTTTTTTTTCACGGCTCTCATTCCGATCCCTGGCCCACAATCACATTCCGGCCCGAATTGCCACATCAGGACAGTGTGTGTACAGGGCAGATACTCAGACAGTTCTCCTCTTAGGTACGGTGTGCCTCAGGGTTCTGTACTGGGGCCAGCCCTTTTGTGCTGTATGCTAGTCCTGTGTCTGACGTCATCAGTGGTCACGCCATGTCGCATGAGAGCTTTGCTGACAATACTCAGCTTCATCAGTCGGCTCCCATTGCTGAAATTGACTCACTGATTTCTCGGACGCGGGGCTGCATTTTCAGACCTGAAGGACTGGATGACAACCAACAAACTACAACTAAACGACGACAAGACAGAACTCATGTTCGTGACAAAACAGCCTAACCATCCTTCTCTGCCTTCAACTGTCACTATCAATGACTGTACTGTCTCTGTCTCCACCTCTGTCCGCAGTCTACGGGTCATTCTTGACCAATCCTTCCTTTGAGAAACAGGTTTCAAATATTTGCAAGATTGCCTATTTAGAACTAAGAAGAATCAGCTCCGTACGTCACCTTCTCTCTACAGATGCTAAAAAAAACTCTCATTTGTGCATTTGTCTTATCTAGAATAGATTATTGCAACTCACTTTTGGCGCGCCTTCCAAAATACCTGATAGAAAGATTACAGCGAATCAAAAATCATACAGCCGAGTCGTCTGTAGAGCAGGAAAATATGATCACATTTCGCCTCTACTTCACTCTCTTCACTGGCTATCCGTCTCAAACTGTATCTCGTACAAAATCTCAACTCTCACTTTCTCTGCTCTCTTTGAAAATGGACCTTCTTATCTCTCAGATCTTAAAATCTGCACCCCCTCTCGACAACTACGCTCCTGTGCTGACGACGCCTTCTACGAATGACTCGCTTCAGGACTACTACTGGTGAAAGATCTTCTCTTTTCAAGCTCCAGCGACGTGGAACAGACTGCCAGACTCTCTCAGACATTCAGTTTTCTATCTCTTATTTCAAGTCTAAACTTAAAACCCATCTATTTTCTCATAATTAGTCAATGCTGTGTGTGTGTGTGTGTGGCGAGGCGCCAACACATCCGTCTCATGACTGTCCATACAACCTAACTCATAGCCGTCTGGGCCTTTTCAAATGTAGTGTATGTGTATGTTCTCTATTACATGCATTTGTTGTATGATTGAACGTTATAGGATTAAGTTTTTGTAGTGATACTTGAAAAATAAGTGAATGTCACACTCGCAGGATTAGGATTTGTTTGTTATTGTAGTATAGTATTCGTAGCTGGTGTAAGGTGTAGTTTTTGTATATGAGAAGGGTGAATGTGGTATGACTTTGTAAAGCGCTTTAGGGAAATTCGTTTGATTAAGCGCCATATAAAGAAACCATTATTATTAAGGTACCCGCAATCATAGGGAATGGTCTGTGTCAAGTCGCCATGAGACAGCCCACCAGAGGAGACATTTGCACTGCTGCCGGTCACTTCAGTGTGTTCAATGGCGCCTGTTCTGATCCACCATACACTGGACACCAACTACTAAGCCCCTACTGACAATAATGATTACTTTGTCGCCGAGCCGGCGTCAGTGAGCACTCCCTCAGCAGGGGCCACCTCGTCTGTCCAACGATGGTCCCCATGAATTTTGCCAATGCCGGTGACCCCGTCTGAACCAAACCAAGGCACAGATGTGGAAAAAGAATCGAAACCTAGGTCTCCATGAGATCAGGGCATGAAGGGCCACAGAATTTACGACCTTTTGTTTGTAATGTTGATCGATGAGGATGAGGACAGTGAAAATGATGATCTTTCTGGTATGAGACTGCATAACAGGGCCGTACTCTACGCTTACTTGTAATCTCGGTGTTAACTTGCAGTACTGGTCGGGGAACTGGAGTGGAGACGCATCCATTAAGTGGACAAAACTCGACTGTGTACTCCCAGTCTTCCCAGTTGACCCCACTCCAAATTCAACTTTTGGGTAGGTGCCAGTCTGGGCAGAAAAATTCCACCGATAAATAGTTCTAACGGGAATTGAACCCACGACCTCCGGGAGTCCGCAACACCAACCACTTCACCTCGGCGGCCGGTCATTTTTTTGTTACTTTTTTTTTTCAATACCCCTATCACACTGACAATAGTTACAAGATCGGTAACATGCATCATATGATTTTCTGCATCTAAATGGAATGGTATTCAGTACGTTGCTTGGCTTGCCCACTGTTCGCCTTGTCGGAGTCTCGTTCGCTGAGAAGGTCAGTGTCCGCTGCCGGGCACCCCTGTCACTGCACGTGAACGAGAGAACTGTTCAGCTGGTAAGACTGCCCTCTCGGGTAATGATGTAAGCCAGTATAACGTTGTCGGTTCTTCAACGAGGTCGGACCACTGCCTGCATGTAGCTATTGCCTGCACGACAACCACCGTGCGTGTGCTTCAAATGTAACAGTTTGACTCTTCCAACGGGCGAGTGTAGGAGGAAACAGCCAGCCTGTAAAAAAGAGGGGAGAGGAGAGAGAGAGAGAGAGAGAGAGAGAGAGACAGACAGACAGACAGACAGACAGATACAGAGACAGAGAGGCAGAGAGAAAAAGGAAAAAAGGGAGAGGCTGCTGAGCCAAGTAGATTAACTGGGAAGGTAGTGAATACCGTCAATATGAGCAAAGGAACCCTGACGAGTGACAGGCAAAGATACTTATCTCCCCTCCCTCTCTCCCTCTGCCCCCCACCCAGGTATATGCCTCTGCGTTGTCTCCACTTAGTCGTCTGTACTTTCATTGCCTGATTCTCGACACGAGTTGGGCATATTTAAGAGGATATAAAAATCTTTTTTTTTTAAAAAGGGGGGGGGGGGGGGGGAGAAAACGCATTCCTCTCTCTCTCTGTCTCTTTGTGTCTCTGTCTGTCTGACTGTCTGTCTGTCTGTCTGTCTCTCTCTCTCTCTCTCTCTCTCTCTCTCTCTCTCACTCTCTCTCTCTCTTCTCTCTCTCTCTCTCTGTGCATGATGTAGTCATGGACGACCGCTACCATCTCTGCATGCCCCAATGAAGTGATCATGTGACTGGAGAAAAGCAGTCACACACACCCCCCCCTTCTCTCTGTCTCTCTCTCTCTCTCTCTCTCTCTCTCTCTCCTCTCTCTCTCTCTCTCTCTCATCTCTCTCTCTCTCTCTCTCTCTGCGCTCAAGACTGGGGATTACGACACTGACCGAAACATGGGGGTAACAGTCCTGATGTTTTCAAGTCTTGACCGTGCAGCTGGTCATTTGAAATGAGAGTTTGTTCTCCCTTTCGTTACGAACACAAACATCCCTCTGTACACGAAAAGCCACAGCTTGCTCATGTTGGCGTGGGAGATTGTTCCGCTTCACACTTCCCCCACCTGGCTCTGCCAGACCCAAACCTTCGCCCATAAGGTTGAGAGGCAAATGCTATGACCACTCGACTATCGCGTCTGTCGTCGATTTATTCAATAATTGAGAGAGGGAGAGTGACGAGAGAGAGTGTGTGTGTGTGTGGTGTGTGTGGTGTGTGTGTGTGTGTGTGTGTGTGTGTGTGTACAAAGAAAAGAAAATAGAGATGTAATGATTGAAGCTTTCCGGAGGAGTTTGTTTCAGCTGGATATCGGATTTTTATTTCTTTGGTTTTGGCTCCATTCAAGAGGAACTGCTGTCTTTCTTTTTCTTTTCCTTTTTTTTCTTGATCTGTTCAAGCCCGTTTGGGTTTTTTTGTTTTTTGTTTGTTGTATTTTTTGTTGTTGTTGTTTTTGTTTTTGTTTTTTTTTGGGGGGGGTTCAGTTGTCGGTATAACTATCCTAGAAGGCTAATATGTTGCAAACACGCCTTGCTTACATCTTGGCCGCAACTTTTTTTCTTTGCCAATTTATCTCTGTTATATGCCTTTTAATATGTTGATTTGATTTAATGATGATATACGTAGTTTTTGCTCCAGCTTATTGTTGGTGCAATTACATAGGAGACTGTGATGTATTGACGTCCAAACCCTAAAGCATCTTCAATTATAACTGAATCTGTGAGCCTCAAATTCTCTATCGCAGCCGTATATCTATGGAATTTTTGGTGTTATTGTAACGCATTGTACGATCCTTTGATACATGTTAAATATGGAATTTATTTAACATATCTCTCCCCGCCACCACCAACCCAACACACTCACACAGTGAGAGTTACATTGCGACAATCCGGAGTCAGCTGCTAGGGAACAAGGCAATGGATGTTGTAGAGGGATTCTGAATATTTGCACTGGCATGCAGATGAAAGGTGGAGGAGTAGGTGTCATCGGAATTCTTCGCTGGTGACGAAGACCTAACGGACGATGTTTGAGATGAAGAGGTAAATTTCTCTTATACGCTTCTCAGACTCACGAAATTTCGCTGGGTCCACCACTTCCTATCGCTGAGAGAGCAACTTAGCTTGTGATTTAACTAGTGTTTCGACAGTCTGTGTGATAGTCTCTTCAGATGTTGGAACGGTGACGGGACAATTGTTGGAAGAATGAGGTGAATTGGTTAGCTATTTGCCAAGATGGTTCTAGTGTGCAAAGGTTCTTCATAAGCTCGAGTCTGTGCAGGGTTTGCGGTGGAAAAAGGTGGCAGGAGGGAGTGGGGGGAGGGGTTGTAAGAAGGCAAGTGGAGGGAAAGGCCGGGGGGCGGGGGTTGGGGGGAGGGCATATATTCACCGTTGGTGTCGAACACAGACAAACCTCTTACAACTTTCAGGGGTATTCTCGTCACAGTGGGGGTACATGAATACGATATTTTAATGGGCTGCTCGCGTTAGGTATGGAAATATAATATTTTAAAAATCAAAAAAATAATCGTTACGCTCACCCTGTCCTGTCGATCACACAAAAAGAAAAAACAAACAGAGACAAAGAAACAAAAGCAATATAAGGTGACTGCAAGGGAGACAATTCAACAGAGAGCATGATGGTCAACTGTTGTATTTAGTAATCCAATGATTGTTAGACAACACCACCACACTATCACACACACAACACACACACACACACACACACAACACACACACACAGAGAGAGTGAGAGAGAGAGAGAGTGAGGAGGGGGGAGGGAGAGAAAGAGAGAGAGTGGCAGGAGTGACAGGACAGACAAGAAAGTCGACACAGAAGGTGGATAAAGATGGACCATACCTGGTTTCTTTGGATTTCAGTTTGTCGATAGAGTCAACGCCCAGGTCTGTCCTATGTGGAATAGGTTAATAACAGTCTTACTATAAAATGTGGGCAAGGTATTCGTGGAGATGTGGTGGGGGCACGGGGGTGGGGGGGTAAACTTTCGAACTTGATATACTTGTGAGAATAATTCAACTTGTGTATGTCTATATTTACTTTGTGATATTCTTCACGGCCTTGGTGTTTTATTGGTGTGTTACCTTCTGCGCGGTTAAGCAAGTGGCAATCGTTCTCATGGACAGTGAAAAGCTCATCAGGACGTTGCGGCCGGTTCCTTTGCTGGCAAGCTGATCATGGTGGCGGCCATTTTTCGTTGATGGAAACCAATGTGTCATCAAAATACAGAAGTAAAGCACCCACTGGGATTGAAAAGAAACAGGCTTTTTTTTTTTTAAATTAGAAAATCACTTGTTAATAAATGATTTGTCCTGGGAAATCAAAATGTGAATCTTAAAAATTATGATAGACCTTTCCTAGGGAGAGAAGTGTTGTGACGTGTGGGGTGGTGGAGAAGGAAATATGGGGGGCGGGGGGGGGGAGTGGGGCATGGCGCGGGGGTGGGGGGCAGTACCATCATATAAAAAAGAGAATAAGATACCGAGAAGGAAGAAATATCGCAATAGGACGCACTCACATGCTGAAAGAGTGGACGGGAATGTTGCAGGTCTTGCAAAGGTAGATGAATTATCAAATTATTTTTTTTTTATATCTTACTTCCTTTCAGAGAAGCATACGCACTTTATTCTAGATGTGACTTGCTTGTTGAAAGTTCTTTCACTTTACCGTATCTCCGTCGTTGCTACATCATATTTTTGTAAACAAAGTTTTGTTTACCAGTACACGGCCACTGTCTTTTCAGTTACATACCGAAAAGTAAGTAGGAAAAGACAAACTTTAAAAGCAACCACCACCACAGTCATTTCGCCTTATGGAACGATATACTCTAGGCACACACACACACACACACACCACACACACACACCACACACACACACACACACACACGCACACACACACACACACACACACACGCACACACACATCACACTAACACACATGATAAGACTCAAAATTTGTTAATGTGTGTAGTCCAAGGATCGTTCGTGTTGATATATTAATGCGAGAACAGAAAGCGAGTCCAGATTGTGTGCTCACTAAAAAAAATTAAAAAAAAAATACAAAAAAAAATAATAATAAAATGAAATGAGAAAAGAAAAAAAAAAGAAAGAAAAGGAAATCGGTGATAGTCAGGGTGCGACATAGAATCGTCCTCGTTTGTCCTTCACCCTACAAGGTCACTTTGCAAGGTCAAATTTGTATGGATATAGATGGTGGATGACATAGCAGGAGGTAGGTCAGTGTCGTCTTGTTGACAGTTAACTGACAGATGACAATGACAGTTTCACCGATTTGGGACGAGACATGACCACGGTTTTTTGTGTACATATCTGTCTGTCGGCTTGTGTGTGTGATGTGTGTTGTGTGTGTGTGTGTGCGTGTTGAGTGCGTGGCGTGCGTGAGTGCGTGTGTGTGTGTGTGCTGGTTCTATATGTGCCTTGTGTATGCGGAGTCTGTTATCTCTTTCTCTCCTACTCTCTTTTTCTTTGTGTATGGTCTAATGTCCTTTTCCACTTTCTTTTCCAATCGTTTATTCTCCAACGCTCCCTTCTACCAACACCTCTCTCTCTCTCTCTCTCTCTTCTCTCTCTCTCTCTCATCTCTCTTTCTCTCTCTCTCTTTTCTACATCTCTCTCTCTCTCTCTCCTATCTCTCTCTTACTCTCTCTCTCTCTCTTTCTCTATCTCTCTTTCTCTCAAGTAATGTTTAATCAGGATTTGTTTGAAAATATTTGGATGGTGTTTCTTTTTCATCTGAGTGGGAGTGTTGATCTCAATCAATAAGCTTTTCTTTTCCTGACTCTTTGTTCATTATGTTTTGTTTTGTTGTTGTTGTTTTTTTTAGCTCTTGCTTTTTGTTTTTCGTTTTCTTTTTTTCACTTTGACATTGATTGTGGTCATACCTTCCATTGACACAAGACCTTTTGGCAATGACAATTCAGTTTTCAATGTGTCCAAAAAACGTATCTCTCTCTCTATCTCTATCTCTCTTCTCCTCTCTCTCTCTCTCTCTCTATCTTCTCTCTCTCTCTCTCTCTCTCCGTTTCAGTTGCTCGCTCTGACCCCCCACCCCTCTCTCTCTCCTCTCTATCTTCATCTCTATCTCTCTCTCTCTCTATATCTCTCTCTCTCTCTCTCGTCTCTCATTTCCGCCATCTTTGTAACAATGTCTATGTCGTATTTTTTCTGTCTTCTGTTTTGCCCTTCCCTTCCCTTCTCCCATCCATTACTTTTCTTTCACCTTCCTCCACTTTATGTTCGCACGCGTGCGTCACCACAGACACCTCATTAGATCAAAACTCCCATCTCTCTTCTCTATCTTCTCTGGAGAGTGCTGGGTCTTGTCTGTTTGTCTTCTGGCTGTGTCTGTGTGTCGCAGTTAGTGCCTTGAGCTGCTAGACACAGCTTGTAAATAAAGGGATGTGGAGGTGTGAAGAGGGAAGAGGGGGTATGCAATTTGTGCATGAAAGAGCCCCCAGGCATCCCTACGTGAACCATGTATTTAACGAAGACTAATGTCAGGTCTACTTTTTTTTTAATTTGATGAAATATATAAATAAATAAATAAAAAAGATAAATAGGATAGAAAGCTAGAGAAGGGAGAGAGAGAGAGAGAGAGAGAGATGATGAGATGAGTGAGAGTGAGAGAGATTGTTATTCTTTGATTGATTGAATGATAATGTTTATTTCCAAGGGTAAACAGATAAGCAAATTAATGTTTTCTACATCCGCCCCTGTGCGGAAGAGAGAGAGAGAGTGAGAGAGAGAGAGGAGTGAGACGATGTGTGAGAGAGAGTCGCAGGAGAGGGTGGGAAGGAGTGGGAGAGGGGTGGAAGGGCTGAGAACATTCTATGACTTGTCAGCACGATTGTGTGGCGTGAGAAATTGGTGCCAAAAATCTGTATCATCGGTTTGCGCGAATGAGTGAACTCCCGGGAGAGCGGAATGGTGTTCCATCGAATTTTCATTTGGCAACACCGCTGTGAGATTTTGTGACTGATGATTGTCTCAAGTCTACGTAGTCGGCTGTGTTGTATTGCTTCGTGTCTGGCACGGTCGTTGGTCGTCCAGCGCGTGTTGTCCGGTAGATTGCGTTAAAGCTTCCTGCTCCGTTCAGTTCATCCGACTAGCGCTCCTGAATCCTTTCATGGCTGACAACCAGCTTCAGGAGAGAGAGAGAGTGAGTGAGAGAGAGAGAGAAGGTAAAGGGAAGTTACTCTTGCTTTAGGACACATACCACAGAGAGGAGTGAAAGAGGGAGAGAGAGAGAGTGAGAGAGTGTGTTAGAAGGAAAAAAAGGGAAGTTACTCTTGCTACGGGCCACACACACTCAACTCCACACAAACACACACACACGCACGCACGCACAGCAAGCACGCACGCACGCTCGCACCGAGACACACAACACACACACACACACACACACACACACACACACTTCTCGTTAGAGAGGATAGATCCAATGAAGCATTCGCTATCAGGACGGGATTTCGCTGTCGTGAACCTGAAGGTTGTGTGGAAAGAATCCAGGAAACGCTCAGGTCTGATGCGTTTGTGACTTTACGGCCAATAAGGGTTGTCATGGATATTGTCGTAATGTTGTGCGATATTTGGTGGTTCTGGCGGTTAAGTAAAAGCAGTAAAGTGGGTACTCTTTGTCGTTGTTGTTCCTGACCTGTCCATAATTCTGAACTGTGGTAGAAGAAGATATACCATCTTGCAACCACTCTTGCTAAATTTTGAAGGATTTCAGTACAAAACTGTTTTTGAGTACTCACTAACACACGCGCGCGCGCTTGCAAACACACTACACCCACACACACACCCTCATCTCACGCGCACATTCGGCGCGTGCGCGCGCGCACAGAGAGAGAGAGAGAGAGTGTGTGAGAGGAGAGAGTGAGAGAGAGGAGAGTCTGACAGACAGACAGACAGACTGACACAGACAGACTGACAGACTTGACCGGCAGACAGACAGACAGAGAGGGGCGGAGAACAATACTCTGCTGCGCTTGTTCACAGCATGGTGCTGATCATAGTGGTGTTTGGATAAGAAAAACATCCCTGGACTTCAACGGGAGACCGGTATCTTGGCTGATTCTCTCTGACGGGTTGCCTCTTGAACAACCCTAAACTATTGATTGCTCCCTGTTGAATGATGATCCGTTAGTGAAGATAGGACGGATCTGAACGTGGCTGTGGGTTGGGTTGCCTGTGTATAACGCTATTATGTACTTCACCGTGCCTATTTCACTAACAAGGAATTACGGGGTGTTCCCTTCTGTTTTTACACCACAACCCCCACCCCCCCCCCCCCCCCCCCCCCCCCCCCCCCCCCCCACCCCCACCCCCCCCCCCCCCCCCCCCCCCCCACCCCCCGCCCCCACTAGATAGGTGATTTCCACTTTGCAAGACAGCTTTCGCTGTATGGTGGAATTAGCTTATGCAATACACTTGCCAGTCTGTGTACCTTTTTGGTTTTCTTGTGGAACTTAAGGTGTTTCTTAAGAAGTTCCCTTTGATCTTGGACGGGAAGAAAAAGCACGATAGATAATGTGTGGAAGGCGAAGTGTCAGCGCGATTTCTTTCGAGGAGTGGCGGTTGGTGTGAGCGGCTGGGGGGGGGGGGGGGGGGGGTCGAAATATCCTGACAACCTCGCGAGAGTCGCTTGATTGTGTCGTGTATGTCGGTCCTGCTAGGACCTCATGGCGAATTACATGCCGTTAATTGTCGCGACACTCGATAATCTGATGGACCAATTAGAAAATGGTTGTCAGTGAAAGGATTGTGTTGAAGTAAGCTGAGTGTTGACCAATCTCGTTTCCCATCTTTCTCTTTTTTTTTTTTATTTTTTTATACTGTCAGGCCTTTATGTTCCACTTACCACTCTCCATGCCAACCCCTCCTCTCCCGCTCTACTCCCATAACCTACCCCAACCACCCCCAACCCCCACTAACCCCCCCCCGTTAAGCCTCTAATTACAAGAAAATTACAAACAAAGCCGTTATTGATTTTGTTCAGGACCGAAAGTTACTTTCATGAACTTCGTTTCTTTACTGTGTGTAGAGGGGCCGCGGAGGAGTGGGGACGTGGGTTTGAAGTTCCGGGGTCGGTGGGTAGTGGGGAGTGGACGAGGGGGTGCGGACAAGTGATTTTTCTTACCAGTTGTTCCAGAGACAACGGATAATATACCTGGGGCCATTCTATCCCTAGCAGGAGAGGTTAGTATCTGCACGGCTTCAGCATCCATCGATCACCTCGTCATATAATCAGCCCGGACAAGACCTGGTCTTTGATGAACACGCTTTGTTCTCACGTCATCTTCTTGAACTGAACTTTCTTTCTACCCTCAAAGGGCTGGCAGCAACGCGTCATCCCCCCAATGACGCTTTTCGGTAGATTGCGTCATGCATAGGGTTGAAAGACGTCCGACATTAAATTACACGCCCTCGCTGCCGGTCTCAGAGATCATCTAAGGTTAGCGTATACAGTTGCCTGATTTTCAGTGGGAAGTCTTTACTTTTCCCCACTGTCTGTACATCGTTGAAAGGCGGAAACGGAAAGACGGGCTTGATGGGAGGAGAGCGGCCTCATGGCATTGGTCGCCTCGTTTGCTGTGTTGAAGTGGTACTTTCTCTTCGTTTTCGTCAGGGATAGGGGAGTGGCGAGCGGAGAAGTGAGGGGCAATCCAAAACTCTTGGCCTGTCCTGTACTCTTTAACTCTCTCTCTTTTCTTTTCCCTCCTTGGCTGCTGTTGTTGTTGTTGTTGTTTGTTGTTTGCCTTTTGCGACTGTGACACATGGTTGTTTGAGTGTTTTTTGTTTGCTTGCTTGCTAGCTTGCTTTTTGTTTGCGCACGTGCGTTCTCTCTCTCTCTCTCTCTCTCTCTCTCTCACTCTCTCTCTCTCTCTCTCTCCTCTCTTCTCTCTCCTCTCACCACTCTCAAACACACAAATCACACACTACAAACTCGCGCGCGCGCGCGCGCACTCGGTCACCAACACACACACACTCTCACACACGCACGCACACAAAACTACTCACAGTGCGCGGAGCCATTACTGAACTCTTTATGTAATGTATAGTAAATAATTGTGTGTCCTAAATGTCTGTTCGTCCATCGAAGCGAGTCAAAAACACCACTCACACGCTTGTCTTTCTTTCAGTTTAAAAACCACAGTGCTTATGTCTCGATATTAGCTTAGTTGCGAGCGGTTAAAATGCCGTGTTGAGTCTTGTGTGTCCGACACTTTTTTCCTTCTATTTTTCTTTCAGTTGATTTCGATGGGAGTGGGGGGAGACGGAGGATGGGGACAAGTGTAGGGGGTGAGCATAAATCACATTTTCGGCTCATTTACTCCGAATTCGGCATAGGTTGACTAATATGCAATGCTGGTCAGATCAAGAACGAATCAATTTTGTGGCTACTTAGTCGCATTGGGAGCATCCCGTTTCGCCGCTTACCGTTTGCCAGTTTCTCGTTTCGCCGCGCTTCCCTTTTTTTGCCGCTTTCGTTTCGCCGGCTTATTCAATTGGGTCCTAACTTTGACTTGTTTTTTGGATTCTCATGCTCGTAAACAACCACTATTCAAAGCTACATCTCAAAGCTAGGATATAATTGAAAACAATTAATTTTATTGAAAACAATTTTTTTTTATTGAAAATAAAACACAGATTTAAACGCACCCCATCACTTTCTCAATGTCAACCAAGATAGATTGACCTTGGAAGAAGCTTCATATAAAGTTCTGAATTTCGAGTGCCGTTGTCAAAATCTGACTTTATTCTGCCAAGTTTTCGCCGTAGTTCCGATAACGGCTCTTTTTTCCGGGGGGCAGGGGGGCTGACCAGCCTGTCGCAGCGAGCTCAGTCACTTCTGTCTTCTCTTATTCGTATCTCAAGTGTTGGATGTGGCGGACTATTTGGTGGCACCACTGGTTTTCTTGTTGAGTGCTGGAATGGAAGCTCGCCACAGCGTTGTTTCGTCTCGAACACACGGGCACCTGTTTCTGTGCTGGTTCCAGTCATGCCTGAAAATCATGGGAGGCAATTGTCGTCATACCTGTGCGATTTAAAGTTAGTCTGACTAGGCGCTCTGCTACTGCTTGGTTTGGGGCTTCGCTGCGATCAGGACCAAGCTTCATCCAGTCGCCTGTCGGTACGATTGCCAAGGCGACGTGGACGTCAGGATTGTACTTTCTGATGTCTGGCATTCTCCTCGGTACTCGAAAGCAAGTCCCAGACTTTGTACCTTTCGCCATATACTTTGGCTGAAATGGAAAGACAAGCCATTTATTGATGCCCGGGGATACACTTTGCTGAATTGACTTGTTGGCGGGGAAGTTCAATGTCCACAGTGATTTAAGCAGGATCAAACGTTTGTTCTCATGCAGTGGCACAGTTTTGCAAGAGCTGAAAAAGCAGAACATAGATGGCCCGCGTTTTTTGTCTGGTTATAATGCAAACGCCACTGGAAAAATATCATCTCGTGAGGGTTGGACTTGCACAATGTATGTTGTGCAAAAAGTCTAGGAGGTGACCCAAAAAGTTCCATACATATATACCTTCTGGGCCCCTGGCACATTATAGTCGATGTTTTCACCCGTTCCCAATCAAGAGTATTCTTGTCGTCTCTCCCGTCTTCTGCAAGAAGAAATCTTCGTCCATTCATTGTGTCTGAAAAAAGGTGGTGAAATTGCAAACCTCCCGTCGTTGTTTGTGGCTATACTTGGGTGGGGATTTTCTCTTCTCTCGTAATGCGAAAGACTTAATTTGATGATTTACGTGGAAGATAAGCAGCAACTTCGTTCCGCTTGTTCATGAGCGTTGAGACGCCTGTAGACTCCATCATTTTGCATTCTGGCAGGTCGCTCTGGTTCTTTCCGTGCATGTCCTTTTATGCTGACGCACAAATCTTCTCCAGCTTCAATAGCAGCTGGTTTGGAGCGTGTCGTTATCAGTGTGGGCAATCCCAACTCAGGTTGCTTAGGAGTACAGACTGAGGGACACAGTGTGTGTAAGTGTATGTGGTATGTATGTTGTGTACGGGGTTATAAAAATTTTGGTGATAAATAAATAAAGAGAGGGAGTGAGTGACAGTCGCCAGACAGACAGACAGACTTCAGTACATATTCGACTCGCGGGCTCGCAATGGTCTACTTAGCCAATAAAAGTTTTGACCTCCTGAAGTGAAGGCCACATTTTCACACTTTGTATCAATGTTGACGTTTCTTTTGTCATGGTAAGATGGTTTCAGCATTTGCTTTTTGTATTATAATTCTATTTTAATCTTTTTTCCATGCCGCTTTTATTTTGTCAACCATCAATACTCTACTAATAATATGCTGCTGCTAACAGAATCACATCACTGACTGAGAGTCTAGTGAGTGATTAGGGATGTGAGAGGGAGTTAGAGAGTGAGAGGAGTGAGAGAGAGTCGACCTGAGAGAGTGAGAGAGGAGAGGTTCAGAGAGATGAGATAGAAAAGAGAGTTAGGAGTTGTTAATGAGAGATGAGTGTGAGAAATTTTTATCTTAATCATGTTTCCATTGCTGCATTTGTGATGCATCTTGCTTTGCAGCTTTGGTGCTGGCATTTCCATCTCACTCTTATCCTTAACTTCTTATCTACTATGTAGGAAAACCTTCTCCCCCCCTATTGAGGCTCAGCCTCATAGTTTTGTTTTAACCAGATCCTTGATAGGGTATGCTCGGTGTGGACTCTCTGGGAAATGAGACATAGACAGTTATAGGATGTATCGGACAGCTTTTTAAATGAACTTCACACTTTTTCTCGCTGTGAACATGTTTCAATCCATTATCTTCCTATCAAGTTTGTTTTTGATGCGGCGAAACGGGTTTTATTTAACGCTGCGCGGCCGGTGAAACGAAACAATTCGAAAGTGTCCCCTTTATTCCCATTCGCACGCCAAGCGCAAAACGGGAAGCATTTGACAGCTTTCGCTGCATTGTTCATACTTCCTTGTGGCAAATTAAAGCAGAAGCGATGTCGGCATTGGGGACTGTGTGTTACGAGAAGGAAGGCGGTAGGAGAGAAGGGGGACGGTGGGGGAGAGGGTGAAGAAGTTGGAGGGCAGGGCGAGGATGAGGGAAAGAGGAGACCTATGGTCCTTGTGTGGGAAATGGAGGATTATTGGGAAGGCTAGATGCGAGCGCGCGCAGCGCACACACCTACACACACACACACACACACACACTCACGCACGCTCGCTCGCATGCACACTCACACACACACACACAATCACACACATCACATCACAAACTCAAAACACACACCACACACGCGCGCGCTCGAACGCACGTACTCACGCTCACACCACATACAAAGAGTAAGGTTTAGGTTGTTGAAAATAAGTTCCGACGCAAATATTTTGTGTGTTTGTTTGTTTTGGATTGAATAGACTTAATCAAGCATAGCGTTTGGAGGTTCATTGGTTTCATTTATTACAATTGTGAGACCTCCAGTATTGGATATCTGCAAGCGCTTCGTACTTAATTCACGAAGGTATTCCCACATTCTGTCGTGTCCTGGTGGTGTTTTGTTTCTGTTTGGATTTGTGTAAAATAAAAAGAACTTTTTTCTTATGTCTGTACCTCTGTTATGCCTTTTATGTACTCACTTGTTTTTGTTGTGTGTTTTTTTTTTTAAACATATTTCTTATAAGTTTTATTCTTATCCGTTTTTTAATTTTTGCAGTTGTATCATCATCTTACTTTAATCATCATCTTTCATACGCAACATCTGCGTTACTAAAGGTTAGAGATGAGAATCCACTCACGGAAATACGCTCAATGAATGAAATGAGAGATGAAAATCAAACCGGTGGAAACTAGTTCTGAATTATTTGTTGAGCTTACTAACGTCAGTACATTATCTTTTCTTGCAGTTGCAACGCTGCCGCTGATTATTCTTGTTACTATTCTTGGTGTTTTGTTCCTGCTGTTGAGCCAGTCATATCGTATACTTTTTGTACTTAGTTGTACCTTTCTCGCACCCTGGTCGATGTGATTTCTTGACTGCTTGGGCTTTCTGTCTGGATTTAAATGCCTTCTGTAAAAGGACTTTTTTTATTGCAATAACCCTTTGACGGATGAGTTGCTAATTTAAAGGTGTGACAGAAAGAGAAGAGCATGAGAGTGAGAGAGAGAGAGTGCAGAGTGAGAGATGAGAGTGAGAGAGAGAGAGAGAGTGAGAGAGAGACGGGCGGGTGGCGGGGGGGTGCACTAACTAAAACAACAAAAATGGGAAAGCCTACATTTTTGTCAACATTCATTCGGTTAACCATGCTGAATGTTATACATGGACAATGTTCGTGACCTGTGTTTACATTCAAAACGCCAACTCATAGGTTATCTGTGTAGTTGTATTTCGGTCTTGACACTTGATGTAAAGTGTCTGTGTGGATAATCAGTGCTTTAAGTGCGGTATGGTCGATTGATTAGTGTTTGTTCCAGGGCTGATTTTTTTTTTTTTTTTGTTTTTCCCCCCATTTTATTTGGGGGGCATGGAACGTCGTGGGCGGTAGGAAAATTATGGTGGTTTTCTTGTTTGTTTTGCTTTTTCCTGTTTGTTTTTGATGTGAGTGTTGTGAGTGAGTGAGTTGCAAATAGGACTGAGTGGTGTGTGAGTGAGTGTGTGAGTTGTTGTTTCTTCCGTTTTAAGTCTTCCCACATAAGAGTATTTCTGACAGTTTGTTGTGATAGTGTGTATGATGAAAGAAGTATGTGTGTGTGCACCTTTTGTGAGTGTGGGTGAGTGTGTGTGTGTGTGTGTGTGTGTGTGTTGTGTGTGTGTGTGTGTGTGTGTGTGTGTGTGTGTTGCGTGCTGTGTTGGTTTGTGTTGCTTGCGCGCTGCGCGGCGTCGCGCGTGGGATCGTGTGTGGATAATTGTATGTGTGTGGGTGGTGTTGTGTGTGTGTGGGTGTGTGTATTTATGTGTGTGTGTGTGTGATTATGTGTGTGTCGTACTGTGTGTGTGTTGTGTGTGTGTGTTGTGTGTGTGTGGCGTGTGTGTGTTAAGACGTTTGTTTATGATATCGGTTTTCAGTGTGCCACAGTTTTCAAAGTATATACAGTAATTTCACATGTCAATGGATATAGTTTTCTGTTCTTCAAATAGTGTCTCTGCACTGAGAGTGTTTCTGATGAGGTGGAGCTAGATTCCTTTTTGATTGATTGTCTTCGTTGCAGAATTTTTCAGTGTTGACTGGTAATATTTTTCCAGTTTGGACACTTCAATTTTTGCGTGTAGTTGAGGTTGTTTTAGAGTGTATATATTCACATCTTATGTTGTTTCTTTTTGTAAGCGGCATCATACTATGATTGAATTTGTTTTAGATGAGATTGTTGTTCAAATGAGTTGGGGGGGGGGGATAAATAAAGTTATAATTCAAAGGAATAATTCCTACTGGGGGCTTGTATGTATAAATGTTTACAAAATTTAACACATGAAATAACAGGTTTTTTAACATGTACGGCAAGTTGAAGTGAAGGCGATCATTCAGATAAAATTCAGCACCTTCCCACTTTGGCTCTACTGTTTTTGTTCTTGCACAGTGCAATATTACAGTTGACTTACACTGAGAGGTTCCCCACACACTACCTTGAGTCATTTTGGCTGTATTTAGTTCGTGGAGAATTTAGTCGCATGCGATGAATTAAGTTTCTACGTCTATGGAAATTGGAGTTTGATTTTTCTTAATTTGTTTTGTGGGTTAATATCAGGGCTTGGGTTAACTCCACATTTTATTATATAGACAATACTGTGTTTTTCAATAAATGTTGGATTCTGTCGTTTGTTTAATGACTTTTTTTTGCAGTGCATAAATTCTGAAAATCAAATTCTATACTGCATGAAGTTGTGCCTTCTATGTGCGGCAGATGTTCTTCGTGCAGCTTGGTCACTTCTTTAATTGGTGAAAAGCCGCTGTGAGGGAGGGCACCAATAAAGTAATATTGACAACTCTTATTGATAAGAAGTTGCGTTACGTTATTTTTTTCGTTGTTATCTTTTAAGAATCTTTGATTTTGGAGATTGTAAGCAGTAAGCGCTCTGATCTAGAATCACTACAAAGTAGAAGTGACATTGTTTAAGTGAAGAATTTTAGATTATACTTTAGAGACATTAGATTTGCTACTAGTTCTGCTGTATAAAAATCGACAAGTATTTCAAGATGATACAATTTCTCACTTTTATGGTTGGTATGATAAAAGCTGCGCCAGTGTTACGAATTCATCATAGTACTGATACATCCGTAAAAACTTTCAGAGAAGGAGATTTTTTACACATTTTCCAAATGACAATTTACATGCGTTTTAGAGGTTTGGAAAATCGTTTGTTCTTAGTCTGTGTAAATTTGTATCAATTTAGCTTTTATTTGTTCCATTGGGAATGGGTCCAGTGAAGGGGCTAGTAAGCGATTTAGTTTGATTTATGTTGATTCTTTCAATAGTGTAGAAGTATATGGCTGCATGGATTATAAAGTTGATTTTATGCTTCTAGCTCATTTTTGCAAAGTCTTGTTTCTGAATTTAATGTTAACTTACTTTAGCACAAAAAGTATTTTGTGAAGATTTCTTTAAGACAAATTTAGTTTGCAGGACGCTTTTCGAAAAACTCTTTGAGAGGCAAAAACTCTATTGCATGGGATGTTTCCATGTTACATGATGTTATAGGAACTCCAAGTGACAGTTTTATTACGATTTGCAGTCTATACTTTGTAATTTTTTAAGTAAATGTTGTGGCGGCTAAAAAATACTTCTTGGGCAGTAAATTAATCTTGACCGACAAGCGACTGATGATAGTAATGTTAAGCTTTGTTTGTCTTGTCACCACTTTTGTTTGCATTTTGATTTTTTAAAAAGTTAAAACTTTTCCTCGCTTTTTTCAATAAAATGTATTCAATTTGTAGATTCATGAAAGCTTGGGTTACATTAACGCTTGTAAATTTTTACAGAACTTGCGTATTGTAGTATGTGACCGTTCAGAGTAATTGAGGAAGTTTATCTGGGTCATATACTGAGTTATAAAGCATTATATTTCGTTTTTTCTGCTGGATAGTGAAAGTTCCTTTTTCATGTAAAAAGTCGTTGGTTTTATTTAGTTCATGTTGATATTTTATTTTTTATGTTAATGATACGATCTTAACTGGAGTCTTCTTTTCATAGTGACCTTCAATCCACAACATAAGTCATCGGCGAATTGTGCTTAATATTACTTCTTTTGATTTGTCCTTTGTTAATATCTGCTGTTAAAATTTTGTATAAAAACGGAGATAAATACTGATCCCTGTGGATGCCCATTTTATTGTCTAGTGCTAGAATTTGTATTGTGAGTGAGTGAGTGTATGTGTGTGTGTGGTGGTGTGTGGGTGTGTGTGTTTTATGGGTGTGTGTTTGGCTGGTTTGTGTGTGTGTGTGTGTGATTGTAGTGGTTGTGTGTTGTGTGTGTGATGTGTGTGGTGTTGCCGCACGCTTGCGTTTCGTTTGCGTGAGTGTGTGCTGTTGATGTGTTATGTGTGTTTGTGTTTCGTGGTTGGTGTGTGTGTGGTGTATGTAGGGCGTGTGGTGTTATTTAAGCAACCACTCAAAACCCGCTGCCGTTTACTGCGTAAAGTGGAATAAGTAGTTATTCATCTGTTGAAGAGTTCTTTCCCCCTTTTACTCCAAGGAAAGAGCTGTCTCCTTGTGCATGGTACGGTCAGGCGTTTCTTGTAATCCTTGCCCCTTTGCATCGTCATCGTCATTCCCCAATTCATTACTTCCTCGTCATCCATGTCCTCATCCTCTCCCCTCTCTCCTCTCTCTCGCTCTCTATCTCTCTCTCTCTCTCTCTCTCTCTCTCTCTCTCTCTCTCTCTTTTCACACAACTACCGCACACGCGCGCGCACACACGCACCACACACACACACACACACACACACACTCATTTTTTCTTGTGTGTGCGCTTTTTTTTTTTCATCTTACGCCTTTACTTTGTTCTCGTTGATTAATTATTATTTATGCTTATTCATTAACATGCAAATTAACTAGTCGAAAACCACCAACACTGATTCTTGCTTAAATGATCCTACGGCGTACCAACCACGGCTCTTGTACACACACAATAATGCATTATTCCCATCTCTGCATCTTTACATATACCACAGTCGTCAGTTATACACATGTCGCCACGCCCTGAACATCGTTAAAGTCGGCGGTTGTGTACAGTGATGATTCTTCTTCTTCTTCTTCCCTTTTTTATTTTTTTGTTTTGCTGTCCCAACCTCTGCGCCAACCTCATAGGCAGTGCACACGCGCTCATTCCGACACGCGTCACACAGCCAAATCGCCCGGTCGGCCCGCCGCTCGCAACGGCACCGGCGATCCTCAGGGAGTAGTCAATGTCAAGTCGTCAAGAGGCAACCCAACGGGTGGAGGACAATGCACTGCTGCCGAGTCATTCGGGGTGTTCAGTGGCGCCTGTTATGTTATTAACTATGCAGGACACCACTACTAAGCCCCCTAATGACGACAATAATTGCTTAGTCGCGGATGCCGGCGATGAGTGAGCTTCTCCCTCCGGAGGGCGCATCACACGTCCGTCCAGTGATAGACCACTTGGTATCGCCCTATACGGTGACCCCGTAACGACCAAACCAAGCCTCAGATGTGAACTGAACGGACATAGAATGTGGTCACCATGAGAGCAGGGATGAAGGGCCACAGAATTGAGGAATTTTTTTTTTCAATGTGATCGATGAGAATGAGTAATGATTATGATGTGCTACGGTTTTCATTTTCGGTCTGAGGACTGCCATTACAGGGCTGTAAGCTTACTTACGCTCCTTTCATAATGATATTCCCGCTCAACAGGGCCCGAGCGATACAGACACCTGCAGAAACACGCCATCCAATTAAGTGGAATGGAACTCGATCTGTGTGGTACCAGTCTTCCATGGTACCACAGCAAACTCACTCTGGGTTTGGAGCGGTCGGGAGGCAGAAAAACCAACATGACTTGTGGGATTCGAAACCCACGACCTCCCTGCCGGAGTCCGCGACGCTAAACGACTTCGCCTCGGCGGATGGTGTTCCTGTGATTCATGATGAACAGTGGCAACACACACATTATGCAAAAAAAGCCTACACCATTTTTCTTTCATTCTCCGGTGGGTTTTTTTTCGCCGACCGCCGTAGCAAGGATGGGGAGGTCAGGCTCACTGTCAAGTTATGGGTGACACTGACAAAAATTGCGAGCAGGTATGGTGGATTTTTGAAGGGTGTATATTCAACCGTATTGGGCTCTTAGGTGTAAGCGTCTTCAAAATCTGCTTGTGTTAATAGTTGAATCTTCCTATGATATTTGTATGTGTGTGTGTGTGTGTGTTTGTGTGTGTGGTGTGTTGTGTGTGTGTGTGTGTGTGTGTGTGTTCTCTTCTTCTCTCTATCTCTCTCTTATCTCTCTTTCTCTCTTCTCTCTCTCTCTCTTGTCGCTCTGAGTTGAGTATATTCGTGTGGAAATGTGTGTGTTGCGTTTGAGATTTTACAATCACTTAAACCCCTTCAGATTTAGGGGCCTGGCCTAGTCTGAAACTATAACATTTAGTTTTTGTTTCTATCTACTCTCTCTCTGTCTCTCTCTCTCCTCTCTCTCTCTCTCTCTCTAGCTCTCTTCTCTCTTCTCCCTCTATTCTCTACTCTCATCTCTCTCTCTCTTCTCATCATTGTGGTTTTAGCTTTCTCATATTTGCTTGCTCTGTGTTGTACTATTGCTTGTGTGTGGTGTGTGTTGTGTGTGTAGAGGGGTGTGTGTGGGTGTGTTGTGTGTGCTCACTTTATTCTCAAAAGCATCCAAATTCTGTTTGAAAAAGTGTATTCGTAACTTACAAATACATACGAGGCAATGAAAATTTTGCATTCCCCAATCCCTAAATGCATGTCTCTCTCTCCTCTCTCTATATCTCTCTCTCTCTCCTCTCTCTCTCTCTATCTCATTCTCTTCTCTCTCTCTATCTCTCTCTCACACACACACACACACAACACAACAACACACACAACACACACACACACACACAGCGAAGAGGTTAGACAGACAGACAGGACTCAGACTGAAGATGTAGGCTCGGAGGGACAGACAGAACAAACCACCCCAGACAGCGACGAGCAAGACAGAGACAGAAAACATACAGAAAGGGTACAGTTACACAAGGTGAGGGAAGACTGTCAGACAGACAAATGACAGTATTAGGAAACAGAAAGTGGAGGGAAGGGGTAGGACAGAGTGAGAGGAAAGAGAGAGTGTGGCGGGGGCGTCTGCGGAGATAACCGGACAACGGTTCTTTACTGTCAACGCGTAAATACACCGGTTTAGTTAGCACATTGTTTCATAATTGCCTGTACTGTCGTATAAATTCATGTACTAAATTGATACCACATGTTTCAAAACACATGGTTGCATGTTTACACACGGTGACAACAAAGTAACACAACAACTACAGATCACAAAAAACTACCCATGATATCAACAAGTGAAATAAGCAAATAAAAAACGTCGATTGAGGGGAAAAAATAAAAAGCAACAGCAAAACAGAAATATCAACAACAAAAATAGCTCACTCATAATATCATCAATGCCAGATAAAAGTGAGGTGAGAAAAAAAAATAAAAATGGAAGTTATTACGACTACTCTCTCTCTCTCTCTCTCTATCTCTCTATTTTCTCTCTCTCTCTCTCTCTCTCTCTCTCTTCTCTCTCTCTCTCTCTCTCTCTCTCTCTCTCTCCATATGAAAGGTATGTACAGACGTAGTCGCCTAAATTAAAAAAAAATTGATTCAGATACCAATCGTTCCATACTCAGAGAAGTTCTGACTGTTTACATTTGTGCTTGGAGATCTGTTTTGATAGTGGGACGTTTTTTGAATAATTTGTCTAGGTAGGTGTTTTGGAGGTGTTGTTTCGTATATTTTCTGAAACAAAGTAAAAATTCAGAGGAGAGTGAGAGAGAAGACGAGATGTGAGAGAGAGAGGAGAGAGAGGTGAGAGGTTTCAAGGGGGAGAAACGGTGACATTTGAATTTTTTTTCAACATGGTTATGACGTTCTGTGAGAAAAAAGGGGGTATACGTTTTTGGTTAGGTTTCTTTCAACAATTGTAATGCGGAATGTTAACTGGAGTAAAGTGACCTATTTTGTGCCGGGATTGTATATTTCTTTTTAAACGGGGGGGGGGGGGGGGGGTGTGGAACTTCTTTCACTCTTTTGCTTGAGTATATCTTTTTTTTTTTTACACTTACATGATTTAACTTGTCAAAAAGTCTGCAGCAGCAACAGGGACCCGGAATATGGTAAACACAATTTATTTTCGAGGGTTTTTTTAGGATGGCGTTTTTTATCCAAATGTGCCAAAGGCCCATGTCTAAATGTCCTTGTGTCAGACTCAGCTCGCTCAAACGCTGACACCCAACCGTGAGACAACGAGAGAATTCCTCTTTTAATGAACATTGAACTTGAAAAGTACATAATGAAATTGTTTTGAGTTTGGTTTCTTATATTCACACTCGGTTCAATACAGACATTTCAAGGAGGTCTTGAGGAACTCGCAAGCATTTTTTGTTTTAAACGTTGTCACTCGAACAGTTGCTGCCACAAAAAATTACTCTTTCAGTGAGCAAAATTCCCTGGTCCTCATAGATCTTTAAAACAGTTTTCCTTTCTAGGGAATTTGGATTCGACTAAAGCAATTTAAACTAACAAAAATTACAATCTTCCGTGCAATCAGGTCGTCTTGCAAAACCGACAGAAACTGTGGTCTGTTGCCCTCTCGGTACTCAGTAAACAAACAAATAAACGTAAAACGTGTGTCCTTGTCTATCCAAGGCGAAAGTTCCGAGTGACGGTAGGGGGCGAGGGGGGTTAGCTAAATCTGTCATAGGCCGGTCGTGGACCTTTACATATATAAAAATGATTAGCCCGCCATCCTCCCACACATCACACTCACACACCACACACACACATACACACACACTCTCACACACACACACACACAAACGCACAACACACAACACAAAACAACACAAACATCACACACACACACGCTCGTTTACACAGACACACACACACTCTATCTCTCTCTCTCTCTCGGCTATCGCTCTTTCTTTCTCTCTCTCTCTCTCATCTCTTTCTCTCATCACTCATATACTACACTCAATTCACACACCGCACGCACGCCTCTCTCTCTCTCCTATCTCTCTCTTCTATCTCCTCTCTTCTCTCTCCTGCTCTCTCTCTCTGCTATCTCTCTCTACTCTCTCTCTCTCTCTCTCACAAAACACAACACACACACACACACACACACACAAACACACACTGCATACCACAAACACACCGCACATTACACACACACACACACACACACTCACACACACACACACACCACACACACACACACATCACTATCATATCACTCACTTATACCCTGCCTTTCACTTACTTCCATTACTACACTCGCACGCATGCACGCACGCGCGTATCCATCCATGCACGTGACGCGCGCATTAACACAACACACACAACTCACACAACATCACTCACCAAACACACAGACCCACCACACACACACACACAAAAAAAATGAGGCATGCACCTTCGCAAAAGCCTCGCGATCGATTTGCCGTCGTCCAGTATGTCCTAGAGGATTGCTGAAATGATTACGAGTGCCTCACACTATTTGCTTGTGTTCTGGTTCTGCACATTCAATGCTTGCAAGCTGCACCGTTCCGTGAGGGGGAGGACGAGCACAATGTGGTAAAAAGGGGGGGCTCTAAAATCCTCTTCTCGAAGCCTGCAGATGGCTTCAACGTTCTTTCCGTCGGCATAATCGTATTCGTTTGACATCCTCACATGTGAAACGACCTGGAACTTACACCGTTCCGGACATCGGACTTAGAGATTTTGACACCTTTGTTCATCATGCTGAGCGATCAACCGCTCTGTGATGTGTGTTTGTGTGTTGTGTGTGTGTGTGTGTGTGTGTGTGTGAGTGTTGTGTATGTGTGTGTGTGTGTGTGTGTGTGTGATGTCTGTGTATGTGTGTGTGTGTGTTTATGGGTGTGTGAGATGTGTGTGTGGTGGTGTGTGTGTGTGTGTGTGTGTGTGTGTGTGTGTGTGTGTGTGTTGTGTTTGTGTGTGTGTGTTTATGTGTGTGTGTGTGTGTGTGTAAACTTCAAAAAGGTTCAATTTAAGAGAGAGAGAGATGAGAGAGGAGAGTGAGATGAGAGAGAGTGAGAGATGAGAGAGAGAGAGAGAGAGAGGAGGGGTAGAAAGGAAAAGGATGAGAGGAAGTTTATGAGGCTGACTTTGATGTCTAGTTAGTCGGGTGTGAACTACTTATGAAATCACCAGTTTACATAATTGACTGATTTGTTTCCGTTGTGACTTCTGATGACGTTTTCGTCCTTATAGGATTGTTATTCAGATTTTTCAGATTATACATGATTAGCCTCTTGTACAGACTTTTTTAAAGGTTAGTGGGACGTTAATGATTTGTGACTTATCGCATCCTGAGGTGTATGTAGTGTGTATGCGTTACGTGGTAAGTGACACGCATCCAGATGGTGTGTGTGTGTGTGATGTCTGTGTGTTGTGTGTGTGTGTGTGTTTGTGTGTGTGTGTGTGTGTGTGTGTGTGGTGAAATGAAAAGAGAGAGAGAGAGAGAGAGTGAGTGGAGTTAGTGTGTGTGTGTGTGTGTGTGTGTGTGTGTGTGTGTGTGTGTGTGGGTGTGTGTGTGTGTGTTGTGTGTGTACGCAGGTTGTAACCATTTATTATGTACGTCTAAGTGCATTGATTTTCACATTCGTTTGTCTGTCCATCTGTCTGTCTGTCTGTCTGTCTGTTCTCTCTCTCTCTATCTCTCTCTCTCTCTCCTCTCTCTCTCTCTCTCTCTCTCTCTCTCTTACATGTTTAGATAGACGAAGACGATCTGTTTTTGGGTATGTGGGCTAGTGATGACTGACAAGATCAAATTAACATTTGGGATTGGAACGGATAATTAATGATGGCAATAACGGATGAGGAGAATCGATTGACGTTCGACTGATAAACATTGAGGTTGGTGACTGCTGCATGGACGACGTGAACGTTTAGTTAACGTTTGATCGTGAGTATAGTTCGTAATTCAACAAGTGGACCAAATCGACGAAATAATCATGGACAAATACACTGTAGTAATAAACGCTGTGTAACCTTAGGCTGGTGCTTATTTCTTCTATTGATACTCTAAACTTGATTATTGATCATTCTTGTCCTCGTCGATGACCGTATCGGTTAAGAATGATTATGAGATTCATTGTGACGGATATATAGAGTTATTATCATACGTCATTACGGACTTATTGAGAGTTTCGATTGGCTGATCTCGCATTCCTGGTGTGTATTGCGTTGGAACGCGATGTATGTGGATGGTTGTTTTTTAGCTGTAATTCCTTGACATGGCGTTTGTGTGTATTCAATGATATTATCAGTCTGTTGAGTGTTGTGTGAGTGTCCTCAGTGTAAGTGTTTTGTGTGAGTGTCCTTCAGTGGTAAGTGTACGTGTGAAGTGTCCTCTGTTTGTAAGTGTTAGTGTGAGTGTCCTCAGTGTAAGTGTAGTGTGTGAGTGTCCTGCAGTGGGTAAAGTGTAGTGATGAGTGTCCTCAGTGTAATGTGTAGTGTGAGGGTCCTCAGTGTTATGTAGTGGGAGTGTCTCGTGTAAAAGTGTTGTGTGAGTGTCCTCAGTGGTAAGTGTTGTGGTGAGTGTCTCAGAAATGGTCAGGGTAGTGTGAGTGTTCCTCAGTTGTAAATGTGAGTGTGAGTGTTTCAGTGTAAGTGTAGTGTGAGTGTCCTCAGTGGTAAGTGCAGTGTGAGTGTCCTCAGTGTAAGTGTTGTGGAGTGTCCTCAGTGGTAAGTGTAGTGTGAGTGTCATCAGTGGTAAGGGTAGTGTGTGTGTCCTCAGAGGTATGTGTAGTGTGAGTGTCCTCAGTGTAAGCGTAGTGTGAGTGTCCTCAGTGGTAAGTGTAGTGTGAGTGTCCTCAGTGTAAGTTAGTGTGAGTGTCCTCGAAGTAGTGTAGTGTGAGTGTCCTCAGTGGTAAGTGTAGTGTGGAGTGTCCTTGTCAAGGAGCGTGAAACCTCTCACAAAAGGCATTAGACGCTTGGAGACAAAGGGACATGTACGTGGTATACAAATAGGTAATTGACCAATTAACACGGCCGGCCGAAGTGGTCAGATGACAACCAACACCTAGGAGAGAGAGTTCGGACCTGCCGTGGCGAAAGGGGGGAGAATGTAACCACTACGACCTCGGGGCCCCAAGTGAGTGTTAAATGCTCGGTCAGCTGAGGTTCTTGTGTAAACAGTCAGTGAAGAGCAGGGGGCCTTGGATTTGTTCAGATGGTATTGCCGTGGGTCCTGTGTTGGTTCTATTGTCAGGCTGGCTGAATGCGTGTGGAGGTTGTGTAACCCTCCTTAAGATAATTACTGTGTTAACTGACCACCGAAGTCGGCGGAATTTTCGTGTCCATCTGGGGCTAAGTGTGTGTTTGCTAATCAATTAGGTAGGGTGTGTGTAAATGCTGATGTTGTGGGAAAGTAGCGAGTGGAGAATGCAGGTACTTGTGAACTAGGGGTTTGAGAAGCAGCAGGGACAAAGGCATGGCCCGAAGGGGAATCCTTTGTTTCCCTCCCTATATAAACTGAGGGAGAACAACGTGTTGAGAACAACACCAGGAGAGAGAGAGAAAGAGAAGGCAGGAGGAGAGAGAGAGAGAGAGGAGTGAGCAGGACAGTGAAAGGGTCGAGAGAAACGTGGTCTGGGAGATAGAGAGACAGCAAAGTCTTAGGGTTGAAGACAAGCTGGAAGAGAAGGAAACTAAGTTTGAAGCCCAGAGGTGGGTGAAGACAAACTGAATTTGAACCCAGATGTGGGTGAAGAAGACGAAGAAGAAGAGTTCTACGTCGAGATCCCAGAGACGACCACGAAGACCCAGTCCTGAAACCTGGAGCCAGTCAAACCAAGGGCATCACCATCAAGCAGTGTCTGAAGAAGACGTGAAGAGACTTTTTTTTTCAAGAACTGTGGTGTGGTGTGAAAGCGTGGTTGTGTGTGTTGAAAACCTGGCCAGGTAAGAAGTCTATTTTCATTATAACCCGGGATTAGGATGTATTGATCTTTTATGTTTGATATTTCATTGTGTGTGATTGATTGTACATGATTAATTATAAGTAGCATAGAAATTGTATTTCTTGTTCTCAGTCGTGTTAGAAGAGAAACGAATGCGTGACATCCCATTCCCAGAGAGAGGTGAATGTTTGGTGTGCGCATGAGTGTGCATATGCGTGTATGAGTGCAAAGATAACCTTGGTGTGTTAAGCCTGACTAATAATACATCAATTAGTGCACTTAAGCAATACCATCACGATTTCCCAGTCCTGGACAAAGTGGCGAGCCTGCCAGGATTGCATGGCCCAAATTAGTTTCAGGAGGGAAACAAGTGAGTGTACTAGAGTAGTACTGGGCGAAGCGTCCACTAAAGGCAATTTTAATTAGCTCTTCTAATTATTTCTTTAGTTCTTTGAGTGTGAGTATTGACTTGCATGTAGGGTGGTTGTATTAATCAGAGGTCGTTCAGAGAAACGAAGAACGAGGTTCTAGTCTTAACTCTCACAGAAGCTGTGGTTTAAGATTAAGGCTCCTTTGTGTTAGGAACACTACCATTGGTTGGTGTACTCAGAACGTTTAGTAGATAAACTGTGTACTGACTTTTTCCGGGTCTATAAGCGTAACTGTTTTAGTGGTGCTAAAACATATCAGAAAGAAAAAAGAAATGGCTGAAGAGAGTTTTACTCCCATTGCGGAACTAGCAAGTTTGGGGAAAGAAATGGGATATGCAGGAGATGAGCTGCGTAGATTCATTGAAACTCAGCAGAAGACTGAGAGAGATGAAAGGGCTGAAAGAAGGAAGTTTGAAAAGGAACAGCTCGCAGCTGTCAAAAGTAATCTAGAGGCAGAAGCTGCTGCATCGAAGGCTAAAGCAAATGCAGCAGACGCAGAGAGTGCAGCTGCTAAAACGAGAGCAGATGCAGAGAGTGCAGCTGCCAGAGCAAGAGCAGATGCAGAGAGTGCAGCTGCAAGGGCAAAAGCAGAAGCGGAATCAGAGATTCTAGCCAAACAAATTGAGTTGGAAAGAATAAAGTCTGAAAATCGTAGTGAAATTGACACCAGTTCTGAGTCAGTAGGCCGCAGACTAAATTGCGCACCTAGACCTAAACTCCCTGTTCAGAGAAGAAACTGATTCGATCGATGCCTATATCAGTCGGTTTGAATCATTTGCCGAGCACGAGGGCTGGCCCCGAAGATGACTGGGCAATAAACCTGTCTGCCTTGTTGACAGGTCGTGCGTTACACACAGTTTCCACCTTACCCAAAGGTGATCAGAGAGATTTTGACAAGGTGAAACAAGCGGTGCTAAGCATATGATTTGACTGAAGAAGGTTTTTAGGCGTAAGTTTCGCGAGGCGAGAATCGAACAGGGTGAGACATACACACAGTTCGGTGTTTAGACTGGACCACTATTTTAACAATGGGTAGAACTTAGTGGGAGTAGACAGTGATTTTGAAGGCCTCAAGACACTGGTGTTAAAGGAACAGATACTTACCTGTTTCTGTGCAATAAGACAGGGCACTTGGCTAGGGATTGTATATTTAAGTCACAGAAGGCAGCAGCAATGAGGGTCAGGCCAAGTGAGAGACAGGTAGAAAGAGATGGAAAAGATGACAGTGTTATTTTGTCTGGATTGTGCTGTGTGTTCACAGATTCAGGCGATAACATGGATGTGCACAAAGGCAAGAGTAGGGAAAATGTGGTTAATGTCATTAGAGACTCTGGGTGGCACTGGTGTTATGGTGAAGGAGTCCCTGGTTGAGAAGGGACAATTCACAGGTAAAACACAGAGGATAGACAATAGATGGAACAGTAGCAGAATCAAAACGGCACTGGTGTTCATTGATACACCATTCTATAGTGGAGTCGTACAGGCGTTGGCTGTTCCAAAGCCGCCGTTATGATCTGGTAATTGGGAACATTTCAGGAGCACGTGGGTACGAAAACCCAACCCTGACTTCTCTGTTGAATCAGGGAAAAGAAATCACGGGAGAGAAAGGCCCCAGGCGGTCACACACTTCAGAAAGCACTGGAGCGTGTCCGGGGAGACTAACCCCACTCACTTCGGGCAGAACAAAAGGGCGACTACTCGCCTCAGTAAACTGTTGGTTTTGCTTACAGAGGGCAGAAGAAAAAATGTTAATGAGGGTACAATCGGGTTCGAGTTAGAGAACGGCATATTGTACCGAACTTTTACTCATTCGCGTTCGGGAAAAACGAAGAAGCAGATCGTTGTGCCTACGCAACGCAGAAAGGCGGTGATGTCCGAGAAACATGTGACGTCAGCCTCGGGCCATCTCGGGAAGAAGGCCACACAGAAGATGGTGACGCGAGAGTACTACTGGCCCGGTATCTTGGCGATATCAGGCGTTTCTGTTCACAATGCAGCACATGCCACGGGGTAGGCAAGGTGTGTGTACAGAAAGGGGGATCAGACTGGTCTGACCAAAAAGTTGGCCAAAATAAAATGGTCGGTCGAGAAGTCAGGTAGTGGGTGCGTGTGTCTTTTGCAGTGTCGCGTATGCGTGACGTGGCTGATTGCGGGCCACGTGTATGAAGAGAAAGGGAGAGAATTTCCGTAGAAACATAATGGTTATATGGCCACACGACTTTGAGCTGGTGGAGATTTCAGATTTATGTTGATATTTGCTTGGATAGTGTGTATGTATTGATTTTTCTTAATTTTTGTTGCAAGACAAATCTTGAGTGCCTTCTCTGGTGTAAGTAGGCTTATGAGAGGCCGAATTTAGCACTGGTTTAAATGGGAAAATTATGAGAGTTTCATCTCCTTGAATGTGAAGTTTTAGCCAATGCAGGGCATTGTCTTCGAGTGGGGGGAAATTTGTCAAGGAGCGTGAAACCTCTCACCAAAAAAAGGCATTAGACGCTTGGAGACAAAGGGACATTGTACGTGGTATACAAATAGGTAATTGACCAATTAACACGGCGCGGCCGAAGTGGTCAGATGACAACCAACACCTAGGAGAGAGAGTTCGGACCTGCCGGTGGCGAAAGGGGGGAGGAATGTAAACCACTACGACCTCGGGGCCCCAAGTGAGTGTTAAATGCTCGGTCAGCTGAGGTTCTTGTGTAAACAGTCAGTGAAGAGCAGGGGGCCTTGGATTTGTTCAGATGGTATTGCCGTGGGTCACTGTGTTGGTTCTATTGTCAGGCTGGCTGAATGCGTGTGGAGGTTGTAGTAACCCTCCTTAAGATAATTACTGTGTTAACTGACCACCGAAGTCGGCGGGAATTTTCGATGTCCATCTGGGGCTAAGTGTGTGTTTGCTAATCAATTAGGTAGGGGTGTGTGTAAATGCTGATGTGTGTGGAATGTAGCGAGTGGAGAATTCAGGGTACTTGTGAACTAGGGGTTTGAGAAGCAGCAGGGGACAAAGGCATGGCTCGAAGGGGAATCCTTTGTTTCCCTCCCATATAACCTGAGGGAGAACAAACGTGTTGAGAACAACACCAGGAGAGAGAGAGAAAGAGAAGGCAGAGGAGAGAGAGAGAGAGGAGAGGAGTGAGCAGGACAGTGAAAGGGTCGAGAGAAACGTGGTCTGGGAGATAGAGAGACAGCAAAGTCTTAGGGTTGAAGACAAGCTGGAAGAGAAGGAAACTAAGTTTGAAGCCAGAGGTGGGTGAAGACAAACTGAATTTGAACCCAGAGGTGGGTGAAGAAGACGAAGAAGAAGAGTTCTACGTCGAGATCCCAGAGACGACCACGAAGACCCAGTCCTGAAACCTGGAGCCAGTCAACCAAGGGCATCACCATCAAGCAGTGCTGAAGAAGACGTGAAGAGACTTTTTTTTCAAGAACTGTGGTGTGGTGTGAAAGCGTGGTTGTGTGTGTGAAAACCTGGCCAGGTAAGAAGTCATTTTCATTATAACCCGGGATTAGGATGTATTGATCTTTTATGTTTTGATATTTCATTGTGTGTGATTTGATTGTACATGATTAATTATAAGTAGCATGAAATTGTATTTCTTGTTCTCAGTCGTGTTAGAAGAGAAACGAATGCGTGACATCCCATTCCCAGAGAGAGGTGAATGTTTGGTGTGCGCATGAGTGTGCATATGCGTGTAGAGTGCAAAGATAACCTTGGTGTGTTAAGCCTGACTAATAATACATCAACTTAGTGCACTTAAGCAATACCATCACGATTTCCCCAGTCCTGGACAGTCCTCAGTGTAAGTGTAGTGTGAGTGTCCTCAGTGTACGTGTAGTTGTGAGTGTCCTCAGTGTAAGTGTAATGTGAGTGTCCTGTCAGACTTAAATGAGGAACTCCTGAGCGTGATGATAGAGAAAACAATGCTCCACGTTGAACTAAACACAGTGTTGCCGGTCTAAAGTATGCCTGCCGCTAGGACACGTGAGACTAGGTGACCGTGACAAATGAAATCCATCAAAGTAAATATCTTACAATAACCAACAAGTTTGGAGGGCTGAGAGAGAGACAGAAGCAGACAGAGAGAGAGCGAGAGGGAATGAGAAAAGTATAGATTCAATAGGAAAGCACGCACGCACGCACGCAGGGGCGCGCGTGCGCACGCGCACACCACACACACACACACACACACACACACACACACACCACACACACACACACACACACGCACGCGCGCGCGCGCGCGCAACACACGCACGCACACACACACACACACACACACACACACACACACACACACACACACACAACACAGAGCGAGAGGGAGCGAAGGGAAAAATAGATTCAGAAGGAACACACACACACAACACACATACACACACTAACACACACACGGGCGCACACACGCACACACACACACACACACACACACACACACACACACACACACACACACACGCACACGCACGCACGCGCACACACACACACACACACACACACACACACACACACACACACACACACACACACACACACATACACACACGGGGCAGACGGTCACTCGCACTCTCAATAGAAAGAGAGAGAAGGGGTGGGTGGGGGGTCGTGCATTCTTGTGTACAGTGTGTGTGTGTGTGTGTGTGTGTGTGTGTGTGTGTGGTGTGTGTGTGTGTGCGCGCGCGTGTGTGTGCGTGCGTGCGTGTGTGTGTGTGTGTGTGTGTGTGTGTGTGTGTGTGTGTGTGTGTGTGTGTGAATATTTTACAAACCCTGAACAAATGGACAGAATGCTATGCGTAATGATGCGCGTGGTTTCCATCTGCTGCACACATTCATCCTGAAATGAAAACTGACACCCAAATCCGCACGTTTGCGTAACTGTGTGATAAAGTCCACACAATGCACACTCACGCCCGCGCGCGCGCGCGCCACACACACACACACACACACACACACACACACACACACACACACACATTTGTATAATAAGTATGTAATCCAAGTTCCACTGTTCCTAAGTTTACCGGTGGTAAAGCCGCTTAAACCCTCAGTTTTTAGACAGCTCTGTGTTGATTCACCCCATCCCGGCCAGTAAGGTCATTCAGCTCTTTGACTTGAAGGGTCAGATTAACGTCCCATTGGCCTGAGGCCCTTAAGGACAAGGTCCATTGGCATACGTCTGCATACTCTGTGGCAACTGTTGTCGCTGGCAGTGGTTGGCGAGTTGGTCGTATGTCTCTCTCCGAGCTCTGGTTCCACTGGAACTTTAGTTCACATTCGGATGTTGGTCGGCTGACATGGGCGTTCGGTTGTATTTCGGGTCTTTTCCCCCAAACAAAAGGCTGTCTTCAGGACCACCAGGCGGCCTTCTCGTGCTCGGGTGGCGATGGTCTTGTGCCGCGTGAGGCTGCCTCAAAGAGGGAGCAGGACGAAAGTCGCTGGAGCATTGCACGAGTCCCTAAATTCGGGGGTTACAGCAGACTACGGCCGAGAGGGCAGTATTTCAGCCCAACCCCATAAGGAGTGCCCACCCCCATGCCTGCCTGGCTCAGAGCATGGTATCCCGGGCCACGGTAGTCGCAGTCAGGCAGCGCTCCATCGCCGATCCCCCCACATCTCAAGAAGCCGTCCCACGACGATACAGCTAGACCCTCCGTCAGCCATAGGCTGAAGGTTCCGCGCCTGGGACACCAACCTCGCACACAGTGTCCTTCAAAGTCGACTGCCACCTCTCCCTGGCCCA
>CM031611.1:22745012-22750012 GCA_018398815.1 Conus ventricosus | reverse complement strand
GTTCGTTTGTTTTTCAGTTTGTTTTGGAAACGATGGGTAGTGGAGTAGTTTGTTTTTCAGTTTGTTTTGGAAACGATGGGTTGTGGAGTAGTTTGTTTTTCAGTTTGTTTTGGAAACGATGGGTAGTGGAGTAGTTTGTTTTTCAGTTTGTTTTGGAAACGATGGGTAGTGGAGTAGTTTTTTTTTCAGTTTGTTTTGGAAACGATGGGTAGTGGAGTAGTTTGTTTTTCAGTTTGTTTTGGAAACGATGGGTAGTGGAGTAGTTTTTTTTTTCAGTTTGTTTTGGAAACGATGGGTAGTGGAGTAGTTTGTTTTTCAGTTTGTTTTGGAAACGATGGGTAGTGGAGTAGTTTTTTTTTCAGTTTGTTTTGGAAACGATGGGTAGTGGAGTAGTTTGTTTTTCAGTTTGTTTTGGAAACGATGGGTAGTGGAGTAGTTTGTTTTTCAGTTTGTTTTGGAAACGATGGGTAGTGGAGTAGTTTGTTTTTCAGTTTGTTTTGGAAACGATGGGTAGTGGAGTAGTTTGTTTTTCAGTTTGTTTTGGAAACGATGGTAGTGGAGTAGTTTGTTTTTCAGTTTGTTTTGGAAGGGGGTGGTGGTGGAGTGGAATTTTTGTTGTTGTTGTAACGTTGACTTGTCTTGCCAGTAGAAAGCTCACATGTGGAAACGCGTTGCAGTTGTATTGTCATTTGTTCGTTCTATTTATTCACGTGACGATAAGTAACCCAGCTTCTCAGAGAGCTTCCGACACATTACCTGAATACAGACATTTCCCAGATCAGCTTAAATTGTTTCTTTGTATTTGTTTTTATTTGTCTTCTGATTTGGTATGGTTTGCATGTTGGTTTTTTTTGTTTTTCATTACGTTTGTTAGTCTTGCGTGTGGAATACCTACAGGTCGAAACGCTTTGTACTTGTATTGTCATCTGTTCGTTCTGTTCACAAGACAGCTAAAAATACTTGCCGTCTTATGAACAGAACGAACAGATGACAATACAATACTCTCCAAACTCTCCCCAGACTCTCAAACAGCTTCATGCACATTACTTGAATTATAGACATTTTCCAGTTCAGCTCAAGTCGTTTCTTTTGTTGCTTGGTTGGTTCGTTTGTTGACAAGTATTGTCATTTATCCCTTCTATTGACGTGACGGCCAGGTAACATAGCTCCTCAGTCAGCTTTCTATACTCCACCTGAATACAGACATTTCTCAGCATAGCGTTCGCCGTTTTGTTGCTGTTGTTGTTTTAGTTTTGTTTGTTAGTTTGTCTGTTTGTTTGCTCGCTTGTTTTCGTAATTTTTAATCATCTTGCCTATCGAATACCTGCGGGTCGAAACGCGTGCTTCCATATTGTCAACGGCCAAGTAACTAAACTTTTGTTCTGTGTCCTTGTATGAAGTTTGATCACGAGCAAGCAGAAAGACGAAGGCAGAAAGACGAAGGCAGAGGTGGTACTTAAAGTAACAGAAAGGATTTTTACTTTTTTTCCGTCTTCCAAGTAATGTAAAGAGGATACCTTCAGTTAAGAGTATCGGGGAACCTAATCACTCTGGACAGAAATTCACCCGTCAAACAGCAGGGCTTGAAATTTCAAGGTAATTGTAAGTTGGCATGTGGACAACTTGATAAACAAAATCTGCTTGTCCCCTCAAATTTGTACTTGCCCTCCCATAGTAAAAAATACTGTGAATAAAAGTAACTTTCCCCAGAGCATTGGCATGCCAGTAAACATAATTCAGCAATGGCTCGTTCTGTTCACGTATGATTGAGGCGTAAGATAGGGAAATGAGATGTGAAACAATAGGTTTGTTCAACGGAATATCTTTCCCGTAGTCTTCAAGAAAGAGAAATGAGTAGAACTGTCTTGTTTCTACCATTCACATACATCCCTGGACTACTCTGAACATAAAACCTCAGTGTTGCTCTCTGCTTCTTTTCCTCTCTCTCTCCCTGTTCACCACACACACACACACACACACACACACACACACACACACACACACACACACACACACACACTCACACATACACACACACACACAACACACACACACACACACACACACACACACACACACACACCACACAAACGCACGCACAAACGCACATACATCCCAAACTCGACCCATATCCTATCTACATGTATTTAAGACAACTAGAAAGGGCGTAGGCCTGTCATTTCCATGCTGACCGAACACAGTTCTTTCATGATGCTGACACGTTCACTCCCCCACCTGGCTCTGCCCAGACCCAAACCTTCGCCAAAGATTGAGAGGCAAATGCTCTGACTACCCGACTGTCGCGTCTGTCATCGATTTATTTAATAATTGAGAGAGAGAGAGAGAGAGAGAGAGAGAGAGAGAGAGAGAGAGAGAGAGAGAGAGAGCAAAGGAAAGAAAGGAAAAGGAGATTGATGTTTTCCCGAAAGAGTTTATTTCAGCTGGATATCCGATTTTTTATTCTTTGGTTTGGGCTCCATTCAAGAGGAACTGCTCCATTCAAGAGGAACTGCGTTCTGTTCTGTTCTTTTCTTTTCTTTTCCTTTCTTTTGTTTTTCTTTCCTTTTTTTTTCTTCTTGATTTGTTCAAGTCTGTTTTTTTTTTCCTGTAGTTGGGGGTTTATAAACGTTCCTAGAAGGCTAATATGTCGCAAGCACGCCTTGTTTACATGCTGGCCATAACTTTTTTTTTTTTATTCTTTGCCAATTTATCTCGTTATCTGTTATAAGATGTTGATTTGTTTATTAATTCATCTACGTAGCTTTTACTCCTGCATATTGTGGTGGCATTACATAGGAGACGTGATGTATTGGTCCACACCTAGAAACGCATCTTCAATTAAACTAAAACTGTGAGCCTTAAAATCTCAATCGCAGCGTATAACTATGGACTTACGGTTAATGTAAAACTATTGTGCGAACATTGAACATCACAAAACGTAAATGATTTAACATAGGTAAAGTGTTTAGCCATGTGATCACGGCCGTCAGCTCTACAGCAAAGTGTTTAACCATGTGAACACAGCCGTCAGCTCTACAGCAAAGTGTTTAACCATGTGATCACGGCCGTCAGCTCTACAGGCAAAGTGTTTAAAAACCCTGTGAACACAGCCGTCAGCTCTACAGGCAAAGTGTTTAACCATGTGAACACAGCCGTCAGCTCTACAGGCAAAGTGTTTAACCATGTATCACGGCCGTCAGCTCTACAGGCAAAGTGTTTAACCATGTGATCACGGCCGTCAGCTCTACAGCAAAGTGTTTAACCATGTGATCACGGCCGTCAGCTCTACAGGCAAAGTGTTTAACCATGTGAACACAGCCGTCAGCTCTACAGGCAAAGTGTTTAACCATGTAATCACGGCCGTCAGCTCTACAGGCAAAGTGTTTAACCATGTGATCACGGCCGTCAGCTCTACAGGCAAAGTTTTTAACCATGTGAACACAGCCGTCAGCTCTACAGGCAAAGTGTTTAACCATGTGATCACGGCCGTCAGCTCTACAGGCAAAGTGTTTAACCATGTATCACGGCCGTCAGCTCTACAGGCAAAGTGTTTAACCATGTGAACACAGCCGTCAGCTCTACAGGCAAAGTGTTTAACCATGTGATCACGGCCGTCAGCTCTACAGGCAAAGTGTTTAAACCATGTGAACACAGCCGTCAGCTCTACAGGCAAAGTGTTTAACCATGTGAACACAGCCGTCAGCTCTACAGCAAAGTGTTTTAACCATGTGATCACGGCCGTCAGCTCTACAGGCAAAGTGTTTAACCATGTGATCACGGCCGTCAGCTCTAAAAGGCAAAGTGTTTAACCATGTGATCACGGCCGTCAGCTCTACAGGCAAAGTGTTTAACCATGTGAACACAGCCGTCCCGCTCTACAGGCAAAGTGTTTTAACCATGTAATCACGGCCGCAGCTCTACAGGCAAAGTGTTTAACATGTGATCACGCCGTCAGCTCTACAGGCAAAGTTTTTAACCATGTGAACACAGTCGTCAGCTCTACAGGCAAAGTGTTTAACCATGTGATCACGGCCGTCAGCTCTACAGGCAAAGTGTTTTAAACCCTGTGATCACGGCCGTCAGCTCTACAGGCAAAGTGTTTAACCATGTGAACACAGCCGTCAGCTCTACAGGCAAAGTGTTTAACCATGTGATCACGGCCGTCAGCTCTACAGCAAAGTGTTTTAACCATGTGATCACGGCCGTCAGCTCTACAGGCAAAAGTGTTTAACCATGTGATCACGGCCGTCAGCTCTACAGCAAAGTGTTTAACCATGTGATCACGGCCGTCAGCTCTACAGGCAAAGTGTTTAACCATGTGATCACGGGCCCATCTATGAAGGAAGAAAAACGGGGCTTTCATCCTACGGAAGCTTTTTTCTCTCTAAAACATTACCAAAAACCATTAGCCCCCCCCCCCCAAAAAAAAAAAAAAAAAAAATCCCCATCACTCCGATTAGTGACCCCCACCTCCCCCCCCCCCCCCCCCCCAAAAAAAAAAAACAAACAAACAAACTCCCATCACTCCGATTAGTGGGCCCCCACCTCCCCCCCCCCCCCCAAAAAAAGACTTTTTGAATCCGCAGGGGGAGTGGTGACACTCCCCCCCCCCCCCCCCCCCCCCCCACACACACACCACACACAACCCCACAGAGAGATCATGCGACAACCGAGTCGCTGGCTAGGAACAAGAATGGAATGTTGAAGAGGAATCTGAAATTCTTCACTGGCATGCAGATGGAAGGAGGAGAGTAGGTGTCATCGAATCCTCGCTGGTGACGAAGACCAAGATTGTGAAGAGAAATATCAAATCGCTCACAGCTCACCGACAGTTCGCAGGGTCCACCCCACTTCCCTCCGCTGAGCGAGCCACTTAGGGCAGATACCAACTGGTGTTTCGACAGCTGAGTGAGTCTCATCAGAAATTGGAACGGTGACGGGACATTGCGAAGAATGAGGTGAATTGGTAAGCAATTAGCCAGATGGTCTAGTGCAAAAGT
>CM031611.1:22732512-22737512 GCA_018398815.1 Conus ventricosus | reverse complement strand
TTGCCGTTTCTCGTTTCGCCGCTTCCCATTTTGCCGCTTCTCGTTTCGCCGCTTAATCAATTGGGTCCTAACTTTGACATGATTTAAGGAATTCTCACTGCACGTAAACCAACCATTCAAAGCTACATCTCAAAGCTAGATCTACTTGAAAACAAATTAATTTTATTGAAAACCAATTAATTTTATTGAAAAATAAAACACAGATTAAAACTCACCCCATCCCTTTCTCAATGTCAACCAAGATTGATTGCCATGGAAGAAGCATCAATAAAGTTCAGAATATCCCGAGTGCCGTTGTCAAACTCAGACTTTAGTTCTGCAAGTTTTCGCGTAGTTCCGATAACGGCTCTTTTTTTCCGGGGTAGGGGCTGACCAGCCTGTCGCAAGCGAAGTAGTCCTTCAGTCTTCTCTTGTTCGTCTCTCAAGAGTTGGATGAGGCGGAACACATTTGGGTGGGCACCACTGGTTTTCTTGTTGAGTGCTGAATGGAAGCTCTCCACAGCGTTGTTTGTCCTCGAACACCCGGGCACCATGTTTCTGTGCTGGTTCCAGACATGCCTGGAAAACATGGGAGCAATGTGCGTCAAACCATGTGCGAATAAAGTAGTCTGCTAGGCGCTCTGCTCCTTCATGGTTTGGTGCTTCGCTGGCGATCAGGATCCAAGCTTCATCCAGTCTGCCTGTCGGTACGAATGCCAAGGCGACGAGACGTCGGATGTACTTTCTGATGTCTGCATTCTCCCTGTACTCGAAAGCAAGACCCAGACTTTGTACCTTTCGCCATATACTTTGGCTGAAATGGAAAAGACAGCCATTTATTGAAGCCCGGGGAAACACTTGCTGAATTGCTTGATGGCAGGGAAGTTCAAAGTCCACAGAGATTTCAGCAGGATCAAACGTTTGATCTCTTGCAGTGGCACAGTTTTGCAAGAGCTGAAAAAGCCGAACATAGATGGCCCGCGTTTTGTCTGGTAATAATGCAAACGCCACTGGAAAAATCATCTCTTGATGGTAGACGTGCACAATGTATAGTTGTGCAAAAAGTCTAGGAGTGACCCAAAAAGTTCCATCCATATTTACCTTCTGGGCCTGGCACATTCTAGTGATGTTTTCACCCGGTTCCAGACAAGAGAATCTTGTCGTCTTCTCCGTCATCAGCAAGAAGAAATCTTCGTCCATCATTTGTGTCTGAAAAAGGTGGTGAAATTGCAACCTCCCGTCGTTGTTGAGGCAATCTTGGGAGGGATTTTCTCTTCTCTCGGTACAGCGAAGACTTAATTTGATGAAACTGTGGAAGATAAGCAGCAACTTCGTCCGCTTGTTCATGCGCGTTGAGCTCCCTGAAGACTCCATCATATTGCATTTTGGCCGGACGCTCTGGTTCTTCCGTGCATTTCCTTTTCAGCTGCGCCACAATCTTCTCAGCTTCAATAGCAGCTTGGTTTGGAGCGTGTGTGTGGGCACCCACCACAGGTTGCTGGTACAGACAGAGAGACACAGTGTGTGTAAGTGTATGTGTCTGTATGTTTGTGAACGGGGTATAATTGTGAAAGAGAGGGAGAGAGAGACAGACAGACAGACAGACAGACAGACATACAGTACTCATCGACCTCGCGGGCTCGCAATGTCTACTTCAGCCAATCACAGTTTTGACCACTGAAAGTTGAATGCCACATTTTCACACATTGTATCAATGTTGCGTTTCTTTTTTCAACAGGAAGATGGTTTCAGCATAGCTTTTTTTATTCTAATTCTATTTTATTCTAATTACCCAGCCTCAATAATTTTTCACCCACCCAACCACAACAATAAAAGCTGCTGCAACAGACACACACACAGACAGAGAGATAGAGAGAGAAAGTGAGAGAGAGGGAGTTAGAGAGTTAGAGAGAGAGAGAGAGAGAGAGAGAGAGAGAGAGAGTTAGAGATGAGAGATAGAAAGAGAGTTAGAGAGATAGTTAAAGAGAGAGAGAGAGAGAAAATTTACCTTCATCCATGAATCCATTGCTGCATTTGTGATGCATCTTGCTTTGCAGCTTTGGTTCTTGCATTTCCATCTCACTCTATCCTCTAACTTCTTATCTACTCTGTAGGAAAACCCTTCGCTATTGAGGCTCACGCCTCCTCGTTTTGTTTTAACCAGCTCCATGACTAGGGTATGACTCGGAGTGACACTCAGGAAAAAGATGACATAGACAGTTAAAGGAAGTTATCCAGCTTTAAAAGAACTCACATTTTCACGCAGTGAACATGATTCAATCCATTATCTTCACTATCACGAAGTTTTTGAAGCGGCGAAACGGGTGTATTAACTCAGCGCGGCGGTGAAACGAAACCAATTCGAAAGTGTCCCCTTTATTCCCATTTCGCCGCCAAGCGGCAAAACGGGAAGCATTAGACAGCATTGGCTGCATTTTCATACTTCCTTGTGGCAAAATAAAGCGATGTCGGCATTGGGGACTGAGTGTTACGGGAAGGAAGGCGGTAGGAGAGAAGGGGACGGTGGGGGAGAGGGTGAAGAAGTTGGAGGGGCAGGGCGGGATGAGGGAAGAGGAGACTATGGGTGGGAAGGCTAGTGCGCGCGCGCGCGCGCACACACACACACACCACACACACACACACACACGCACGCACGCACGCATGCACACACACACACACACACACACACACACACACACACACACACACACACACACACACACACACGCGCCGCGCGCACGACGCACGCACGTACACACGCACACACACATACACAGAGTAAGGTTTAGGTTGTTGAAATAAGTTCCCGACGCAAATAATTTGTTTGTTTGTTTGTTTTGGATTGAAAGACTTAACAAGCATAGCGTTTGGATGTTCTTGGTTTCATTTATTACAATTGTGAGATCTCCAGTAAGGAATCTGCAAGCGCTTCGTACTTAATTCACAGAAGGTATTCCCACCTTCTGTCGCTGTCCTGGTGGTGTTTTGTTATTGTTTGGATTTGTGTAAAATAAAAAAGAACTTTCTTTCTTCTGTCTGTACCTCTGTTATGCCTTTTATGTACTCACTTGTTTTTGTTGTGTGTTTTTTTTTAAACATATTTCATATAAGTTTTATTCTTATCCGTTTTTAATTTTTGCAGTTGTATCATCATCATCATCATCATCATCATACGCAACCTCTGCGTACTAACAGGTAAGAGAAGATAATCCACTCACGGAAATACGCTCAATGAATGAAATGAGAGATGAAAATCAACCGGTGGAAACAAGCTTCTGAATTATTTGTTGAGCTTACTAACGTCAGTACATTATCTTTTCTTGCCAGTAGCAACGCAGCCGCTGCCTTATTCTTGTTACTATTCTTGATGTTATTGTTCCTGCTGTTGAGCCAGTCATATCGTATACTTTTTGTACTTATTAGTACCTTTCTCGCACCCAGGTCGATGTGATTTCTTGACTGCTTGGGCCTTTCTGTCTGGTTATACATGCCTTCTGTAAAAGGAACATTTTTATGCAATAACCCATTGACGATGAGTTGCACATATAAAGGTGTGGACAGAAAGAGAAGAGCAGAGAGAGAGAGAGAAGAGAGAGAGAGAGAGAGAGAGAGAGAGAGAGAGAGAGAGAGAGAGAGAGACGGGCGGGTGACAAAACTAACAACAAAAATGGAGCAAGCCTACATTTTTGTCAACATTCATACGGTTCACCATGCTGAATGTATACATGACATGTCACGTGACCTGTGTTTACATTCAAAACGCACACTCATAGATATCTGTGTAGTTTGTAATTCGTCTTGACACTTGATGTAAAGGGTCTGTGTGGATAAACAGTGCATTAAGTGCGGTCAGATCGAATGAAAGTGTATGTTCCAGGGCATATCATGCATGGAACGTCGTGTGCGGTAGGAAAATTACTGGTGGTTTCTTGTTTGTTTTGCTTTTTCCTGTTCTGTTTTCTGATGTGAGTGTGTGAGTGAGTGAGTGCAAGACTGAGTGGTGATGTGAGTGAGTGAGTGAGTTGTTGTTCTTCCGTTTAACGTCTTCCCACATAAAGAGATTTCAGACAGTTTGTAGTGATAGAGTGTATGATGAAAGAAGTATGAGTGTGTGCAACCATTTGTGAGTGTGTGTGAGTGTGTGTGTGTGTGTGTGTGTGTGTGTGGTGTGTGTGTGTGTGTGTGTGTGTGTGTGTGTGTGTGCGTGTGTGTTTGTGTGTGTGCTTGCGCGCGCGCGCGCGCGCGCTGTGTGTGTGTGTGAAAATGTATGTGTGTGTGGTGTGGGTTGTGTGTGTGTGGGTGTGTGTATATTGTGTGTGTGTGTGTGTAGTGTGTGTGTGTCGTGTGTGTGTGTGTGTGTGTGTGTGTGTGTGTGTGTGAGTGTGTTAAGAGATAAGTTTATGATACGGTTTTCAGAGTGCCACAGTTTTCAAAGAAATACAGTAATTTCACCATGTCCAATGGAACTAGTTTTCTGTTCTTCAATAGTGTCTCTGCACTAAGGCGTATAATGAATTTGGGAAAAGCAGTCCTTAAATTTGATGTCTTCTTTTCAGCACATTTCCAGTGTTGACGTGGTCATATTTTTCCAGTTTTTGGGGACACTTCAAATTAACGTGTAGTTGAGGGTTAAAGAGTGTATATATTACAATCTTATGTTGTATCTATTTGTAAGCGGCATCATACTAATGATTGAATTTGATTAAGATGAGCATATGTTTTGTTCAAATGAGTTGGGGGGGGGGGCGGAATAAAGTTATAATTCAAAGGAAATTCCAACTGGGCTTTGTAAAAATGTTTACAAATTAAACACAAAAAAACAGTTATTTAAAATGTTTAAAGGGAAGTTCAGTGAAGTCGATCCAACAGATAAAATTTCAGCACCTTCCCTTTGCACACTGTTTTTGTTCTTGCACATTCATAACAATGACTTAAAACTGAGAGGTTTTCCCCCCACATACATAGACATTTTTGCAGTATTTAGTTCGAGGAGAATTTAATCGCATGCGAATGAATTAACT
>CM031611.1:22725012-22727512 GCA_018398815.1 Conus ventricosus | reverse complement strand
GTAGCCCAAATAATTGATTCATACCATCCGTTCCATACTCGCTGAAGTTCTGGATGTTTCCATATGTGCTTGGGATCAGTTGTTGAATGCGGAGATTTGAATATAGCTAGGTAGTGTTTCGACTGTGTTTGTTTACGTATTTATCTGAAACAAATAAACATTCAGAGAGAAAAAAAAAAAAAAAAAAGAGAGAGAGAGAGAAGAGAGAGAGAGAGAGAGAGAGAGAGAGAGAGAGATGAGTGAGTTATTTCAAAAGGAGAAACGTGACAAGTTGAAATTATTTTCAACAAGGTATTTACGACAATGAGATAACGGGTAAGTTTTTTTAGGATTCATTCAACACTTTGTAAAGCGGAAGTTAACTGGAGTAAGTGACGCTCTTTTGTGTCTGGCATTGTATCTTTCCTTTATTAACCGAGGGGTGGGGGGGGGGGGGGGGTGACATCTTACACTCTTTTTCTTGAGTATGTCTTTTTTTTTATTTTTTTCCACTACATCGAATTAACTTGACCAAAAGTCAGCAGAGCATCCAGGGTCCCGAATCTGGTAAGCACAATTAAATTAAGAGGGATTATTTGTAAGTTATAAGGAATGCGTTTTTATTCCAAATGTGCCAGCCATGTATAAAATTGTCCTTGTGACCTGACACTCCATCGCACAACGCCGACACCCAACCTGTGAGACAAACGAGAGAACCAACTCCCCGCTTTTCATGAACAATTGAACTTGGCAGTTTACATACATACAATTCTTTTCTGAGTATAGTTTGATAATATCACACACGTTTAAACACAAACATACAATGAGGTGTTGATTTTTGAACTCGCAAGCATTTCTGTATTTAAAACGTTGCCCTCGAACCAGTGCTGCAAAAACAAAAAATCTCTTTCAGTGAGCAAAATTCCCTGGTCCTCACAGATCAGTAAAACAGTTTTCTTTCCCTAGAATTTGGCTTCGACAAAGCCATAAAACAAAAAAAAAAAATTACAATCTCCCGGTGCACTCCGGTCGACATTGCAAAACACGACACACGTGCCAGTGCCGCTCTCGGTAAACGAAACAAATAAAACGTAACCGTGTGTCCCTCAGTCACTCCAGGGGGAAAGTTTCCGACGAGGGGGGGAGGGGAAGGGGGGGTGTAGCTAAGCTGTCATAGGGCCGTCGGAGCCTTTATATTTTAAAGCTGACATCACCCCGCCCCCCCCCCCCCCCCCCCCCTCCCCGACACACACACACATTTAACACAGACATACGCCTCTCTCTCTCTGTCTGTCTTCTGTCTGTCTGTCTCTGTATCTCTCTCTCCTCTCTCTCTCTCACTCTCTCTCTCTCTCTCACACACGACACACACGCACACACGCACACACACACACACAACACACACAAACACACACACACACAACACTCACACACTCACACAACACACTCAGTCTCCCACACGCACGCGCGCACGCACGCTCGCTCGCCTCTCTCTCTCTCTCTCTCTCTCTCTCTCTCTCTCCTCTCTCGACACTCTCTCTCTCTCTCGACTCTCTTCCTCACACACACAACACACACAACGCACACACACACACACACACACACACACACACACGTACACACCACGAAAACACACACACACATACACACACATACACCGCGCTACGCACGCACACCACACACACACACACACACACACACACACACACACCAATGAGGCATGCACCTTCGCCAACGCCTCCCTCGAACGATGCGTCGACCAGTCCTGACCCTAAGCAGGCATCTGAGGCAGTATACGAGTGCCGCAACCAATATGCTATGTGTTCATTGTATCATCACATTCAATGCATGCAAGCTGCACCGTTTCCGTGAGGGGGAAGACCGAGGCACAATGTGGTAAACAGGCTCAGAAATCCTTCTCTTCTCGAAAGCCTGCAGATGGTCTTCAACGATTTTCCGTCGACATACTCGTATTTCGATTGAACATACCTACACATGTGAACGACCTGAACTTGACACCGTTTCCGGACATCCAGACTTTATAGATTTTGACCACCTTTGTTCATCCATGCTAGGCGAACAAACCGCTCTGTTGTGTGTGTGTGTGAGTGTGTGTGTGTGTGTGTGTGTGTGTGTGTGTTGTGTGAGTGTTGTGTGTCCTGTTATGTTTATTGTGTGGTGTGTGTGTGTGTGTGTGTGTGGTGTGTGTGTGTGAGTGTGTGTGTTTAACTTTCAAAAAGGTACATTTAAGAGAAGAGAGAGAGAGGTAGAAGGAAGATGAAGAGGTAAGTATGAAAGGCTGACTTGGATGTATAGTTTAGTCGGGTGAACTACTTATTAACTCACACAGTTCAATCATTGACTGAACTTGTTTCCGTTGTGACTTCTGATGACGTTTTCGTCCTTATCTGAATGTATTTCAATATTTTCAGATCTACCTGATAGCCTCTTGTACAGACTGTTTTAAAGGTTAGTGGACGATAAATATTTGTGACTTAATCGCATCCTTGAAGATGTGATG
>CM031611.1:22701668-22719912 GCA_018398815.1 Conus ventricosus | reverse complement strand
AAAGATCAATGGCACGACCGTAGCAGCCATTGAAGGTAGAAAAGTAAAATTAGAATAAGCTTTTGTAAGGAAATATCTTACAAAATTTCATAGTTTAAAGAGTACTAAACATATGCAAAATCCTTGAAAATTCATTTTTGGATGTAGGGAGGTCAAATGTGAAAACGGCAAACAATGGCACAAAAAGCGTTTACTTGGATCTCCTAAGAGATCAATCTCCCAGTAACTGACAAAATAATAGTATATTGAAGAATTTCCCGAAGGGGCAAAACAAAACGTCTTACAATGTCTCTGTTATTTCAGAAAGGGACTGGAAAGTAAATCAGAAAAGGACAGATAGTTTGTGAGAGACGAGAAAAAAATGCGAATGGAAAACTTAGGGCGTTAGATTACAAATGTACAACCCTTCACTCGCGGGCATATGGTGCCCATCGTGTCCATCTTTAAAGCAGTACCATTCATATTGCAAACTCAGGGGTCTTTCGTCCGCGGATTCGACTCGTCAGTAAGATACAGTTGATTGCATTGGCTTCCCTTGCAATATGATTGAGATATCCCATGGCCTATAAATCTGTAGAATTCTCACTCGAAAGGTTCATAGCTCTCTATCTACCTACCTTTCTCTATCTATTTTATCTATCTATCTATCTATCTATCTATCTATCTATCTATCTACCTACCTACCTACCTACCTACCTACTACCTACCTACCTACCTACCTACCTACCTACCTATCTATCTATCTATCTATCTATCTATCTATCTATCAAAGGGAAACAGCATTTTACCAATCCTGGCTCACTTGCTCCTCCACAAGTTTTTGGGCGAAAGTGGCCTAAAAGCGGCATTTATTATTTTCTCTGGCAATAAGACTTCAATAACCAAAAATAACGATTATCAAAAACAACCATACTGTGTAGGGTTTTATCTGTTTTAATACTAATTTACTAAACTTGCTTGTCTTTTAAAACAAAGTTATATTTTTGACATAAATCCGCACTAATTCTTTTTCGGTTTTGATTCCGCGCACACGCACACACACACACGCACACGCACACGCACACACACACACTCTCTCTCTCTCACACACACACACACACACACACAAAACACAAAACACAACACACACACAAAACACCACACACACACACACACACCACACAAAAACACACACACACACCACACACACACACTCTCTCCCCCCCCTTCCCCTTCTCTCTCTCTCTTTCCTTTCTCTCAATAAATGAAAATAAAATCCCGCACACTTATTCTAAACTAATTTCTCCCTACAAACTTGTACACAGACAGGCAGACACGGGCTGAAACCTGATCACTTAAATTTACGGCTTGCGGCCTTCGTTCACACAGCGCAGGCCAGGCGCTTGGTTGCAAACTGTGCGCCCAAAAAATCAATAAAACACAGCTCGCGGGCAGGCACGCGGCGCACTAGGCCTAACTGCGTCAGCAAATGTTTGGAAAATTCTCGATTGTGCTACGTTGCATTGAGGCTGTACGTGACAAGACCGGCTTCCGCCATTGTTGTTCGAGCTACCGCACAAGAAGGTTGTGTTTTGACTGCGCTCGGGTGTGACCACTGTGTTTTAGTTGTGTTATTTTAAAATGGCTAAACGTTACTGAAGAACAGGTTTGTGCTATTCGAGGCCATAAGTTTTACTTTAACTGCATGTTAGAGTATTTGTTGAAAGAATTAGGCGAAGCATGTTGTGAAACCGGAAAGATTTTTTTTCTAGAAAATGAAAAAAGTGAACTGACTGCTTTGGAAATGAACGACTATCTTAAAGGTTTGTTGGTTCAAGGAAATGAAACAAGATTAGCCATTTTTTAATACGTTTTTGGACTATTGATGAGATGGTTCCTTACAATAAATGGCGCTGCATTGTGAAAGTCGGCCGAAGCAAAACAAACCATCACGCGTTGATTGTTGGGAGTGGCTTGAGACAGCTAAAGCCATGTTTAAAAAAACATGGCGTTCATTTCTTAAGGCGGAGGTAAACATGGCTGATTCGTATGCTAAAAAATTTTATATTTGAAACATTTTTGCTGTTCCCCCTAAGTAAAAAGTTCTTAGTTTGTATCAGACTTGATTGATTGTTAACTACAGATTCAGTGTTCAGGGGCAAGTGATCTGTGTATTAATGTGTTTACTTTTCTACTTTTCTAATTCTAACCAGTTCATCTGCCTTCAAGTGTGCCCTTATGAAAACGGGAATGGCGATTTTTGAATGTTCTGGCAAACAAACTAGATAGGTTAGGAGACCTTAGTACATCTACCATATGGAGAGGAGTAGTGTGTGGCTAGCACTATCTTCATATAAATGCTCCAAATATACAATGAGGGATGTACTACTACTGGCGATTAGACCCCCATAAAAGTTTGGCTACAGCAATTACTGCTGTAACTCTCCAAACCCCAGTTGCAAGCCTGGTTGAGAAAAGAGGGCACAGCAAACTAGGTCAAGTGATCATATATGATCGCTTGTCCTGCAAGCGCGGCAGTCTGCCGCCAATGACTCAGCACGGAGCACCTGCAAACTAGGCCAAGTGATCATATATATCGCTTGACCTGCAAAGCGGCGGCAGTACCTGCAAAGCTTAGCAGCAAACTAGGCCAACACCCAAGTGATCACTTGGAGTTGATTGAGGTTGCGCGCGGGACACAACCTGTTTTAGTCCCCAAAGCAAGAAGTGGCCCTAGTAGTTTCACTTCTTGTTTGTTTGTTGGTGTCTGGGGTGTTTTTCCTACCCCACGCATGCACACCCCCCACCCCACGCATGCCACACCCCCCCCTGCATGCACACACTTAAGTCACTTCTAAGTTCTTACTTAAGTCATCCTCAAGTTCTTAATTAAGTTTTAATTAAGTTACTCAAGTTCTTAATAAGTTCTTGATTAAGTTCTTAATTAAGTTACCTCAAGATATAACAAAGTCATCCTTTAAGTAAAACCCAAGTTTTTTTAAATTTATCTTATAATTATTTAAAAAAATACAATCTTTTGTTTTTATCTAAATAGTAAATGTCTAATATAGTACACACACGCCTCAAAAAACGCGTCATCGTCGGGGATGTCTTGTTTAAACGCCCTTGCGTGAGATTGGTCGCATAGATCTTAATGAAGTTTTACACCTAAGAAATTTACAATTCTGTTTTAGGAAATGTCTTTTTTTAGACTCCATGTCTTTATTTATTGACTCCATCATTTTAAACAAATAATAATTCGCCATGTTTTATCAAAAATTTAAATTTAAGTTCTTAAAATATTATTGCATTTAAAAAGGATCAAAAAGATGTTTTGTTATTGGTGGGTTTGGCGTGCTGTTGTCTTTTTCTGTATTTAGTGGTTCAGTTGTTTTAACTTCTTTTGTTTTTTGTCGCCATTGTTTATATACTTTATAACCGTAATAACTGCCCCAGCTCAGCAATTGCGCCAAAAATGGCAACAGTTTTAAGTTCAATATTCCCTGAAGACTTTGGTGCCCTTTGAATTAACTTGCTCTTGTTCTGGAGCTGGCATTGGATCAATGTTGGCGTTGGCGGGGTTATGTTTTCATTCTGTGATTGTAACTTTAATTTTTCTTTGTCTGTTTAACTCTGCTCTCTTTCCCTGCTGCAACACCCCAGGATAGGGGTTTTTAACTGTCACTTTCTCGTTTTATTCAATGTTTTCTGATTCTAGTTTCCTGATTCTGCTCGTTCATTTTGAAGGAAATAAATCTATATGATTAAAAGTAATTAATCCCCTGATTAACGCGATAACAATGTTCCAATCTGTAATATAAATCACAGCTTAGAGACTCTAATGACTTTGTTAAAACTGGATCTTGCGTTAAATCATACGTAAGATCTTGTTCAGAATCAATGGGGGCAAATCTACTGACAGTTTAGTTACAAACTAAAAAACCGTTTGCCCTACACTTTTCACCATTCTAGACCCCCGCTGCGCTTCATACCTGTTATGATAAATTTATAAGTCTTGCGGCGAAATCTGTTGAATCTGTTCAATGCGAATTCAGTTCGAGGGAATGTTTTTTTTTCCCACATGCTGCCAAAAAATACAACCTTTCCTTTTTGGGGATAAAGCTTTATCTCAACTTCTTTTTTGGTAAGTTTAGAAGGGTTTTGCCACCTGTAGCTGTAGTAGATCATCGCTGTTCATGTATTTTATTATTAATTATAATTATTTTTTTTTTAAAATGAGCACCGAAAAACTATTACTAACCTTGTATCCATTCTGCGTTATTGGGGGCCTAAGTGTAGGGTACACATGCTTGGTAAAAGCCGGTTAAGAATTAAACCAGCGGATCTTGGCAAACTAGGCTTTGAGGATTTTGCAAAGTGATTGCTATTATTGCAGCTTCGTTCGCTCGAAAGATTTTCTAGTTAAGCAAGGAATATTCCTGACAATAATTTTAAATAAAAAATACATTTATAAAAATGGGTTCACTCGTAATGATGATAGCGCGCTGTGGTGAATGCGCTTGCTTTTAGCGGAAGTAATTACGCGTTTAGTAAACTACGGGATGACGACGAGAGAAAAAGACATAACAAACTGTGGAGCAACTAGCTGCAGCACAAGATCGCTATGAAAAGCAGAGAATTAAGCAGTTAGATTTTATTATCAACACACTGAAAAAACAGGGGGATGCAGCTTATACATTTAAAGATGTTGATCAAGCAATAAAACAATATTATCTTGTAACGGGCAAACCAATCCCCGACATTGCCCCCACCAAAATTCACAATTTTATCAACCATCAAAAAACAAAAGATCAAGAAATCACGTTTATTGTCGTTGGTATGACCGTCGTGTATTTTGTTGCACATAATATCAGCTGAATAAAAAATTAACAAAAAATTTATTATTCGCCAAAAGGATATTGGAAGGGGAAACACGCATAAAAAAGCTAAGCCAAGCAGCGAGAGTCAGTGAACAAACAGCAAAAGGGAAAGGTTATCTAAACAAGCGATCTGGCAAATTTATTTACCAGCACCCAGACGAATACAGAGACACACTTTGTGAATACAACTCCAAACGACAAACCCCTCAAATGGTTTTTATATTTACCCTCTGATACGATTAGACAAAAAGATTTAAGTACGCACTCCACAGTCATTGACATAGCTTCAAGATATAAAGATGCGGAACCATTAACCCCAAAAGAGTGCTTCTGCGTTGCTGTTGCTATACAATGATAACCAACGAGGCCCCTTAAATTATCCTCGCTATTCAAGTTGATGATGGAAAAAAAATTTAAAGGTCAAGTGAATCAATTATTGTTAAAACATAGAGGGTTTCCATTAAAAGAGGCATTCCAGGAGTTCACAGATCACAAGCTTTAGCGAAAACTTTAACAAAACGTTAGTGAAAGACTTTTTTTCCCACCATATCATAGAGAGCTGATTGACAATTCTCGCAACACAGAATGGGGTTTGAAGACTGCCCTCAGTTTTGCGCGCAATGAATAATGAAGAATTTAAAGGGCTTTAAAACAGTACAAGCAATCAAAGAAAAACAATAAATGTTGCTGAGGAGAGTCTTCATCCGGCAAACTATTACATTTGGTTTGAAAGTAAGGTACCTTTATTTACCGGGGGAAGCAGAAGGACACCCCGCATCAGGGGAACAGATCCCGGGTTTGGGATGTTGATTTCCCTATGAAATAAAAAGAATTGTAAAATAATCCCCCGTGTATTTTTTACAGAAACTGACACCAACGAAACAACCACTCCTCAAAGATCTTTTGTAAAGGAAGAACTGCAGATAATCCCACCAGACACAGTTCCACTTTAATTATTTTACGGTTTTATAATGTCCAGTTGCATATGAAAACTCTGGATTAAAAAAACCACGTTTTGTTTTTTTGTTCTATCTAATGACTTCTTTGTTACAACTGTTGTGTTGAAACCATGTAGATTAGATCGCAGCTTTACGTTGTCATTTATGAAAAGTCTTATTGTCAAACAATGCTTCTTTGTAGTTGTCATGCGATATGCTCGACTGCACAACACTGCGAGATATCCTTTTGCTTTCTTTAAGGTTTTTCCTGGCTCGAAATACTGTACATTTCGATCTTAACCCCACATACTCCTTAATCACCTTTCCAGATAATTCATCCTTCATCTTTCCTAAAACCTTCTTGTTTGTAATTGAATGTAAAGGCGAATCTTTAGGGTAAACGGATGTGTCATACCATCCCGCATGCCTTTAGTATTCTAATTCCATGCTTTATAGATTCTTTAGTAGGGTATCTATAACAAAACTGTCTGTATCTGTGTAAAGTACTCTGGGACTCTGGATACGAGGTTTAAAATAGTATAAAGAAACTCTAACATCAAAAGCTTTATAATTCTAAAAACAGTAAACCCGATAAATACAGGTTTGTCTAAATTTTACTTTCTTTTTTCATCATTATGCCAAAAGCTGATCATAAATCTTCTAAAGTCCTGATAATTAGGTTTTGAAGTCAGCTTAATTGCTTTGTTCTCTTTGGTGACCAATCTGACATCTTTGCGCTTGTGCGGATTCTCCATATCTTTCCAAAACAGCTGTTGTTCATCAGCTTGAAAAAGTCTTTTTCCGAAGCATCTGTGGATTTAGTTCTGAGATCAGGTGTTCTTCATGATGTATGGTTTCATGAACTGTTCTGATCAAAGCAATTATACGATGAACTGCTTTCAACTTCAAACCATGTCTTAAATAAAATTGCAGAAGTCTGTAATGGCAGACATAATTTTTTTTTGCCTCGAGATTAGGCACAAGTTTAGGCGGTTCTGTTTTTGCCATCTTTAGACTTTCTGCTGCTAATGGATAGTCATTATGCAGGTCATGGAGTTCATGAGGATATTCTAAGTCAACTTCTAGAATGTATCCGCGCTGTTGACCCGGCGTCAAACTGCTCAACCACTTTAACGCCTTTTGAATATTATTCGTACCTGTGTACATTTTAAAGTTACGTAATGGAAGCGATTGCGCCATTAGCCCAACCATACAGATGTTGCATCTAAATACATGAGATAGTTAGACCTTTTACTTGGATCATAGTCGTCCAAGTATTTGTTGTTTGCTTTACAGTAATGATGCGACGCCATACTAATTCCCCACGCAATCCGTTTTCAATCATCTGAATCATTGGTAAATCTGACAATAAATCAATCTGTACTCCAGTAAACTTTAAGAAAGCGTCCCAACTCATCCTGGGGGCAGAAATGTAATGCGCAGGATCCAGGCTATAATGTTTCATGCAGGTCTTTCTATAATTTTCAAAAAATATCCGCCAACAAACATACATCAGCCATCAAGTAGGAATCATGATAGTCTCCCCTCGTTTTACACTCTAACTTCTGCACGCATCTTGAGCATGTTGGTAATCAAAATCACTGATGTCCTTTCCTCTGAGACTAGAAAAGAACGCGCCTTTAGGAGGAAGTGTATCTTCGTCAAACCTTTCCAATGTTCATGTACACATAAGGGGTAAACGCCCTTTCTAACAAAAGTTGGTCAAAATATTCTTCCGTTATTGGGCAGGACTTTAAGGACATAGCTAGTGACTCTAATGAACCCATCATGTGCTGCATAGAGTCATAAAAAGACATGTTATTGAAGTGAAACACATGTACTTTTCTGATGACTGTGCGATGCATGACACCCTGAAGGCATCGCCCACTGCTTTCATTATAAGGATGAGAGTCGTAACCTCGCAAGTTATGAAAGAATACAGGCAGCTTCCATGTCTTTGGTTCAAACTTTGGTTTGAAGATTGCATTTACTGTGTGCTGCTCCTCTGAACTTTCCACTAATGTGATCATGGTCTCTTACTTTTGGATTGCTTCCTCACTGAGTTCTAAACCACAAATCCAACAATGTGTGGCTAAGTCATACTGTTGTTGTGTCTTCAGGCGCCATCATGATTTAGATAAATTCAGATTATTAGAACAATCATTACGCACTTGCTGCATGCGTTTAAGAAGTATTCTGCAGCATCAGGCCCTCTGTATAATTCTGGCGTTGAATGAGCGCCATCCGACTAACAATGATGAAGGCAAATGAACAAATCTGATGATTACTCATTAAGACTGTTTTTCGAAGTTTTTGTGCGCTGGCCCTTCATAAGGAACAATAAGCGACTCGAAGTCTGCGTAAACAACATATGGAGAATTTTGCATCCGTTTCCAGTTCTTAAAACTAACTTTACATGCCTTCTGGGGGCGTAATTAGTTCCGTATTACAGTCAACTGGCGCCGATACAATGTTTCTTATGTTCGCTTGCGGCTTGAGCAGATGAATTCTTGTTAAACATTTTCTGCAGAATTCTTGTTTGTGCCCATCTTTTGAAGTATGCTGCATTAGTTTACTCATTGTTCGTATCAATGTGTAATGTGGCAGCGGTGAAAACATCAGTAGTAATCAACATGATTTTGTCTGGATCACTATTGTTGGGCCTGTTCTTAGTCACTTTAATTCGGTTGTAGATTTGTTCCTCTCCCATGTGTAGATATTAACATTTATTGGGATGTTTGTTTCTTCACAACTAACTGAATCATGGAATCCACGCTAACAGGAAAGGATATTCCACTAAAAGTTAAGATCATTGACGTAAGGGCGATAGTTAGACCACTTCTCTCTGCGTTTTTTTGCGGATCGTGATGCAGCCTTGCAAGAACACACCACATAAAACAGTTGTTGTCTGTATTCTTATGTTAGAACTGCTTTTTTGCAACTAATGCTGGAGGTATTGGAAATAGTAAGAACCCTGCCTACTATCGGCGCATTAATTAGACAGTTTCAATCTGATCACTACGACTTCGCCCTCTGACCAACCAGAGCCTCTCATTTTGCTTCTTCAAGCGGCCACATCAAACTGTGTAAGCAGTTCGTCTTGGCCCACCGGGGTGTTAAGTCATTAGAGGAAAGAATATCCTGTTGTTTTGTCGAGACCCAGACTTCAAGGTTTTCTTCATTTATTGTTATATAGTCGATGTAAACAGCTAAACATTACTTTACAGGTGGGTCTATTTGTTAGTTTACCTGGAACTTGAGAAATAGCAAGAACAACGCTTGCCCCGTACGCTGCAGGATAACTGACTATCTAAATCAATATCATTCAGTGCTCCTTGAATAAATCTTCTTTGCATGGCTTCAAACAATTACGTCAGGACCTTTCATTATATTTTTATCACAATGCTGAGTTTCTTTTCTAAACTCAAAAATTTATTAAATCAAAAAAAATAATTAATCAATATCGATGGTCTTTTGTGTTTTATACTCATAAACTAAAGTATAAAAACCCTTTGGCTTTGTTTAATGTGAGCTGTTTAGAACAGAGTTTAATGTATCGTGTTACTTGTTTTTAAGCATTCCTTTTTTATTCAGCTCGGGTCTGGCTGTTAGAAAAACTTGTCCTCGCCTTTCTTTGAAGATCAAACTTTTGTCTTTTGTAGGTCATCAAAAACGCCTTAAACGACTTAAATTCTTCATACCGAGATGTTTGGATCCAGCTAGTGCTTTATTTAAATCAGCTTAAGGAACTAAGTATTAGCTTATTAGTTGAACCATATGCAGTGTGCTTTTGATTTAGTTTTTAAATTTTTTTTGCTAGCACCACCTACAGCTAATAAACACAAGGCCGATAGCTAAAGACAAACCGCCTAGAGGTAAGCTGCCGGTGCGCCTAGCCCGATGCTAAGAGGCCCACACTCGTTCCTGCTGATGCGGCGCTTATAGTCGATGCCTCCAGTATTAACATAAAGTACCAGCATTTAAAGGCAGCAGAATACCTTTCGTTTGGCTTTGCTGTATTTTGAAAGGTCCTGCCTAGTCTGTTGTTGCATTTGTGTAATGTTTGTTATCTAACGGTTTTTATGCCGGGGCTATCTACTTCTCTGGCGACTCCGTTTCTGTAGGCACATTTGATAAACTTGAGTGGCATGCTTTTTATAAAATGAAAAAATACTTTAATAGACTACATCTTTAAATATCTGTTTACTTCAATATTTAGCTGCGCATCATATAATAAAAACAAATGAACATTAAGCGGTTTAACAGCCTCTTTTTCTTTATCAATTTGAATGTTTATTATGTCTCTATAACATCTCTCCCACAGATATGCAACTGAGTATCCTCTGTTTGACCTTAGGTCAATCCATAAAACCGTATTTTGATGTTCAAATAATCATCAAGCCTCACACTGAGAAGGTGTAGAATTTTAGACTCATAGGGTTCTGCTGTTAGACTTCTACCCCTCCCACCCCCAAACAATTTCCTTATTTCGTCCAAAATTGATGATAAGGCCTAAGTCCCGCTATTCATAGATTTGGTTAGACTACCATCAATCGAAACATTGTACTTCGTTATTTTTGGATTAAAAAACTATTCCAACTATGCTCTTGCGAAAGGTTCTTCTTCATCTCGCACTAGCAATAAATACCTGTTAAAAGCGATTTTAACTGCCGCACAAGATTAAATTCCATATTGCGTCTGCCCTGCTTTTAGCTATGTTGAAAGATGACGCACGTTTTTCGTAATATATTACTAATTGTGACTCATATAGTTGCCCAATCAGCTAGCTAAAGTAAGTTGCTAACACATCAAAACGAGATGTCAAAATGCTGTACATTGCATCGTTCTGTGATCTGATAACACGTTTGTAGTCATTAAAAGTTTAGTTACTTATGACATCAGTCTTTTATACCCCTTGAAGGTATGGGGCATGCGCTTTTAACAACTCAAAATCTAATGAAAGGAAAAGCGATTACCAAAAACGCTAACTTTTACAGCTAAACCTTTTTGCTGCCTTTACAACCAGAGGCGAGTTCGGCGCCTATTCTAAGTTTAGTGCTTCTTCAATACCAATTCCTTGAAACCCAGCAAGATCTCCCTTTCACATTCCGCGTTAGCCATAGATCAAATAGGTTAAAAATATGTCTGCTTGTGTTAAAGAAAATACTTGATTTCCCCCCTCAAGTTTTATAGAAATTTTCTTAACGATTGCCCGTCCCAGATTCTGGACAACTGTTCTTTCTAGGGTCTGTTTTGTTGAAGCGAAGTTCTATTTTGAAAGTAAGCCGTGCAGATCCTGGCACAATTAAATCATCCGCTCCTAGTCCTGGAAATTTAAAGTCAAAATTTGATCCGCCTCAATAGTAGATGATATTTGAACAGTAATATCCGTTTATTTCCCATCACCCATGGGTTTTTCTTTTCGCTTTCTATGGCTGGTCAAGAATCGAGCCATATACTTGTGACATTTTTATAAAACAAAATAAAAAGGTATTATTAAAAACAGCGGGGAATTGGAAAAGAAATGGAAAGATTTTGGTATCGCGACATTGTAGGGCTTCCAACATGATTAATGACTCCTTTAGACACAGCAAACGCTCGAGATCTCATTGAGGATGAAATAGCTGAAGGGAGCAAAGGCGTTAATTAACAGAAAGTACAGTCAGATCATTACACCAAAGTTTAGGAACTAGAACTCCTGAAACTATATACCCTGATATTTTTAAAACAAACAGATAACCATTTGTTAATGTGAAAAAAGGACAACGGAGAACTTGTTCGCATACGTATAAACTAAAAAACTCATCAAAGTAGTAAGCGATGGTACAATAAGACAAAAGCTCATGCAAGCGAGCGGATCGCCTTGGCTTTACTGAACGCAAAATTAGGACCGATAGTTGGCTAAACCTAAATTAGATGTGGAAGCATTATGCAGCACACCAAAAACGCTACAACAAAAACTCCCAACAGAACCCCAAAATTTTAGAACTTCAAAATTTGGTCAAACTGTTATACAAACAATAAATACAATAGAAGAAATCATGAAGAAGAAAAACATCATTAAAACTATAGTTGATCCCGCCGCTACAAGAATTAACACCATTAATACTGATTATAAAATAACCAAGATAATTAAAAAAATATTAGCCAGAACTGGATGAACTAAATGAGCATATTAGAAAAAGAAAAATAAAAACACGCTGAGGCTGACGACGCCAACTTAGGCGCTTTGTTAAAGAAGGAATAAAACAAAGACCTAAAATAGCTTAGTAAACAAAGAATCCCGCAATAATACAAGATTGTCTACTACCAAAAACCATTCCGAACTCAGTGAGCAGAAATAAGAGAAACTATCCGAAGAATTTATAGAAAACACAACGCTAGAAGAAAGAATTAAAAACACAGATTAGAGAGCAAGTGTCACATTAGCAAGCGTTATAACGCCTTAGGATTTGCAATAAGGACCACTGGTAATGGCTATTACATGCTGTGGGTGGTGGAGCTGGCTAGTGCCTCCATCGCCATCTCCTGATAAATCATGGAAAAAAACAGCTATTACATCTCGCGAGTATATTAAAAAAAATTAATCCGGTAAAGCTATAGACACATTTGCCATGTATCTTAGGGAGTGTTATTACTGGCTTTTGTCTACTGCAACAAAGTAGTTGGTTTTATGGCCGAGCACTATGGGCATTAGTCTCTTATAGTATGGGTTACTATTTAGTAAGATAAATGACCACGTAATCCTAGGACAGTTAATCGCAACAACTAGCGCTGTATCTTTTTCATATTCATGGTCATCGCGAACAAAGTCCACGTCCTTCACCAGTCTTTGGCTTGGAACCTCAAGGATTGGAATGACTTATTCTGGGTGTTTTTTTAATTGTTGTAATAATATTGGCTCAAGCATTTATGACGTTTTTTCCCAACCATCTTTCATTTACCTGCTAGCAAGGATTTCATTGTTGTAGTTTATTATTGTTCCAACCTGTAGTACTGAGTCAGAAGGTAGCATGTATAAACAAGTGCCAGAACAGCAAAGTCTACTTTCGATCTTGCGTATTGTAAAAATTTGTACCTTTTAAAACTTGAAGTAAATCAACTGTAGAATTAATACGTCCTCTAAATTTGCTAAGTATTTTTTTGTGCATCAAGCCAGTAGAAGAATCAGTTATGCTCGAACCTAGCTTTGTGCTTGCGAACCTAGCAAACACCAAACGGTAAGAAAACGAATAGAGCGTTTTATTCGTTCTATTCCCGCTTAGTTAAGCCCTCAGAATAAGTCTAAGATAAATGTTGTCCATTCTGTTTTATGCTCTTGCCTGCCTACGGACCCGAGGTGAACAGCTTGTGCCTGAAGAGAAAAAGATAGGGAGAGTCCAGTCCATAGTTATACTTTCTGTGCCACAGCCCCACAAATAAGGGTGCCTAAGCCATGAGTAAGATCCGACTGTTTGTCTAAAGTCTGTCTTAAATCATTAATAATGAATTCGTTTACAGATCCTTTCAAAAGCCTTCATGTCTATTCTGTTGTGAAATGATTAAACGTTTGTCATTTGTAATGGCGCTCGCAGTTCAGCATCAAAATACTCTTAAGGTTGTAATAAAATGAAATCTATACACTGACCTCACCAAAGGATCAGGATGATTTAAATGATCAGCAAAACGACACTCCACACCCAGATGATGCCCGAAACACAGCAAATTTAACTGGTTCTGAAAAACAGCAATCGGATGACTAAACCACACTTTTGCGTTGTAGTTTTATATTTAATAGGGGGGTTAAGATACAGTTTAATGTCGTACTCACCTTTTTTATGAAAAGTGTCAGACTGGTCACAGCAATGTTCAAGAGTATCATTGCTATATTTTTAGGATTGTAGTGCGGCCCAACAGAAAATTTGCATCTTAGTATATTTGAACGCACTTCATTTTTATTTTTTTAAAAACTTTTGTAACAATAACAACTCAGACAGTCCAACGTTTTTAGAACACTATTAATAACAATTGCGGACCAAAATGGCCGCACTCCATGAAATATTCTACAAGTCGTAGATTAAATATAACATAAGCCAAGGGGAATATTAAGATTAAAAATATAATAATGCAGAAAATTCGTTGACCAGTAAGCAGCCTGATGGTTATTACGGGTTTTGCTCACTAGAAATAAGCAATGAGAAAATTAGAACATTATCTCCAAACTTAACCATGCAAACTAAAAACAATGTTAACATTCAAGCCTGAAGAAGCAAGTATACTTTTTTGATAACGAGCTAGCTAAAATGTAAGCATTTGCAACTAATGGTCCCCGACACTAAAAATTTGTTGTTACGCAAGACAAAACTACTTATGAGGGGGCAAGTCCCGTCAATCTTAATTACATTCATTACTCCTATGTACATTTAGATGAGCTGAGCACTAATGAAAACTTATAAGAATAGAAAGTCCTCAATGTTTTAAGAGCTTTTCCGTCAGCAAAGCTGCATATTGCGATTATGAAATTATAGCAATTCCTAATTTACAGTTAAAAAATTAGCTTTGGAGGATTAATCATTTCGTATAAAAATCCACAGACAAAACGGTAAAGACGTAAAATGCGATAACACACACCTTGTTTATGGAAATAAAATAATTAGTTGTACTAAAAAATTTTCGGGGGGGCCAAAAGAACCGGAGTTTAACATATAGCGCCTGTGAGAGTATAACTTTAGAATTAAAAAGACCGTGCGACGTTTACAAGACTTTGAAGAAGTGGCAGAATTGTAGATAGGCACTTTTTGTATGGGTTTGAGTACACAAAAGATGTGATTATAAACGCAAAGAGGTTGGCGGACAGCAAAAGTTCCTAAACAAAACAACTGGCGTAATCTGAAGCAAATAATGTTGCCTGTATGAAAATAAAATAGTACGAAACCTGACCTCAAATGGCATTTAGAACCATATTAGAATGGGAAATAAAATTTGAATTCATAAGCCCATTTACATTTTTTAGCCGCCAAAAAAGTTTCAGAAAAGCATTCAACTCTGCCCTTTACATGTAGTCTTATGCCAGATGACATAGTCGAAATAGATTGAAATAAAGCCGTATGAGAAAAAACAGTACATCCTCCACAGAAGAGAAACGGTTTAAAAAGATGCTTCTACAAGATTACAATTCATTCCACAATGAAATTAGGTGATGCGTTCACAATGATATTTGAAATTTCTGTCTTAAAAGATGTAAAGAGGGATGGGAATGGGGTTGTGGGCGTTAGTGACGTCCTTCTAAAAGGAATTCTAATTAGCTGGCAAAACTTAGACGTTGAAAAACTTAAAGTTACTGTCGTTGTTCTTTACAACGGTGAGGATATTAAGGTCATAACAACAAGCAACAAAATCAATATAGTCTAAATAGAAATAATCTTACAGAACTAAATTGGATTAATCTTACACATTTAGACCTTATAGGATTTATTATACTGAACAAGTTTTGACAGAGAGCATGATAAAAACAATAACTGATTAGATTAATTCTGTTATAAAACTATGGAGCAGTTAAACTTATAACAAAAACCCCTCATTGTTCATTAATTTGTGGACAAACTGGTTGTGGAAAAACAATATTTATCCTCGACCTGTTACAAACAGTTTATCGTTATAATTTTGATCATATTGTGGTTTTTCTGCCCAACACTTAAATGGAACAAAGCATATCATGATAGAGGTTTATATGGACTGATGATAACATATTTTTAGTTAATCCTAGCAATAAACTGAGTGAGTGTCTAGAACGATTTTTTATATTGTTTGAAGAACGCAGACACTATTTATTATAGATGACTGTTCAGCAGAAAGAGACATAGTTAAAAAGAGAAACACTTTGTCAAACTAGCTTTCAGTGGAAGGCATGCTGGGATAAGTGTGTGGATTTTATGTCAGAAATATAACTCGGTTTTAAAAGACTTTAGAGAACAGTTAAAGACTGTAGTTTTATTTCACATGAAAGACAGAGATGCATTTGATGAATGTTTGCGTGAAAATGATGTTATTGAAAATGATCAGAAAAACATAGGATTAAGCAAAAACTGAAATCTGAAAAGTTTAGTAAATTAGTATTGAAAACGGATAATCCTACGCAGTATGTTTGTTTGTAGATAATCGTTATTTTTTGGTTATTGAAGTCTTACTTGCCAGAGAACTAATAAATGCCGCTTTTTAGGCCACTTTTCGCCCAAAAACTTGGTGGAGGAGCAAGTGAGCCAGGATTGGTAAAATGCTGTTCTCTATCTATCTATCTATCTATCTATCTGTCTATCTGTCTATCTGTCTATCTATCTATCTATCTATCTATCTATCTATCTATCTCTGAGTTTTCTCACTGACCTTGACGTTGCACTGAATCCCGTTTTACACACCCATCTGTGAACTATTCTACCTTAAATAATAAAAAAAAATTCTTTGCTTTCTCTGTCTTGTTGCGGTAAATGTTGCTTGTGTGGTTTCTGTTGGAATTACCCTTATTCCATTACCATGGTCATGCTGTCTCTGATATTGTCTTCACTTTTAGGTGAAGAAAAATGCACAAGTTAGTTTCTTTCTTTCCTTCTGTCTTTTCTTGTATTTTTTTAAACTCTTTTTTTCTTTCTTTCTTTCTTTTCTTTCATTTTAAATCTTTCTTTCGTTTTTTTCCTAAATCATGTTACGTCTGTACGTTCTCTGTATCTCCCCTCTCTCTCTCTCTCTCTCTCTCCTCTCCTCTCTCTCTCTCTCTCTCTCTCTCTCTCTCTCTCTCTTCTCTCTCTCTTTCTCTCTCTCTCTCTCTCTCTCTCTCTCTCTCTCTCTCTCTCTCTCTCTCTCTCTCTCTCTCTCCCAAATTTGCTTCATACGCAACATAGCGAGAAAACAAAATGACGAGGCAACCACTTTCTGTCTATACCACAGTTGGTACTATTTGGTGACGAATAACAGACGAGTCACAGGGGAAAAGGGTAAGAAAGAGAGAAAGACAAAGGCGAGCCATGGGTGGGATGGAGTAGAGTATTGGAAAGGGAACTGTGCCAGGAATGAAGGGGCTCGTGGCATGGAAGGGGGCGGGATGGAGACAAGTTTATTGCCCTGAAACATTGAACAAGTAGGTTAAAGAACAAAGAAAGGGGAAGGGAAAGGAAAGGTGGTTTGAGGCTGGACGAAGACGGGGGTGGGGGGGTGGGGGGGGGGGGGGGGGTGGGGGGGGGGGTGTCTTGCGGCAATATTTCGTGACTTGGTCTACCAGTGTATCCTTTCTTTGTTGATGTTCCAGGCCATGGCGAAGAATCCCTCAGCCCTTCAGAGGATGTCGGCATGAGTTTGCACAAAGAATGGCTTGGAAGAGATAAGGTCGGATTTGAGGAAAGGCCGGGCGGAGGGGGGGGGGGGGGGGGGGGGGAGGGGGATAAGGAAGGAGAGGAATTGGAGAGGAAAGAGGCGGGCTGGGGTGGCGTGGGAGGCTTCATTATCACCCAGACTGCGGAATCGTCCTGGGAGGTCCTGTCTGTTCCCGGGAAGTGTTGCCATCCTGTGTCCAGATGAGGGATGATGCCCTATCTGACTGCTGATTTGCCTGTGATGGCGGGAAGAGTAACGAGGAGAGAGAGAGAGAGAGAGAGAGAGAGAGAGAGAGAGAGAGAGAGAGAGAGAGAGAGAGAGAGAGAGAGAGAGAGAGAGAGAGAGAGAGAAGAGAAGAGAAGAGAAGAGAAGAGAAGAGACTTTCTTTATTCAAAAAAGAGGTATTTTTTCTAAAGTACACAGTGCATTACCACACACACACACACACACACACACACACCCACACACACACACACACACACACACACACACACACACACACACACACACACACACATATCTGAAAATGTATGAAAATCTAAAAACCTACAGAAAAGTGTCCAGAAAATGCTTTCTCTGTTTCTAAAGCTCAAGAATCGTCATATATTGACCTGTTTAACTTACATGTACCGCAATCTAAATATGAACAAAAGATTCGTTATCATTTGGTGGAGTTAGGGACTTGCAAATGTTTCCAAGATGTGGGAACAAACCCCAACATGATTTTCGTTTTCTTCGCCTGACATTCAAAGTGGGGAGACAAATCACATTCTCCACGCTGAATGCAGTATTAATGCATGAATTGATAAATAAATAAATGAATAAATAATCATAGACTAATAAACGTATTATAAACGAATAAATAGATAAAATATGAATAAAAAATAAGTAAGTAAATAAATAAATGTTTTTTAAAGAACATAATCAATAAACCATCTTGAATAGGGCAAACAATCTTAACAAGGACAGATTAGATATTAAATACATTTGCATATTACGATTATCAGAAGAGCGCCTATTTTCCCCTTATGATCCCGCTTGTCCCTCCTTTGTTCGTTGTTGCTGGCGTAGACATTCTGAGTTTAAAATCATAATCAAACCCAT
>CM031611.1:22694168-22696668 GCA_018398815.1 Conus ventricosus | reverse complement strand
TTTTCTCGAATTTGATTGCGGTATCATGTCGTGAAGCGCTCAGGTGGTTTGTTGCTGTTTTGAATGAAAGCCATAGCGAGAATAATATCCTATCAAATGTTTTTTTTAAGTTCAAGTTTCTTGTTTAGAATTGAAATCATCCTCACTCCCTGTTCTCTTCTCCCCTCTCTCTCTCTCTCTCTCTCTCTCTCCTCTCTCTCTCTCTCTCTCTCTCTCTCTCTCCCCTCTCTCTCTCTCTCTCTCTCTCTCTCTCTCTCTCTTTCTCTCACTCTCTCTCTCTCTCTCTCTCTCTCTTCTCTCTCTCTGTCTCTCTCTCTCTCTCTCCCCTCTCTCTCTCTCTCTCTCTCTCTCTCTACTCTCTCTCTCTGTTGCGACATTGCCATTTACCTAAAAACAATGAGTGAACTATCTAGTTGTGACATGGTCAACATTGTTTCAATGGTGGGTTGGTGGTAAGAAAGCTTCTGTGTGATTAAAGAAAGAAATAATTGTAATATCAGCTTTCGGATGTACTTCCTTTTGAACCTGAAGTAATATTACTCAAAACAGTGAACAATGAATACACCTTCCGTTGTATGCTGATTATGACACTACTGAACGGGGAAAATAAGGATGCTTTATAATTTAAACAGAGCCTATTTTCAGCAGAAACGCATACCATTCGGGATAAACATACGGGACTCTCTCAAAAAATGCATTACTGATTACGAGAATGTTTTAATTCATGAGATGTTAGAAAGCAGTCATGGTCCAGAAAAGAGGCAATGAAATATGTAATGACATTGGACCTGCAAAGCGATAATGATTTAAATGGTGAACATTAAACATTTTCTCTTTCTTTTTTTTTGTACTTAAAAACAAACTGAATTCCTTCTGTAATTCGCAATAAGTTCTCTCGTATCTTTTGAATTTTGATTGTTTCTGTCTTTATTACAAAGCGAGATGACTGAAGGCTGAAATCGAAGCAAATTTTAAACAGGAAGGTTATAACCCCCCCCCCCCCCCGTATAATACAGAAAAAGAGATTACAAGACAAAAAACATGGTTGTACGTTCTTTGTTTTCATTGTTTGATTCTGCCTAAAGAAGACCCAAGAGGTCGAAATGCATCGCGTTTTGTCCTTACTCTGTTTGCATGTATTAACCTGCGGAATCAATAACCTTTCCTTTTTAAAAATCTGTGTCTGTCTTGTTAAGACTTTGGTTGAAATTTTTGAATTTAATGTGTTGACAGGCCATACGGTGTTTAGGTAAACTGCTGCTACGTCATCAAGACCATGCAGACGTTCAGGAGATGCATTATGTCTGTGCCAAATATTAGAGAGCTTTAAATGAATTGTTTTCGTGCGAATTTTGTTGATATGTCTTCATTTGTATAAATGAGGATGTCATGTGTTTGTTAAAACATGCCTCTTGAGGGTTCACCACATTAAGGTTACTCTTCTGTTGTCAATGAATATTTTTTCTGGAGAAAAGTATTACTCATCTTTGGTTTGATCTGATTCATGCGCACATTATTTTGGTAGATGATCTGAACAGTAGAACAGCAAATGTTTTTCAACGTGTGTTTTTGTTGTCCTTAATTAACGTCTATCCACATAGTGATATTCAACGTGTGTGTGTGTGTGTGTTTGTGTGTGTGTTGTGGGGTGTGTGTGTGTGTGTGTGTGGTGTGTGTGTGTGTGTGTGTGTGTGTGTGTGTGTGTGGTCTCATCCCCCCCCCCTCTCACTCTCTCTCTCTCTCTCTCTCTCTCTCCCCACTCTCTCTCCTCTCTCTCTCTCCTCTCTCTCTTTTCTCTCTCACACCAGGCAACGGTCTCGATGTTACAGACCAATCAGGGAACTATTTCCCTAGCGGATTGATAGCAGACTCTATGCATGAGTTGGGCCCAGAGATAACAGTATTTCCCGGAGAAAGCAAGAGTGGCTGCTTATTGGTGGGGAAGATTAACTGGTTTCTGGTAATGGATTTGTCCTGGTTAGAGATAATACTATCGTCCCCCCCCCCCCCCGCCACACACACACATACACACTCACACACACACGCACGCACGCGGGCACACACACACACACACACACACACACACACACACGCATACGCACGCACGCACACACACACACACACACACACACACACACACACACACACACACACACACACACACACACACCACACACACACTACACAAACTGAAGATCACTGCTTCCATTACGAAAGAAAAACAAAAACAAAGAAAAACATACAGAAGAAACAAAGAAGGAAATAATCGTGTCTGTTTCTGTCTCTGTCTCTGTCTCTGTCTCTGTCTCTCTGTCTCTCCCCTCTCCTCCTTCTCTCTCCCCTCTCTCTCCTCTCTCTCTCTCCTCTCTCTCTCCCCTCTCTCCCTGTGTGTGTGTGTGTGTTGTGTGTGTGTGTGTGTGGGGTTGTGTGTGTGTGTGTGTGTGTGTGTGTGTGTGTGTTGTGTGGTGTGTGTGTGTGTATGTGTGTGTGTCTCTGTGTG
>CM031611.1:22683950-22688950 GCA_018398815.1 Conus ventricosus | reverse complement strand
TAGGATTGTTCACAATGATGACACGTGTTAATGAAGATGCGTAAAATAGGTTGGAGAAGTGAAAAAAATCGGGCATTTTATACTGATTAAAAAAAAACACAACTATTATTGCTATTGGGGTTACACAATGATTATTGAGTGGGTAGAAGTCAACGTGATGATAGCCCTGTTTGTTGTAGTTGCATCATTAGACGAAAACCAAATGGTCCTAGAAATTGTATGCAATAGTGTCAAATTGTACTCCTTGATTCTAAACATGTACACACACACACACACACACACACACACACACACACACACACACACACACACACACAAAACGCACACACACACACACACACACACACACACACACACACACACACACACACACACACGCGCAGAGAGGGAGAGGGAGAGGGAGAGAGAGAGAGGAGAGAGAGAGAGAGAGAGAGAGAGAGAGAGAGAGAGAGAGAGAGAGAGACAGACAGACAGACAGACAGACAGACAGTCTGACTGACTAACTGACTGACTACCGGATTGGCTGACTGACTGATTGACCGACCGACAGACTGACAGAGAGGCATGCAGACAGACAGGTATACATGCAAGCAGATAGCCAGGTATGCGAGCAGACAGACAGACAGATACACAGACAATCAGACAGACAAGCAGACCGGCAGGCAGACAGACAGTGTTTAACAGAATAGAGCGCACATGCAACGTCATCTGAGTTCATTTACCCCAGCTGTCCAGATGTCATACAGACTGTACTGTACTCTTCCATCTCCCCCCCCCCCTCTTCCACAGACACTTACCACCCCTTGTCCTCCTGTATTGCGAACTCACAGAGAGGCTAAGTTGAAGTCAAACGTTTGCCATTGTTGCTGGTTATTGTGGCGGTCGTAAATGTGACCATAGTCATGATGGTGGTGGTGATGGTAGTTGTCGTCGTCGTTACAGTGATGTGCGCGCGCGCGCGCGCGCGCGCGCGCGTGTGTGTGTGTGTGTGTGTGTGTGTGTGTGTGTTAGTGTTAGTGGTGTGTGTGTGTGTGTGTGTGTGTGTGTGTGTGTGTGTGTGCGCGCGCGCCCGCGTATGTATGTGTGTGTGTGTGTGTGTGTGTGTGTGTGTGTGTGCACGCGTGCACACACACAGAGAGAGGAGAGAGAGAGAGGAGAGGGGAGAGAGAGGAGAGAGAGAGAGAGAGAGAGATACTGTGAGGAGAGAGAGAGAGAGAGAGAGAGAGAGAGAGGAGAGAGAGAGAGAGAGAGAGAGAGAGATGCTCATTTGAGTGTGTATGAAACCATAATTAAGAGGGATAACACAAGCTGTAGTATGCATAGCATTTTGATTGTTTTTCCTTCTTCTTCTTCTTCTTCTTCTTCTTCTTCTTCTTCTTCTTCATCTTCTTCTTCTTTATCATCATCATCATCATCATCATCTTCTTTTTTTTTCGTCTTCTTCTTCTTCTTCTTGTGTTTTGTCTTCTTTGTCAGTCACAGATGAATGGCGGTTAACTGGGCGATGACTTCCGATGTCTACCAACTCCGTGGAATAGCTTGATGACTTTGTCAGTGACTGTATTCAAAAGCTTTTAACCACCTTCTGACAAAGTTGCTAGATGGTAACCCACCCCACTCCACACCCCTGGCTCATCCCAAGCGAGCAATACACGCTTCCTTCAAGAGCGGAGTTACTTTCAGTTGGTCTTCCAACACCCACGGGGTCCATAAGCGTCTAAGCTGCTTCCAGCCATGCTTCCAGCTGCTTCCAGAACCTAATGACTGGAAGTGTCTCCTTACTCCCTGGAGACGTCCTCCACCCACTTCTGACGTCAGCCTTGTCGAGGACAATGGTCATGTCGCACGGAAACACGTGATGCTGGCGTCTGTTTTCAAAGTGTTTATCGACACGCTTTTAGGAACGCTTTGCTCAGCGCTTGGGGGTTCAAGCTGTAGAGAGAAAAGCAAGCACCTGCTGTTATACCACACACTGTAGCAGTTCCACGATGCATGCCAAATGTGACAAAGCATGGGGGGAGGAGGGGGAGGGAGAGAGTCCTATTGAGGGAGAAGCGCCCATGACCTTCACAGTGCATCAAAAGGTGACGATTCACCAATAGCAATGACCCTGTTTCATCAGTTGCAATGGAGCGCCCGATTTTTTTTCTTTGCTTCAGTTTTAAAGTAAGCCTTGGCCAGAGGATATTGTACCGTCAGATCTTTTCAATTTAAAACCCGTTCAGTGCCTCACAAGAGTACAAACAAAGGTGTTCCCAGGTGTCGCGGAAATCTCATGATTTGGGGGTCATAATTAACAAAAAATTCTAGCTCAGAAACTACAAAAGATAGAAAAATGAAATCTATATCATTTTTGAAGGAAATTGAATGAAGATTTTGAATCTGGGCTTCTTTTGTTTTAATTTGGATAATACAAAAGTATTTAGGCTTGTAGATTTGGATAGATTTTTTTGCACGATCAAAAACATATGTATTTACCACATCCAAACAAGAACACACAGCAAAAAAGTTGAAAATAAAGTTTGTATTGTCACACTACACCTGTAAATGAAAGTAAAACAGTTTGGAAGTCTATCAAGACGCTCACACTCGATGCAGACTGACCAGTCCACGACCACGCCCCCCCCCCCCCTCCCCACCACCCCCTTGCTCAACTTCAACCCTCTCTTTCACTCCTCATCTTCCCCTACCTTTTCGTCTGCACCGTGTCACGCCGCGAGCAGGCCACGATCCCCTCTCGCACTGATTTCACATCACTGGACACCAGCACGCAGTGCAGAGTACACACTTGGCTGGCTCGTTCGACTGACGCTGTCAGCTGAACGCACACTGAGGTCACAGAGCCCTACTCAATAACTGACGAATATGGTCGGCAATTCCACCACTATCATCATCTCACCTTCATGCTCGAGTTAGTCGTTGAATAAAAGATTATTGTGTTTGTCAAAAATCATCAGCAGAGCCTGCTCAGCTGTGTAAATACGTTGACTTGGTCGCTGGTCGCTTCGACAACGAAGGTTGCACCGCCATCTTTGCAAGCGAGACACGAAGTGCTGGCTGGTTACCCAGTCAGTGATAAGAATAAATGGGCTTTCCCTCACGTGTGGTCATTTACATATTATTTTAAGACTACAGACATATAAGGCTTTCTACGCAAACTCTATTTGAGTCCGTTGATAGAAATAGTAACGAATGAAAACTCAAGAAAAATGCATGACGTCAGGGGACTGCCCATAGGCACATGGAAAGCACTTTTATTTCCGCGTCAGCTGACTGACTAAAGGCGCTCAACGGGTTAAGATTATTTTTCAGTAGCAAAAGTATGTCCTAGCCATCCCACCTCAGCTCTCTCTCTCTCTCTCTCTCTCTCTCTCTCTCTCTCTCTCTCTCTCTCTCTTGCGCGCACGCTTTCGACATTGACTTGTAATGATAGCTTTTAGATGTAATTCCTTTTGAACCTTAGATAATACAAACTCAGCCGTGAACAATTAACGAGCATTATGTTGTATGCTGATTATGAGATTACTGAACTAGAAAATAGGGATCCATTACATTTTAAGCAGAGATGACTTTCAGCCACAAATGGATGGCACTGTGGAAACACGCGGGGCCGTCTCAAAAGAATAATTTACCGATGATGAGAGTTTTTGTTCCTGTCAGTGAACATGGAAGAAATCAATCCGTCTTGATCCAGGAAAGTAGGATTGAAATATGCAATGATATTACACCTGCATTTATGCTAATTACAATGTTCTGAATTGTAAATATTTATCATGTTTTATGTTCTTGCACTTGAACATAAATGGAATCATCTCTACAACTCGCAATAAAGGTTTCTCTCATATTTGTTTCATGAAAATTTTATCTGTCACGTTAATACTTTTGTTGAAAATCTTGAATATAATGTGTTCACAGGTCATACTGTGTTTAGCACACCTGCTGCTAAGTTTACATGACAAGGCAGACGTTCAGGAGAGCTGGTATGTCTGACTAGGACTGAGTTTTGTGCCATATGTTAGAGAGCTACAAACAACTTGTTTTAATGCCCATTTCCTTTATGTTGACAGTTCTTTATTTGGTTTAATAAAGGATGTGTCATATGGTTGCTCATATAAAGGATGTGTCATATGTTTGCTCATATAAAGGATGTGTCATATCGAGGGTTGACTGCCAGAACCCAGTATCTCTCATATATATATATAATATATATATATATATATATATATATATATATATATTATATATATATATATATATATATATATATGAGAGATACTGGGTTCTGGCAGTCAATCCTCGATATGACACATCCTTGTAGCACACACACCCCATATATCATATATATATATATATATATATGAGAAACTGGGTTCTGGCAGTCAACCCTCGATATGTTTGCTCATAAAGGATGTGTCATATGTTTGCTCATATAAAGGATGTGTCATATGTTTGCTCATATAAAGGATGTGTCACATGTTTGCTCATATAAATCATGTGTCATATGTTTGCTCATATAAAGGATGTGTCATATGTTTGCTCATATAAAGGATGTGTCATATGTTTGCTCATATAAAGGATGTGTCATATGTTTGCTCATATAAAGGATGTGTCATTTGTTTGCTCATATAAAAGATGTGTCATATGTTTGTTCATATAAAGGATGTGTCATGTGTTTGCTCATATAAAGGGTGTGTCATGGGTTTGCTCATACAAAGGATGTGTCATACGTTTACTCATATGAAGGACGTGTCATATGTTTGCGGATATAGAGGATGTGTCATATGTTAACTCATATAAAGGATGTGTCATATGTTTGCTCATATAAAGGATGTGTCATATGTTAACTCATATAAAGGATGTGTCGTATGTTTGCTCATATAAAGGATATGTCATGATTATGTCTGCTCATATAAAGGGTGTGTCATATGTTTGCTCATATGATGGATGTGTCATAATTATGTTTGCTCATATAAAGGATGTGCCATATGTTTGCTCATTAA
>CM031611.1:22663950-22678950 GCA_018398815.1 Conus ventricosus | reverse complement strand
GAGGGAGAAAGAGAGAGAGAGAAAGAGAGAGAGAGAGAGAGGAGAGAGAGAGAGAGAGAGAGAGAGAGAGAGAGAGAGAAAGAGAGAGAGATGGGGAAGAGAGAGAGAGAGAGAGAGAGAGAGAGAGAGAGAGAGAGAGAGAGAGAGAGAGAGAGGAGAGAGAGAGAGAGAGAGAGAGAGAGATCTGGACTCGGATGTAGAAAAGAAAGGAGTGGAACTGATGTTGTAGAAACAAGCTTGTGGTCTAGCTCTCTTTCTAAGCTTGTCCAGAAGGCTATTCAACACCTGACGCAACATCTGCCATATCAGATCATGGACACTAAAGAGTTTCTACAGAAGATAGAGAGGATAAACTCGAAGTACAGCCCACTTCCATCATCAGCAACACTAGCAATCTGTGACGTAGTTGCTCTCTATCCCAACGTCAACAACGTAATAGGAGTTCCTGCTACAGAGAAGATGCTGCAAAAGATCCCATCGCCTCTTGACATCCCCACACGCTGTATCATGGAAGGGCTTGACATTGCATTGAACAACAATTTCTGCAAATATGAAGACGGCGAAAGCAAAATAATCTATGCCAAGCCCAACCGTGGTACAGCCATGGGACCCTGTCATTCCTGTGATTATGTAGATGTTTTCATGGAGAGCTAGACCACAAGCTTGTTTCTACAACATCAGTTCCACTCCTTTTTTTTCTACATCCGAGTCCAGATGAAGATGTCAAGAAACTGGACTGGAACAGATTTAGAGACGATGGATTTTGCTGTACTTCCATTTGCCTCCACAGTTGATCAGTTTCAAGCTGAACTCCAAACCCTTCATCCTCCATCCATCAAATGGACAGTAACACTGGTACTGAAGTGGAGTATTTGGACGTGAAACTGAAACTTCACGATGGCAAGATCAACACAGACGTGAACAGCAAACATTGCCACTCTTATCTTCATCCTGGTAGTTGCCATTCTCCAGGAGTCTTCAAGGGCCTCATTGAAGGTATTGGAATACGACTCCGCATGATCTGCAGTGACGATGACAAACTGGCAGCTAGGATACAAGAGTATTCCAACTATCTGTGTGTGTCAGGTTGGAAGTGGGATGTAGCCCATTCACGTCTCATTAAGGGAGCCAGCAAGAACAGAGAAACACTTCTTCATCAACCCCGCAAGAAGCAGACGAAGAAACTGGCTTGGGTTACAACATTTGACCGAGAGTGCCCAGCAAAGGAAAAATCATCAATGAAAATTTGAAAATTCTCTATGCCAACAAGAAGAACAAAGAAATCTTTCCCAAGAAGATGTTGATCTCGGCAGACAGGAGAAGGAAGAACATTGGGGAAATTTACAAGCCCACTGTCCCCCAAAGATTCCGACAGCACGGTCCTAAGGAAGAACCTGGCTTCTTCCCTTGCAAAGACCGTTGTGATACATGCAAACATGTCATCATTACCAGGAGTCTTAGGTCTTTGTTCGATGGCAGAATAATCAAAATCTCCAAACACATCACTTGCGAGACACCAAGAGTGTTGTATGCCATCTTCTGCTCTCTCCATGAAACCGAAGTGTATGTGGGCTCTACCAACAATTTAAAACTCCGTTGGGCCAACCACAAGTCGGAAATCAATCTGGGAAAAACCAAGAAGTGTAGACTTGCTGCCCATGTGAACCAGATTCCCCATCCAAAAGACAAGAACCTCCCATTCCTCAAGATCACCGCATTTGACGCTGCAGATGATGATGAATATCTACTTCGCAAGGAGATTTGGTACCAGTGCAACCTTGGCACAGTTTTCAATGGTCTCAATTCAAGAAAGGATTTCCACTTCATGGTGAAGACCGGGCGAAGGAATGTATTTCGGATGTGATGTGTGCCTTAAACATGTAAAGCGACAGAGAGAGAGAGAGAGAGAGAGAGAGAGAGAGAGAGAGAGAGTTGACGTCTTTTTGAACATTGACGTAGTGCTAGAGCTACGTTTCTACAGAAGTGACGTGAAGGTACTGAAGAAGGCTTCGCAGAGGAGCCGAAATTATTTACAGTAATAATATTGATCTACAGCTTCCTTAAAGTGGTCGAGTTTTCTTTGTTGTTCTTTGTTATTTATATATATATATAACATATATATATATATATATATATATATATATATATATATATATATATATATATATATATATATATATTATATAATATATATATATATATATATATATGTATGTGTTATATGTTAGTGAGTTTCCCTCCCTATTGGAGGATGTCTCCCCCTTGGAGAATATAAGCTTGCTGAAGGCTAATTTTGAGAAGCATTTATTTTATTTTCCCCCATTCACCCACTCAAGCACATACTGTTAGTTAGGCAGAATCATCTACCACTGCAGATATGAATGCGTATCTCCCCCTCTCCCCGTATCTAAGACATAAGAGCAAGCTTTGTTTATAATTCAATATTTCTTGCAGTCATTGCAACACCAAGCTGCTCTGTAAGTTGCTGGAACGGTGCGGTACTTATCCTTGGAATTTATTAGTTTGTTTTATATATATATATATATATATATATATATATATATATATATATATATATATATATATATATATATATATAGAAAGCTGAACAATTAAGTAGTGGGGGAAAACAAGTGCAGGTTAACAATTCTTCAGTCGTTATAGTAATGACTTGGCAAAGATTTGAACTTTAAAAAAATAATGAAAAAAAAAATAAATAAAAAATATATATAGTGTACTGCCGATCGGGGCCCATATCCGGGCTGATACCATGGAAGCGTAGACTCGGAATGGAGGTGGGTGGAACACTTTTTCTCCAGTTAGACAAAGACAGATGGGTCAGCCATTGGTCCCGAACTCCCTATCTTTTATCACCGAACAAGGAAAAACGTCTGAAACACAGGAAATGAACTGGATATAGAGACCACAGTGCAGACTAGAGGAACTCCCTACATCATCTGTCATCGTCCTTCTCGGGTTTGTCATCATCCTTATTCTCTCTCTCACATCTCTCTCTCTCTCTCTTCTCTCTCCTCTCTCTCTCTCTCTCTCTCTCTCTCTCTCTCTCTCTCTCTCCTCCTCCTCTCTCTCTCTCTCTCTCTCTCTCCCTCTTTCTCTCTCTCTCTCCCCCCTCTCCTCTCTCTCTCTCTCTCCCCTCTCTCTCCCTCTCTCTCTCTCCTCCTCTCTCTCTCCCTCTCTCCCTCCTCCCCCCCCCCTCTCTCTCTCTCTCTCTCTCCCTCTCTCTCTCTCTCTCTCTCTCACTCTCTCTCTCTCTCTCTCTCTCTCTCTCTTCTCTCTCTCTCTCTCTCTCTCTCTCTCTCTCTCTCTCAGGTTGGCTAGAAATTGGGCTGAAAAGAACGAGACCTATTAGAATGGGTATTATTTACAGAAACGTTCACAGCCATGAGGAACCCTGCATGTCTTGCTACTACTGAAATTTGATTACTAGGTGACTTTAATACTGATCTTTTGATACTATCGGCAGACATTTTCCCCTCGTCTAGTTTATCTCAGATTATTAACACACACACACACACACACACACACACACACACACACACACACACACACACACACACACACACACACACACACACACACACACACACACACACACATCATTGCAGCTTCAGCCAGGGAAGCATTAGATCGACTGCTTTCATGTGACTGACTCACAAAACTCCATGGAACAAAAGGTTCCTATGAATGGATGCAGTGACCGTTTTCCTGTATGTGCCAAAAAGAGAATTGAAATCCCCCAGACATGGTCAAAACATCACACCAACAGGTCTTTTGCATCTTGCTGATCTCTTCCACTCACTATTTTGTTTTGTCTGCAATGATACTATTCCAAAAGAAGCACTATGGAGCATTGTGTGAAAAAGTTGAGTACCGTTAATGATAGACATGCTCCATACAAAACACTCAGCTTGAAGCATACTCATCGACCTACATGGATGATTGAGGAAATGCAAAATGCAATATCCCTTCGTGATGATGTTTTGACATAAGAGGGAAGCCAGATTATGAAAAAAACAACAACAACATAAAAGCAAATCAAATTCAATTCACTCGCACGATCTTACAAAATAAATACTACCAGGAACGTGTTTCTTCCGAGCAATACTCAAATTCAGGATGGGAAGCTTTTTTTTTTTTTTAAATGATCTGAAGAACAAAACATCCCGATTTAAGATATGTCGTTGTAAGCGACGTCACACCAAAGAACTCACTGAAAGTTTCACATGTGCAGAACATACTATACAACACGATCATACTCAACCAAATGTCCTTGGAAATTTGACATATTCTGCAATGTCGAAAACATTCGTTTCTAACAGTCGTTACACTTTACACCCGTAACTAATATTTTCTATTCCTTAAATCATTTGAAGAGCTAGGAAGTCGTTGGTTTGATGGGATTGGTGATAAAACGAAAATAATCAGACTGTCATATCTGAAACGCTTACATACATCTAAAATGAAGGCATCGAAAAATGGCACTTTGTTTAAATGTATGGTCATGCCCATGTTGAAAACTGGTGGCAATTCCGACTCAGCTGATTTCAAACTAATATCTGTTTTGTCAGCATTATCCAAATCCTTAGGAAACAAAAACACGCCCATTAACCTGTGAAAAATCAGCCTGAATCACTTGTCGATGTCTCCAAACTAATTCTTGGTTTCAGGAACGAAAACCCAGTTCGTGTCATACTGCTCCAACGAAACTTAGTATGACCACCGGCATATGAAAATTAAAGAAAATGAACTCGGCGGAGCATTGTCTGTTGATTTTGCAAAGGACTTTGATGACATAGACGACAAGTTATCAAAAAGAAATATCCTTGTATGGCATGACAGGAAATGGGCCCTAACTGATATCATCAATCCTAGACAGTCGTTGAGAACTTGACTGCCTTTATTCTTCAGCATCAAATATATATATTTCCTGTCAGAAAGAGATTACCCCTGGGCTCAGTGTAACACTCTGACTTCTTTTATTTTCTGTATTTTTAGACGATCCCCATCTTTTCTAGTAAAAAAAAGAAAGAAATATTTTAAATCTCTGTGATTTTACCACGGTTCATACACGTGGCTCTTAGCTTGATTCTGGATATCCATAATTACAAAAGTATGTTGACATCTTAGTAATGACGCAGTGTTTATCGTATATCACCAAAACCAAGCAAGACTAAAGGCATGCTCATAAAAAACCCAGTCAAACAGGGCAAAATATAAAACAATTCCTCTTCGTTTTCATTAAAAATGAAAAAAAAAAACATGAAGGAATAGACATTCACTGCGTTTTAGGTATAATAAAAAACCCACAAGTTTTTAAAACTGGTCACATGAAAACACTTTGTAAAACAGCATCCTGAAAAAATATGTGGGTCATACTAGATCAAACGCGTTTCATGACCTTTCATTCCAGAAAATTATTCTGAATATAAGACTCACTCGCTTCAATCAATTAATGTTCCACATACATGTCTCAGCCAGAACAAATGAATGAAAGCGTTAACCAGCGTGTATAACCTTTCCCTTGAAGCAGTTTTCCTTAAATCTCCGAGCCCTATAGAATCGGATTATATTCAAGTTTTAGTTCTTCGGTCAAGTGACATGCCTGCTAGCAATAAAGGAATGTTCATGCACAAAAAAGAAGTGTTTGGTTGAACCCCCTAATACTATTCAATCTATCTGTCTGTCTATCTGTCCGTCTATCTCTCAGCCTGTCTATCCGTCTGTCTGCCTACCTGTTAGTCCATGAGCCGTCCTATACACCCCCTCCCCCCTAGTGGGGAATTTTCCAGACAGGTACCATTGGAAAGCTTAACATCTAAGCTACTGAAATCAGGTTGTTTGCCAGCGATCCGTTGCTGGGTGTAGGTGTGGTGAATTTTCAAAGTTAGGTACCCCCCGCTTTTTAAATGGCCGCCACAGATATAGGGAAGTCTTGTCTCAGTTTCTATTAGCTCTAGACATGTGACCATTACCTTGCATCCCATGTTATGGGTGTGAGAAATCTATTGCTGGTGCTTATTTTCTGTTTGAAGGTAATTTTAAAGGTCAAAGGTCATTTTCAAGGTCATTTGTGGCAAAACTGTTACAACGCTTAACCTAAGCCATCTGGACAGATAATAGAGTACGTTAGACCAATTATTTTGACCACAAGGAATTCATTGTAGAGTTTACTGGATACCCCACTACCACCTACAGTCAGAAGGTGAAAATAATTGTTGAATTGGGTGCCACTTTTGGTGAATGGTCAAAGTAAGTTACCAGCGAGAATTTTGCTCCCAGAACTGATCAACAAATATCAGGTTGGGAAATCACTGCCTAGATAACAAATTAGTTACTCTCCTACAACAGCTGTCTTGATTTTTGGTTCTCTATCTCGTATATCGAAGTACTTTTTTGATTTTCAGTGATGTTTCCACTTTTCTAATTTGTTTTTTTTTGGCTGAGTCTGTGGTAGGTTCCCTGAATAAAGCAAGCAATGGAGAAAAAGAAAACAGACGAGAAGTCTGTTCAGCTAACATCAGGCACGTCAAGGGGGACAAAAAGACATTTAGTGGTCCTACATGCATTGTTCATTACCCCCAGAACAAATCGGACACTAGAGTAAGACCCTTATCTGAAACAAGGTTTCAAAAGATGAAAGATTCAGTTGCACTTCGACAATTGCAAGAGGAGGTGAACTTGAAGCTACCAAGCATTTGTTGTCAGGTGCCAGAACAGTATCTCCCTCACATTCATGGCTATCACAGATGGTGTTGCCAGAATTTCACAAATACGACCAAACTACTGAAACGAAAGCGCACATCTGATGAAGACTCGACATCTACTTCTAAAAGGACTCGTACAGTTGCACCGTCATCAAGTAGGGTCCTTTTCCAACAGATGAGTGTTTGTTTTGTGGCAAGATGCGACTAGTAGGGAAAAGAAGAGAAGAAAACCTTGTGAAGTGTGTGACAAAGACGGGCAAAAAGCATCAATCAAAACGAGTGTTGAACAAAAGAAGGATGAACGAATTCTGGCAAAGGTGGCAGGATGCAGACCTGGTGGCCAAGGAAGCCCACTATCATGATTCCTGTCGTAGGGCATACACACGTCCGAGGAGGATCGAAGGCGACAGACTTCAAGTGGAGACACAAATGTGACAGAAGAACGGGCTGCTCATGCTGATGCATTTGCAAGCTTAGTGTGCTATGTTTCAAGACAGCATTATTGAAAGGGGTCATGTTGAAAGGATGACGATGCTGCACTGTCTCCTATTGCGGACAACTCTTCTGAAGATTCAACGATCACTGTGAGATCTCCAGACACAGATGTCTTCATCCTTCTTCTAAGTACGCTGAAAGCATCCCCCAGAAGATTCTCTTTGATACAGGAGTCACAATAAGCGGAGACTCATTGACATCAAGAACGTTACGCTGACTGTGGGCAAAGAATCTGTTCCGTGTTACTGCTTCCATGCATTCAGCGGATGCGACACGACGAATCTTTGTCAGGAAAGGCAAAATTGCCCCAATCAAGACCCTCAAACAGCATCCTGAGTATATGAGAACATTTGCTCAGTTTGGGTGTCATGGCCCAAATTCACCCCAACCGTCATGAAAGAACTTGAAGAGTTCACCTGAGTCTTGTACAGAGGTCGGGGACATCAACAAGCTTCGATATGAGAAATTTCTAGAGCGATTCAACACCACTGAAGAACTGCTGACCTGTTACGATGGTATGGACATGAGTCTGTTGCCACCATGCAGAGATTCTCTGCTCATGCACATTGAGAGAGTGAACTACCAGACACACAATATGGAACCATTCTCACGAGCCAAAGCCACACATCCCATCACCAGAGGGTCATGGATGGCAAAAGACATCTGAGGGACTTGAAGTGACATGGACACGTGGCCTTCTCATGCCTGCAGAGCTTGTGGATGTCCTAGTGGAGAATCCGCCTGCCCCAGAAGTTGATGATGCACCAGATTCGTTCAGCTTCACTGACTTTGTGTTCATTGACAATGAGTAGCGGCTAGAGTACTATCCTCTGTTTTCTGCCAATAATGAACGACTGACAAGCAAATTACTCTTGTTGGTCATTCACAGTTACAGCTGCTGTGTTTCAAGACCTTTTATCTTGTTTAGAAAGGTACTGAAAGTTCACAAAGAGGTACCATTTTTATCAATGTTTCATTTAGCACCTTCTCTTTGATAAGAATGATTTGATGCTTGAGATGACTTTCTTCTCAGACATGCTATAGAGAAAAGCTTTTTCAGTTTTGTTATGAAAGGCAGTATAGGATTGTGTTGCCAAAAGACCTGTGTGTTTTGTGTATACTTTTTATCCCTAATCTAAGAGTTAGTGATGATAATTACTTAGTTGAGACATTTTCATTTTCTTCAAAACAATCATACATTGTATTCTGTTTGAGAAAATTCCCACAGTGGAACAGTGAGAATTCGAAAGGAATTTAAAAGAAGGTGAACACCTCAAAGACAGTTAAATGATGCAATATACAGGAACCTCAATGCTACAGCCATGCTGAACTGTGGATATGAACCCTAATACCATTTTAGAGGGATCTTTTCATAGGAATAACCAGCTAAGAAATAAAAAGTACTTTGCTAGTAATTCAAAACTACATGGGTAGTTTGTGCCTTTTTATTTTCATTATTTGTTTTTCATTTAGGGGGTAGGGGTGGCATATCTGTCATCATCATCTACTAAATTGCTCTAGAATCTTGAAAGTTGCTGTAAATGATCTTGGTTCATTGTTCTTACGTTAAATACACAAAAACAGTACTTGTGATTGTTATTTTTCTTGTATGGAAGTTGAAACCTTCAAATTTTGCGTAAAATGATAGCGCGCATTGAAACAACAGGCCACAGATACGAGATCGTCCAATCTGGAAGAGTATAAAGTGTTTTCAGAATACAGAGACACTCATGAAGCCTGCAGTACATAATTTTACTGCCATCATTGGCCAACACGATGAGAAAATGAACTTGTTGATATGATGGTCTGAGCGTTGTTTTTGTTTGACATGGTAACTTTGACCAAGCGCTGCAGCCACCCCCAGCAGAGTTCAGCTGGCAAACAAGCAGAAATCAAAATTGCATGTCCCCAGCTACACACAAATCACTGTCTGCAAAATTCCCCCACTAGGGGGAGGGTTTCACCTCTTGGCTCAGGGGCTATATATGTCTGTCTGTCTGTCTCTGTGTCTCTCTGTCTGTGTCTGTCTGTTTGTCTGTCTGTCTGTCTGTCTGTCTGTCTGTCTCTCTCTCTCTCTCTCTCTCTCTTCTCTCTCTCTCCTCTCTCTCTCCTCTCTCTCTCCCTCTCTCTCTGTTACTTTTATCGTTGCTTTGTCATTAAAGGTAAAATGTGTTTATAATGCTATTTTCATGTCACTATAACGTGTGTTAGGTGCGCTTACTCACATCGAATATTAAACAGATGTACCATACATTTTCTTTTTCAATCGCCCATGAAGGTACCATTGTTCGTGATCCTCTTTCCTTCTCTTCCTTAAGGGTTGATTTCAAGTGCTTGTATGCAGCGCGCAGGCGCGAGCGTGCGCGGGCGCCTGTGTGTGTGTGTGTGTGTGTGTGTGTGGGGTGTTTTGTGTGTGTGTATGTGTGTGTGTGTGTGTGTGTGTGTGTTTTGTGTGTTTTGTGTGTGTGTGTGTGTGTGTGTGGTGTGTGTGTGTTGTGTGTGTGTGTGTGTGTGTGTGTGTGTGTGTGTGTGTGTGTGTGTGATTCATTTAACGTCTTTCCCCTAATCGTGATATTAGACGAAGAAAAAAAAAAGAAAAAAAAAGAGAGGAAAGTAGTGCATGAGTTAAAGAGTAAGACTTGTGCATGTCTACACTGTGTGGAGTTCTATATAGTCATGTACACACACCACACACAAACACACAAACACACACACACACACACACACACACACACACACACAACAAAAACACACACACAACACACACACACACACACACACACACACAACAACACACACACACACACACACACACACACACACAACACACACACACACACATAATATATATATATCTAATATATAAATGGCAAATTCTGTCTGCGTGTGTGTGTGTACGCTATAGACTCAAAAACGGCTCAACAGATTGTAATGAAATTTGGCAGTTACGTCTGTTGTGACCCGAGGATGGTTTTAGGCTAATCTCTAAAAAAATAAAACCGTTAAAAAACCGTTAAAAACTGTTATAACGGTTTCAAAGACATTTTTTCCCTCTGCTTTTCATCAATGGCCGTTGTGACATTGCACAGGTACAGGACTACTTCTCTAAAATTAGAACCGTTATTTGGCAGTTAAAAACGTTATTTATAACAGTTAAAAACGTTAAAAAACACCAAACCTATAAAAGAAACTGTTTAGAACCCGATCTTCTTGAAATTTAGCAGGTACGTCTGTTGTGACCAAGGATGGTTTTGGACTAATCTCTACAAAAAGAAAACCGTTAAAACCGTTAAAAAACTGTTATAACGGTTTCAAAGACATCTTTTTCCTCTGCTTTTCATCAAATGGCCGTTGTGACATTGCACAGGTACATGCGAACCTAGAGGGACATCTCCCGAGTAACATAGGGTCATTGGACAGTTTCACGACAGTTATTTAGGACCGTTTAAAAAACCCTTAACAACACGTACCCCATAAAAAACGGTAAAAAATACAATCTTTTCTGATGTTGGCGGCAAAGGGGAGTCGTCGGATCGCCACCAAACTTGGCATGAGTCTAGAGGGACATACTGTGGATAACTGGGGTCATTCGATAGTTTTTATGACCGTTATTTATCGCCGTTAAAAAAGCGTTATTTTCTAAATTTAGACCTTTCTTGATCAAATTTGGTTATACTGGTGTAGTTTTAAATGCTGAATAATAATATACAACTTACACGAACGAAACTTAAATTGACCGTTAAAAACCGTTATTATATAAATTTAGACCATTCTTGATTAAATTCGGTATACAGATGCAGTTTTACACGCTGAACAATGATATACAAACTTACACGAACCGAAACTTAAAAATTGACCGTTAAAAACCGTTATTATATAAATTTTAGACCGTTCATGATGAAATTCGGTATACAGATGCAGTTTTACACGCTGAACAATGATATACAATTTACACGAACAGAAACTTAAAATTGAGCGTTAAAAACCGTTAAGATCCGTTATTTCTAAATTTAGACTTTCTTGATGAAATTTGTTTTACAGGTGTAGTTTTAAATGCTGAATAATGATATACAACTTACACGAACCCAAACTAAATTTGACTGTTAAAAACCGTTTTTTATATAAATTTAGACCGTTCCTGATTAAATTCGGTATACAGATGCAGTTTTACACGCTGAACAATGATATACAATTTACACGAACAGAAACTTAAAATTGAGCGTTAAAAAACCGTTAAGATCCGTTATTTTCTAAATTTGACCTTTCTTGATGAATTTGGTATACAGGTGTAGTTTTAAATGCTGAATAATGATATACAACTTACACGAACCGAAACTTAAAATTGACTGTTAAAGACCGTTATTATATAAATTTAGACCCTTCCTGATGAAAATTCGGTATACAGATGCAGTTTTACACGCTGAACAATGATATAAACTTACACGAACCGAAACTTAACAATTGACCGTTAAAAAACCGTTATTATATAAATTTAGACCGTTCATGATGAAATTCGGTATACAGATGCAGTTTTACACGCTGAACAATGATATACAATTTACACGAACAAACTTAAAATTGAGCGTTAAAAACCGTTAAGATCCGTTATTTTCTAAATTTAGACCTTTCTTGATGAAATTTGGTATAAAAGTGAAGTTTTAAATGCTGAATTTAAAGATATACAACTTACACGAACCGAAACTTAAAATTGACTGTTAAAGACCGTTATTATTATAACTTTAGACCGTTCCTGGTGAAATTCGGTATACAGATGCAGTTTTACACGCTGAACAATGATATACAATTTACACGAACAGAAACTTAAAATTGAGCGTTAAAAACCGCTAAGATCCGTTATTTTCTAAATTTAGACCTTTCTTGATGAAATTTGGTATACAGGTGTAGTTTTAAATGCTGAACAATGATATACAACTTACATGAAACCCAAAACTGGAAGATGACGCCTTCTACAACTTGCCCTGGAGGGGAAGCCCATCTCTCAGAGACCCGACTGCTGCGTGACTTCTGTATTATCCTGGTGGCTTGCAACCCAGTAACCCAGGCAACTGTGGAATCTTCAGAGACATCTTGCTGAAGATTTTCTTTTCCAAGTCCCAAGAGATGTCTGTTATAAAACGCAGTACACAGATGCCATCTCAACCCAAACTCTTACTGTGATTCAGCACGAAATCTTCCTTCCTGGAGGCAAGTCTACAGATGAGTATGGGATGCCAACAGTCACACAACGACAAACTGTGCCTCGGGGAATACTACGCGAGACCAATTACGATACTACTGCACTCTGGGCAGCAGCTGATGATCAGCTGAAGAAGCTGACAGCTGACCAGAGAGACGTATACGACAGGTTTATGACCATGGTTGAGCAGAGGCAGGATCCACAGCAAGCAGCAACATAATGTTCCCTTTATGCTCCATGAGGGACAGGAAAGACCATCTGAATCTTATCCTGAACAGGATCTGCTCCCCAGGCAAAATAGTGCTAGCCACTGCTTCCAGTGGCATTGCCGCTACTCTTTTGCGGGTGGGCGGACAGTACATAGCACTTTCAAGGTCCCTCTGGATGCCCAAACAAGAAACGCCAACCTGCCCGTCAAGCGTTGGTCAACGTTGGCCAAAGTCATCAAAGAGGCTGCAACCGTCATAATTGATGAAGCTCCATGACCCACAAAGCTGTCTACGAGGCCATGGACTCTACGCTGCAGGACATCACCCAGTGCACAGGCCAATGGGAGGCATCCCAACGTTGTTCTGTGGTGATTTCTGGCAGATCCCTCCTGTCGTCCTCAATGGCACAGAGCAAACATTGTCAACGCCTGTCTGAAGAAATGGCGGAGCATGATTGTTAAATATGAGAGCCCACCTGTCTGGAAATCCCCAGACAGCCAGCTTCGCCAAACTTCTGTTGACATTGGCAATGGTGCCATTGAGTCATGTTTCCAGATACTATATTGGCCCACCAGCACTATGCCAGTTTTATGATAGCCAGGAGGATCTGATAGAAGCAGTGTACCCGGATCTTCATGCTCATGTGCGACTCAGACTGGTCAGCGGAAAGGGCCATAATTCTCCTCTGAAACGAGACTGTCAACAGGCTAAACAGAAAAATCGTAGCTGACTTCCCTGGAGAGGAAACTCTGTACAGATCTGTTGACACAATGATGATGAGGGAGTCTTTATCCACAAGAACTCTGAACTCCATTGAGATTTCTGGACTTCCACCGCATGAACTGTTGCTGAAATCTGGAGTCCCATGATCATTCTCCGCTCATGGGGCCTGCCAATGGTGATCAATGGCACCCGATGTGTCTTCACCAGACTGCACAGAAACGTTGTGAAGCGAAAATATCATGTGGCCCCCACAAAGGTGAACGGTGCTGCTCCCAAAATTCCTCTGGAACCATGGGCTCACCCCTGCCATTCCAGTTCTGATGGCTTCAGTTTCCCAGGAAACCAGCTTTCGCTCTGAAAATCATCAAGAGCAGGGTCAGACATTTTCATCCCTTGGGGCAGACCTGACCGTTCCGTGTTTTACACATGGAATGTTCAACGTTGCAGCATCACGAACTGGAAACGCAGAAACACTGATATACTTGCGCCAAACAGGGAGACCAGAAATGTTGTCTACCCAGAGGCCCTCCAATAGACATGATAATCGTGAAAATGCAATCTTTTCACAGAGTTGTCATGTTTGAGTTGGATTTAATGTCCGTGCCCAAATCAAGGATATGCAGATGGCTGGTCCGTCACATTAGCCTGACACCTGCGGGGCCAGGGTGGACATCGGGGTGAACCACGGTCATTTTAGTGGGAAACATTCCACATTAAAATTTCCAAGACCAAGCGGGATTCGAACCACGACCTTTGGATCATGAGTCCAGCGCCTTATCCACTAGGTTATGGCGGCCCTACAGAGTTGTCATTTTGGAGCACTTCAATCAAGGAATTGAGAATGCATCGGTAAGTTCACAAAGTACAGGCATCCCTCTATGGACTGTGCATCGTATTACGAAAAAATTCGTGAGGAAAAACAGATTGAGAGGCAAGAAGGGAGTGGGCGTCCGAAGAAATTGGGTGAAGTAGATAGGAGGAGGCTGGGGCAATTGGTTCAGCAGGGAAAAAAAGAAACAAAAAAACCCAAGCTTAAATTTTTTTGTAATTTTCCCTTTTAAAATGGTGAAGAAGGGGGGGCCAGAAAATCATTTTACGATAAACCCGAGCGAAGCCGGGGGAAAAACCCCTAGAAAATTATTAATATTTTATAAAAAAATAATATACAATAAACCCCAATAAATTTTCCCAAACATAAGGAAACCCAGGGACCATTCCCGCAACTTACCCAAACACTTGGTGTTTCAAGGACGCAAGAAAAATTGAATTATAAAAAAAAAGCTTGGGTTTTTGTGTCTTTGAATTTTTTTCAATTTAAAACATAAGGCAAGCTTTGTTTATAATTGAAAATAGTAATATATAAATTAAAAAAATTTTAATAAAAATTTATATACATACAACATTCCTATAAAAAATATATAAAATATAAAAAAATAATATATATATAAAATATATAATAATATAAATATATTATATACAAAAAATCCCTTTTTTCAATTTAATTATTTCTTTTTTTTTTTTCTCAGGGGAAAATCAAGAGAAACGTTGGGGAATCTCTTGTGAAAAACAAACCCCTGGACAGACGTGGGGGAAATGGGGGGTCAAAAGGGCACTTTTCTTTGGGAAACTCTTTTTCCCCGGTGCCGTCGTC
>CM031611.1:22651450-22658950 GCA_018398815.1 Conus ventricosus | reverse complement strand
GGAATGAATGGGAGAATGAGTTGGCATAACTGACAACTGTATTTATGTTGGAATTATATAATCATGCTAGGAAAGTATAGCAAAGAGGGTTTTTTTTTCTAATTTTTTCAGTTTTTAAACAAACAAGCACACCACACACAAAAAAAAGGACATATGTACATAAACAATTGTTCAAGAACATGAAGAAGTCCGACACATAAGAGAACAAACACACAAGTACACACCCACCCCCCCCCGAAAAAAAACAAAAAAAAAAAATCGCAGACACACGCACAAACATACCTGAATTGAAGCAGGATATGCATAAACTTACACACCACACACCATCTCATACTTTGTACAAATGTATAACCTCAAAAACAAGGAAAATACAAGGGGTGGCAGGGTGAGAGGCTGAGAGAGAGAGAGAAAAAAAAATATTAAGATGGTAATTACTGCAAGAGAAGGGATCATTGGATGGCTAGTTATGTTGGAAGATACTACTACTAACGTCTTCCGTTCTCAGCTATGTAGCATTATTTAGGTTGGGATACTCAAGTTGGGACTATGTGCACAGCAGCCAACAAACAAACAAGCAAACAAAAAAAGTCACAATAAAGCTAAGAATATTAGAGGAATAGGGAAACCAGGTTTTGTCAATTGATCTGAATCATAGTTCAGAAAGGCTAAGTATTTTTCCAATTTAAATCTATAGCTTAAGGTTGTAAGGAAAACATGAAGGTCTGGGGGGTTATTTGCAGTTTCATTTGTAAACATAAAACTTAGCAAAACAGCAGAATAAAGTTAGAACTTTGTCATTTCCACATTTGTTTGACTCCAAACAGAACTAACTCTTTCCAAGACCAGATTAGCGCAGTGCTGACATTTACCCATTAGCAGGTTTGAAGATTTCTCCAAAACCGCTGCACAATATTGCAGTCGAAAAGCATATGTGTAATAGTCTGTTGTTCATGATCACAAAGTTACATAATGGTGAATCAACAATTTTGCATTGAAATAGGTATTTCTGGGTTGGCAGCAATCTAGTAGAAGTCGACTTTGGGAACCATCTAAGCTGGACGTCAGTAGAAACTTTATAACTATAAAGGAATATTTGTTTCCAATTAGATTTACAAAAAGATTATTCCATTTATCAATAGCAGCAGGAGAGGCATTATTTTCATTTAAATTTTTTTGTACATATTTGTTGCCTCTTTTAATGCAAAACCAGGCTTTTTGGTCTAACAGTTTATATTGGTTTGTTATGATAATATTAAGTTTTTGGCAATAGTTGCGAATGGCATTCATTATGCTTCATATAAGAGAAAATTTGTTCTTAACCTTGATATTTATTTAAAAATTCATGGAAGGTCATCCAATGCCCATTTCATTAATCAAGTGTTTAATGAAGAAAATGCCATAATACACCATTCCTGTATGAAAATAACTTTTTTATCTCTTAAAATTTTAACATTGTAATGAATACACTCTGACATGAAATCATGTACTGTAGTCGGACGGCACTTTCCGCACAGTTTCTTGTATGTTTCATCACATCATTCCAGAATGGGTTATTGACATCTTGCATAATAACATTAGAAAATTCAACACCAAAGTTTTTTATATTGTCCAACTTAGGGAACATATTAATGGTAAATTCTCGCCAACCCGACTCATACATTAATCTTCTCAGCCAACTTATCTTCATCGAAGAAATAAAAATTTTTACATTTAACATTTTTTAATCCACCTTCACAGTACTGCTTTTGAACAACATTTTTTTATTTTTCTTTTTTTACCATTCCATAAGAAACTATGCAATTCTTTTTCTAAAGCAACAATAAAATCCTCTGGGGGTCTGGTAGGTTAATCAATAAATGAACAATTTTAGAAAATGCCAAAGTTTTAATAACAGTTATTTTTCCAAAAGGAGTTATATTTCTTTTTTTTCCAAAAAGCTAGGACTCTTTTTATTTCAAAAAGTTTATCTTCAAAATTAATTTGTACAATACTATTTGTGTTAGTGGAGAATTTGACACCAAGAATTTTGAAAGTACCTGGATCCCAAACAAAATTTTGTCCCTCATAAATCTAATTCCACACTTCTTTCTGCTCCCCAACCAAACTACTTGTGACTTGTCAAAATTGATTTTTAAACCTGAAATTTTTAAAAATTTAGTAAGGACAGATACCGCCTAAATTAAAAGATCTTTCTGAACCATCTAGACATAAACTAGTGTCATCAGCAAATTGTGACAGAAAATGTTTCCTTGTTAACAACTTTAATTCCTTAATATGCTCATTAGAGCGAATCATTAATGACAGAACCTCAGCAAAAAATTAGGTATAGATAAGGGGATGATGGGTCCCCCTGTCTCACCCCTCTCTCAATCGGAAACCATGGGGAGTACTGACCATTTACAGAAATACAAGTAGAAATTTGTGAATAAAATGTTCTTATCCAATTAATTAAGTCGGGTCCAAACTTGAAAAATTTAAGGCAGTTATGTAAGAATGACCATGAGACGCTATCGAACGCCTTCTCAAAGTCAACTAAAAAGAGCATTCCTGGAATATTTTCCTTATCAGTGTACAATAACATGTCATACATCAACCTTATATTCTCTCCAATAAATCTGCCCTTCAAAAAACCTCTTTGACTTTCATGTATAATTTTGGAAGAACACTTTTCAATCGATTGGCAACACAAGCAGAAGCTATCTTATATGTGGTGTTCAACAAAGAGATGGGGCGCCAGTTTTTCACAAATTTTTTCGGCTTCCCTTCCTTGGGGATACATATTATGGTTCCCTGTCGCTGGGTAGTGGATAATTGGCCTTTAGCAAAACCTTCATTAATTGAACGTACAAGGAAAGTTCCAATATCTGCAAAGAAAAACTTATAAAATTCAACTGTAAACCCATCGGGCCCAGGCTCTTAAAATTTTTCATCTGTTTCAGAGCAGTAGCTGCCTCTTCTAGTGTAATCAATCCCTCTAAAGAGGAGCTCTCCTCGGATAATACTGGAGCATCCGGAAGCACTTCAGAAATATTCATATCAGTTACATCTCTAAAGCTGTATAATTGTTCATAAAAAAATTTTATCTCAAGGAGGATAGTTTTTTGCTCAGAAATAACTGAACCATCGTCTTTTTCCAAAAACGGGTAGATTTATCAAGAAAATTTCGATTTTCAAGATTGCAAAAATATTTTATTCACTTTTTCCCCTTGACTTAGCCAGCGAACTCCTGAGCGCATTGCCATACCTTCAAGTCTGTGATTCCTGATCTCTTGCAGTTCTGTTTTTAGGTTTTACAAATGAGGAATAGTTTCTTCTTGTAAATTCTGTTCGATGTTTTTTATTTTTGTTTCTAGGTCATGTTTTTCTTTGAGTATCCATTTTTTTCTTATAAGTACTATAAGAAATTGTTTTGCCTCTTATTTCAAGCATTAATGTCTCAAAAAAGAGCTGAATCTGCAATTTGAAAAGAGAGGTTTTCATTACTAATTTTATGCATATTATCTAAGTTGTATACAGGTAATGCATACTGTTTCTTGATATCGCAGATCAGCTCTCTAATTCCGAAACATATTGCTTATCTCTTAATAAACTATTGTTGAATTTCCAAAAAGGTCTGTCACGTTTGAAATTATCTTTTTTTAAAAGCAATGTGACAAGAGAATGATCGATCGATATCCCGGAAACTATGCAAACATCATTAACTTCCATCATTAATTCTTCACTGATCATAAAGTAGTCAAGTCTTGCCTGTTTAAAAGAGTTAAATTTCCGCCATGTATAGTTTCATTTTTTCGGGGTATATTTCTCTGTAAAATCGAATAGATTGTATTTAGTCATTATATCATTGATTTTTGCTCGGGTTCTTGGCCGATTGGTGACACTTGTATAATTTCTAACATCCATTTTTAAAATTAAGGGCACAATTCCAGTCTCCAGTTTAATTACATGTTGGTTGCCAAAGCCTCAATGAGTTCACAAACACTATCGAAAAATTCGGGGCTATCACCACCACTAGGCCCGTATAAGTTCACCAAAGTAAACCTTTTTTTAAGATTGAACATTCATAGCAATGTAACAACCATGCTTGTCTCTTATAACATCATGTAAACTTGTACTCAAAGTTATTATTAAAAAGAAAAGCCACACCATTCTTGTTAGATTCTGTACCACAAAAGCCATACATTATATCCCCAGCTGGCTCGGATAAAATTCTCAGTGTCTTCCTTTAAGTGTGTCTCTTGAAGACAATAAACATGAGCTGCTTTTTTTCTAAAAAAATCAAATACATCTTTCCTTTTTTACTATTATTTAGACCATTGCAATTCAAAGAACAAATTTTAAATGAACTATCCTGTGCCATTTTGAGTTTTGGTAGGAAAGGTTAAAGTAGTAAACAGATAATAAAAGTAAGAAATACTCCAAAAATGGCGCTAACACTTAAGAATACACCCTTTGAAATACAGTGATGTCACACATCCCCAAAGTTTTACAGAAGCTACCTCGGCCTCAACCTTCCAATGTAATAATAAGCAAGTTTTCACAACCATCATTGTATCAACATCCTATAAATGCTCAAATAAAGTGTAGGCCTACATGACCCAGTTACAATCTCACTCTCACACACAAGCCTGCCACATTGATACGAAGAAAATGAAAAGGTAATGTGCAACATAAGGACCAACTTACAAAGCAATGACATAAAACTGCACATACACACACACACCAACCTGTTATTAAGGGCCCACCGCCCAACTCCAAACAAGCATTGAACCTACTACTACTAGAACCACTACTACAATAGCTAGCGCGATGACAAAAAACCGCCCTCGAACAGCTCATGTCATAATCATCTTCTATGACTGTCTAACACGTGATCAAATAATTTACTATCCCTTCATACAATCACATTATCTGTGAGTAAAGACCAAATACTAACGTACGGAGAGAGAAAAAAAAAGAAAAAAAAAATAGAAAGAAAAAAAGAATTGTGCCACAAGGCTGTGTTTTCTTTCCCTTCCTTGCCCCCAACTACCCTCGACGCAAGGACTGCTCCCCTGACTTGCCAATCCCAAAAGACCTTCACCCCAGATGTAAACAAACAAAGTCAGGGGGGGGGGGACGCCAAGGTATTTACAAGAAAAACGCACAGATAACAAATTACATCAAGTAGCTTCTAAATTACAAACAATTCTCAAGCCTTCACACTTACGATTTTTGAACAGAAAACAATCACACGCTGGTTAAATTAATTTGGTCTACTTACAGTTCGAGCCGGCGACACAATGCCAAAGCAAAGGTGAAAGTGACGGCGTGACACACAAAAGAAGAAAGAAACAATCTAATGCAGTTGCCTGAATTCGGCAAGAGATTTCACAGTCGAGATTCGTCCGGTCACAGTCTTCACCACCACTGCACCGTTCTTCGTCCACGCCTGCTGGCAAATGTCCCTCTCGTTCCGCACTGAACATAGCAGCTGATAGGCCCGTGGGGTCAGATCTTCCACCATAGTGGCCCCGGTTTCCTTTCAACTTCTTGCGCGCGTAGAGCACAGAGTCCCTAATCCGACGGGAAACAAACCGAACAAATAATCCGCGGCAAGAGTTTTTGGAAGCACTGGAACCCTGCTTGTATCCGACCCTATGCACAGCCTCAAAGTCTTCTCTCTTCACCTCGATGTTCAGCTTCCGTTTTAACAGAGAAGCACCTTCTCCTCGCACTGTACCCCCGTCTCGACGGCCCCGCTCTCCCCTTCCTGCACCCCGTAGATGCGCAGGTTTGATCCTCCGTACGTATGCGGAAACGTCCTCGGAACGACGATCGGCCAGCTCTGCAAGGTGCCGAACCTCAGCTAGCTGGGTGGCCGTCTGCTGCTCTCGCTTCCGGGCGTCGGTCAGCTCTCGACGAAACGTTGTGTATTATTGATCAGTCAATGCGTACCATGATGACGGTGTATTATCAATCAGTCAATGAGTATAATGATGATTTTTTTGTATTATCAATCAGTCAATGCGTGCAACGATGACGTTGTTTTTCCCCCACTATTAGATTGTTCGTCTATGTATTTGTCTGACTTATTCAAGGTTAAAAGGCTGTGCCAGTCTGGAATAAAAGTTACTCTGTGTTAGGTTTTCTTATGGGGGCAAACGTTACCCCACTTGTTTACTGTTTACTGTTCCCTGCCTCATTTCATTTTCCAATTTATTATTAATCATCAATGCGTACAATGTTGACGCTGTATTATCAATCAGTCAATGCGTACAATGATGACGCTGTATATCAATCAGTCAATGCGTACAATGATGACGCTGTGTAGTATCAATCAGTCAATGCGTACAATGATGACGCTGTGTAGTATCAATCAGTCAATGCGTACAATGATGACGCTGTAGTATCAATCAGTCAATGCGTACAAAGATGACGCTATGTATTATCAATCAGTGAATGCGTACAATGATGACGCTGTGTATTATCAATCAGTCAATGCGTACAATGATGACGTTGTATTATCAATCAGTCAATGCGTACAATGATGACGTTGTATTATCAATCAGTCAATGCGTACAATGATGACGCTGTGTATTAACAATCAGTCAATGCGTGCAATGATGACACTGTGTAGCATCAATCAGTCAATGCGTACAACGATGACGTTGTATTATCAATCAGTCAATGCGTGCAATGATGACACTGTGTTTTTATCAATCAGTCAATGCGTACAATGATGACGTTGTATTTCAATCAGTCAATGCGTACAATGATGACGCTGTATTATCAATCAGTCAATGCGTACAATGATGACGCTGTATCATCAATCAGTCAATGCATACGATGATGACGCTGTATCATCAATCAGTCAATGCGTACAATGATGACGCTGTATTATCAATCAGTCAATGCATACGATGATGACACAAACAGAAATCTTGGAATGAGGAGCAGTAGTTTGCTTTGATTACATTGTGACAGAGAGAGAGGGGGGGGGGGGGGGGGGGAGAGAGAGAGAGAGAGAGAAGAGAGAGAGAGAGAGAGAGGGAGACAGAGAGAGAGAGAGAGAGAGAGAGAGAGAGAGACAGACAGACAGACAGACAACAGATAGACAGACAGACAGACAGATACAGAGACAGACCAAAAACAGACAGAGACATGGGAGAAACAGACAGACATCACGACAGACAGACATGCAGAAGACAAGCAGACAGACAGACACACACACACACGGACGGATAAAAAAGACAGACAGACAGACAGACAAAGATACGACAGGTGCTTTGAGATGCCAAAGGACAAAGAAACGCTCTGGGAGCTCTGAAAGGAATCAAAGAACCGACGTTGCCCTGGTAACACTGCTCACTCACACCCCCCTGCTCTGATGTCAGTGCTAATGAAGGATGCATTCCTTGGGAGGGATCCTGTTTCCAAGGAAAACCCGGTAGGCAAGTCAACGGTGCCTCCCAAAAAATTAAAAATTCAAAATTTTCAACTTTTCCCGGGGTCAAAAGG
>CM031611.1:22618081-22640581 GCA_018398815.1 Conus ventricosus | reverse complement strand
ATTGCATCGCGAGATCGATGTGACGTCACTATGAAACACCTTAAGGGCGATGAAAGCACATGCACGCTAATTTATACGTCTATCTGTCAACTTCTTAAAAAAAAATCTGAGTATTTTTTTAAAACCATCGAAATGTATAATCGAATCAGAAGGCTATATGAACGTATTTGTGTGTCAAAGAAAAAGCATGTTGCGTCAGAGCATCGTGATATTAGTGTAATGACATGTCTCTCCCCTGTCCGCTGATCGTTCAAGCAATAAACGGACTAAAGTCAAAGCAAAAATGTAAGTCTAACTAAAGTCAGTCCGACAGAATGAAAGACCACCCAGGAAAACACCGCGAGGAGGTGGGGAACTGGTTCCCAAAAATAATGGATTAAAACAGTCCACTCTGATACAAGAAAAAAGAAAACGACTATTAGAACAGCCATCAAGACCACAATCACGTTGGAACGCTATCATACAGAAAAAGAAGCTACAGCTTGACTCGGAAACCACAGAGTGTACTCAAAGGAAAACTGCTGTCGTATGGAGGGTCGTAAGACTTGATCAACCTTCAACGACTGAGTGCCACGTACAGCGAATCCGTATCCATCTCCAAAAGTTGAAAATATGATCTGTGGACAAATTTGTCCAAACAATCGTAATAAAACTGCAACATTCGCAACTTGGCATATTGGTAGACGAAAATAAACCCATCTGGATCGGGAGTGCCCAGTTGATCTTGTTGTTGCTCATTTCTACTTTTACAACACCGCCACCTAGCTTAGTAATTTTTTTAAACCGACCTTCAATGACGATTTTGGGGGCTTGATGTGCGTCAGTTAGCAGTTGACTCATACAAATCAATATATCGTGGGGTTTTAGCTGTGTCAAGGGACGCAATTCGCCTTGAAGTATAGCGTGTTGGGTTGGGTGCTTCACCCATAGCAAGGTCATTTCTGGCAAGCGACTAAGGGAAGCAACCGTCTCGGGTCTTTACTTTCCTTTTACCGAAAGTGTAACAAACCTTAGCCCACGTTGACACATTTTTCCTGTCATTAGCGTGGGGACCGATCAATAACACTAATAGAAAGAAAAATACACATAAACGCAGCAGACAGAGACACAGACAGATAATAAGAAGGAGGAAGAAGAAGAAGAATCACTAATTTTCACTGTGTTAAGAATTACTTGTATTTTCGAAATCGAACAAAAGAGTTATATTTAACATCAAATTCCATAGGCAGGGCTGTATATAAGAGTCCTCTTGTTGTCCTGGCAAATGTGCTTTGTGTTCAATGTGTATGGTCATGGAAATAAAGCTGTTTAATTAACATCAAATTCCAAATTCTCACTGAATAATTTCAAGGTGTTTTTTTTAATGCTCCTTTTCCGCACACTGTAATGATAACGCTCTGGTCCTGACATTTATTAATAAACAACAAAAAGAAATGCTTACCAATGAGTTATTTATCACAATTATTATTTCAGCAACAGACATTTTGCAGAATGATACAGTTTAACATGGGTCTTATCATGTAACGTTTGCTCCTTTAAAAAGTTAAATCAGAAACGATCTTACCTTCATTTCACAGTTTATTGTGAAGGTTTTATGAAGGTATGTCCTTAGCCGAGAGATACGACATTTAATGTGACCTTTTATCACGAAAGAGTCTCTTATCACGAACAGTCGTTTGGGAGTTTTACATGATCTAAAAACACTTTTTACGCTCGTTTTACCACATGCAAATAAGATGTTTTAGTTTTTGAGATACAGGGTTTAGAAAACGGTTACCACTCTAACATGATAAAATGAGGGAAATCTGAATGACATTGGATAACTATTTCAGAGTATAGTTGACACAGGTTGAATGTCCACAACTGTGAGCTTTTGAACGATGTGTGTCACTTGTTGGGGTCCATTGTAAACGCAGAGGGAACACGGATTGTCGTGAATTTCTCTTGTGGACATTGTTTTTCGGAGTCAGTCATTAATATTTTTACTTGTTTGGCGCTGTGACCATTCATTACTGAGTATATACACGCTATCGCAGAAGACAAGGGAGGGGGGTTAACCTTGATATGAGAGGTCAGGGTTTTATGATCGTATGTCTTAGCTGGGAGGTACAAACAATTAAATGAGATGAGGTTGATGCTACATGATGATGATGTCCTTACCCGTGGCGTACAACCTTAGATGACATGTGTTTGCTGTATGAGTTTTAATCGAGGAAACTTTTTTTTTTCTTTCTTTGGTAACGGATTATGGAAACTAAAAACCACGTCTGTGAGGTCTGTCACGCATCTTTCCAGAAGAAATATAACGTGCGAAAGACATGTGCAATCTGTACATACTTTAGACACATCTCATATTTTGCAACGTTTGCCATGAAAATGGCGTAACAAAAGAAAATTTCGATTTACATTTAATATCTCACGACAACAAACGGCTGCGAAATGAGGAAAAAAAAAAAAAAAAAAAAAAAAAAGAAGGAAAAGGAGAAGAAGAAAAGAGCAGGAAGGAAAAAAAAGGAAACTTTATCATCAGTCTGTTGGGTAAAACAAAAGTACGACGAATAGATCTGAGGGGTGGTGGTGATTTCAATCAAGATGATATTGCTCCCGAAATCCGGCAGATTTATACGCCGACAGTTGGAGCACCATTCGCTCTCATTCTTTGAGGGCAAGCATGAACGCATGTCTAACATCCGCTGGGAGCATCAGGGAAGACCGCACTGGAACGACCGTCTCAACTCAAAGCAACGATTTAAAATCTCCTCACCCACCAGAGACAACGATGACTATCGTTTTCTTTCATGCATCCAGAAACAACGTCCGATTCACGGACACTCCTCGTCCGATCAACAACAGACAAGATATCGAGAGGTTCCTGGAAGACATTAACGACCAGGATGTCTGGGAACAACGCCAGACAGCAACATCCGACTCAAAGTAGATGGTCCTTTCCACGCCTCAACCAGCTTCCGTATCAACCCTCTCCCGGACTACCCCACTGGCTGCTGCGATCGTCCTCCATCTGATTTCCTCACGACCATCAAGGGCATCTACCCACTCGTGAAGGACGAAAACCACTCTTTTCTGTACACCGACAACCTGGGTTGTTTTTCTTTCGGTGCCTCGCCTTGCATCGAAGAACGTCACTTAAAAGTGTTCAAACACCTACCCAACTTCTCTTAGAAACATGGTATGAGAACACGGGTCAAGAAAAAAAAGAAGAGGAGTTCCTGGGCACGACGCTCACCGATCTGGAAAAGGCCCGAAAACATGTTTGGGGTCAAGTTGGATGTTTTCCAGATTGACGAGTCTTGCCTGGTTCCTTTTTCGACGGAGCGAAAACGCACCACTCCCCCAACACGATGATGATCCTCGATTACAAGAATCATTTCTGCTACATCGTGGACTGGATCAGACCGTCCATCCATGTCCAGCACCACAACGGGGAGGTTCAGACGAAGTACCATACTAACCTACTGAAGAAGAGAAAAATGGTTTACTCGCATCTATTCTAAATCGAAAGGGGTTTGGTGCTGCATCCATCCTTCAGGACCCTCCTGTTGATGTAGAAGAAAGAGAGGGCGTTCCTGTGTTGTTGGTAGGTGTACATAGTCCTTCTGTCTATACAGAAACTCTTGATGATCATCCCTCACTGCCCTCAGACAGGACTCCTTGACCAAACTATTGTGGCGTTTGCTGAACCCCTTACAGCTCAATTTGTCAGACACGCCTCTGAATAAAACAGGGTGTCTTTGAGCAAAGAGCCACGGTGCCGTTACCCTTGTACTCATGTTTGAAAAGACTGAGAGTTCTTTTGTCCAATTTTTGTTGTTCCAAGCAGCAGGGAAGAGAGGTCCAATCCTGTCCAGATAGTTTGCAGAAACGAAGAGGTCTTGGTGAGCGTCACAAGCTTTAGAAGGGAACCAGTTTGTGTGTCCTGGTAGAACTGGCGTTTCAGCTCTGGTTGAACAGCTGTCTCCAACCCGTCTCCACTCAGGACCATGAACATGGAGTCAGTATCCATTTCACGGAGTTGAAAATAGGGGCGGGACGAACCTGTCGACACAGGCGAAATAGAACTCAACATATCGGTTTGGCGTACTGATAGAGAAGAAGCCGATTTGGTTGGGCAGATGCCATCGGATCTTAGCCTACTCAGCTCTACTTCCACAGGTCGTCCATCAGACTAGTCAATTTCTTGAAAAGGGGATCGTTGATCAGCTTGCATACATCATCCTTCTTAACCTAGGTGACAATCCATGAATACATCTGTGTTCCCTTCTTTTCGAAGGTTGCCAACTACATTCCCAGATTTGTACCAGATTGACGCCCAGCGTGATGCCGAGGTACTCTCTGATGTCCTGGGTGTTTTTTTTTTTTTCTTCCTAAGTTCATCCATGGTCTTTCCGTTTACTGGGTTGACGTCGACTCCACGTGTCTGGCGACAGTCGTGTCCATGGAACAGACATCCGTGGAAATTGGTAGGCCATCCTATGTTCGGGTCCCACCTGTCTACCCTGATCTGGAGTCCTCCCAGTGCCTATTCCTTGCTGTTGTACTAGTGGCGGTTGAGGACGTTTCTTTGTGGATGACCCATTCCAGCCATGCTTTCGCCGTCTCTCCATAGACGTCCGTTTTTCCGGCTTGAAAGTTGCTTCCCTTGCGTCGACGGACAAGATGTTCCGTGGGCATCTCCTGCATTAGAGCCCACGGATACAAGGCGTTTGGCGTCGTAGCCTTCCAAAACACTGAACTGACTTTTCACCTGGGACCCGAGTCATCCCTTCTCGTGGTACGTGTGAAAATAATGGATGGCCCTCCCACCATTTCCTTGCACAGCAACTCGTGGAGATCTTTTGTTTTTTTTGTCGTTGACCAGAGAGAAACAGACATCTGGGGAAGCCGTCTTGAACAGGTACCTCAACGTCAGTCCAGGGATCCTGATGGCATCCTTTAGCATGTCCAATCCCAGAATGGAGTACTGATGTGTCTGCTTTTCCGGGGCCTCCAGGAGGGCATGACGTCAAAGTTGTTGTACCACACTAAGAAATCCCTCAGAGCGGTCATGCCATTCTCTTCCCAAACTCGTTGGTAGTAACGTAGACTTCCTCACTGTATAGAATCGTTTTCATGGGAGCTGAAGAACGCCTCTCGTGGAGGAAGAACAACGTCGTCCAGTTTGTCCAGCTCAGTGATGTACTCGTAGGGGAAGAAGCCCTTGCGTTCCTGTACCTCGAAAGCGGCCAAGTATTTGGAATAGGAGTATCCAGGAGCGATGTAACAGGTGATGTCCAAGAATTCAACTTCTTTGTGCTGAAGCATTTGTCCTGGTTGTTGTTCTTCACCAGAAATGTGAAGGGAGCCGACTCTTCTTCTTCACTGACGACCCATCTCTGGAAGAAATAAGGTTTGATGAGATTGAGGTCGTAGTTCGAACTGTTGAAGCCTACCACGGGCAAACTCTCGAAGATAGGCGTCCAAAGCAGTCCCTCTGCTCGTCGAGGCGACTCAGTTGATCGTAGACGGTGGAGAAATCTTCTTTTGTTGTTGAGGAGATCGAACGCCTTGTCGATACCTCCTCCATGCTTTCTTCTTCTTCTTCTGCTCCTTCTCCTTCTCCTTTTCATTATTGTCTGTCTGTGTCTCTGTCCGTCTGTCTATCTGTCTGTGTTTATGTGTATTTTTCTGTCTCTGTCTCGATCACACAGCCGAAAACCACTTTGAGACGGGGGGAGCACACCATGCCCAATTGACCTAAACTGAAATCGACTTAAGGGGACGTAGTTGGGTTTGTCGAAGATGTGGGTGAACCACGTCCCTTTTGCGGTCTCCAATAGGGGACGATTCTCAACAAGGGCACCATCACATCGCCCACGGGTTCTAGAATGGACGAGGTCGCTGTAAATATAGATGCGTACCTGTCCTTTATGAAGTTGCACGGGGTGAGTACTTTGGAGCCTGCCTCTTCCTAAATTGTTCAGTTCCAAACTAAACATTTCCCGCAGTTTCTATCCTAATGTTACGGCCCCACCCAGTTTGTTCACTTTAATGTGAACGGTTCCTGGAGACACGAGATACGCCACTGATTTCATTCTGTTTCTTTTTTCAATGTCTTGGAGTATCTGACTGTTCATCTCTGCATCCATGCTCTTCCATAAGAGTGTTCAGACCTCGGGTACGAGTAATGTTTTTTGTTCGGAGTTGAATCTCTAATCTTATCTCAAACCTTCCCTCCGTGTCTCCTAAATTGAATTACGTGTTTACTAAACAAAATCTCTCTTAATCCAAATCGTTATGTCCGCAGTCAGTTCAATGGTTGTGGTAATTTGGTCTAATAATGACTAGGATGATTGTCTGGATTTACTGCAAGGAAGCTATTGTGGGAAAAGGGTTAAGGTAAAACATCATTTAGAGCGTTTGGGCGATGCTCGGGATTGGTAGATCGTAACGAGACTAGCTGCTAGATAGCGCCACCAAAATTTTCTGCGCCGTACCCGCGTGTCATATTTTTTAACAGTGACACTCCTTCAACTACATTATCCAGCAGAATCTGACAGCCTTATAGACTATTTCACTGCGAGGTACTCGTTGACCAAACACGCCGCATTAACAAAGATTGCCGAGTGTCATTCGAGTCTCTTTATTAACATCCTCCTCCTCCACCCTCCTTCCTTGTGTTCAGTGGGGAGTTTGTGGTGAGCGCCGTCTGCGGGATCCAGCCGTTAAATGACGAGTCATTACCCGTACCACTTTACTATATTCTCCCGTTCCGGCCCACCGGGAGCTCTTCGATGTTCAAGTGGTTTCATTGACGATAACACTTCTTTGTCACCCACTTTTTGTTGCTCCTGACTGGAAATGGTCCGTGTCAGTCATCACCGTGGTCATCCTTCAGTACGTAGGTCACAGGTATCTGTGCTGTTTCACTCGGTTCACTGTGTAGTAGTTCGCTTTCAGTTCCAAGATGGCATGTAGCCCTTCTTAAAACATTCTCCTCGCTTTGCTAAGATGTACCGGTCACCCACTTCAATTTAGGGGGTTTAAGCCCCTTCAATGGTTGATTGTAGAGAGTGTTCACACTTCCTCTTGGTTTATCTGGTTACGGCGATTCGGTTGCGAGTTTTAATGCTGCGATGAGGATGTGATTGTAACTCTCCACCCAAATGGGGTAAAGACATCCACAAAACTTAAGGTGTTGTGTTGGTAAATTAACGCACAACTTTCCTTGAGGTCCGATTGAACCGTTCAAACTACGGAGGATTTTATGTCTTCTTTTTTTGTTACTAAATGATACACTTTCCGCTTTTTAAAAAGGCTTGAAAGAGTTTATTACGAAATTCGGATCTTTTTCCAGTTTGGTGTTTCTTTGGTTTTCTACCTGATCAAAATATATGTCTAAAGGCTTGCAATCAAGGTGTTTGCGGTCTTGTTTTTCAGGGGTACGACCCACGCGTACTTTATGATGACGTCAATACATGTAGAAATACACTAAAACCGTCATTGTCTTTCTTTATAGTGTGCAATCAATGAGGTATCAGGCCTGCCATTGGTGATCAATACCACCCACGATAATGCGAAGTCGAGGGAAAAAGCGGTAACGTACTGTTGTTGAAGAGTGTATGCATCTTTCATAGGACAACCAATTTTCCATGCACCCGAGCGGTTTTTCTTCACGGACCTTTTTAAACGCATTCAATCCTCTTAACGCAGTAGGACGTGGCGGATTGTAGTATGCCTCGGACAGGATCTGAGATAGAGGCGCCCCCTTTTTACGTTTTCATCGTTTTCAGTTATGGTTCCCACCTTTTTGGCGATGATAGGTGGGCGCGCTGTGTGATTTTTTACTCTTCCTGGAAGACTCTTGGTTGTATCCGGAGGGTGGTTTTCCTTCAGGACCTGGGCGGCGGTGTGATCATAAATTCCCAAAGTTCAGGAGGAACAACTAGTTCTTGGGGGACATTTGATTCTCGGAGAGCTTCTGGCGAATCATTTCCCATCCTTTCGGAGCGAAGCTTCGACTGACTTTCTCAATTATGTCTTTTACTTAGTCCACACGTTCGTTTCGGGGAATCACCTGACCTGATACGCTATTCTCACCCCGTGCGTTCCTCCAAGGTTGGGTCTTTTTGAATATGGATGCAATAGTCGCCAGCTTTCTTTTTAAACGTTTTGGGCACATCTCCATCACATCCTCTTGCACCGACTCCTTTTGAGGAGAGTATCTGCAGGTTGTTCCGTGGTTTAACAGGACGTTGACGTGTTTTCATCTCAAGGTTCCCAAGTGGTCGCTGTTTGGAACTGTTCTACTCTCGTTAAGTACTTCATCAAATGGCTTGGTTGGAATTTCTGCTTTGTCCAGCACCCCCCCCGCTTTGTTTTTTTTCCCGATACCGTACGATCCATATTATGCCACGAGCTATCCGCATTCTATTGACGTACCGCTTCGCAGTCGCATTCTGTTACAGGAGGTCCTACGGCAGTTTCAAATTTTCGAGCAATCGTGGATCCTTTAACACCATTTTCATTTACTTGCTCCATACTTGTCAGCAGCTTTGAAATTCTCCTTCAAATACAGACTATTTAGTAAGGAACCCCCAAGTACCCACAGAATTGGCGGCCAACAAAGACCCCAATTACTCCTTCTGAACAATATGTTTGCTGTCTTCTTCACGGAAATCCCTTCTTGGGCCAGAGCACGAAAGGACCAGTATTGTATCGACACTGTTTTTTCTTCTGGGTGGGTGTCAAGGAAACAGCGTCCTTTTAAAATATCAGAGAACTATTCGCTTAAAGTGTCCATCTGGTCAGGAGTGGCATCCTTTATTACGGCTTTCACCACACCGGGTGTGGCATCATTCAGCAATCGGAGCAGGGGTGCGTTTCTCTCGTCTCGCGACAGGTACACTGTAATCACTTTTGAACATATACCACCTGACGGTTTTTCAAATGGAAACTCGTCGTTCTAAGGCGCAGGGATCGGCGGTAGGTGTTGGCTAAGGGCAAGACCAAATAACGTGAGGTTTGGGAGGTGGCGTCTTTAAAGGCCTATTGAACGATTTCAGTTTGCCGGGGTACATCTGCTGGCCTAGATGCGTATTGGAAGCGTCACGGGGATTTTTTTTTTTAAACACCACCTGATAATGACTATTTAAACTGGATGGTTGTTTTTATACGCTGCTCTTTGTTCTTTCCCAAACAAATTTTGAACTAATATACATGACCATCATGTCTCGATGATGACTACTTAGTAAACAAACTTGGTCACTCGGTCGTCAGTTCACTCAATTAGGTCATCCAGAATCACGAGAAGTCGGTTTACGACATCCGTTTGTCTACGTGTGGTAATTCCTTCATTAAAGGTCACTGCAGGTTAACTGAGTGTAGGTAGGTTGCCATTATCCATAACACCCAAACAAACCTCTTCAGGGTATGGCTCATCATGTCTTTATAAAGTTCAAAATTGCGTGACCCATATGTCTTACCACTTCCTGGTGGGACCAGCAATAAAACGAGTTTGTAAAAGGATGTTTCACTTGGATACATTGATCAAGTATATCATCTTTAACGTGAACCTAGAAGAAAATACTTTACATCACAAATCCCACCTACTATGCCCCAAACTTCATTCGTTAACTAGTATTGAACCGGTCTAAAGAGTCAGTCATGCTCAGCTGGTAAGGGTTCAGTAGGTACAGTTCGGGCCTTTCAAGGGAACTGACTGTCTTTTTCATCATGTGTTGTCACCCTTGGGAGACGGCCTAAACAAAAACAAAACAACACGAGTCGCTTAAACCAGTCTGTCATTTTTCTTTACAGCTGATTGCATCAACGCAATGCAATCGCCCGTAGGGTCTATCAATAAGGAAGTCACATCGATCTCGCGATGTCATCAGCGAGCATCCTCGGTCATGTGATTCGTTCCTAAGGCGCTGACGTCATCTCCTGCACCTTCTCCTGCACCTGCTTTGGGGCGTGAGACCTGCCTCACCTTACTACTCCCCACTTCCCTCCATATACACTTCCCATCCATCCTCCCCGGTATGTACAGCAGCATTCAAAGGCAGAAACTTTGTTGGTGCTAGTGGTTTATCATGATGGACATGGTGATGGTGGTGGTGGTGGTGGTGGTGGTGGTGGTGGTGTGTGTGTGTGTGTCGGGGGGGGGGGGGGGTAGTGTGACAACGCACATGCGCACACGAGTGCGCGCGCGCGCGCGTGTGTGTGTGTGTGTGTGTGTGTGTGTGTGTGTGTGTATGTGTGTGTGTGTGTGTGTGTGTGTGTGTGTGTGTGTGTGTGTGTGTGTGTGTGTGTGTGTGTGTGTGTGTGTGTGTGTGTGTGTGTGTGTGTGTGTGTGTGTGTGTGTGTGCACGCGCCACTATTACTATATCATCTAAAACTATATGATAATAACATTTCAAAGCTAATCTGTTGCGTATTGTTTCAACAAACAAAATATCAGAGAATTTTGATGTTTTCATTGTGTACACCTTCGCTTATCTATTTTTCAAACTCAGTTTGTTAATACCAACACTCCTGCCCCCTCTTCCACCCTCCCCTCCCCTTCCTCGGATCTACCCATCCCCTGCACACACACACACACACCCTACCCACCCCGCACCCCCAGACCCAGTACGCCGTGCAGTTTAGCGTGGAGATCGGCAAGTTCTTGGACCGGATCCAGCGTGAACGGGACATGTCGGTGCTGTACCTCAGCATCCTGGGCCCGGAGACCAAGACCTTCCTGATGAACGAGTACCTGCTGACCGACCAGGCGGTGGACCAGCTGTCCGACTGGCCCGAGAACAACGAGTTCTCCGGCATCTTCCGCTCCAAGAACACCTTCAAGAAGTTCCTCAAGGTGGGAAAGGGGGGTTGTTTTCAGCTCGTTATTGTGGCTGCGAGTTGGGTGTTTTGTTCTGAGTGTTGTTGGATAGTTGTTGCTCTGTAGTGTCTCATGAAGAGAGATTTGTCGAAAATCTGTTTATCTCTTTTGTATTGTATATTGAATAAGCTTTGCTTTCCACCTTTTTGTTTGTTTATCTTTATTTTTGACTCTTTAGTCGACGTAGTTTTCGTAGGTCAAAGAAGATGTGAGTAAATACTAGGTAGTTGACGGACCTCGGATGTCTTTGTCCATTTGCAACTGTTCTGTGCATATATGCGACGCTGATGATATGAGATAACATAAGCAGCAGCAGCAGCAGCAGCAGCAGCAGCAGCAGCAGCAGCAGCAGCAAAACAAGAAGAAGAAGAAGAAGAAGCAGAAGAAGAAGAAGCAGAAGAAGAAGCAGAAGAAGAAGAAGAAGAAGAAGAAGAAGAAGAAGAAGAAGAAGAAGAAGAAGAAGAAGAAGAAGAAGCAGAAGAAGAAGAAGAAGAAGAAGAAGAAGAAGAAGCAGAAGCAGAAGCAGAAGAAGAAGAAGAAGAAGAAGAAGAAGAGGAAGAGGAGGATGGGAAGGAAAACGAGCAACAACAACAACAACACCTACAACTAAATGAAATAAAATCTGGAACATCTATACTGACAACATCAAAATGAATGTTTTTACACATAATATTTTTCACCTTGTAATGCGAGATGACTTTAAAATCTAGCTAAACATTGAAAATCAGTGTCAAACTCGAATGTTGTGTAGTAATCTATTCATTTGCCAATCCGCGCTGTAGTTTCTTTTGCTCATCCTTTGACCCATCCATCCATCCATCCATCCATCCATCCATCCATCCATCCATCCATCCATCCATCCATCCATCCATCCATCCATCTAAACCACTTTTCTTTATTCCCGTCCTCCCTCGCAGGATCACCGCAACCAGCTTGACCCCAGCAACTACAACATCTACGTGGAGATGGACTTCTACAACTTCCTGATCGGCCGCTTCGTGGAGTGGACGTACGGGGCCATTAAGGAGTCCAACCAGGCGTCCATCTGGAAGATCCTCGTGGCCTACCAGAAGATTGTTACCGGCATGGAACATGTTGGTCAGTCTGCCAGGAAGTTAAGGGGATGGGGGAGGGGGTGTTTGGGGGCGGGGGGGAGGGGGGGGGGCGGGGAGCTGGGGGCAGTGGTACAGTGGGGAGGGGGTTGAACACACGGAGACCATAGAGGACACCAGTCGGAAGATCCTGGTGGCCGAACAGAAGATTGTTACCGGTTTGGAACATGATGGTCAGTCAGCCACGAGATTTGCGAAGGGGGTAGGGGTGGGGGACAGATAGCTGGGGGGGGGGCGATGATGCTGAGGGGGGAGGGGGGGAGGAGGGTGGGGGACACTGGGTCCGTACAGGCGACCATCGGAAAAATCCTTTGATTGTTAACAGCATGAAACATGTTGGTCAGTTAGCTAGGAAGTTGGTGGAGGGGGGGGGGAAGGGGGGGAGGGAGGACAGGAAGCTGGAGGAAGGGCAGGTACGGTGGGGGGTGTCCACACGGGGGCCCACATAGGCGACCATCTGGAAGATCCTGTCGGAAATCAGGAAGCTGTTTACTGGCCTGGAACATGTTTGTCGGTCAGGCAGGTGGTGATGGGATGGGGAGTGGGGGTGGGGGATGGGGAGCTGGAGGAGGGGCAGGTACGGCGGGAAGTGGACACAGGGGGGTCCATATAGGCGACCATCGGAAAGATCCTAGCGGTCCATCAGAAAATTGTTTACTGGCATGGAACATGTCGGGCAGTCAGCCAGGGGCGAGGGGATGGGAGACCGAGAGGTGGGAGTGAGGGGGGAGGAGTAGTGGTGGTGGACACATAGGGTCCATCCAACAGTATATCTGGAAGATCCTGGTGGTCCACAAGAAGACTGTCACCGGCATGGAACATGATCAGTCAGGAAGTGGCGGAGGGATGGGAGAAGGTGGGGTCAGAATGGGCGGGGGGGGGGGGGGGGGACACATGGGGTCCTTTTTAACAGTCCATCCGGTGATCTACAAGGAGATTGTCACCGGTTAGTCAGCCAAGGACGGAGAGGGGAGGGTTGAGGTGGGATAGAGGGAATGGGGTTGGGGGTGGTGTCATCACGCTGGGTCCGTCCAGACGTTCACCTGGAAGACCCCGCTGGCCTTGCACATCTTTATTTTTTACCAGCATGATTTATGTTGGTCAATTACCCTGGCAGGGGGAGGGGGGGCAGAGAGATGGTTGGGGAAGCAGAATAAGGGAAGATGTGGGGAGTCGAAGAGAGAGAGAGAGAGAGAGAGGAGAGAGAGAGAGAGAGACAGAGAGAGTGGGAGAGAGAGAGAGACAGAGAGAGAGAGAAAGAGAGAGAGAGAGAGAGAGAGAGAGAGAGAGAGAGAGAGAGAGAGAGAGAGAGAGAGAGAGAGAGAGAGAGGATTTTTTTTAATGGAAGGAAAGGGATATACACATAAACTATCGCAAAAGATATTGCCTTGAGAAAGGTAGGTGCGTATCACATTCATATAAGCAAATTCAAAACTAGAAGAAGAGTTTAAATAAAAACAGGAAGCTCAAATATCAAACTCTGAAATGCCGTTCAATACACTCAAAATATCAATTCATGCGCAAGAACGACATACCACTTAGAGAAGAAGAAGAAGAGGAAGAAGAAGAAGAAGACGGAGAGAGGAGAGAGAGAGGAGAGAGAGAGAGAGAGAGAGAGAGAGAGAGAGAGAGAGAGAGAGAGAGAGAGAGAGGAGAGAGAGAGAGAGAGAGAGAGAGACTTTGACACTTTGACACTTTGATAGTTTACTGTCATTACCAAACGGGTCGTTTGCCAAGGGGAGGGGTAACAGAACAACAACATTTCCTTCTTCCATTCCTGCAAACAAACAGTACACATTCATTCCTAGTGTGTATCAAATCAAGGGTTAACAAAAAAAAGTAAAATCGTAACATTTCCTAATGTCCTCACGCACAGGAGTGATGCAATAAGGTTTATTAAAAAAATCGCAAGACTGACTCGACCATCCACTCAATCAAATGAAGACATTGTATCTTACTGATCTCCCCCACATGCGATGAAGGATATCATTCATATATATGTAGGCGTTGGACAGTAGATGACATCGAACGAGCACACCGGACAGGCTACGCGCGTGAAGGTCAAACTAGACCAATGATTGTCGAATTTAGAAGGTGGAAAGACAAAAATGTCCTCATTTGCGAACAAAGATACTCGGCAGCAACTTCTAGATAAGGGAGATAAGAGTGGCAAACGACCTTACTAGAGCACAGGCCCAGATCGTTGCAAAAGCTGATAGAGAGAGAGAGAGAGAGAGAGAGAGAGAGAGGAGAGAGAGAGAGAGAGAGAGAGAGAGAGAGAGAGAGAGAGAGAGAGAGAGAGAGAGAGAGAGAGAGAGAGAGAGAGAGAGAGAGAGAGAAACTCGAAACTCGAAATCTTTAATGAGGGTGAATAGATAAGCTGGAAGCTTTTTTACACTATGCCCTCAAAATAACAATATATGAAAGGGAACAATTAAATCAATTTGACAAAATTAAACACAGCAATAAGAAAAACAAAACAAAAACAAAACATTTCTTTATATAACGAAAATAGTAAGCAATCTCATTATAACATATTGCACACACACACACACACCACACACACACGCACACACACACACACACACACACACACACACACACACACACACACACACACACACACACACACAAAACTAAACATATGTAAACATCGCACAGGCATACATAAACATTTTATAAGTCAATCATGTCATATGGCTATAGCCCAGCCGACCACGAAGGCCATTTGTGTCAAAAGGAATATCAAGAGAGAGAGAGAGAGAGAGAGACTTCAGACTTCAGACTTCAGATTTTTATTCAGTAAGGCCATTGGCCCATTTGAAGGGGAATGAGCACAATCATTCACATTAAATGTATGAAACAAATGATTTATCAGGAAAACAACAACAGCAACAACAACAAAAACAACAACACAACAAGACTATCTAAGACATCATTATTTCTCTGATCTTAAACGCCTTAAACAGAAACATACCTAAATTCCTAATAACCTTATAACTGTTAGAGCTAAGTAGTAACTGTAAACGAAACATACATGGGCGCCTATGATATTTCTGTGGAATAAATTTTTGACGAATATCTTCTAAAGCTGGACAAAGGAACATAAAGTGTATTTCATTTTCCTCACCTTGCATACACAATGGACATACCAAGTCATTTTGTCTGTGTTGTCTGTATCTTAAGTAATGGGTCCTTATGTCAGAAACACCAACTCTAAATTTAGCAATGGATCTTTTCAGATGCATATCCAAATCAAATTTCAAGTAAGGCTGAGTACAACGAAAACTGGAATAATTTCTGTACAAATCATAACGTCCACTACTTTGTATATGATCGTCCACATTTGCCATCTACAGTCAATCAACCTTTGTCTGAAAACATGAATAAACTGGCTTTGATTTCCAACACCCTGTGACAACCAGACATCCCCAAATCCATGCTTACACAGAAACACACGCACATTTGAAACCCAGTTTGTTTTTCCCTTTACATCTAATTTGAGCAACATTTCATAAGACTTACGAGGCAATCTATAATGCTCCATGTGTTAAAAGCTTTAACCAATACTGAACACATCTAATGGCTGAACAAATGAACAGTGGATATCTATTGGTCTCCCCATACAACCAAATCATTAGAAATACGCCTGTCAAAACCTAGAAACCTCTTCAAAGCAAATAAATGTACTGCCTCGCAATGAACAACAGCACTATCCAAACCCCAAATTTCAGCCCCATACATCAAAACAGGCTGTATTTGGGAATCAAATATTTTTAGAAATAGCTCAAGTGAATTGTTATTCAAAGCAATCAATCTTTTCATGACACATATCAAAACATTCTTTGCCCTGCATGCAAGATCTTTACAGGCAAAGGTAAAACTTAGGCGTGTAGAAAAATATATCCCTAAATATTTATATACATTCAGCACAGGTATAGTAAGTCCGTTATACATCCATCTTTCCCTCGCCGCCAAATAACCTCCCTTTCGAAACACCACGATGTTGCTTTTATTCGTGTTTACTTTCAACTCTAATGAAGAGGCAGCCCTGCTCAGATTATTTAGCTGACGCTGTAAGCCAACTATCGTTTCTGAAACTAAAACAACATCATCTGCTAATAGTAGGATAAACAATTCTAAGACATCTTCTGGAAATCGTCCACCATGAAGGCCATTATTGATAACCTCAATGGTAAGCTCATTAATGAATATAGAAAATAGCACAGGACTACAAACATCACCTTGTTTTACCCCAGCAAAACAATTAATATAATCTGTCAGATTGGAACCACTTCTTACCCTAGTCTTAACAACTTTGTACATGGCTCTAATACAGCGAAACAATTTCCCCTTAATACCATTTTTTAATAATACAGTCCATAAAAGCTTTCTATTGATGGAGTCAAAGGCTTTTTCAAAGTCAATAAACGCAACATAAAATTTACGATTTAATGAAAACTGTTTCTGAACAAACGCAAGAAGAGTAAACATATGATCAGTAGTAGAGTAACCCTTTTTGAACTCAGCCTGATGCTCCCCCGTGATATTATTACATTCAATCCATTCCTGCAATCTGTTGTTAACAACAGTACTATACACTTTACAGCTAACGTCAACCAAAGAGATACCTCTGTAATTATTAGGGTTATCTACATCGCCTTTCTTGAATAAGGGCAAAGTTACAGACTCTGTCCAGTTTTCTGGGAAGATGCCCTCATCAAAAATTCTGTTGAAAAGAATTAGTAAAAAGTCAACAACTTGAGGTCCAGCATACTTCAACAATTCACCAATAATAGAATCAGGTCCTGCTGATTTGTTAGTCTTAATTTTCCGCATGGCAAATAGAATTTCGTCTTTAGAAATGGGGCGATTGAAATGCTCGTCTTCTCCCTCATCAGTAGCAACAGAAAGCTCCTCGTCACTTGCATTATCTTTACCTAACAAACGTTTAAAGTGCGCATACCATGTATCCAGGGAGATATTATTCTTAGTATATTTTCTTTTAAATGAAGCTCTTTTTAATGTTTTCCAAAACTCCTGCTGTGACGGAAGAGATCTGATCATGTTATCTAACAGGTTTTTATTAAAAATTTTCTTCTTCTGCTTTTGAAGGTTTTTATATCTCTTCTTGCAATAACATACTCACTTCTGTCACCATCGTCCAAAGTACGAAGCCATATTCTCAACAATCTTAGCGTTTTTCTTTTCATTTCCAAACAATCACTGTCAAACCAATCTTCCTTTTTAGCACCATTTCGTATTACCACACGTTTTATCATACATTCAGCACTGTTTTTAATACAATCATTAAACAAATCTAAAGCTTTATCTACATCAACACTGATCAGTTCTAAAGCCTCATTTAATTTTGAGCACATTTCTGCTTTACACAATTTGTCTCTGTAAGTCAAAGCATAATGCTCATTCCATACAAACTTATCGAATACTGTTGCCTCAACATTCTCCATTGATCTATCACTATCCTTTGTTGTAATGTCAATGTGAAATTCAATAGGTAAATGATCGGATTCTATACGTTCCGACACAAACAAATAACATGAATCACAAAAAGTGGAGAAAAAATCTTTAGATACGAGAAAATAATCATTAACGCTGCTGCCGCTGTCTGAAACGTATGTATAGCAACCATGGCGGTCGCCCTGACATACACCATTCAAAATGTACAAATCAAAAGCAACGCAAAGATTTAACAATAACTTACCGTAGTTATTCAACACATTATCATAAGAACATCGATCTGTGCAAGGTGGCTGGCTTTTTGTTTGCAAACAGGAATCGAAAACATCAGCAGACAAGTCAGGAGAAAAATTTGCCGTCCTGCTGTTCAGATCGCCGCACACTACTATATCAACGTCACCAAGTGAGCACAAGCAGTCAGCCAAACATTCTTCCAACATGGAAATACCATTATCAACAATAACAGAATTATAGAAAGGAGAACCTTCAGGCTGAATATACGTACAAACCAAAGCAATATTTTTCAGTGTACCCAAAAACGATTTTTCAATTAAAAAGACGCATACGTTAGAGCTATCAACTTCTACATATGATATGAAGGGAACCAATTCTTGTTTTATCAAACAAACGAGTCCTCCAGATCGTCTCCCCTGATGACAGAGTTTTACAGCAGGTTTAATAAAGGCTTTATACCCAACAAACATGTCCATGCTAAGTGTTTCAACGAACGTTTCTCCAAAGCATATAAAATCAAAACCACAGGCATAAGAAATAAATGCATTGTCAAAAATCTTTGAGAGTAAACCATTCACATTCCAACAAAGAAGCTTGAATACTTTATTATGGCATACAGGCGCATCCAGATCCCGGTTGTCAATATTAATATGATCACTATCAAGTGCACTGTTTTCCATACATGCATTAATTTCGCTATCTACATCATCATATTTGGAAAAATCATCATTCAAACGGCTGGAAAAATCATCATTCAAACGGCTATCATTGAAACTGTCATACGAATTCAAGCGTGTACCAGTGCCATCGCTCACACCGTCCACAACACTGTCGTCAAAAACACGTGCAAAGCGGCTACTGCCACGCGTAACAGGATCCGGAGCGGCCAGTCTTTCCACCGGTGTCAAGTTATCTTTTCTCCCTCTTGAATTAACACCTTTATCATCGCAAGAGGACCGGCCAAAACCCTATTTCAACTCTTTTAGCTGACCAGAAGCATCAAGCCCGAACCTCCTGCCATCAACAAGGAGATGGTCAAAGACCATCGCAGCTCTCTTACCACTGTTCCTTGCGTCTTTCAGATGTGGAGTGAGCTTACGTCTTATTTCACGGACCCTACTTGTAAAGTCTTCGCCGACAAAGACATTGGTTCCTTTCAACTTAGTCTTAGCTTTCAAAATGTGTACTTTGTCCTTATATGACGAAACTCTGGCAATGATGGGGGAGTCATGCTTTGCATTCAAACGATGCGCTCTATCAAACTCGACCCCATTCACGCCCAGTTTCTTAGCAGTCAAGTCCTTCAACATTCCTTCGCAGTCATCACTGTTCTCATTCTCACTTCTGCTCACTCCATAAAACAATAAATTATTACGTTTCGAGCGTCCTTCGAGGTCATCTGTCTTCTTTTCTAGAAACTCAAGTCTGTCACCAAGTTCAGAGTTCACTCTCTGCAGATCATTGTTCTGGGACCGTAATTCTGCCACTTCCTCCCTGAGACCTTTCACTTCGTTCTGCAACGCAGCATATTGTTCACCAAGGGTCTTCACATCCATTTTAACGTCATCCAACTTACTGTCCATGGCCTTGCTGGTCCTGTCCATCTCCAGAAGCTTGGACATGATGTCGGCCATGGTGGGTTCGGCGCTCGTTGGTCTGGATACAGGAGAGTCAGCAGCGGAGGCAGCACTCCTGTCCGCACTGGCACCGCGCGTAGCGTAACCGAGCCGGGTCTGCTTCACGTTGTCTGCCTTCACCGCTGGTGTAGGTCCGGGGTTCTGCTCCACGTCTCCACACTGCAATAACAGTCCGCCCCAAAACAACAAGACGAGGAGCAAACCTGCCCAGACTCCGTCACTCGGTCGACGCAGCGTCAAAATGGAGATCTTCATCTTTGCTTTTTGCACAGCTCTCTTCAACATAAACTGAAGAAATACTCCAAAGAAGCAGCCACATCGTGATCTAAATGACAGTGCATCCAACGGCATGGTTCCGTTACTACCTGCATGCACAATCGCAATCTCCAACACGTTCGGAAACCGTCACTAACAGGGATAAACGTAGAGAGAGTGACAAGCTGCGTGTTGCTCTAACACGTCGTCGAGCTCACCCCCCGAGAGAGAGAGAGAGAGAGAGAGAGAGAGAGAGAGAGAGAGAGAGAGAGAGAGAGAGAGAGAGAGAGAGAGAGAGAGAGAGAGAGAGGAGAGAGGAGAGAGAGAGAGAGAGAGAGAGAGATACGAATACGAATACGAATATTTTATTGAGGGTAAACAGAGAGAGAGAGAGAGAGAGAGAGAGAGAGAGAGAGAGAGAGAGAGAGAGAGAGAGAGAGAGGAGAGAGAGAGAGAGAGAGGGGAGGAGAGAGAGAGAGAGAGTAATGGATGACAGGAATGATCAGACAGTCTGAACATACTGACTGACAGGTGCGAGAATGACAGCAGACGCTGTTCGGTTCAGGTATTGAACGGTCATTGGGCACGGTGTTTTACGTGGAAGGAGGTTTCCCTGACCAACGTATCTATGAAGGATACAACAACAGGGTCAACAAAGCCAACTACAGGCAAGTGCTGGTTTAAAAAGAGAATCGTTTTACCATATTTATTTATTTATCTATCCATTTAGTCAGTTAGATATTTAGTTAGTCAGTTAGTCAGTTAGTTAGTTAGTTAGTCAGTTAGTCAGTTAGTTAGTTAGTTAGTTAGTTAGTTAGTTAGTTAGTTAGTTAGTCAGTTAGTTAGTTAGTTAGTCAGTTAGTTAGTTTAGTTACTTAGTTAGTTAGTTACTTAGTTAGTTAGTTACTTAGTTTGTTACAAACCCTATTTATTTATTTATTTATTTATTTATTTATTCATTTAGTTAGTTAGATAGTTAGGTAGTTAACTACTTAGTTTGTTACAAAAGATGACAAACGAGGCTGATTTTTGCTTTCTCCCCTTCTGTATTGAGCTTGCACGCACAGATCCAAAAAATATTTCTGTTCTGATATAGACTCCACTATCAGTAGCATTGCTACGATCGCCATCGTGTCCTTCTCTTTTGCCACCTTCTCTTTCGTCACCTTCTCTTTCGCCACCTTCTCTTTCGCCACCTTCTCTTTCGCCACCTTCTCTTTCGTCACCTTCTCTTTCGCCACCTTCTCTTTCGCCACCTTCTCTTTCGCCACCTTCTCTTTCGCCACCTTCTCTTTCGCCACCTTCTCTCTCCCCGCCTCCTTCTTTTCGTCGTCCTTGTTCTCGTCACCCGAACGGGCTGTGGATGTCTGGCCAGAACGGGTCATACAGCACCACAAGAGTTCTCAGCAGGTCAAAGACGTCAGCCAGTGTCATAAACTGATCTTGGAACCATCGTTTGATCCAAAACCTGCACTAAAATGTAAGACCAGCAAAAATCAGGTATTCAGGTATTTGCTGTTACATGGGAGAAAAAAAAACAGGTCGACTGGTAGTTTCTTTTTTGTTGATTTCTTTTTTTCTAAATCTTCGTGAGCATACCAGTTCATGGCCGAAAGCGTATTTCCTTCAGGGGGAAGTAAGAGAAGAGACTGACTTCACGATTTACTTCCTGTGTATGTATTTCTGTACTAAGATTTTAATTAAATTAGAATTGTAAAAGAAAAAAATCCAGATTAATATCATCAGAAAGCGTCAGTAATGTAGACAAATTTACTGTTTGATGGATCGTTATCAATTCGTATACTGTAACTTAATACTTTTCATACACCACCTTCCTACGGCACAGCAGTTCTTCTGTAATCATGCTAACAGGCAAACAAGCAAATGAAGCAGATGAAAATATGAGCAAATGAGCTAAAAATTAAAAACCAGAGCTAGATCGTGGTATGCAGCGAATCCTGTGATTACATGCAGCACAAACTTTATGCTATTGTTAAGGCACCACATGGAAGCATGCATCATCAATATAATATGTGTATATATATATATATATATATAGAGAGAGAGAGAGAGAGAGAGAGAGAAGAGAGAGAGAGAGAGAGAGAGAGAGAGAGAGAGAGAAGAGAGAGAGAGAGAGAGAGAGAGAGAGAGAGAGAAAGAAAACCACAAAAACACAACAAGCTGGATTTCATGTCCAAATATTTCGAGGCCTTGCGACCTCTTCCTCAGTGGGACCTTTAATGACAATTTTCCACACTGTAACTGACAAAACGAGTGGAAATTTTAGTTGGAAATGGAACAGTTCTCGTCTGCTTTTTCTCTGTCAGGTGAGGCATACTCACGTGCCTGCTAGCAACGTCATTTACTTGATTTTACATTACCACCTACACATGAATCTCCCGTCCGCTCCCATCTTTCCTGAGTATAACGGTAAGCCTTTACTTGATCACTCTCCCTCCCCCTACCCCATCTCTCTCTTTCTTTCTCTCTCTCTCTTCTCTTCTCTCTCTCTCTCTCTCTCTCTCTCTCTCTCTCTCTCTTTCCCTCTCTCTCTCTCTCTCTCTCCCCACCCCCCAATCCCTCCGCCCTCCACCCCCACCCCCACACACCCCATCCCACCCCTCACCCCCACTCCCACCCCTGACACCCCCTTCCCCACCACTACCCCCATACCCCCACACTCACCCACCCACCCACTCCCACACCCTCCACACCCTTACACACACCCCCACCTCCACCACCACCCCACCTACACATAAATCTCCCGTCCTCTCCCATCTTTCCTGCGCATAAGGGTAAACCTTTAATTGATCACTCTCCCTCCCCCCACCCCATCTCTCTCTCTCTCTCTCCCCAACCCCCACCCTCCCCTCCGCCCCCCCCCCCAACCCCCCCCCCCCCA